>JACBWW010000017.1:3849925-3966190 GCA_020086605.1 Lanius collurio | reverse complement strand
TTTTTTTTTTAAACTCTCTTTTAAAAGAAAACTCATTTTAAGTGTGCCATCTAGGTTGCCATATATATAAGAGACTGCATTGTGTTCAGAAGAGAAGCATGTCAGTAGAGGGCAGGGTCCAACAGTAGTGAATTTCCAAAGGGATCTGATAACGAAATGGCAACTATTTTCTAATATGAACTACATAATAGACAAAAACTGTGTGTGATGGAGCATATTTAATTCAATGTCTGTGCTCTGATCTTAAAGGCCTGCTGTCAACTTAGAAATCATGGGGTGATCATTTATAATTTATTTTTTTTTCCTATAGAAAAACACTACTGGTAGCAAAAAAGAGAGAGATTACTTTGTGAACTTGCCTTAGGCTGCTCCTAAAATAAGCAGAAACGTGCGGTCCCACCATGGCTGCAGTAGTAAGCTGGGATATACTGGCAGCCCACACTGCAGCTGACCCACAAACCTATTTTATGACATTTTGGGGCACATGTGGGGCTTGTAAGGTGGCAGGGCAGGCAGCCTCTGCTGCCTCTTTAACTAGGTGGCCTGTCTAGAGAAATGTCTGTGGTGGAGAGGGGACCTAAGTTCATCATGAGAATCCCAGTCAAGGTTCAGTCATGATAACAGGGTATCCTCAGCCCTAGATAACAAACTCAGTGCACAGGTACATCCTGGAGAAAGCAGTGCTCCTCTATAGCTCCCTGGAAAAAGCAGGCCAAAGATGAAATGATTGCCAGTGTACTTATTTAGAAGCAGGCCTCCATGAGTGTTCTGAAAGTAACACTATTTCAGGCTTAAGAAACTGGGAAATTCCAAAGATTTGAGCCCCTTTTAGGTGTTGTCTTTCCTTTTCCATAGGATCATGTAATCATACTATTGTTTAGTTTGGAAAAGATCATTGATACCAACTGCTAACCCACCACTTAACTGTGTCCCAAGTGCCACACCTACACATCTCCTAAATACCTTCAGGGCTGACTCCACCACTGCCCTGGACAGCCTGGTCCAGTGCTAAACATCCCTTTCCATGAAGAATTTTTTTGTAATATCCAGTCTAAATCTTCCCTGCTCAACTTGAGGCTCTTTCCTGTCATCCTGTCACTTGGAAAAGAGACCAAATCTCTACCAGGCTACAACCTCCTCCCAGGGAGCTGTAGAAAGCAATAAGGTCTCCCCTGAGCCTCCTTTCCTCCAGGATGAACACCCTCAGCTCCCTCAAACACTCCTTATAAGACCCCAACCCTGATACAAGCCAGTGTCCAACACTTTCTTGCAAATTCTTGAATACAAAACAAATCCCTGTGCGTTTCAAGATGAGGCAGATGTTTTTCATAGGAAAATCCCTGATAATTTAAATTCCTCCATGTCCTATTCTACTCAAAACACAGTTTTGCCCCATTTTGGGGTGACTGTCCTACTTTCTGGCTATGTTATCCAGCAAATGTTTCCACCTCTGACAAGTTGTTGCCTGCATCTGTCAGAATGCGCCGCAAATGTCGGTACCACGTGCGTTTCATCTTCAAGGACCCGTATGTTTCTGGGTGACACAACTAGGCCATGCTAATTGCTTTTGAGGCATCATCCACTTCCAAAAATACCAAGCAGCACCAAGAGAAGGATATGCACCTTTGAATGGGGATACTCTTTTCTCAGTAAAGGAAATTTTCACGAAAGTTATCATCCCCAGAATCAAAAGCAAATTCTGTTTTACCGAGTTTCTGGATAGGCAAAGACATATTTAAATTGGTGAAGAAAGGCTAGAATAAGCAATTCTCACAGAAAAATGGTAAAATTGACTCAGCCTCATGAAGCTTAAGAATGTTATAATGTGGTTGTTTATATGAAATCATTGGGGATGCAGTGTTGAGAAACAATTTAGTGATTTAAGAACCTTAAATTCCAAATAAATGGTGATGCTGGTTCCATTTGCCCATTGCTGATAATGCTCCTGGAGGGATGGCATCAGCCAGTGTAGCAAGTGATGTTTCTTTAGAAGTTACTTCCTTAAGTCATGGTGGCCTCATTTTTTCATCAATTGCATTCAATGTTGGTGCTTTTACAAAATGCAGGTCTGGTTGTGCTGCTGTTGTGTTGCAGAAACTGTGATGGACTCAACAGTTGGTTTTTGGACCCTGTTGTGAGATTTTTAGCTGCCTCGTTGCTGTTTGCCTGCTTTTGTGAAGAGGAATGGGAGGACCTGAATGCTGCTGTGTGCTTGTATAACTTGGAGGGAATTAAATTATTTTTCTCTGAAAGAACAAACCCTTTGCAGAGATTTGAAATTATCAGTTGCAGTCAGACTTTCCCAGGATTGCCTTTGTTACAGTCTTATTCAGATCATGATGAAGTAGGTTGTATTTTTGCACTTAGCAGAGTCCTGAATTGCTTTTATCTGTGTGGTGAAATTATTGAACATCTCTAAAGTTAGTTTTCATACTTTCTTCAGTTCACTTGACATGCTTTTATGATTTCTTGGCATATGCAAATAAATATAGGTATAGATCTATGTCTAAGTCAGGAGTGACTAGGTGTTTGCCTGGCTTGTTTCACAAAGCACTGAGTTTGTTTTCTAAAGTTATTACTTAGTAAGCATATAAGATCTCTGCCAGCTTAACTAGCAACTAGAAATAAAATACTCCTAAATTTAGGTACATGCAGTGAATACATCAAGATTCATGTGAATATCCCCTGGAATTTTCCAAAGCAGGGGCTCATACTGGTTTTACCATAGCTGATCTGATTTTGATAATTCCAGTGTGTATTCCAGTACCTCACGCTGCTGAATATTTTTGTAAAGCTTAGTGCCTCTGGCATACAATGAAAGAGTGCAATAAAATTAAAAAAAAAAACCCCACATATATTGTTGAGTTTAATCCAGGTACATCCTAAGACGTATTTAAAATGAAAACCACTCATTGGTTGGCTTGTTTGTTTACCCTCAACAGCTTTGGTCATAAACTTGTGTTAAATTGGTAAAGACATAGTTTATTAATCTCCTATCAGTATTCAAGTCTTGTCCTTGTGTCTCCCACCTTTTAAAAAATGAATGCACTGTTTGACAGCCATTTATAATCCTGTGTATTTGTTGCTACATAGTGCCAGTTAACCAGAAGCATTTACAAACCTCTAAAACAAGTTCTATGAGCCTCAGCCATTTCAGACTTTATGTCACTAAGACAGGTGAATTGGACAAGTGGTGTAATTTGTACTTAGAAAACTATGAGCAAGTCTGTAAGCTTTTTTCCCTAATCAATTTATGAAGGCAAATAGGCAGGAAAGAACATGGACCAGCACTAAGAGTGAAGAAGCACAAACATCTACTTATTTTAATTTAGTTTAAATTAGTCCCAAATCCAAAAAGAGATTAATTGCTTTTAGGTGATTTCAGGGGACTTCAGACAGCTAATCTAGAGCTGTGCTCCATAAAGTCCCTGCTTAGAGCCCACTTAGCTCCAGATGTCTGGAGCTCATCAGATGTTCAGTCTGAAAACTTCCTGGGCATTCAGAGCTGCCCATGAAGACATCCCACAGCAGCTCCTCACCCGTCTGTAATCCTGGTGGGAGACAGAAACTGGGGTGAGTTGGACCTCCAGCCCTCAAGATTGCCTGATCTGGGATTTATTCCTAAAGAGTATCCAACTGCTCTCTCACAGGCAGGGGTTTTACAAACCTCCAGCATTTCTTCTTTCTCTGTAGATGCTGCAAGAGAAGAATATTTGGATATGCTGAATCCATGCCAAACTGGAGGAAGAAACATATGTCTGGCCAGGCCAGAAGGAGAACAAAGGAGTGGGAGGATATTTGGTTAGCCTAAGGTAGCCTTTTTGAGATGTCCACTTGTCTAAATAGACTTTTTTCCCTGCATATTCATATTTTTCTCTAGGGTTTTCTTTCAGCTGGGGGGTTCCAAAACCTAAAATTGTGTCATTACATCCTCTGAGTATTTTAGGTTTTATTTCTCTTCCAAGCAACAAACCCCTCCTGCTGCAAATTTAGTGATAGCTAGACTGAGGAGTCAGGTCTGTTTAAAGAAAATTTTTGTATTATAAACAAAAGATTTTAAATAAAATTATTTTGTCTTGTCTGCTCCCTTTGAATCCTGTGGCATGCATTTGAAATTCTAACTCATTAAATTTCTTCTGTTTCTCCAAGATTCTGCATGCACAAGTTCTTTTTGGCAGGTGGAAACTCGGAATTTCTCCAAGGTATTTTGCTTCTGTGTGCTGCCAATTTTACAGTGGTGGATTTGAGAGGAATTGCCTCAGCTTCTCCCAACTTGGGCAATTAAGGATGTGCAGATGTGGCTCATGCACATAAATGGAGCAGGAACCTTATGCATCCCTTTCACATGTAGAGCTGAGCATATCTCTTGCCTTGAGTCAGAATTTGTCTGAAGTGACAGAGGGACCATTTTGCAAGATGTTTGCTTTTCTGATAGACCTGCAACAGCCTACTTTGCCTTTCTGAATACAAATATATTCCCTTTTCTTGCTGAAAGACCCCTTGAGAGATCAGATTAATCAGGCAACGTGGTCACGGCATATCTGACTTGAGTATCAAACACTGGCAGGTTACAAAGCAGAGGAGAATGTGCCTGGTGGGGATCAGCCCAGCAACATCAGCCAAGTCTCACATGGATGCCAACAGCTCGTGGCATCCAAAGAAAAATGTATTTATCTGTAATGCTCGACTTCCTGGCTTCTCTTGAAGACATGGAATTGGGACCTCATCCTAACTTCTCTCAGATAAAGCTTCCAAAGACAGAATGTTAATTAAGACAAGAAAGACAGTCTGCAGTACCAATTTCTATTGGTATGAACGGCAGTACCAGGTACAGGGGTAGGCCAGGACCCTGATGTGGTGTGCAGCTGTACAAACACATGGACATCATTGGTTTCTTTTACTTTGACTCTGCATAACCTTCTTTAGCACCTGACTTGCACTTCCATTGTTCCCAACTCCTCTCTTCTGTGTTGGTTTCTTTGTTTTCTGCCTTTCATCACCTCTGCACCAACTGCAAAATCATAAAAACCCATTTGGGAAAGACCTTTCTGGTTGTGTGATCTTTAGTTTTGCCAGCTGGCAGGATTATGCCTTACAGCACATTTTCTAACACCTCACACAGGCTATTTATAAGTACCCTCAGCATTAGGACTTTCACCCATTTCCTTTGGAAACAGTCCTGCTCACACTACCGGGAAGAACCTGCTGATTTCCGATACGTGCTCTTGATTTCATTTAATTAGGCCTAGGTGGGTATCAAGACCCTCAGTGGTTAAAATCACCTCTCTTACTGACCGCTGAGAGAACATTTATCCACCAGGCACTGGAATTGCCCTCTGGAGCAGCTGATCTCCCTGGTTTTGAAAACGCTCCCATGGTGTGGCCCCAGTTAACCTCACACCACCCCAGCCTGGCCCCCCACTCCCCAGGTGTGTTGGTGCTTTCCATCTCTGACAGGTTTTGGTCCATTTCTTCTCTGCCTCCTTGACCTCACTTGTATTCATCTCCTTTTTTTTATCTCAGCCCTCCTGGTTACTTCACTGTGTCCCTGCCTCTTCTATATGCTTTTGATTTTTTTTCTTCTTGGCTCCCTCTGGGCTTATCTCTAGTCCTGGAGAGCCTTTTTTTCCAGTCTACTTTCTTTATTCCCCAAAATCTTTTAACCTGTAAAGCCACCATTGCCTGTTGTTCCCAGTACTTGAGTATCAGTGTTTTATTTTACCCACAAAAACCATCATTCAACCACTTGTGGAAGACTGAATTATTCTTGGGGTGCCTAAAAAACTAATTTTACTACTGGTCCTCTTAGTCCATCCTGGAAAACTATTTTAAGGATTTGTGGTTTGTTTTTTTTTTTAATCATTATAAGGCCTGTGAGATTATTCTTCTGAATTGTGTGTAATTCCAGAGAAAAATATACTTCTTTATGTCCTAAGCTCACTCACTGTCCAATGCTGCATTTCTACATCACTTGCTCTGAGATGCTGCTGGCACAAATAATGAGCTAGGAAAGTGAACAGCTCAGCATACTAATTCCACAATAAATATGGCCCCTTCTCAGCCCTACTGTCACTTGTCTTGACACAGTGCAATGTTCCTCCCAGCACACCCGTGAGATCAAAATGAATGATCAAATGTATCCTCAGGGACAGCTGAACTGGTGCATTTGGCATAGGAAAGGGATTTTCTGTTCTGGTTAGGTTGGGTTGGGTTTTTAGTGGACAGCAGGCAGCAGATGTATAAAAGGTATAAGCCTGGGGCCGTCCGAGTTTCATGAGCTGGATGTTTTTATCTTGGCTGACCATGGTAATAGGAGCTAAGATAATGTATCTTTGTCTCTCTAGTGCCTAGACTGTTGCTATTATAAAAAACCCAGATGTTTTATGTTAATAGATACAGTCATTTTAAGAGAAAGTACTAACTTGGCCTTTTTGGGAGTGACATAAAAAAATAACAGGAAATTTTAAAATTCCTTTAAAAGTTCTTTGGAAAATTAAAATATAATAGTTTAAATGATAAAAAAGTGTACCTAAACTATTGATTTTTTTTTTTTTGTTAAAACCCCTATATAATCAGCTGCTTAATAACTATCACCACTTGAAAACTGGAAACAAGTTTAGCTCTGTCTGCAACAAACTCTATATTATTTAGATGACAAGCTCATAAATTGTTTTGTCAGAACAGAAGAACGGAATGTGAAAAACAATGCTTGAATTCCCTGACAGATAGAACTAATATCTAAATAAAAAATATCCAGGAGTAATACTGATGGATTGTTTCTTTGCCAGTGTTATTCTGAGCTGATTTGTCTGAAAACAAATATTTAATGTAAAGTTTTAAAGGCAGTGGGGCTTGGGATTTGACCTGCTTTTGATTGTGCTACATTAATAGTACTGGAATATGGGGACACTGTTTGTTTATACAACATGGGGGAAAAAAAGTGTCATTTTTATCTGAATGCTTTAGAAATGTCGGTAAAACATACTTTGGTGCTGCAGGGAAAATGTCTTAACTAACACACTTTATTTTTATGGAAATGTCACCAGTTAAGAATCAAACCTCCCATCAAAACTTTGGATACTGAATTAAATATACAACTAAGTGAGGCTTGAGGACATTGTTTGTTTTGAAGTGCCTTGATTTTTATCTTGGGATCTTCTTGCAGGGTTTAGGGAAAGGATTTTTCTTACATATAAGATGTGTGTTTAAAGACAAGAACCCTACGTTTGTACTTTTGAAATATTTTGCCTCTTTACGCACGTTTCAGAACACAAATTGCTCGCTTCTCCTCAAATCTTGCCGTGAGCTGGAAAGGTCTTTTGCTGCAATGCAACCCCAGTTCCTGATGTTTGTTTGTTCCTGGTGTTTGTTTAGTGACATTCTGCTGCCACGTCTCGATATTTCCTGTAATTCTTTTTTTTTGGCTCCATGCTTTCCATGCCCCACTGGTGTCGCACATTTTCTGACACTATCAGGTCTCATAACCAGGACACTGCAGAGGACTCTGGGCTCCCAGTGGTGCACAGGGGAACAAATTAACCATGGACTTGCAAGTGGAGGGTAGAGGTGTTTCCAGCACTGGGCAGGGCCTCAGGAGGCTGGGCTGTGTCCCTGCCCCCCTACCATAACACGTGTTTGCAGGGCACAAGCTACACCCTGAGATAACTTGTGCACAGGCAGGCTGGAGTGCTTTCCAGAGTCCCTAATGAAATCATCTGGATCCCCTGTGACTCAGAAAAATCCTCCTGCTTTCAGCAATGCCATTGACAGACTAATCCTGGTGCATCTTATTGCAGGGGGTTATTCAAGATATTTCTGCCTCCAGCTGCCTGCCCAGCCCTTCTACACAAGGTCACTCTGGCTGTAGCAGGGTGACAGAAATGGGTCTTGCACTTCCCAACTGGTGCAAATTGTCTTCCTTCACCCACTGTGATATCCAGAACATGGTATTAAATTGTTTCTGCTGTCCCTGGTCTGTCCTGGAGGGGAGAGCTGAAATAAGAAATGCCTTTAAATAGCTGTAATTATTTATTTTCAGGCAAATGAATCACATCCCAAAGATGCATGATAAGGATATTTTGGTGGATGAGGACCATTTAGCTGTTTGTTTTTCACTGAGCTTTTCAAGTATTTGACATTGCAATTTTGTATATCCTTAATATAATTTTTCCATGAATTGTGTAAGCACATACATGTACAATGTATCATGCATGACTAGGCCAACTCAATTATGTGAAATCTTGGTTCTTGGGAATTAAAACCATAAACAATGTATTTGGATCTGAATTGATCCTTAGAGGCTCTTTTGGGTTTGAACTGGGCTGTGATGTTGAATGTTTTCTCTTTTCTGTACTTTATTTGAAACTCTTTAATTCAGACATTTAATCTTCGGTGTTTTTTCCTGCTTAGTGGTTTTGTCTTGCCTTTTTGTGGCTTTCTTTGATTATTCCTTTGTGTCCTAGTTTTTCCTTAGAAGTAAAAAATGCATTATTTCTTTTAATTTTATTCTCTCGTTCCTTCTTTTCTCATCACTAGTTGTCACCAATTCCAAATATCATAAAGCCACTCTTAATGCAGTTCCAGGTGGAATTTAGCTGAGCTGTGTGCTCAGATTTTTGGTAATCTATTTTTGTGTCTGAAACAGAAGTTACAAGGGGTCCAAGTGGCTTCTGGAAAGTTACGTCTGTTATGATGTGTGTCACTATGACTTAGAAGCCAGACCTTTGCTTCAGAGCATTGTGTGCTCATCTTGTTTTTAATTAAATGTCAGGATCTCAGTTGTGAAGATCAAAATGAGTCCTTCTTTCAAGTTCTGTCAGGAAGGCGATAGAGCGTTTGTTTTTGTTTTCTCTTTTGATGAGACAAAGCTCCCTTTTCATCTAAATATTAAGACTTTTCATGCCTGACTTTGAAGACACAAATAAAAAGGAGTGGATGAAACTATTCAGACGCAAAGAGATTTTTGATCAGGCAGTTGTTGAAATCATGGGGGAGGGGGCGGGGGTTGTTGCACTTAAGAATATTGTATACATGACGTACTGAAGTGGGATTTTTTAAAGACTGATGAAAATACATACATCAGAGATGGTATTATCTTAACAGCTAAAACTTTAACCAAGAACAGTGCTTAGAAACACAATTTCATCCCATAAAATCCACTAGTTAAATTATAATGAAGTTTATGAGCTCTTCAGCAGGAACTCTCTCAGTGGGAAAGACCAAACACTGATTTATGCTTTGTGTGTTGTAATCCCAGTATCTTTGTTAAATTTAGAGGTCAAAGGCGAGGATTTTGGAGAGCAGGAGAGGGGACAGTAACTCTGCCACTTTCCTTTAAACCTAAGCATCTGTTGCTATGGAAACCCCGGTGCCTGATGCTGGAGCAACAGGAACTGTCACCCTCTGTCCGGAGCAGCCGTGCTGGGCTGGAAGGGCCGGACCCCGCCGGCAGCTCCGCGGCGCCGGCCCGAGCCGTGCCCGGTGTCCCCGCCCGGAGCGCGGAGCGCCGGCCGCCGTTCCCGGCCCGGGGGAGGGGGCCCGGCAGCCCCGAGCGAGAGCCGTGGTGGGAGGTTCCTGGCTCGGCCTCGGCTCCGGATCCGACCCCGACCCCGGGCCAGCACGCCCAGCCCGGCCCCGGCTCCGGCCCCGGGATCGCGGTTGTTTATCCCCGGCAGGAGCCGCCGGGAGCCGCTTTGGGCGGATTTCCACTGAGGGGCGCTGAAGCACGTTTTAATGCAGCAAAAATGAATTAATACAAAAATAGTAAGAGACACGATTTACCGGATTATTTTAAAAAGAGACGACAACAACCACCTCAAAAAAAACCCGCAACCCCCTCCCACTTCTCCCTCCTTTCCCCGGCCGAGGGGAGATGGGGGAAGGAGGAGGACAGGCGGAGGGAAGGGGGACGGGGCAGTGCCCTCTTGCCGGGCTGAGCCGTGCCCGCTGGGGCAGGGCAGGGCAGCAGAGAAGCTTCGCCCTCCTCCCCCTCGCCCCGTCCTCGGGGCCGAGCCACTCCGCTCACAGCGACCTCCCAGAGCCCCTCCGGCTGCCAGTCCCGCCTCCCCGCCTCGCCTTCCCCCTCCCCACCTCTTTTTCTCCCTCTCGGCTGGCGATCAGGTGTCTGTTGCCTTTTTTTTTTTTTTTTTTTTTTTTTTTTTGAGTTGTTTCCCCGGGAAAAAAAAATAGGCAGAAAAAAACCCCAGAAGGTACCGAAAAGGAGATGATTGTAGAAGAACCCTCCTTCCCAGGAAGAGCAACGTGCTTTGAATGAGGCTTCCCAGCCTCTTCCACTCCGTCTCACACACTCTGTCACTCTGCCTCTCGCTTGTGCACACTGTTGGTATGCGACCTCGGAGGCGACTGCTCCGCCACCTCTGCCTGGGGAGCCGCTGACAGCCAGCGATTGAGCCAGCCCCCCTTCTTTTCTTTTTTTTTTTTTTTTTCTGCTTTTGCAAACACACACGCACACCCCCAAAGCACATTTAATGCTGATCCACTCAGGCGCCATTATCGGGGGTACGTCTTCGCGGAGTGTTTTGGTTCCTTTTTTTTCTCTTCTGGTTTTTTTTTCTTCCCAACACCGGATGGTGCAGCATTCCCGGGGCCTGTGGTGTTACGGCTCGATTGCGTTTTATTATTTATTTATCTATCTATCTTCTCTCTTCTTCCTCTCATCACTCCCCCGTCTCTGCTTCCTTGATCCCCCTCGTTTCTCTCCGGGTGCCGGTGCAGAGGACCGCGGAGCAGGATCCCTCTCTCTCCCTTCCACTGATGTGGGACTGATTCTCACCCCCGTGTAGCATGCTGTAGCCAAAAAGAAGAGAGGAGGGGAAGAAAAAAAGAAGCGCTTCTCTTTCCCTCCCTCTCCCTCGTTACCCGCGGATTGACTTCATGGCTTCACTGTACCAGCGGTTCAGCGGGAAGATCAACACCTCCCGCTCGTTCCCGGTTCCCCCCGAAGCGAGTCACCTCCTGGGCGGCCAGAGCAGCGAGGAGGACGGCGCTGCCGGCAAGACCCCGCGTCCATTGCAACAGGAAGGCAGCCGGCCCCGCTTCCAGTACCAGTCGCGAAGTGACTGCGAGGAGGAGGATGTAAGCGCCGGTGTCGTTCGCGTGCGGTTGGGTTGGGTTTTGGGTGACCCCCCTCCCCGCCCCCTGTCCTGCGGGATGGCTGTGTGCCCCTTTAGGCTGGCAGCAATTTCTTGCGGTTTGTCCGCTCTTCCAGGCGGGTCCTGGCGCTCCTCTTCTTCCCCTGAAGTGCCCGGAATAGTACGGGACGGAGCCTCCTGGGAGTCGAGCCGATCCAGGAGCCGCCCGCCCCCGCGCTGTCCCCGCAGCTCTCCCTGTTACCGGGCTCCTTGCACGGCTCTCCGCTCCTGGGGAGCGGGGCTGGGGGACTCGGGGTCAGCACGTTAGGAAACACCAAGTGCCAGCTCCGTCCGTCTGTCCCCAAGCTACGCGACAAGGCTCCCCACCCCCCTTTTAAATTTTTTTAAGATTTTTATTTTATTATTATTCCATATTTTACCCCTTAACACTCTCCTGGGGCAGAAGTCTTCACCTTGTCCGTCCCTCCTCGCTTTTCTGTCAGCCTCCCCCTAACCTGGCAGCAGGGAAACTTTTTGACCCCTGAACAGCCTCTTCTGGGTCTCTCTCTCGCCCCCCTCCCCCTGCCCCCGGGCGAGCCCCCGCGGGGAAGCCGCAAACTTGGGCTGCGCACCTTCCGCTCCCGCGCTGCTTCCGAGAGCAGCGACTTCAAAGGGTGCGTCTGTAAATCGCCTTAGTAACGAGTGACTAATCCAGGCCGCTGGCTGCCTGCTGTGTCCGATGGAGTTAAACTAGTCTGGGTCGAAAGCCCCTAGTTCTTTTGGGGTGGCGAGGAGGGGGACAGAGGATTTGGAAAGCAGAAAGACTAGGAGAACAAGAGCCAATGTTAGATCAAAACATGTGGCTCCCCATCGCTGGCTGGTGTTAGGTTTGCTGAGGGATTTGAGTGTGTTTTGCCTCTGTGGAAGCACACACAAGGGGAAGCAAATGGCTGCAGTTGGGAATAATGTTTGTGTCTGTTAAAAATACTTGCCCGAGCGGGACGCGTTAGCTTTGCAGCAGGGTTTAGCTTTGGCTCTGGGAGCCTTCCCAAGCAAGGCACAGCTTCAAGCCACAATAGCAGGGCTTCTTCGCTCAGAGGAGAGTTGTGCATGCAGGGAAATGTCCTCGGATTATTTTTTAAATCCTTGTCCATATTCATAAAGACTTTTGTGGTCCATAGAGCAAGCGCTGACTTCTGTCAGCGATGGGGCCGATCGATCAAAACCTCTCCCTGAGGTGAGAGAATGCTGACAGCCCCGGGGGACAGCAGTGACAGAGACCTGAAATGACTCTTCCCTGTGAGCCGCTCAGCGGCAACGATCTTGGCCCTGCTGCTCCTTGGCCCTGGCCAGCTGCAGGAAGGGACCGGTCCCCTTTCCCAGGTGTCCGCACCCACTCGTGACCCTCTCCCGGTGTGGCTGGGGACACGGGGCCCTTCCCGGCGGTGTGCTGGGCTCTAGGTGTCGCTGCGAGCCAGCGGAGTGCCACCTCCAGGGCTGGGCTCAGGCACATTTTCCTCATTGTTTTAATTTCGCTTTCCTGGATTTGGAGACAGCAGATGTCTGGAGCCACTTCTCTGGTCACCAGAAGCGCTGAGTCCGGAAGTAAAGGAAAGCCTGCAGTTTAGCGTGTAAAAGTGATTTGTGCAGAGAGTCTCCAAAATAATATTAATAAGAGAATATTCTTTAACTTCTAAAATGAGACTTTTTTTTTTCCTTTTTTTTTTTTTTTCCCCTTTTCTCTTTCTCCCCTAAGAGTTGTGTGGGTGAAGAGTACTGCTGTCTGTTGAGGGACTCTGTTGTCTGTGCCTGCAATTAAGTGCAAAAAGTGTGGCCAGAAACAGGGATTTGAGGTGACTCCTAAACTCACATGGACACTTTGTATGAATTGTTTTTAAAGGGGGCAACGTGTCTGAGAAAGTCCCCAGGATTAGGTCGGCAGCTCATAGGTGCTCCAGTCCAGCAGAGACTGGGCAACATGAGGTGGTGGTCTCCGGCAGAGGGTCGTTCAGGTCAGGAGGGTGAAGTCATGACGAACCAGTGGAAATGGTCTTTAAATTGTGTGTTTCAAGGGACCGGAGGTCCCGCTCCCGGGGACCGGCGCCGGCGGCAGGGGCGGGACGGCCGGAGGTGTCCGCGGTGCTGAACCGGAGCGGAGCGGGCAGGGGGAGCGGAGCTGTCCGCAGTGCCGAACCCTCCTGTCCCGGGGCAGGGGGAGCTGAGCAGTCCGCAGTGCCGAACCCCTCCTGTCCCGGGGCAGGGAGAGCAGAGGTGTCCGCAGTGCCGAACCCCTCCTGTCCCGGGGCAGGGAGAGCAGAGGTGTCCGCAGTGCCGAACCCTCCTGTCCCGGGGCAGGGGGAGCGGAGCTGTCCGCAGTGCCGAACCCTCCTGTCCCGGGGCAGGGGGATCTGTCCACGATGCCGAACCCCTCCTGTCCCGAGTCAGGAGGAGCTGCTTGCTCTGCCAAACACTCCCGGAGTGGTGCCGAGGTGAGCTGGCAGCGACCTCTTGCCATCATCCCTGGCGAGATCGGCAGAGACAGAGGGCTCCTTTCCCCTCCCCCGTGGCAGCAGCCAGGCTCACTCAGGATGAGTAAATGCAGCCCTGGGTATGAGACCCCCGAGGGAAAGGGAAAAGTGAGGCAGAGAGCTGGCAGAGACCAAGGAATAAGTACAAGGAGAGTGGTCTGTTTGTGCAGGGTGTCAGGAGTACGTGCTATTGCTCATCATGGGGGAGGGCTTAAGGAGACAGCACTGGAAACTCTTTTCTAAGATTAGACTTCTGTTTTCTGTTTTGTACAAGTGTGGCATTCACTTTGTGTTTCATCTTTCCACATCAATGTAGTAGAAAATCCCAGAACGTAAATGTATAGAAACAAATGGGTTTTTCCCTTTCCACATTTGGAAATATCAAAACAAACATGAGAATGAGGCTGTTCTGTTCCTGACTTTGCCATGTGATTAATAAAAGGGAGAGAACTGGGTATTTTATGGGTTGTTGCTGCTGATTTTTCCTATTGAAATATGTGTGCTGCATTCAGCACTGTATTTTTAAGCACCAGCACATATCTCAATGCAGAACAAAACAGAGGGAAAGACAGAATCTTGCCTTTGAAGGTCACAATATTGTAAGTAAGCATTCTGTCCACTGGAAGTACTACTGCTGGAAAAATACTGTGTGAAATCTATACAGAGTTAAAGAGGAGGCACTAACTCCCTAATAAAATTCAAACCAAAACCAGTAATGGTTTTATATGACAACTGCTGACTTACAGACACCATTGAGACACCCCTGAGAACATTATTTTTGTAACATAAAAGTATAGCAAAGTAGAGGTTGCAATATTCTTTAGAATTTAAATACTTTTTATTATGTTTCAACTCATGGCAGTTCTATCAGAAAATATATATACCATAGACCTAACTACTGAACAAAACCTGGATTAAATCATGCAAATTTTTCATGTTAATTGTTAGTCTGATGAGATAATCATGTTATTTATGGGAGGAGTAATAAGGAAACTAGGTTCTGTATAAATGATGCCAGGAAAGTACTTCCTAGTTGGCTCTTTGGCATTATTGATATTAAAGTTAATTATTGGAACAGCTCCAAACAAAATTCTGATGACATATTTACCTTGTTGTAAGATTAGCTTTTCACTACATTTATGTAGATGAGGAAATATCTGTGAGAAGTCTTCGTTCAGTTTAGTGTGGTGGTATAGCAGGTTATGAGCAATTTTTTTAACATAACTTTCTTTTTTAGATTGATGAGATTACCTTTTAGATAGTAATTTTGATTGGTTTACCTTTTAGACTGATGACATAAATGCTGTGCATATTGTACAGTGGAAGGGATTTTCTCTTACACATTGACTTGGGAACTTTTCCTCATAAGATAGAGCTTCTTCATCTTTTCAAGGCTTCTTTCTTGGCATCACAGTGATTAATGAGTTTAATTTTTGCAGGCAACTGCCAGGAGGTGCTGAGTAAGATGTATCATGCTGATTGTGTGTAATGCCGCTCCTTTTAATTACTGGGACGATAACAATGCATTAATCAGGTGCATAAAAAATTCAACACTTTTCTGTAACGTGGAATATTGATCCATTTTATAAGGCACTGAATGTAAAACAATGATCACCGAAGTCCTTTTCAAAGTGAATTTTGTATCATAAGTTATCTGTTAAAGATATTGAATCCTCCAGTGAAACTTCATAATACTTTTTTATATAAAAATCCACATATTGCATTCTTACAGGTTCATTACTTAGCCAAAACTCTTACTGGCTTTAGTAGGAGACTTAAGCATGTAAAAAAAATCCAGTCCCAAAGTACAAAAGTTTTCATTACTATGAATATTCTTTCAATAACTGAATTCTGAATATTTCTTTCTTTTCTGCATTTGCTTAAAACTACATTTGGCCATATATTATTTTATATAATTAAATAGAATTAATTATATAATAAATTGCAGAACTTAACTAGTTCTGGAATTTATTATTCAGGCTGATTTATCTTTTCAGAAGTTTTTCATTCAGATATAAATGGAGATAATTTTGAGATGCCTCAGTAAAACTGTATTTTGTGCTTCAATAAATTAAGGATTTAGTAAATCAAATATCCTTTGTTAACAGAGTGAGTCTGAGAAAGTAAGATTCAAAGCCATCAGTGTAAAAAAAAAAGTAATTTGATATGTCAGACTTGCTGTTGCATGTAATTGAAAGTGTTAATTTTCAGTTCATTATTTGTGTAATGGGAAGAGATATTGCCTCCTAGAAATGTGTGTCAAGGACAGTGTTTCACAAAGTTTGAGCCCTGAGCTGCAGGCAACAGGCATTTCAAAAGGGGGATGTCTTTCTCCTGAAGAGAAGAGTGAATTGATTGTACAGAGGGGTTGTAGGAGTGCAGAAATCCCAGCTTTGTCATAAGATGTAATAATCTGAATTGTAACAAGAAGTCTATCTATAGCTCTGGATTACTGTGTATATGGGAAGAAACTACTGTTTAAGTCTGTAAGAATGTCTTGTTCTGCCTCTTCTTGGTGAGTTTTTGGATGCTGAACTCAGTTATCCTCCAGCCATTAAGATGCAGAGAGCTGGAATGGTTGTTTCAGTGGAAATAGGCCCTGCTGAAATCCTGTAACTCACCTTTTGAAATGAATAAAAATCACACCTTACTTCCTTCAAAAGGAATAGTTATAAACCATATTAAAATTATGGGTTATATTTGCACAGAAGCCCATCATATATTTTGTGGTTACTGAATAGTGGACACTGATCTGCAGGCGATACACTTTTCATACTTTGCTTTATGGTTATATCTGTCATTAAACCAACTTACGATTTTTGCAGCCAGTTTAAAATCAGCCTCTGTTTCTGCAGTCTTCACTAGCCATGGTGATGATGCACACATTAAAAAATCTGCCAGAGAAAATGTATTTTTAAGTATTCAGGAATAACTGTGTGAAGAGGCTGAATCATCTCTCTGATAGCAGTGAACTGTGCCATAGGTTGGGATGTCACACGCAGAGTACTCGACTCATGTTATTTCTCTTTCTGAGCTGGGAGCTTGAGTGCAGAAACCAGAGACTGAGCCCAGGGTTGGAGCAGCTCAAGTTGTTTTCCAAGGGGCTTTTGAAGACATAAGAACTGGGAAAAAACATCTGTGAGTCTTGCTGTTCTCCACCCATTTGTATATTTTTGTTTCAAGAAAGGCCAGGCTGCAGGCAGTCCTTGGAGTGTGTAGCACAGCTTGGAAGCTGCACTTTGGGGAGTCTGAAGATTTTTGTCCCTTGAAATAAAAAGCTCTGCATTACTTCAGGCTAATAAATTTATGCTTGTGTTGGTGCAGCAACATCTCCCGTTGTAGCTCGTTAACTGCAGGTTGGTTTTTCCGGGATTTTTTTCGGATGTGCTGGATGGTTCCCAGCCCGCTGCCGGGAGGTACGAGCGTTTCCATCCCGTGACCAAGGGGTGGCAGCGTGCCCTGAGCTCACCGTTCCCATGGAGGGCTTGGCTTTTTCCCTGCTTTTCTAGGGAAGCACCAACCACCCGCTTGTTTACACACTCACACCTACACGTGGGGGTTCTTCAATGCCTTACTGCTTTCTCTGGGTCTGATGGAACTGATGGCAGCTCTGTAACTCTCTTTCTCACCTTCAGGGAGAAATATTTGTTTTGACAGCTCAGACAAAATGATTCAGCAATAGTTTTAAGTGGCCCCTTGTTCAGACACGGGGGAAGGAGGGAAGAAACAAATCTTCCTTCTAAGGGAATGTTTTTCTCTTTTCTCCCAAAGGAAAGCAAAAAAGGCGCCAGTGTTTTCCCAAAAGCCTCTTTCACTCACAGTGGGTTGTGATACAGTGTATCTTTTCAAAAGTGATAATAATAATTTTGTTTGTAGTTTCAAGGTATTTCAAAAGATTTGTGGTCAAATACAAAAATACGTACTGGAATGTATTTCTTAGTCAGATACACAAATACTTATTTTGGATCAGTTTTTTAACAGATGTGTTCACCTTTGAAAATGTTATGTGTATTCATTAAATTGTGGGTGTTTGGTGCTGGCAAGATTCAGTGTGGGTGAGTTAGCTGAGTTAAAGCATATTTTGAGTGTGTGCATTCATCTATAGGAATAGATGGCTGGGCCATAATCTTTACTGCCACTATGTAATTATAAAAGAGAGTCAGAATGAGCATTGGGCTCATGGATATTTTGCAGCACAGAGCAGTGCAGAAGGGAACAGAGGGAGAATGTGGTATTACAGTCCAGCAAAGTGTTCTGAAGGGGGAATGGGCACTGGTTTCTCTGTAGTGGAAAAACAAGTCCTTCACAACATTTCCACCTATAGAGCATTTGGGAACCTAAATTTTCCACATGAAAACCAGAGTTTTAATTACATCTCTTTTTTTAAGCACTTTAATTTAGAGCAATTTCATAGTTTATTTTGTTAAAATAGCACTTGAAAGTCTTCCCAAATATTACAGCAAAGATCAATGCAGTTTTTAAGCCTCAGGAAACTTGCAATGTGGAGTAAGAGGGAGAGGTAGAGAGGGGCCTGGTACTCACTCATTCACTCAGGAAGCATTTAAGTTTACACAGAGGTACTGAAGTGTGTGAAATAATCTGAAAAATGCCAATACTGTGACTCTCTGCTGATGAAAACTGAATATGGTTTTTAATTATTTATGCCTTGCATAGTGTAAATTTTTATTTTACTCTAAACAAGGTGTTTGTTAGTAGAGCTCAGCTATTACATAGATTCTTCCACAAGTTGCAGTCTCTGTGTCTTTTAAAACTACACTTATTATTATCTTCACTTTGCTGATGGGGAATTGGAGTCTGAGGTGACACATGGACAGTTTGTCTCAGCTCTGTGACATTGATGGTCTGCTGTGGCTCAGCCTTGTGAGCTATTGCAATTTCTGGTTCTGGGCCTCAGGGACTTTAAGACTAAAAATTGTCCCACTTATCACCAAGGATATTCTTACAGGTGTAAAACTAATTGTGAAGTCTGGCACATTTGAGTCTTTGCTGTATCTAGCACTCATTTCTGACAGTTTTCCTGTGACATTTCAAATGTCTGA
Organism: Lanius collurio; assembly: GCA_020086605.1. Taxonomy (NCBI): domain Eukaryota; kingdom Metazoa; phylum Chordata; class Aves; order Passeriformes; family Laniidae; genus Lanius; species Lanius collurio. The sequence goes on along the minus strand of JACBWW010000017.1, from coordinate 3,947,512 downwards.
TGTTTCCCTCTAGCTCTTTTAAGGCTTTGGAGTTTGCTTTGAGCAAAAGGAGATTTTAAGCATCCAAAAGGAAGGACAGGAGTACCTTAATGCTTTCATTATAATATTTCAGGGAGGGAGTGGTCTGGGGCTTTTTTGTGTTTCTTTTCTGTATTTGTCAATAGCATCTGCTCCAGAATTTCAAGCAGATTTCAGTCTAGGCAGACCTCAAAAGCAAATGCAAATTTCTCCCCAGGCTTTCTCTCTTGGATGTACAGAGCTACATGAAATGGAAATGCAGCAGTGGGAAATGACTGGTAACCTCAGCACCAGTTGTACCCCAGTCATTAATTTTAATGTGTTTATGACAAAAGTATGTACGTGATCCTTATTTTTCATTTAAATAAGCTCAAATGCTCTATAAAAGAACATAGCTGTGGTATTTTGGTCAGAGGAGAAATGAAACCCATGCAGACTGAGAAATTACAGATGTTGCTGCAGTCTCCAAGCCCTAGATCTGAAGGCACCTGGTGAGCTGGACCCGCAGGAGGTGTACACAGGATCCCTGTGCCTGCTGCCTTCCTCCTGTCCTGGCAGAGGCAGAGGTCCAGCAACTGGGCAGCAGCAGGAGGTTTGTTACTGCCTGTTGTGCCTTCTCAAGGGTTTAAGCAGTGGTTTGTGAACCCCGTCTGTTCAGTTTGTGTCTGTGAAGATGAATTCAAGTGCCCTGCAGTGCCTCTGGATAAGGGGGATTAAAAAAGACTTTTCTTTATAAGGCTAGCCTTATAAAAAAAAAAGTATGACCTGCTAACAAAAGTAAAACAGACATTTATGTTTGTATCAGGGTTACAGAAAATGAATCTGGTGGCAGCTGCTGCTGCTGGCTGGGTAAGTTGGTGTGGGAGGTGTCTCTGGGCTGGATGGCTCTTCCTGTTTGCTCCCAAGACTTCTGAATCCCTAATAAACCATAGAGGCAGCAAGCAAGCTTATCTCTTCCTCTCTCCCATCCCTCAGCCCTACCTCAGAGGAGAAGAATTCCATGGTTTTTTGCACTGCTGGGAAGTCATGAGTCAGTTCTTCCTCCCTATCTAACAGGTGGCTGCTGGCAACCTTATCTCTCTGTGCCCTGGCGCCTAAGGATGGATATCCCAGCAAAACCCTGGATGGTTCCACTCCAGCCACTTTCCAGTGATGTTCCCCCAGGCACTGCAGAGTCCAGCTCCTGCCTGTGTCCCTGCCCTCCTGTCAGGATAGGCAGGTTGGGTTATCTTGTATTTCAGGGGAGCACAAGGAGACTTGAGCACAGAGCAAAGAGGATGTTGAGATCTGCTTTAAATAGTGTTTGACCTCTTGCATAAGAGACTGATTGTCCCAAGATAAGTTTATTGCATACACAGCTCTGAGATTTGCACAGATTGCTTGTGGGATTATGTTTCATGTGACTGTAGAATCCTATCTTTATTTGTTTGTAATTTATTGCTAAATCTTTCCTCATGTTTCTGTATAACCTGTACTAAATATGATTTGGTTTTGATTTTGTTTTTCTATTTCCATTTCATCTAGGTGCTAGAAAAGAAAAGCAATATATAAAGGACTGAATTTCTATTACTTTATTCTTAGGGAAGCTGTAGAAATCAACAACCATGTTGCTATAGACACATAAATGTTTTAAAGTGAACCAAAGATTTCCACTTTTACTACTCTTACTGCTAGGCATATTGAATCTAAGCACTTTATTGAAACAGTTCCTCTGCCTGCTCTATATTAACTTCATCATTTTCATTTTTTTTCTTTTCTTTTTCTTTTTTAATATTTTTTTTTGTTTGGGTTAACCCCAGATACAAGAGGAGACACATGGAGAAAACACTGAAGGTATTATAGCTCTTCACAATGGTGTCTCTGATAAAGTGGGTGCTGTTGAAGCAGCTTCTTTGTTCTGTTATGAACTGCAGCACAAACACTTGTCAGAACACATACAGTGAGTCATTGCAAACAAGAGTAATTAATTAAAACTGACAGAGCCAAGGTTTAGGATCACAGTGACCCCATCTATTGAACTTGCCTCGTTTATACTCCCTGAGTTGAGTGCAGTGGGATTGGAAGAGGCTTCTCCAAGGAGCAGGTGATTCTCACTGATTTCTGGGCACATTTATATACCTTCTGTCTGAGGAGGCATGGATCAGTGGTAGAGCATTGGAATAACTATTAGGGAAGTCTTGCAGCTCCTGGGTTTGCCAGTGACCTGCTGCATGACCTTCAGCCAGCTATTTACCCCTGGGAGGCATGACCTGCATCTGTTGGGCACCATAAAGGAATCAAGGCCATGACTTTGTTTCGCTTTGCTATGGTGGTGCAGAATTAAGTAATTTTTGCTTTTGGCCTAAAGCTTCAGGCTAAAAAGAACCCATAGACAAAAACATGAGATTATTAATAATTAGTAGTGCAGTCATTAATTCTGACAGTGGCAACATTTGTGGGAGCATTGCTAATAACCAAAACAGGCCCTGATTGTGCTTGTTTATGGTGGGCTAAAGGTCTCCCTCTTTACAATATTTCACAGGCAGTGCCAGGAACTGATAATCACTATAATGCACATTTTTTCTTTTAGCTAAGAAAAGCTAATAAGCATCTGTAGTTTTGAAAATGTCAGATTGAGCCAAAGTGCATGCAATTAGATAAGGATAATGTAGCAGATAATAAGAAGATACATGATACTGGGTGAGCAGTTATCAGACTGTTGTACTTGGGCTGCTGGAGTGCTACGTGCTGTGTGAAAGGAAGGGTGGTTGGCTGAGGGGAAACATGCCAAGAATTGTCACAAATGTAAACGGGAGCTAATGTGGTAAAGTGACAAGGTTGGTCCTGGGGGAGTATAAACATGGATGTCAGGCTTTTGATAGATGGAAGGGTTGTCTGGGTTAAAAGTCATGTACTTGGGAGGTGGGAAAGGCCACTGAGAAAGAAAAAAAAGAAGCAAGTATGGAAAGGAAGATGGGTAGAATGGAGTCATTTGTGGTTGCTGTCTGTAATGTTTCTTTTTTTCCTTCTTTCAAAGACTCTCTGCCTCGTGTGTGTGGCATCTGGGCTGCTCTAGCAGCTTTAGTGTGCTAAAAACTTTCTGAGACAACTTCTTTGCCCAAAAGGAGACACAGACACGATGCACTCATTAAGTGTGAGTTTTCAATCAGTGCCCTCAGTTTGCCTCTGGGGGAAAGAATGAGGCAGACTCTGGGAGCAGGGTTAAAAACAAGAGGATGAGAATCAGACTAGGGACAACAAAGGGAAAGAAGAGAAAAGCCATGAGGCACAGAACTGGATGCCAGCTCTGATACTGGAAGAGAAGAAATTTTGCTCCTAAAATTTTTTTGTTATAGGGCAGAATATTTCTTGTGTCTGAGTCAGAATATTCCATATTTCCCCCTTCTTCCTGCTTAGACTAATCTAGCAGCTAGCTCTTGACAGAAGGACAGGTTCTTTGTGATCAGAGAGAATAGGCATTTTTGTCTGATGTTTTTTTCTGAAACGTCCCTTCTACTTCTGTTCCACCTCTCATGAAGCATTCTGATGCCTCCAGATGAAAGAAATTTCAAACCATTTCTGCTGTATTTTGATTCTATATTAACTTTTACCATTTTTTCTTCTTAGAATTCATCAAGTATTTAATATCTTTATAAAATATCTGACAGAAAAGTTGTATAGTTCTCGTCATCTCTTCTGTAATATCTTTAAGATCTTTAAGAAGATATTCTATAAATACTTAACTTGTGACTAGTTATGTAGTGTTACACCTGCAGTCTTAAGAAAAAACACATAATTATCCTTATGATATGTTTGAATTGTAAATAACAAATTCAAGGTATGTTTTGTCAGAAAAAATTGTCCCTTTAAATTGCATTTTGCACCAGAATAGATCCTTTTTTGGTGTACTTTCAGCCTTGATTACCTGTGTTCGTATTATAGGGTTATATAGAAGGGCATGTTTGATGTTTGGAGAACTCTCTAGGAGAATCATAGAATCACAGTTTTTTAGGTTGGAAAGGATCTTAAAAATCATCTTTCCCAAGGGCAGGGACACCTTCACCATCTGTGACAATTTAAACTCGGGCTGGGGTGGGGGGGTTGAAATTCTCTTCCCATGAATGTTCAGAGAAGGTAACATCACATCCATGGGATGCAAATCCAGAGCATGTTTGAACATGGCCAAAACGGTTATTTTTGTTGTTGTTGTTGTTGCAGTTGTTTTATTTTTACAACTCAGTCAATAGGAAGGTAAATGATCCTCAGTAAGTTGTTCTCCAGGCATTGGGCAAAGCTCATCTCAGAGGAGAGGGAAAGGAGAGGAAATCCATGGTCTTGTCTCATGTTGGGTCGTGAGGGAACACTTTCTTTCTCTCACAGACACGTGTTTCTCTCATAACAGCTGCACAGCTCTGTAGTGGCTCTCTCCTTTTGGCTGAGCTAGAAAGAAGTGCCTCATGGCACTGGGCAGAGAAGGTGAAGGTCAAGAGCAAGGCTAAAACCAGTTTAATCACAGTCTGTAAATCTGCATGTGAAATCCCTCAAATTATTACCATATTCCTTCACTGTCTCTCCCTGTCTGTGCTAAGCTGGAGCTCTTCTGAAAATGGGTTTTTTGAGGATAGCACATGGCCATTGGGCTGGAAGGATGTGTGAGAATGCCACAGTCAGCTTTTTAACTGTGCAGCTTGGTGTGAAATATAGGGAACAGCAGTGTGAATCGGAGGATTGAATTTGCCCTAAAAGTTCCACAAAAGGTTTCTCTTTTGCTGAAGACAGATTGTGCCAGTCCAACCTGAAAAACTGTAATTTAATTTGAAAGCACCGTTCTGCATTCCTTTCACCTGATCTCTATTGGTGACAAGCCATAAAATTTCTCTGTGGTCTGCTGGAGTTTAATAGATGAGAATTCCCTAACTTCATAAAATGATTAAAAGCACTCCAAATGTATACTATTAGCAAGGCTTCTGTGAGACAACTCAATTAGCAGGCTTCAGGGCCCTTTGAGAAAGGTTTTGTGAGCATTGCTTGAAGGGCAGATTGCTGAGATAGGTAATAATTGAGGGAAAGACTAATAAACTACAAGACTTAAAGTAACCTAGAGAAAAGATGATAAAGGATGTGTATAACAGAGGCTTTTCCTGTTTGCCACAATGCTGTGAAGATGAATTGTACAAGGATTAATGTCTCTAGAAGGGATAAATGATAACTGTGGGGCTCATTTTGGCAGCAGCCCACTCCAGTGTTTTTCTTTAACCAGCACCTGGGACAGCACTGAAAAGCAGAAAGAAGCAGTTTGATTTTGTGTGTACTGCCTGTATCTCATCTAGAAAACTCATCTTCCTCCAGCATGTTGGATCATAAACCAAAAACTGAATCAACTTTCATCAAATGTTTGTAAGCAATGAACCATTTCAGCACCGTTCTGTTCTGCTCAAGGCATTTCTACCAACAGAAGAAGGATGATTTATCAACTGATTGTAAAATACATGTTGGGCATTAGGGACTGCCTTTCCTCTCTCCCTCTCCCTCCTTCCCTACAGACTGGCTGTGACTTTCCAAACAAGCAAGAAAATGTGACAGTTTTATTTTTCTAATCCATTTGTTTTCGTGAATGCCAAGCAAGAGCTCGTTAAGGGTAAATGGGAAACCAGATATTTGGAAACTGAGCCTCTTAATGACAGTTCAGATCCCCAAATTTCTAAGACTGGATGAAGAAATCTGGTGGCTGCTTTTAATCAAAGGGTTTATTTGAGAGTTTGTCTGCTGACATCACTGAACTTTCTGATGAAAACTTAGAATATATCTCATAGTTAGTTTTAATTCTCTTTTCTTCCTCTGGAGCTCAGAGTAGTCTAGCAAGGTACAGCACCAAAATATGTCCTTTACATCACAGTGATATATCTTCAGAGTTTCCAAATGTAAATTTGTACTTACTAAAAGGCAAGAGGCTTTTTGTATTTAATAGGTCTTATCTCTTATCAAAGCAGGAGATTAGAATTTTCCATGACTTGGACTCTCCCTTTCCCTGATAATGGCTGAAGTGGAGAATCATCCATCCTCAGGATATCTATCTAGGAGAAAATTTTGTTGTCAGACTGAGGCATTTCCACCATTTTTCTTGGTCAGCTTCAATAATCACTGACTCTCATTTATTCAGGTCAATGGGCCCTTCTCTGGAGACAGTAAAGTTTTTTAAAATGAAGGATATTGTTGGAACAAGAATTGATGGCTCTAATCTGGTCATAAATTGTTTTAGGCAGGAAATAACAAGATTTTTAAGATCTTGCACATTGAAGTATTGAAATAGTCTTCTAGAAAGACTGGCCAAAGATAAAAAATTATATCTAGCTTTAGGTTAGATCTAGAAATCCTACTTTTATGTGATTGTATACCTGCCCTTGGAAGCAGAGAAAACATAGAGGCCACTTTTTCAACTAAATCTATTGAAATTTTACATGAGCTAGTGAAGAGGTCTGTGCCTCCAGCTAGGTAACAGGAACTCAGTTTTGATTATACAGGTTAAACATCTTTTCAAAGAATCTCCTAAAGAGGTAAAGGTTATTAGATTGTGTGTTTGTTAAAAAAAAAACCAACCAAAACAAAAAACCAAAAATAAAACACAGTAAAATGGGTTATACAGGGCTGAATCTGCCCTTTGAACATATTTTTAAGGTAGTTCAGCCAGGTTTAGTCAGGAGTCCCTTGACTGCTGCATTTCAAACAGGTTTTGTCATATGTATATGATATTTCTCTAAACATTTCCAGCTACCTCCCCTGTAGGCCAAACACTTTTCCATTTTCAGAGGCAAGATGTCTGTCATTAGGAGGGCAGCAGCATCTATAGACATTTATGCTACAAATGTCCTGTGTGGAAAAATCTAATTCAGAGCAGTCCTTTTTCTCTTACTGTTGTAGAACTCTATGTTCTTTTTTTTTTCTCTTGGCTTTAGTGTTTCTGCACAGAGTCCCAGAGTCCTTTATAGACAGTAGCTTTGCCTTTCTCCATAACAAAGACAGATTGCAAAGAAAAGCCTAAGGATGGGAAACTCAGAAGAATATGAGACAATTTGTTTTCTGTTTTAGGACCACTACAGTGTGTGAACATTATCTCCAGACTACGTGAGTTGCAGATTTTGGTATCTGAAGAGAATTTAGTAGCTCAATACATTCAAATGAGTTTGAACAGTCTTACTGAGTATTTTCCTTTTTTAATACATATCACCCCCAGGCCATAGGAGCAGTGCAGCTCATGTGACAGAATTGCCCAGCTCTAAGCACCCACGTTCATTAAGTCTCTGTGGCTCAGAAGGAGGCAGAGCAAGAGCTCACTTCGTGTAGGAACATGCCCAAAACTCTTCAATGGCTCATTGCACTGTGTGGGTTCAGAGTGGCTTTAACATGTGTGGGAAGATTAGAGTAATAAAACACATTGTATTAGAGACCCCACCCAGAGGAGCAAAACTGCCCATTACTGTGTGCCATTTGTCTAGGGAGCAGTCTGGGATTGGTTCTCAGCCTTGCTCCAGACCCCATCTCCCACCATGAGCTCTTGGCAGTTGCTGCAGACCCAGGAGGGGTCTCTTCTCTCCTTTCCTTTCTAAACACAAGGAAACACAGGAGAGCTGGAAAAAAAACCTGAGGAAAAGTGAACATGGCTGGGTGGTAGTGGTAGGAAGAGTGCTGGGATGTAGGGCTCTGCTCCTCAGCAGAGAGTGAGTGTAAAACTTACCCAAGAAGGGGTACCACAGGCAATGCCAGGCAATTTCTGTTAGCTTCTTCCCCTCACTATCCCAAATGCTGATTTTTCAAGCTCACAGTGGGCTCAAAATATTGCCAGTGTAGGAATGGCTGTGAGCAGCTGTGTCCTTTGCTGTGTCTGGCCCTGAGCACTTGTGAGAACTTGCCCCACGGTGCAGACTGGTTTAATGAGGCTACTGCTTCAAATCAAGTGATGACACACATACGTGTGAAGAAGTGAAGAAGTTTGATGTAGCAAGACTGCTCTGAGGCAGGAAACTTCATACCAATTATTCACTGGGAATAATTCACTGGCCAGCACTGGGAGAGGAGAACAGTCCTCTCTGTTTTTTGAGCAGTGCAGGAGGGGAACAGCGGAAGTGGTGCTTTCTGAAATGGGTGCTGAGGGGAAGCAGTGACAGTGGTGCTCCCTCAGTGTGATTAGAGGCAAAGGATGCACGTGGTAGCTTTGCACAAGAGCAGAGGAGTGGATTGGGTGCACAGGACAGCAGTGATGATGGGGTGGAAACTGCCAAAGTAATCTCCAGGTGTCTCATCCCAAGAGCAGGGGGAAGGCAAGCTGCATGTGAGCAGTGCATCAGCCAAACCCTTGGCTGTGGCACGTGACTGGGAGTTAGAGAGCTGGCTTCTCTTCCTGTGTGGCATTTAATTTTTTGGGAACATTAAATCCCTGGGTTGTAGTGGGCAGATTTTCCAGAAGATTTTGGTTATGCAATAAGAATCATCCGATATTGTTTCTACACTGCTGTTAAGATGAAGTGTTCTTATTATATCCTATAATCTTACTTGAGCTTTCTGTTCTTGATAGTTTTTCTAAGCCCTGGGCTAAAAGGCATTGTGATAGAAAATATTCACCCAACAAAATGTCCAAACTGTAAAGCACTACCACTCTTTCCTTTTTTTTCCTACTTCTCAAGACAGCAAAGATCTAGCAGTAGAGCTTATATTGTTTGAAAGTGCTAATATGTGTTGAAGACTCTGGATTTTTAGGTTTATTTGAGTTGGAATCTCACATGCCATCAAATACACAGTCAATCTAAATCAGTGCCTCCCCAGGGCTGTGTCTGCCCAAGGGATGAGGGTCTCTTGTGCCAAAGCTGCATGTGCAGGGCTCAGGGTAATGCTCTTGTGGAAGAGCTGAGATTACCTCAGGCACTTTGTTGCACTCATACAGTGCAAGCTTTCAGCTGCTGATCATTCATATTAGTCAGAACTAATTTATCTACTGATCACTCACCCTGTTGTAAACCTTCAGGTGCTGGTGGAGATTTTTCAGGGCTCCATTACAAACCTCTGTATGATATTACAATATACATCAGAGAAATCACCACCATGTCAGGCACTCAAAAAATATCAGTGGTGCTGGAATTACTGTTGCTAATGAATCCCTTCATTCATTTTTGCTTGTACTCATTACTCTAATTTCCTTGTGTGCTTTGTGTGTCTTTAATAAAATGATTGCATGTCACTGTGGCTGTGTTTGGTTGTTTTGCACAGGACCCCTCTTCCTGTGCTCACAGTCCTTTAATGAAAAGCTCTCCAAGATTGCATTTTCTGTTGTTTAATGTACGACCCTAGGCCTCAATCTGCACTCTCTTCAGACACTGTTTAATTTTCTCTTTAGCTCTTTTCTAGCATTCAGTGCCACAATTTTTGGATGCTTCTCAAAACATAATGATTTTTTTTTTTCATGGGACAGTTGCTGAATATGAGGAGGGGTTTATTCCCCTGAGCTAAGGAGCAATTCTTAAGGTATCCTAAATACCGAGATGTAAAGACTATTTTTGTGAAAGTCTAAAACACGGATCTGTGACCTCAGTGGCAGTGCTGACCCTCAGCATTTCTCAAACAGTATCAGAAGTCCCAGAGGTGAACATTTGTGAAGTAAGTGACACTGTAGTGCTCACTTAACAAAATTCAGCTTAAATGCTTTGCCCAGCATCACAGAATCTGGCTGTATGAGAGACAGAGAGATCATCTGTGTCTTTAACATGTCTTGCTGAGTCATGGAATTGTCCACCTTTCCAGCTCAGTACTTCATTTACTGCATGCTGCTGCTTTCCAGTCATGCATGTCACCATAGGCCCCACTAACTCCCTCATGGGGCCTTTGCATTAGAAATCCCAGTGTGCTTGAGGACGAGGTTAACTTAAGGTTGCATTGGAGTGTATCAGTTTTACAGAGACCCCCAAAAATGTGCTGTGCTTAGAGTTAAAGCAAGACTTGTAGGGAGAAGTAGTATTTTTTATTAGGGTAACCAGTCTTGTGGATAGAAAAAAATTTGAAGTGCACTTGCCCTTCAGATTCCTCTCATATCACCTGATTTCCTCCTAAAAACTACTCCTCTTTTACGTCCCCAGCTGAGGCTACAGAAACAGCCCCCTCTTACAAAGCAGGCAGGAAAACAAGAGGTGGCATTGCATGTCTGCAAATGGAGTCTCCAGTGGTTCATTATTAAATTAAATGCAGGAGAGTGACTCCAGACCTTTGAGTTAACAGAGTACCTGGAAATAGTTTTGTTCTCATCCTCTCTCAGAATCAGTTGTTGTGAGGAAAGAGGTCCCTTATCTCTCTAGTGTGATGGTTGTCAGAATGCAGGAAATATGTAACGAATTGGGAATGCTGAATTCTTTTCTGATAGCAAAGGATGTATTTTAGTTATTTCTACTGAATCATGAGGAAATTAGATGCACAGCTCTGACACCTTTCTACTATCTGTTCCCTTTAGTATGCATCTGACTATCTTCTGCAACATGCATTACCCGTAAATTATTTTGGTAAACTTACCTTTCTCTTGGTGTTCATACAGTTCCCAGGGTGTGTGGTGTGTGCTGGGGTAATTAGGTAAACTTAGCTGAGCTCTTTTCCAAATAAACTGATTACTTTCTAAACTCTCTAATTTCGTTTTACATTAAACTAACAAGGTTGTCCTGACTTTAGGGACAGTTTTGGAAATGACAATTTAATTTAAACTAAATTAAAATAGAAGGGAGTTTTAGTTATCTGTCCAGATGGGCGAAATCATCTCTCAGAAAGTTTCCTAATCACAAATACACAGGATTTTATGGCTGTGCTTCTATAGAAGTGCTACCACATTGCATAGATAAAGAATCCTAGGACCAAACATTTAAACTCAGGTAACCAACTTTCCAAGAGTGTGCCAGAACCCCATGGCTGAGAATTCTCTGACCCACATAATCATTTTAGCTGATCTAGGCAAAGTGGATAAGCTCACATGGAAAAGAATGACGATATTCCTTCCAAGCATATTTCCAAAATTTTTATCCTGGATATGCGAGGATGAAATCCTAGGATGTCAACAGTGGAACAAAAACAACTAAGAGAAAAGAAAAATATCCACAAAAACATAAAGCACAGCTATGTTTTTTTTCATGTTCCTTCTTGTTACCATGCATACCATTCTGGAATTTTTTTTATTATTCTAGTTGTTACTTCACCCAGTTTTCTTCCACTGAAGCTATTGTTTGTAACTTCAGTGTTTTTATTGCTGAGAAAGAATAATTGAAATCTTGTCTCCCATTCATCTTTCTGCTCTATGTGATACTGTATCTGTGTTGAGTTTAGGCAAAACTTCACAGCTGATGTAACATACTTAGAAGATTTTCCTACTTTTAATAAGACAGAATATCCTTAGGGTTTTAGAAGAGATCCTGGAGGAGTCAATAGGAAGAAATGTTCATCATTGTTTAATGGAAAACAGAAGTCCTCCTGCTAAGAGAGAAATGCAGCACCACAGGATTTTTTATTTTATTGCTTTATATTATGAAATATCCAAATTCTCTGAGGCTAAAGAAACTTCAGATACCTGGAAAATAGAAATTTTCCTTGTCCTGAGTGGCTCAAAGGACTAAATTTTAAGGGGAAAATTAAAAGAAACAGGTTTATGAGTGAATGCAGAAAAAATTATTCATGCATGTGCTCTGAGGATACAAATGTATTTTGGGAAGAAGATTTGCATAGAATTGGCCACAAAGAGAAAAACAAGCTTAAAGCGTGGTCTTTTTGGAAGTACGGTTAGTAAGGGTGAAATTCCCGAGACTTTTAGGAATTCTTTCTGTAAAGAAAGTTGAATTTCATGTTTGTGGCCCATAAATATTTAGTGATTTGTGTTCAGAAACAATATATTATGGATTTAAGATCAAACAAGGCAGTATTTAGTACCATGTCCTATGCTAAAAAGAGTGTTCTGAGCTACTTGGAGAAATAGAGTAGATCTCTTCACTGTTTTCCATTATTACGTTCAATTCATCTGATCCCCTGGTCACAAGATTCTGATGGATTAGAGCTGTGATTCCAGGTTCGGATAATAAACCAGTAAAGAGCTCATAGTTCTGGAAGAACCAGGCAATATTTAATATTCCTCAGTCACCCTGAGCTCCTGTGCTAGAAAGAAAAGTTTGCTGCATTGCTGGAAAAGTGCTGGCTCATTTATTGCAAGGGCAGCTTGCACATCTGATGCTTGCAATGAGATTTTACCTACTTGGAAAAGCAGAAATCACAGAGTTTAGGCACATGAGCTGTTAAGTGGCAGCTCTCAGGCAGTAAGTGCCCTGTAAAGGCTAAACTAATCCAAATCACCTCACATTTCCATGGGCTAAGAGTGTGCACGAAGAAACTTATTGCACATCAGCAGCCAAGTGATGGTTTTATTGCTTGCTGCAGTTTGTCTGTTTGCACCTGAGCCCCAAGGAGCAATCCATCCTTTAGAGATCCTGAACCCCAAGGAACAATCCATTTTTAGCCTGTTTGTGCCTTGACCAGTGGAGCCTTGATCTGTGAGTGGCACTGTGACAACACAGTGATGGACTGGTCACTGTGGGTGAGAGCAATCTGCTGTGTGGCCTCAAATCTCAGACTGAACTTGTGATTTTCACATGAAGTTTTAGTGCATAAAGCTTCAGTATCCCTGTCCCTATCCTAGTCATCTTGTTCTATATTTCCTGACTAATGATCACCTGTTGCTTTAACATTCCATTAATAATAATGTATATTTCTCCTCTTCCCTGAAACTGGTAGGATTCTCCCATCTCCTCTGCAGAGACATAACATACTCTTTCAAGTCCTTCCCAGAACAAATGTCTGAGTATCCATGTGTTGATTTTATCTGCAAGACCTTCTTCCCCCAGAATTCATTAGGATACATTCCTGGCATTTCATCCTGTCAGGCTAGACTGGACTGTAAGCAGTTAAGAAATGGTGTACTTACAAGTGAAGGTAAACTTAGTTGTAATCATCTAACCTCTTCTTGTGGTTCTGGTATCTCACAGATCAGATGTGATCCATGGAATCCATCCATCCATCCATCCATCCATCCATCCATCCATCCATCCATCCATCCATCCATCCCTATCCATCCATCCATCCATCCATCCATCCATCCATCCATCCATCCATCCATCACTCCATCCGTCCATCCCCCATCCATCCATCCATCCATCCATCCATCCATCCATCCATCCATCCATCCATCCNNTCCATCCATCCATCCATCCATCCATCCATCCATCCATCCATCCATCCATCCATCCATCCATCCATCATCCATCCCTATCCATCCATCCATCCATCCATCCATCCATCCATCCATCCATCCATCCATCCATCCCTATCCATCTGTCCATCCCTCCGTCCATCCATCCATCCATCCATCCATCCATCCATCCATCCCTGAAATCCATCCATCCGTCCATCCCTCCATCCATCCCTATCCATCCGTCCATCCATCCATCCATCCCTCCATCCATCCCTCCATCCGTCCATCCCCCATCCATCCATCCATCCATCCATCCATCCATCCATCCATCCATCCATCCATCCATCTATCCATCCATCCCTATCCATCCCCGATCCATCCATCTGTCCATCCGTCCATCCATCCATCCATCCATCCATCCATCCATCCATCCATCCATCCATCCATCCATCCATCCATCCATCCATCCATCCATCCATCTCTTTTAGCTTTAGTGAATAGGAACACAAAGGTGCTTGCCCAGGAAATGTCCTTTTCCTATGGAATAAGGGGAGTTTCTTCTGCCAGGGTTGCATGGCAGATGTTGGCAGCCAGAGCTGTGCTTCCTCCTGTCCAGGCACAGTTCAGCCATGAAAGGAATGTTGGTGCTGAGTGTGGCTGCAAGGCATCTTCAAAACTGCAACGTGCTACCTGAGGTTGGATGGTTGGGAAGCTGTCAGGCTGGCACCTTCCTTCTGCAGGTCAGGAGCTTCCAGGGGCTATGCCAGCTTTGAGCTGGGCCCTGTTTGAATGTAGTCATGATCTGACCATGCCCCAGCAGCAGAGAATTCATCAAGGTGTTAACACCATGCAGCCATTAATGACTTTGCTCCCAACCATCTGCCTCATTTTTCACCTGGATTTTTCTGAATTTGGCTGGCATCACATTTCAAGCATTGGGCTCTGCTGGGAGGCTGAAAACCTTTCTATCATTCAATATATTTGGTAGGGAAAGAAACTAGTGCTTTATAAATGTGGGCCTGTGCTAATGTCACTTTTTTTTTTAACTTCTTTTCCTACATATGACATTTAATGTAATTAAGAAAACCTCTTCTTTTGCTACTGCAAGTGTTTGGGAAAGAATTACTGCAACTGTGGAGGTAGAGCTGCAGCTCCTGTAGGTGTAGCCATGTCTGATAAAAGGTTATTTTGACTGGGTGCCTTTAGGAATTTAGTCCTGGCAGCACAAACCTCACTGTGGGCTCCTCATGGCAGCCAGAGTCAGGAAGTTGGTGTTTGCATGGCCAGCCTTGCTGAACTTGCTGCTGGGACTAAACTGCTCCAGGGACCTGAACCTGCTAAAACAAAGCAAGCGTGGGCTGCAGTCTCCTGTCACCGGGTATGAAGATATACTGTGTTTCTTAATTTATTTCTCCCTGATCTCTATCTCTTGTCATGAAATTCAAATTAATTCTTAACACTTAGGAGTCAGAAAATTTTCTGTTTATTGTCTGTATGGGACTGACCAGAATGGAAATTCTGTGGAATGATATTGCTGAATTTTGAGTGAACAAGCTCATTTCCACTAGTGTTTGCCTGTTTTATTTGTTAACAGAAAATGAAGATTTAGAATGTACAGATTTTTATTAATAAAACATATTACAAATAATAAGAACAGCTAGCTTGAACAGTAGAGACTGATGTATGAAAGAACTGAGTTTTGCTGGACTTTGGCATTTAAGTATCTCTGTGGAGTTGGCCTAGAATCTTGCACCTTGGCCACATAAATGATAGATTTGTGGCTTCTGTATGCAACCCCAAATGAAATTCAAGAATAAAAGAAAGAAAATGGAGGAGAAAAATGTGTTAGGAGAGGAATAGCCAGTTCTCTTACACAAAATGTACTATAGGTGTATGATGAAACACAGCAGCATATCAAGACAAAAAGTAGAAATAAAAAATGCAATAATGGTTGCAAAAGGACCAAGAGAATAGTCTGAGAATATGTGCAGAAAAACATTTTGACAGAAGTCACTACTGATGCAGAGACAGATTAATTTCTCTTTCCTGTTAAGGGAGTAAGAGGGTAGATGGTAAACTAACCTGGATAACTTTAGGTATTTTGAAATTGAAATTGAAGCTGCTGGAGAAGCTGATTTGCAGAGATCTGATGATTCACCAGATAATTTCCAAGCCCTCAGCACTGCAGCTAATGCTGGTTTTCCTGGTGTGCTTAGGTGAGATTTTTAAACAAGCGCTTCACAGGATGGCCCTAATGTTGCTCCACTGGGAAAAACATTTTCCAGCTGAAGTTCTTAACATAGTTAAAGTGATGAGGAGAGAGATGAGAGCAGGAAGGTTATCTCCTATCCTTCCAAAATGGGCTTTTCTGCATAATACATTCTTGTGTTTGTCCAGTTTGACTTTAAATTATTCAAACTGTGGGCATCCCTGAAGTAACCTGTTTCATAACTAGAATCTCAATGAGCCCCTCAATTCACCGTACAAACCCCTCTGCATGCCTCTGGAGAGCTGCCTGTGCTGATTTGGGATGGGATATGGGCCATGGAATATAAATTGTTCATGGCCAGCCGCAGGGCTTTAGAATGACCCCGTGATCTAAGCTGTGGATCTCAGCTTAAAGCAAACCAGCTGACCATGTGTGCATTAATTTCTCTCTGTAGGCATTTTGAAGTGCCATCCTGTGAGGGTTGTGAGGGCTGTGGGTTCCGTGGAGCCTGGGTAATAACTGCTCTTTGGGGACACCATTAATGGGATGACACATGGTGTGGGATTTAGCATTACTCTGCCATTCCTCTTGACTGCCAGTTTCCAGATCAATGTAGAGAGTAGTGAACTCCTTACTTTTCATAAGCAAAGTCAGTGTAAATCCCCAAGGAAGCATTGGATTCCACATTGATCAGTTGGTGGCAGCAAGTCAGCAGGGCTTGTTTTTCAGCTTCAGCTGTGCATATTTCTTTTGCCACCTGGAACAGCCCTGGAGAGCTTTCTTTCCCTCCTGGGAGGGAACATTGTACTTTTCTTCTCCCTTGTTGCTTCTGGGATGGTGCACAGGATATGGAGGCACTCAAAGAGTTCCCATCATGATTCCTGTTCCTTCACAGGACCAGGTGTGCTGCCCGTGTGTCTTGTGTGTCACCTGGCAGGATGTGCATGTCCTGTTCCATCACACACATCCCAAACAGGGACAGGAGCACCCAGAGCAATGCACAGCCTAATTCCTCTGTTCCTGCTGCCTCCCAGCTTCTTCCTGCTGCAGGACAGCAGGAGAAAAGATCTTTATGGGTTCATCAATGCACTGTCATGGAGAAATAGAGGAGACAAACATTGAAATGAAAGGTGTGTAGCATTAATATTGACAATTCCCAGCATCTGTAAACTCAAGCCTCCACAATTTAAACTTTGATTAACTTAATCAGGAGATTAAACAATTCTAAATCCCTTAAGGCCTTTTTTGATTTTCTTCTATAATTTCAGGTGTTGAGCTTCTAAAAAAAATCTGAACTCACCAAGAAAATTCCAGTACTAAAACATAGCAGAGTGCATACTGGATCACTCCAAAGGTCAAAACAGTTTCTTTTTTCATCTCCTTGATAATTGTCAGTAGTGATTGCCTGTAGAAAGAATATTAGACAAGTATAAATAGACTGTGTAGCTCCCCCCATGTGCCTTCCCTGCAGCCTGTGGCTGAGGATGTTTCTGTGCCCAAGGCCATGTCACTGGATTTTTCATACAAACACATATAAACTTCAGGCATACACAGAATCCTGGAGCACTGAGCTTCAAAGATTAACTCTCTGCTCTTGGAAAGGGAAAAGAAAGAATGAAAGGTCTTTTGTAAGAAGAGGATAAAGTGAAAGAAACATTGCTGTTCCTGCACACCTGAGCCCTGATGTGCCCTTCAATTCTTGCTCTACCCCTGCAGTGAAACCATCCATTCTGGGTTTCCACCTGGCCAGTCCCTATCCCCTTTGTTTCTAAGAATCAGTAGGGTGGGTTTTTTTTTGGGGGGGGGGTGTGTGTGACACAGTGGAACAGTTCCCTTTGTGTCCTAACTCAATATATCAAGGAACAGGGCTTCACTCTGTAGTCTATATTATTGCCTATAAAACAGAGAAGCTGGGACAGAGGCTGACCTTGTGTCTAGTCAGAGAAATCCCTGGATGCAATTCAATAAATTTGCCAAACTAGTTTAAGCAAGAAATTTATTATTATTTACCAGCGAGGTGAAAAATCCATTTGGTTTCCCTAAATGAGAGTGACAAGTGAAGGTCTGGATATTCTGGGGGTCTCTGGATTGCATTAGCAGTGTGTTTAGAATACATGGTGTGGGGAGGAGAGAAGGGGATGGCAGACGAAATTCCTGAGAATTTAACATGCTGCTTCCCAATAAAAAGTGTGGGAGCCCAGCCTTGCTGTGCTTTTGGCCCAGTGCTGTGAGTTTGTGCAGGAGCAGGGAGAGAAGGAACAAGTCTCTCCTAACCAGCATAACTTAGACTTCACTTTGATTTTCACCATCCAGGTGAGAATTGCGCAAAACTCACGAGTTTCAAGCTGCCATAGAAGTTCTCCAAATTTACAGGAAAAGAGGCGAAGATAAAAGGAAGGGAAGACAAACTGACAAAGAGAGTAAAGTGATGCCTTAGGTTTTTACTTTTATATTTTTCAAATCCTGTACTGCCTGGTAACTCTGAAGTTTCCTGTGGACTGTTACTACTGTTCTCTCGTGCTGGTGAGACATAGCAAACCCCTCTAGGTTTGCTCTTCAAGGACACCAGCCCCCAAAATGTGTAAACTAAAAGCCTCTGAAGAGGAAGGGCAAACTTGGGGTAATTACATCATTAACTGAAGTTATAACTGGAGAATTAACCCTGATATGCAAATGGACCAAACTTATAAAAGTGTGAAGAATCTGTGACCCTGGGTCCATCTTGGGTGTAGCCTTTTGACTGCCCAGGGTGTACCTTTGAAGACCCTTCATACCTACTTTTGTTCTCTTATTTTATCTAGCCTCTTTTTTTAGGTGGCCACCTCGAGGCATCAAAGGGACAATGCATAAAAAAGGGAGGAAAGAAGAGATGTGTGTCATTGCTTTTCATCTCAGTGGCTTTGCTGGCACACTTGTGCCTTGTAATGCACTTTTCAAGTTATGGGGTGGTTTGAAGCTGTGTCTGGTATCAGAGACAGGAGTGAAAGTATAAAGGTGTCTGCCTTCTGCCCTGAAATTCGCTCCTTGCCTTGGCTGTAAGCCACTAAACCACAATTAAAATAGCATGAACAGGATGTGTCACCGAAATGAAGATCACAGTGTTCCCTCAAACCCTCTGGTGGTGCCCTGCGGAGGCCCTGCCACAGAAGGTGAGTCCGGTGTATGGCTGGCATCCCTTGGGCACCGAGGAACAGCTAAAAGGCTTTACAAGCACAGCCGGGAATTTATGGCAGGAGCAGATGAGGAGACAAAAACAAGAATATAAAGAAAGTGACAGAACTGGAGACAAGACAATTACGAGTAAATTGCCTCTTCTCTCCCTCCTGTTCCAGCACTTTAGTACTAAGAACAGGCTCAGCATTGTCAGCAGTAAAGAAATGATCTCTGTCTCTAAGCCATTCAGCATGTCTTTGGTAAATCAGCAATTTGACAATCATTGCAACAGCAGAAATCCTCCTTTGCATAGACACTGCTGTGTGGACTGCATGAGCTGCTGGAGCCACATTGTGTGGGACTGCAAATCCAGGGCCTAAGCCACTGGCCCTTGCACTGCACAATTTCAGTCCCAGTTGCTTTGAGACTGGTGCCACATGCAAAAGATTTTGGAAGATCCTTGTTTTTTTTGAAACAGTCCTTGAAACCTCATGATGTTTCATCAGCCTCAAAGCACCTGACAGTGGAACAGCCCATCTTCCAGGCCAGTTAAGATGGCTTAGTCCTCCTGTTATGGAATTTTTCTATAGAAAACTCTTGAACTCAGTTGCCCAAGCTTGTAGTAATGGCCAGTTAGATGGTAGGGTTCTCTGGCTTCTCCCACTGCTCCAAGTGCCAGCTGTGCCCCACATTTGCTAATTCTCTGGCACCTTCTAACTGACACCTCTGAGCTCCATAGGAGATCTGAGCCCCTTTAGTGTCACACTGACTTGAGGCTGTGCCCACACGTGCCTTGAGGCTGTGCCCACACGTGCCTTAAGCATGAGGCAGCTGTGCCCTGACCCCAGAGCCACACTTGACCCTCGTGCACTCTGTTTCAGATGCTGAGGTCAGCTTGCACATGCTGCCTCCCTGGCCTGAGATCAGGAGCTCCAGGCACTCCTCACGGGGCTCTAGGCTCAGCAGAACACCCATGTTCACACTCCATGCTGGTTTAAGCCTGTGCTTAAACCCATGCACACGTAAGACCTTTGCTGAGTCAAGGTAAGCAACAGCAAACTTCTGTGCCATGAATATCAATGAAAGCCAGAAAAAAATTTCAAGAGCACCATTAACTTGAAAATCCCACTCTGCCTGAGAATTGTATCTGTTCTAATTAGCAGTAGTGCTGTGACTGAGAGAAAGTAGCAAGGCATTAAATGGCTCTCCTCTTAGTCTGATAATTTTTCTCTTGATTGTACTTTGAGCTCTGTTGTTCTTACTGCTTTATTTGTTTTTTCATGCCTGCTTTTCCTTTGCTTTGTGCATCAGCAAAAACTGTACAACTCAAGAAATTTTAAGGTTGGAAAAGACCTCCAAGGTCATTGAATCCAACTAATAACCCTGTTCCCCACAAAACCATGTCCCCAAGTGCCATATCCACACGTTTTCATTTCCCTGGGCAGCCTGTTCCAATGCTTGAACACCCTTTCAGAAATTTTTCCTAGTATCCAATCTAAACCTCCCTTGGTGCCACTTCAGGCTGGTGGCTTTGCTCTTGCCTGTGGTGCTCTCCTTGCCTTAGGCTGTGCAGAAGGGCACTTCCCCGGAGCAGCAGCAGGAGGGTTTGGTTTCTGCAGGTGTCTTGCTTTCCCAGTGAATCCTTTGCAGCCTTGCTGACTTGCATGACAGGCCTGGGGAGCCAGCAGGCATCTCCCATTGCTGATCCACAGTACCTTTCTCTCCCTTGCCCATCCACTGGATGAGGGTTAGAAGTATTTTTCAATTTTTGTGTCTCCCACAGCAATGATGGGGATCTGAAATGAATTAACTGCCAGCTCCAGTGCTGGGAGCCAAGGGTGAGTTCTGGGGCAGGGCAAAACTTGTCTGTCATCCCTTTTCTGGGGCTCTCTCTGGCCCACAGTGTGTCATCATGTGGCCCCACAGACATTTGTGTTCCTGGCAGAGGATGGAGAAGGCAGGAAGTGTTTTGGCTGTAGCATCCATTTAATCACTTCCCAAGCCATCTTTGTAGGAGCTGTAGTGTTTAACACCATGGAGCAAATGGGTCCTGCTGTAGTGAGAGCAATAGAAATGCTCTCAGTTAACCAGTTTTCCCAGCTGTTTCCAGTCTTTCAACTATCCTCCAGTCCCAGCTAAGTGCTCTGTGGGTCACTTGAAGCTGTTTCCAAGACTTCTCTGCAACTTGGCACCCAACTCTTCCTCCATGGTGCAGCTCCTAGCCTGGGACCAGCAAAAACCACAATATTTTGTGATGTGCAGCCATTCGACAGGGAAGTTGTGGTTTATGGGCCTCTCCCCTGCCTCTCTACCTGCCTGTCCAGGTGTGTCTCAGCATGACAAGCCTTGTGCCAGCCTTGATGCTGCCTAGCAATCTGCAGGGAAAAAAAAATCCTCTGAAAATTCTGGTAACTCTTCAGTTTTGAAAGAGAAGCACAGTTTGTGCCCCTGGCAGCTCTCAGCAGAGTTGCCAGTGAATATATAAACTCTGGGAACTGCTCTAAAAATCCAGTGACCTGCTGATGTCTGTCCTTCAACTGCTACTTTGGTTTCGATGACTGCTTGGATTTTGGTTCATAGCAATTGTAAAGGTACCTCTGCTAGAGCCAGACAAGTTTTTGCATGATGGTAGGGGGACAAACACTGTTCATATGGCTCAGAAAGAAGCATAGTTGTGTGCTGAGCTGATACCTGTTTGGGAAAACAGTTTGCAAATAACTTTAAATAATTCTGTTGAATAGGAAGTCTGAAAAAAGGCTTTTGTCAAAGATATGTACACATCTGGATTTCACAATTTTATTATTGTCTGTGGAAGGCTTTGATTTCTGATTCTACAAATACGATAAGTTTAGGAACCCAATTATGCCAACCATTTAGGGAGTCAATTTTTTTTTTTTAACCAGAATTGCCTGGTGTCATGGTGATTTCTAAGGAGCAATACCCAGTGTGTGAGATGTGTATTTCAGCTCTGCAGGTGTGGGGCCAGGGATGGGCTCAAGGATGGTCCTCTCTACAGCACCTGACAGGCTGAGGCCTCTGCTCTTGCAGTGGCAGAAGGATGAGGCTGGACAATAAATCTGTAGCACTGTTTGATCAGTCCGGTTGTTTCCAGAAAAGAGGGGTAAATACATTATGAAATGTTTATGCACATAATGTACAGGATAGACAGCAAGAACATTTCTCTGAAACAAAAGAAAAAAAAATCAATATTTTTCATTAGTATCTGAAGAGGAAACAAATGAAATCCAAATCATGCTGCTGAATGGATGTTTGCTTGCATTTTTCATGGCACTGTATGTGCAAAGAGGCACCCCCCCAAATGTTTATATATGCATGGCACTAATGGCATTTAGTCACCAGAGGGCAGGGTTTGCTGAGCAGAAATTCTTTCTGCTAAGAGAAGTAAGGCTCAGGAAAGAGCTCCGGAGTCCCACTCTCAGTGCTTTAATGCTCTTCCAGCACTCTGCTGCCTACCCTCTGGGTTAATTCATCTGTTCTCAGTTTCAGCTTTCTTATTTAAATCTCCTTGCATAAAATTTATAATTCTTTCTCTGTGTCCGCCTACAGCACACCACTAACTTTTTGGTCCAGTTAAGCTGTTTAGGATATATTTATGAGCTTTTTCAGGTTCAGGGGCTATGCAACTTTGAAAATCATTGTGAGTCATATTCTGTCTTTTGAGAAATGTTAAAAAAAGTGACAAGAGTTCAACAAAGTAAAATTGCAATACAGAAAGAGTCATGGGGAAATTTTTTCTGAGCTGAGGTCAGGAAAAAGCCAAAAACTCTTGCAGGAAGGATTTTCAATTATAGTGAACAAGAATAAATTGTGGATTTTCTTGTCCTAGGATGGTAATAAGTACCAGATAAAAAGGCTGGGGAGAATATTAAGTATGTTGGCAGTCTTTTACCTGAACTGGTGGTAAAGACACTTGAGGCTTTAAACCTTTCAGACTGTGTGTGGCAAATTATTGATCTATTTATGTTATCTGATGTTGATATGCAATACCTGTAAGCAGCCTGCTAGTAGGGAAGTTTCTTGAATTACGTCAAACCCCGGTGTATTCCTTCCTTTGTTGAAAATTATGTTAAATGGCACAGTGCAAGGACTGATAGGCAGTGAGTGAGAAAGCTGATTCCTCTCAGAAATCCCATAAGGAAAAGTTGACTATATGTAGGAAGACTTAATTCTAGACCTGTTAGCTTTAAAAGTTTCCCTTTAGCTGCTCTCACCTGCGGCTGAATTTTAATCAGGTTTAATTGTGATTGCCCATATGAACTGCATGGTACTTTGTTTGGAGGAGAATGTTGAGGAAAAAAGGACAGTCACAACAACAACCATGAAACTGTTGTTTGTAATATCTGAAATACTTGAGATAGTTTAATTTTCTGTTAGCTTAATTCTGCTTTCGTTAAATTCTGGAGTTCCTGTTTTTTGTTTAGTGTGTATTCTTGGATGAGTTTTGTCATTTGTTGGAGCAGTTAAATTCTGTTGTAATCTGAGGAAGTTCTTCACACCTGCCTAATACAAGAGGGATGAGAGAACTTGGCTACTGCAGCTCTTTTAGTTTTCTTTCTTGTTATGATGAGAGCTGCTCTACTGGAATGCCACTGATCTGCCTCAAATAAATAGTAAGAAATATGGGAAGAGTCAGATCCTTGGAGGTGAATGAATGTTTCTGAATAGTCATATCCTCAGGGGGGAATGAAAATTTGGTCTAAGAGAGGATCCTCTTTTAAACACTATCAGGAGTTCTGAAATGAGGACCTTCAACCAACAGCATTCACTTAACCCAATGTAGAACATTGAACCCAACACAAAAGCATTTTGGGTAGGAAAGAGTTAATTGATTCATTGTTAATACTTACTTAATTCGCTTCTTTGAAAAAAAAAGGAAACAAAAGGAGGGAGACAAGTGGAAATGTGTAAGCAGAGCAGTGGAAAGCTGAGACAGGGGGTGACATTGTGGATCCCCCCAGCTCCCACTCCCTGACTGCCCCGATGTGGTTCATTGCCTGAGTGCTTGAGACAATCACTGGTGAGTTCAGCTGGTCAAACAGGGAGGGCTCCAGTTCCCAAGTAGGAAATTTCCCATTGGAAATTGGCTCCAATTTGCCAAATAGGCACCATGTAATTTGTAGGTGATGAATTGAGGAAAGCTGAGACCGAGAAGGTTGCCTCTGCTAGCCAGGGAAGGCTGTGGCACCGTGAGGAGTTAACTCCAATACCAGGCTGACTGGACCATGGTCCATCCTCCCTTCCTGCAGCTTTTACCATTTACTACAGATAAAGGAATTTTGGTTTTTTTTTCTTCTATGTCTGACTCTTACACAGACCCACTCTTGGCTTTGCTGTTCCTACCTACAATCTTTCACAGAAATACAAGCAGGTAAAAGAGAAGCTAAAAAAAAAAAAATTTAAACCCAAACTTTTCTGGAAAGTTGATTTCAGAAGTAAGTTGTGGATTTGTTGGACATGTTCAGATTAATGTGCACTGCAGTGCAGTGAATATTAAAGGAGCTGTCAAGAAGGAAAGTCTGTGTATGGGATAAATTAGGACTCTCTAGGGATTAAAAAGATGTAGGACTTCTATTAAGTAGCTAGACTACTATTGAAAAATAATGAGTAGTTTCCATAGCAACCTCACTTTCACATGGAGCAGACATACCGTAGCAACATAAAAAAGAACAGTATCAAAGAAGGAATAAAACTGAGCTGTGCTATTTGGATTTTTAAAAATATCCCTCTGCCCTGAACTCTCTGTTTACAATGCAAAGATCAGTAAATCAGAGGATTTTTTTTTCAGAGATTGTAATTGTTATAACTTTCATCCAAATACTTGGTAAAAGGAAGTGAAGTGATAAATATTGTTGAAAAGAGAACTGGAAAAGATTATGGTTCTTCCAGTCTGTACCATAGATTCAACAAAGGCAAGAGCATTTCAAGTTATGAGCATCTTGTCACGGCCCCACATCTCTGGGTGAGTTTAGTTTGGTTGGGAGGCTGCTGCTGGTGCTTCCTGTGTGCAGGAAAGGTGTGTGACAGGATGTGTTACACTCAACATCTGACCCGTGCAGAATACTTGTGAAAAAAGCCCAACGAAAGTCAAACTCTCTTGTCTTCAAGTTCTCAAAATTCAGGATCAACTTCCTCTGAAGGTTGACTAAAGGTTCAGATTTCTTCAAGCAAGGCTGGGTTCCTTAAATGTTTCATGGAGAAATCAAGTATAAATGACATAGTCTCAAAAAAGAGAAGGCAACCAACAGCCGACAACTTTGACAGAGGTTTGCTGTGGTTTTTTCATGTCAGTGTGAGTCCAGAATTCCCAACAAGTGCTGAAGGCCATGAATTTCAGGCAACTAAAGCTCAGGAAAGTTTCAGAGACACTAACTTTGACATGAGAGCCCCTCTCTCTCTGTGTTCTGCTCAGAAATAATCCTCTAAGGGACCAGACTACTCAGTCTAGAAAAACAATTACTGGTTTTCTTTTCTAGCCTATATTTGAGAAAAAGTAAAAGCAGATTTTTAAATGCAGATAGAGAAGGGATTATAAATATAAAATACTAAGGATGCCAATAAAGAAAAAAATCAGTAGCAGTAATCATTATAATAAATTAGAAGATTGAGTTTCTAGAGTAAGAAGAGACAAAGATGATGAAATCTGAAAGGTGTCAACATGTTCAACGTGCAGAGAGGTTAGGCTGTTATCTGGCCAATAACTTTACAACAGTGTAATTGTACACAAAGAGCCATCACAGAGTAAATGTGCTCAGTCCTGCAGGAGTTGGTTCTTGGTCCACCCTCTCAAAACTTGTGTAATTCACCTATAAGAATGCAAGAAGAAATGGCAGACCAAGTTTTCTGGTTGGGTTACAGTGGCCTTTGTGTCAGTACTAAAGAAAATGTGACAGATACACAACAGCTGAGATCTGTTGAAATAACCCATACCCCATCTATTTTGAAACAGTTGAAACTGAAAAATGAAACCAAAAAATACAGGTCGTATTTGAAGGGTGTGGGAAATAATGTCCATGAAAAGAAGACTTGGTGCCATTGACGGATATCAAGAGAAGGACAAGCTGCCTGTACATGAATGTGTCCAAAAATGTTCACATGTACTTGACCCTTTAACCAGAAGAAGGAAATTACAGTAGATTTTTACTGACCCTGATGGGATTGTTAATTAAAAATTACATGTGTGACAAGTGGCCATGTCTCAAAAATTTTTGAGCCAAATGAAGAGGATCAAGAGATTTTCTGATGTTGCCTAAGAGAAGGGAATATATGTCTCACTGAGTTGAATTTGAAATATTTGTTTGTTGAAGTGGAAGTTCAGTGCTCTATAACTTCATCTCTCTGATCTGCATGAAAAAGAGGTAAAGAGAGCAAAGATAACTGAAGGCTGGGGGAGGTTTCCAAATGAGGCAGGTAGGTGTAGCCTGCTAGTTGAATAAATTGCCAAAAAATATTTGTAATGAACTCCAGTTTGGGAATTTTTTTAGTCAGGACCAATGAATTGTCTAATTCAAACACAACTGAAATTCAGAGAAGACCTACAACCATCAGGATTTCTGGATAAATGACTTTAAACATTCTTTATAGTTGATGAATGTATTAACCTTCTTGATTTGTGAAAGCTCTGCCATGTGAACCTGTTACTGCACTACAGGATTTGCCTCAGGGCAGCTGATTCAGGATTGCTGGTCTGAGCCTGTCTTGCTCCACCATCAGCTCGATGAGGCAGCTTGTTTCCCTTTTGCTCCAGGTACCATTCAATCAGCCCAGGCTTGATTAACTCAGCTTACCTTACATTTACCTCTGAGTCCCAGGTCATAAAAGTGGAATTGTGCATAGTTATTGCAGGGAAAGTGATATCTAGTAATTTCCTGTGCTAAGTCCGTTAGAAATGCCAGCAGGTAATATGTTATAAACTGTATTCTTTTTTTCTGGCCCCAGCTCTCAGAAATAGAAAGGAGCTATTAATTGTAAACAGATGTAAAAGGCCATAAAGATCATGAAGTTTTGCTTTTGCAGCAAAAATTCCTATACACTGTAAAATGTGGTGAAGTTTGTTCTTTAAAATGTAGAGAGCAGATTAGATTTTGGAGCATCAAGTGGGGTTCCAAAAAGCTTGTATACTTAAAATTAAGAATTTGCTTAGGTGATTTACTGAACTGGGCTGTTTAATAACATGGAATAGTGCCATTTTCAAGTCAGAATGTTGCAAATAATTTTTTTTCTTGATGATATTTTCCAACCTTCTTCTGCCTTGTACAGAACTTTTTATATGGCTTCAATTGCATTAATATTAAAACGAAATTTGACAATAATGAAAAGGTTCTGATTTTAGCTCTACAAAGGTAAATTAATAGATAAGACAAACAGTCACCTTAACCTTTCATTAATACTCTCCAACATTTCTACTTGGGCTAGTTAGATCTGTGGCACCTTTCTTGATAATTTACTTCTTAATGCCAAATGCTAATTATTCATGGGAATATGCTTTTCTGTAGCCTCAGGTTGTTACAGAAAATGACAGCTTTTGATATTACCAAATAAAAGAATGCTTCCCCTGTGGTATTTTATTGTGGATCACATTTAATGAAATGTAGATTTTTAAGGTCATTTCATTAGCAATGAACCCAATCACTTTTGGTGTCTGATTGTGTTGTAGTGGTTTTAAAAACAAATTTCTGAGTAAATTTATTTTGCTACAGAATTTCTTAGAGTTTCTTGAAGTTTCAAAGTCTATTTTCTCCACTTGTATCAGAAAAAAAAAAAAGTGATTGCTAGGAAGAAAGCTGTGATGTGAAAAGCGAAGAGATTCCAACTCATTTTGCTTCTGTGAAGATCTGAAGAGCATTTCCCCTTCATCAGTTATATGACTCTCCGTCCTACATCACTTACTTTTCAATTAATAACCTTTTTTCCAAATCCATGCCCTTTGGGGAACGGATTTTTTATTACTTCAGGAATCCTCTGCTGCTTTTTACAACTGTTCAGATTATTTTAAATACTTTCCTTGTGAATTGTGAAAACCTCTAGCTACTATGGCAACACCTGATGCTCAGCAGAGGGTTGTTTTCATCTGTTCTTGCAGCCCTGATCCTGACCCTTAGGAATCAGTAGGGAATTTTGCCAGCAATGCCATGGAGAAGTATCCCAGCCACAGGGGTACAACCTGAAGTGTTTTAGCAGGGGAAAAGGCAGTGCCTGAGCTATTGTCCTGGTAGGAATTTCTTCCCTTTGGAGTCACTCAAAGGTGTTGACCCATGTGAAGCCATAACTGGTAGCCCAAGATCAGCCTTTGCAAAGCCTATCCACCTTCAGGGTGCCCTTTCAGGGTGCCTCTGTCTCACTTTTCCCACCTGCCATTGCTCCAAAGGCAAAGGGACATTTAGACTCCCAACATCTCTTCTAGACCCCACTGTAGCACTGGGATGGTTAAACAACTGCCCCTTTTTAGATAGCCCTACTGATAAAAGGCTCTTTCTGGTCTTGTTTCAGCTTCATGCCAAGGCATGCTGCTGGCTGCAGGTGGTGTGTGTTCTTCAAAGGATGGCTGCCATCCTTGCTTACTTCTCTGCAGAGAGCAAAGAGCCTTTGAAAATACCTTCTGCCTCATCGGAGTAATGAGCGCTTAAAAAAACCTCAGAGCCAGCTCAGTGGTTCAGAATTTTGCTGGATTCTGTGTAATTAATTAAGATTTTTTTTTCTTTTTAAAACACTTGCTCTGCCAGCCTGTGTATCTAGGTTGTGCCAGTTTCCAGGATTCCCCTCCACCCCCATCCCCGCCCCTTGCCCCGGTTCCTCGCACAGGCGTGAGCAGCTGCAGCCATGGAAGACTTCTTTGTAGAGGAGGCAGCTCCAGTGAAACAGGTAGGCGGGCTGGGGTGGGCACTCCATGCCCTGAGTTTGCTGTGCTGGCTGGCAGTATTTAAACCCAGCACAGCCAGGATCCAACCACCTTACCAGCTCCTGCTACCCGTGAGGGAGCAGGGGGGACAGGATCTCTCAGAGACACAGCAGGTGTGGCAGAGAGCAGCCTGGAATTCTGGAGGAAGATGTCCTGGTGTCCATCAGGAGAAGGCTAAAAAGTTTCTTATGTGACTAGAAATCTTTGTGTTTTGCTCATGGGGGTGGGTGTTGCTGTAAGCAGACCTCTCTGTCTCAGGGAGGAGGGAATTCAGCAGGAATGATGCTGAGCAGAGAACTTCTGAAGTCTGGTGGGAGCAGGGAAGGAGAGGAGCAGGTTAAAGGTTTCCTGTGCCGGCCTGAGTATGAGGAGGCTTTCATTGATCTGTCCTCAGATGTGTCTATTGACACTGTCATTGCTTCTCTGACTTTTCTGTTTCATGATACATTGGATGCAGATTACTGAGGACATTGTTGCAGCACTGGTTACATCAGGACTGGATTTGTCCTGTCTGCCTTATATTGACCTGGAATGTTTCCTTCCTATATGATTCCTTTGTTGTTGTTGTTGTTGTTGTTCTTGGTTGGTTGGTTGGTTGGTTGGTTGGTTGGTTGGTTTTTTGGGAGTTGTTACTCTTTAGATTATTCACACCTCTGCCAACCCTCTTGTTCCTTGAGCCCTGCCCTAGACAGACAAACCTGTGTGCAAGCAATACCTCTGGACAAAATGATTCACAGCAACCACTGCTGTGGAGTTTGACCAAAAGGATTCAGGACAGCAGGTCACTTGTTACTGTTGCAGGTTCTTTAGGTCAAGCCCAATTTGGGGAGTGTGTTCTCCATGAGGAAAAATAACAGCTGCAGTAGCTGCCTGGAATGCTTCTCTCATTCCACCAGACTGATGCTGCCGAGCTTGAGGAGTTGTGCATTAGCACTGAACTGGGTTTTCTAAGACATAAGTGTACAAACTGATATGTACAGGGTGGAAAATAATGTGAAATGAAAGCTAATTGTTTGAACTGACTTTTAACTGGTAGGCATATTTTGAAATGAGCTATTCTCTTTGGTCACACCAAATGAGCTATTCTCTTTGGGTTGTGGGCTGAGTTTTGCTGCTCTTTGAGTAATTCCTGAAAACATCTGCAGCATTAACAGCATCAGATCCTGCCACACTTTTCCAGTGACCCTAACCCAGATAACAGCTGAGAACGCACAGCACATACACTGTGTTGACAGGTAAAGCTGTGAATACAGGAGAAATCTACAGCCAGTAGGAGTGGATCTGATGTTGCTGGTGGCTGCCACAGTGGTGCAAAGCCTGGCTGCCAAAGCAGGACTTTATGCTTGAGTGCTGCTTCACCCAAAAATACCCTCCTCAGGGCACTCAAGAGCAGACTCAGGATGCTCCAACTTTGGGACTCATTGTCCTGAGCTCTACTGCGTGGATGGGGAGCTTTTCATCTATTGGGCTTCCAGTCCTTCACTGTTGCAGTGGGATAATAGCATTCCTTTCCTCCTGGGAATGTGGTGAGGATAAATAGTGCATCAGTCTGTCAGATGCTACGTAGCTCTGGACTGTAGCTACGTTAGAGGGCCCTAAATGTGTAGGTTATGTTTACTTTGTGCCTGAAATGCTGTTTTGGACCTGATGGGGAGATCTGATTAGACAAGCTGAAGAAGAATTCAAGCCTTTTCAGTGACTCTAAAGAAATGGTCAGGACATTCATCTGATGATAATATTTGGAAATGGAAGATTAGTATTTGCAAAGTCATGTCATGTTTCCCAACTTTTCTTAGAAGTGAAACCCATTGTTTCTAAACCAGTTTGGCAGATAGGTGTACACTGAACTTGGCAATTTTTTGTAGTGGATAACTGACAGTACCTGTGAGAAGGGTGAGGAGTTATATTCCTGGCTAAATAATGAAGTGGGCATATCAGTAACAGGCCACCACTTCTTTAAGCAGGTTTGAGTAATTTAGACATAAGCTTATAGTTCAGTCTATATGGGCAATTTGCTTGTGATGGATAACTTGTTTTCCTCTCCACTGATGCTGCTGTTTGGCTGCCAAGTAGAACAGGACTTGAACTTAGTGTCTATCTGGAATTTATGGCTTTGCAAGTGCCCTGTTTAGTGGCCAGTTTCTCTTGGGAGTGGTGTGTAAGCACTGTAGGACAAAGGGTTACATTCAGCTGTCTGTTTTACAAGTACTCCTGGAAGAAGGAACTGGGGAAAACTGGCTTTGAATTGTTGAAATTCTGAACTGAGAAATTTTTTTGGTGTTTTTTTTTTATTACAATGCTTATATCTTTCTACAGATTTCCAAATGTTTGCAGTCATTTTTCAGAAGCTGATATTTTAATATGAGTAGGAGAGAGTGTGCACTATACCTGCATATTTGTTCTGTAAGCATTTTGGGTAATGGAATAAGGAGTACAGTTAAAGTTTGCAAAATTGATAATTGCAAGCACTCTCAAAGAGGACAGGCATAGAATTTCAAATGATCATGATAAATGTGAGTGACAGTGTGAAATCAATAAGATAAAAGTAAAGAAAAACAAATGCTGAGTATTGTAGTTAGGAAGGGAAGTCATTTGACACCAGGACAAAATGAGGAATAACTGTCTATGCAGCTCCCTGCAGGAAAGGGAGTTTGTGGCTTTTGTAGATAGTTGCTGACAGGTTAAATATAGATCCAAAATGTGTGTAACTGCAGAAATGGTGGTGCTCATTCCAGGGTATATTGATATTTGTATTTAAGTTTTGGGAAGTAATTATTCTGTTCTACTTGGTAACGGAGAAGTCTGAAATTGAGTGCTGGGCCTAACGCTTGGAGGGGAATTAGGGAAACTGGAAGGAGTCCAGATGAACTCAGAAGGTTTGAGGAACATGAAAGAAATTTGAAAACCTCCATTTGTTTAATTGAAAAAAAGAGAAAACTGAAGAGAAAAAAAATTAAGTGTCTTAGCTATGAAAAGGCTTTTTTTTGTAAGAAAGTTTTCTTCTAGGAAATCTTAATTTGTAATAATAATATGTTGGTTAGATTTTAGAAGAAACTTTATAATTATACATGGCTTTAAGGAAGAATATGGAGTACTTTTGTTGAACAGAACAATTCAGAATAGAGAAGACAAACATCTGTCAGCAGTGGTTGGAAAACTGCTGTAAGGGACTGGAAATTCCTCTGGGCTGTCTTCAGCAGAGTCTTTCTGTAGATTTCATTGCTATAGAAAGTACTGGCTGTGTGCTATGCCCAAAATTGATTTTTTTAAGTGTGTTTTAGAGGAATTTGGTGGTGGCATAGAAGAGAGATGCAGAAACAAGAGCTATGTAGGTGCTATCAATAAGGTCCCAAGGAGTCAGGGGCAGAGTGTGGATGTCAGGGCTGCTTCTCACAAAGACAGAAGTGCTGCTCTGGCTGTCCTTTGTGATCAGTGCCAAGGAGGCATTCCTATACACCTGCAGATGATTGACTTACTAACAAAACAGCAGTTTATAAATACTCATTTTTGGAAGAATTCTGGTTCTTTAAATGAAGCAAGTGATACTACATTGCTCGAGGCCATCCTCTAACATCAGGTAACCACCTGATGTTACATGGAATTACTACCACAGAATTACCTACCAACATATTTGTGATTATTGTTTTAGAACTATCCCTGTTTTTAACTCAAAATAGGATATTTCACTGTATTATATGTTGAGTTGGGGGACATTTAAATAAGAGAGTGAGTCAGAGAGAGCTTCAAGGGTAACTCCTATGATTACGTTCCTGGAAAAGATCCCATTTTACTGCTTGACTAGCAGAGAAAGATCTAAATCAAAAATATTTCCCCCATGGGTTCCATTAAACAAAATCAGGGATCAAGAGTTGTCATCTCCCCAGCCAATTTTAGGAGAACTGTAGCAGGCAAAGAGTTTTTGTTGTGAGCCACTATCTAACAAAATCTTTAAGTGAAAACGAGCACAAACACAGGCTGGGTGGGGAATGGATTGAGAGCAGCCCTGAGGGGAAGCACTTGGGGTGTGTGTTGATGAGAATCTCAGCGTGAGCTGGCAGTGGGTGCTTGCAGCCCACAAATCCAGCCGTGTCCTGGGCCACATCCAAAGCAGCGTGACCAGCACATCGAGGGAGGGAATTCCACCACTCTAGTCTGATCCCAAGAGACCCCCCCTGAGGGCCCCAACACAGGAAGGACATGGACTTGTTGCGCCGAGCTCAGAGGAGGCCATAAAGGTGCTCAGAGGGCTGGAGCAACTCTGTTGTGAAAATAGGCTGAGTAGGGAGTGTTCAGCCTGGAGAAGAGAAGGCTCTGGGGAGACCTTAGAGCCCTTCCCAGTGCATAAAGGGGCTATAAGAGAGCTGGAGAGGGACTTTTTGCAAGAGGGTGGAGTGATTGGGCAAGGAGTAAAGGATTTAAAGTGAAAGATGTTATGTTTAGATTAGATATTAGGAAGAAATTCTTTACTGAGAAGGTGGTGAGACCCTGGCACAGGTTGCCCATCCATGGACATGTTCAAGGTTGGGTTGGAAGGGCTTGGAACAACCTGCTCTGGTGGAAGGTGTCCCTACACATGGCAGGAGGGGTTGGACTAGATGGTCCTTAAGGTCCCTTGCAACCCAAACCATTCTGTTTCTTTGATATATAAATGAAGGTGCTGCTGGTAGCTTGATATTCTCAAATTTCTAAATCTAGTGATATTTAGCAAGGTTATA
Source organism: Lanius collurio (assembly GCA_020086605.1). Classification (NCBI taxonomy): domain Eukaryota; kingdom Metazoa; phylum Chordata; class Aves; order Passeriformes; family Laniidae; genus Lanius; species Lanius collurio. Next base: position 3,914,267 of record JACBWW010000017.1, on the reverse strand, counting down.
ATGCAAAACAGGAACTCTTAGAGCTTTCTGCTGAGAAGATAGATTGTTAGAGCTTAAGGGTGATTTAACAGAGCAAACTGACATTTCATGAAGCACACTGTTATGCCATATATTTGATCACTTTGATGGAGTTCTTCTGGATTATCTGTTGCTGTGACAATCCAGAACTCAAGTATAAAGCATGAAAAGGCCTGAAGCCATTAGAATACAGCTAGCTAACTTTTTTATTTCCTGAAGGAATAAAACCAGCCTAACTAACAACTTATTCCCTTGATGATCATAGTTCTACATCAGACTGCTTCTGTTTCCACAAAAAAGTAAGAGGAAATAAGAGAATGCTGTACTATGGTATTTTGGAAGTTGTATCAATGAACAATTAAATAAATTTATCCAATTAACTTCGCCCTTTCTTCTATTCTCGGTCTGTTTTCAGACCAGCCTCTTCTCTTGTGTATTTGTCTTTGCCATTGAGCACAGAACACATTTCTGTATCTAGATCCTCTGCAAATTATAATTGTAGTGTTTTTCCTTTTTGGTGGCTGATTAATGAATTCTAAAAAGAATGTCGTAAAAGCAACACAGTCTTTTATGGTTTGGTTGTTGAGATACTTACTAAGTATTTTGAAATTCACAGATTTTCAAATTTCTGGAACATGCTCTTAGTTAATTCCAGGTACATCTTTGTAGCCTTCTGTAATTTCATAAACCAGAGCTCTCCATCCATTTAGTACTTCTAAATGAATTTTTCTTTTATGAGTTTGTCCATTAGCTTTTGAATCTATGCCACTTTTTAGGGCATTATATGCACTGTTGTGTAATTATCATCTTGGAAGATAGAATAAATAAGCATTCCCATATCACCTTCTGTGTTCCACACCTCCTTATTTAGACCCTTGTCCTGTATGTTTTTTCTGGCCCTTTCCCTCTTTCTTGATTAATGGTTTGCAGAATTTGACTTGCATCCTTGACTGATCCTGATCACCAGCTGACATTTTTATAGATATGTTTGTTTTAACCCAAGCTCTCCCTCCTGAGTGGTGATTGCTCAAAACCCATCATTCTCTATATAAACTTTAGGGTCATTTCATCTTTGTGCATCACTTTACATGTGTTTACCCCGGGCTCTTGTGGGACATATCATCCTTCCTTCACCCACGAGGTTTTTGTCTCAAGACACTTGACAGCCACTTGAGCAAATCCCAGTGTCATTCCTTTCCTATCCCACATACTGCCTGTGACATGTGGCTCTTCTGTCTTTACTTGTTGTTAGAGCTGGTTACTGCAATTAATTTTAGCTCCACTGAAGCTGGTGGGTGCATTCACAGAGACAGATGGATGTCCCTCACATGCCCTTTAAATTCCCTTTCCAGGTGGTCTCTAACTTGTTGCTTTGATTTAGTAGTTGATAGTATTCATTTTCTACCTGCCAGCAGGACCAGAGATGCAGTCCTTTAGTTCAAGAAGATAATAATTTTGTTACAAGTTAAATAATAAATCATAAAATAAACTGGCATTCTGGGGTTCTTGTTATGTTTCCTGCAGTTTTGCTGCTAGACCTTGGGAGATTATGCCATCTGAAAAATTTAGTCACTCTATGGAGATACTTTGTCAGTGGTTTAAAAATTGGATATGTGAGATTTATGGCTCTGAAAAACTAATGATCTCTTTTCTCAATGCTTTGTCAAATCCTGCTGGGCTTATGCTGCCCATAAGCCCATCTAAGCCTCGGTGTCTCTAAGGGAATGTGTTTTGGTGATTAACAAAGTGTTTTCATCCATATTTATTACACTGAACCTTGTCAGAACAATTCTGATCCAGCACATTTATTAGATTGTATCTCTTCATGCCACTGATGCCACAGCGATAGTTTCCTGTGCCTGGTTGCAATAAAATTAAAAAAAAATAAAAAATAAAAAAACAACCCAAGGAGCAATGTATATATTTGCATAGATTGCTGGAAAAGGTGTTAGATAAAATATGGCTGTGTTTTTATGTTCTGAGAATGTCTTGAATTGCAGCCTTAAGCCAGATGATAAATTCCCTCAGTCAGGTATGGCTGAATATGTTCTTACCTTGATAAGTCAAAATAAAGATATGTGAGTGGTTGTTTGGAGAATTCACAAGGTGAAAGAAATATGAAAGTTAGTGGCTTTAGGAAATGCAGTGCAGGTGGGAGAGAGCATTTGCTTTAAAGCCTGGGACTGCTCTCACTTGTTTGGGTTGCCTCTGTGATGTGATGAGAATGCAGATTCATTCCATGGTGAGAAGAAACAAAAACCCCCTCCCTTTCTTTTAACAGTAAGCCTGTAACATCAGGGAATATCCATGTCCCCTTTTCTGTGTGTTTGATGGAAATTTCATCAACACTATCACTCACTTCAACTTGCAGTTAATAAATAATATATCCCTGTGTGGAACCATAGAATCATTTAAGCTGGAAAAGGTCTCCACAATCACAAAATCCAAGCCAGCATTGCCAAGTCCACCACTAAACCTTGTGGAGTGCCACATCTACAGACCTCCAGGACTTGTTCCCTGGAAGCCTGTTCCAGTGCTTGACAATCCTTTTGGTAAAGAAATTTTTCCTAATATCCAACCTAAACCTCCGCTGGCACGACTTGAGGCCGTTTTCCCTTGCCCTTGCCCTGTTGCTTTTTACATGGGAGAAGATCCCAACCTCACCACAACCTCCTTCCAGGTGGTTGTAGAAAGTGATAAAGACCCTGAGTCTCCTTTTCTCCAGGTTAAAGACCCCCAGATCCCTCAGCCACTCCTCATAGGAATGCCTTGCTATGATTTACAAATACCTGAAGGGAGGTTTTTCAGAAGCACAGCAGGCAGGTGTGCCTGAAGGTCTTTGAAAGCCACCAGAAAAAGTCACCATTTTTGTCCCAGGTAATCAAAAAATCTTGTGGTATTGTGCCCGTTTCTGGGCTTGCACCACTGTGCTTTGGAAGTAGCACAGCATCACTTTACAATATGTGAAAACAAATTCATTTTAGCTTCAAATGGAAGGCTCATTTCCTCCTTTGAGCTTTAGTGCCCCACATTGTGCTGTATCTGCCAGGACATAGACATGTAAGCATGTGAGCCTGCTTCTTTCCAAGTTAGTAGGATAGAATTGCAGTTGGTATAAACCACAATTAAATAAAGCTATGGAAAGGGAAGAGAGAATGTCACTAGTGGCCAGGGGATGTTTAGTCTATTTTCTTTTGTTTTATTTTAGTGATTTCTGCTGTAGGAGTTGGAGCTGCTAAAAATACTGGTAATTTTCTCTTCAAATAAAGTGCTTTACAGTTTATGTTTTAAATACTTTCTAAAGAATCTTTTCTCATATGCATTCTACTGCATCTATAAATATCAGTGAAATCAGTTTAAAACATCTAGCTAATATCTGCATTTTTGTATCATATCCTGATCAGGCTTTTTACTAGGCAGATTTTCTTGTCATTTTTCAGTGCATTTCAAAAACTGCTGCACATTTTTTTGTCCTTCTCTGTCTCCAGCTACTTTCAGACTGCAGGCCTATTTAATAATTAAACAATGTCTCAGCATCCACTTGTTAATAAGGGTATGAGAAACTGGGCAGTGATTTCCAGAGTCCTTATCAACAAAGAAGAACAGAGAAACAGGGAGTGCATGAAAAGCATTTAAGAGAACATAAGGGCTATGAGGACTTTATAACAAAATTATCCTGGAAGAGCCTTCCAGAATAAGATGCAGCTTAAAATTCAGCAAGAGCTTTTTGCCAGTGCAGCCAGCTGACCTTCCTCTGTCAGAGGACACAGAGAGTCCCTAAGAAGACACATGGACCTGCTGGTGTAGGTGCATCAGCAGGAAGGGTGAGAAACTCAGCATGGGGAGAAAGGTGTTGACTGCCTCACCCCCTGGTTGTGCAAACAACCCTTTCCAGTGTGTGCCTTTGCCTCAGTGAGGGACTGTGGTGTGCACTCTGATGCACAAGGCACTGGGGTGGCTGGGTAGTTTATTTAAAGTTTTCTTCCATGCTCATGAATGCTGGTGAGAATTCTGGAAGCTCAGGGCAGACTTCTGCACGGTGGAGAATGCCTCAGTGAGGGCAGGTGTACCTGCTGCCATCAAATTCAGACACCAGAGGCCAGTTCTGCCAGGTACTTCGTGCTGTCACTGCCTGACCCCCCCTTCCCTTTGAAGTGCCTATGTAATCCTAAGAACTGGACCTTATTAGTATTTCTCAAGCCAAAATTTTCCTTTGAAAAGACTTTTTCTTAAAGAATTGTGATGACTAGGGCAATTTTGAAGTCTTTCTCCTGCAATCAGTTCCTCACCCGTGACCTCTCCTGCCTTTCTGGAGAGTTTTGTGTCCTCCATCAGCCTTGCACAGCCTCTGTGACATGTGGCCCAGCTGTATCCCACATCCACTGAGTGCTGGGCTTCAGCTGGTATTAGCACTAAGATCAGGGAAAAGGGCAGCAATGATTTGAGAGGCGTTTCAGGGGACAGTTCAGGGCAGCCCTAGGAGATGATTCATGAGATCAAGCCTCATATGGGTATGAAGGGAACAGTGGGTTTAGGTACACAGCAAACACAGTCCTGGTGTATGTACTCATGGTCTTTTGCTCAGCTATTAGCTTGTGCATCATTTCACATAATGACTGCTCCTAATTAAACAGCACAGACCAAGCAAGACCTTGAGCTGAGTAGGGGTCAGTGTTTCTGTAGGATTCACTCCTGCTGCCTGTTGAAGGGGCTCTGTGTTTGGGCAAGGGTTGAGGCTGTACCCATCAGGACAGATTTTGTGTCTGGTTTTGAAAGTACAGCTACATCTATCTATTCAGACTTGCAAAACTGTAATGGAAATTTATCAGCTTGGCCACAAAGACTAATCTTCCAGCCTTAGCAGAATGGAAACACTAATGGCAATTTACTCGTCCATCAAAAATAATTACTCATCCCAGCTGAGCAGGCAAGTAAAATTTGCAAGACTCAATTAAATACCTGTGCTGAGGAGAGTTTATATGATATTTCTGTTGCAAAGCACTTTGATTCTTATTGGAGCTGCATAAATTAAGCACTTCAGTGCTTTTCAAGAAACCCCATGGGTCAAAACTCATTCCTTGACACCTCTTTGCACTGTTAAGAGTGGCTTTCACTGAGGAGCAGTGAAATGGTTGGGAGATAGAAAATGTCTACATCAGGTAATAAGAAATGTCTAAGGTAGCAAAGTAATTGCAACCAGATGCACTTGTGGCAAAGACATGATCCGAAATGATACAGAGTAATAAATGATGTGACACAGTATAAAAAGGAGCAGCGTTATTTCAAATCTTTTAATGATATTTTAGTGCTCACTTAGCCAGTTGAGAGTCACACATGGAACTGAGACCCGCTGAAGCAAACACCGTAGTGAGGGCTGGTGTGGAACCAGTCCAGAGGTGCTTGTGAAGAGGTTAATTCCATGGAGAAATTGATCTTCTCACACCTTGTGCCTCCAGAGAGCATGTCCTGGTCCTCCCTGCTGCCCACCACAGGCCAGCCTTGGGGGAGGTGGTGACCTCTGCCTTTGTTCTCCCTTGGAGAGGGCTGGTGGGCAGACACAGCACTGTCCTGAGCGCTGCGCTGAGGAGATGCAGATGGATGTTAGAATTTTAACAGTGTGATTTTCTCATCATCAGGGTTGGGATGAGGGAAGTTGCTGGATTACAGAAAGACAAAGTTTCTGATGAATAAACCACAAATTTATCCACATGCCAAGGGCCTTCCTTATGGCTAATGTGAGCCAGCTAGGGATGTTCCTGAGAAATGGGGGACCAGTGGTCATCACCTGTGGGACACTGCATCAGATGCTTTTGTGCCTACATTTATGAGGGAGAAAGATTCCTTGAGCTGTTTTCTAGACCTGTCCAAATAACTCAGCAGCTTAAAATTTTGTTCCAAGTTGCTGCTTCCCACTGCTGCAAAGGTAAATGTTCTCCAGATAGGTGGCTCAGGGTCTAATTTCTGACAAAGAGGAGATTAGTTCAGGATTTATGTAATGAAGTGCTGGATGCAGGATAAATTGAATAGCTCCATTTGTTCAGACATAAAGCACAAACCACCTGCAGTCTGAGTGACTGTCCCTTAAATGTCATGGGGACATGGGTCATTGTAGAATTATTGCAGGTTTGAGTCACACACTTAAATAGAAACATGAAAATAAGGAAGGAAAGGGGGCTGTCAACTCATCAAGCTCATCACCTCGTTTGTATTGAACATGCCCTAAGACCCAGAGCAGTGTCTGTTGGCTGGGCTGACACTCCACCATCAAGTCAGCTCAGTGCAAATCTTGAAAGGTACCAACTAAATATAAATGTGAAAGTCTCTGATGACATAAATGCATTTAAAAATATATTTTTTTTTATAACTATGCCTGGATAGGGATTCAGAGAGAATATTTTTGAATTGTCTAAGAAAATAAAAAAAGGCCATGACAGGAAGACTTTAGTGTGTTCTGACATCTTTTATAGTCAATACTGAGACAGTATTCATAAAAAAAAAAAGCCAAATTAATAAAACATCTGCTTCTTAAAACCAAATAAACCTTCCATCTATATTAAAACCCATAGTCCACCCACCAGTTAATTAAGCCTACAGCAATGTAATGGGCATTCAACATTAAGCCCTCTGAATTAGGGAACAAATTTGCTCAGCCAGCCACAGGCATTAAATAACCATACATACATAACTTCCTCTAGTCAGTAAATCAAAGCTACACAAAATCATTACTCACTTTTCTGCACATCTTTTCTTCTCTGAGATTTCTGCTTTCTTTCCAATAATTGTGAACATTAAAGGCTTTTCCAGAGTGTGTGCTGAAAGGGTATCATTGAGATGAGCAAGTAGAAGGAACAAGTGCCAAGACTCAAAGGAATGGGCTGCTCAGGTCCTGCAAGAAGGGGATTTCAGCTCCCATGCCTCTTGTTTTTGCAAACAGAGATGCTCCTACAGGCCAGGCAACTGCTAATAGTGAGTAAATTAGTCCTTGTGCTCCATTCACTGGTTTTACAGTGTTGATCAGTGCACTTAATTTTTCAGTTGCTTTTATTTCACCCTTCAAAGAGTAACTATCAGCTCCTTCCATCTTGGAGAGAATAAATACATTGCAAGGGGTGAGGCAGTCAAATACCAGAGAACTGAAGCCAAACAACTCCCTAAAATTATAGGACATACTAGACCATGACCTGTGTGTTACAATCAACCCAAAGGCCTTTCACAGGGACCCTCAGCTGATCAGTCATCTTCTCCATGAAATGCTTGGTGCTCATTGCATCACCCATGGGCAGGTACAAGGTGAGTCCTCCTGGAGAGGGTGGCACACTGAGCTCACCTTACAGGTGCTTGGTCTTCTCTCTCAAACCCTGCGAGCTGTCTTGTGTCATAAATCAGCCTCTCCTGTCAGAGCATGGCTGGGTGGTCCCTTCAGACTGAGCAGTGAAGTTTTACTGTGGAAAAGTAGCTACTGGGAGGCAAATTGTGACCTGGAGAATTGTCCTTGCCAGCAGGTTTCTCATTTTTCTTAAACCAGTCATTTATTCCTAAGAGCTCCCTTGAGCAGATGTCGCTGGATGTTGTCTGTCAATATGTGAAGTGCAGGCAACGTGTTAGAATTTTCTTGTAAAGAAAAATGTTTTAAAATTTCCAGATAGTTCTGTTGAAACTCCAAAATAAACTTCTGCCACTTCTGCTGCTTTCTGTCCTGCTCTAAGAAGTAAAGAAATACAAAGACCTCAGTTTTAAAGGTTACATCTAAAGAATTAAAGCAATAAAGAAATATAGACAGGGTAGAGATGCAGGTAGCAACCAAGTCAGTGGGCAAGAGGAAGGATAAAAGAGCAGTAAAAAATAGATAACAAATTATCTGTCTGTAGAAGGCAGAAAAATAACATAAAGTGTAGAAACACTTAGAAAGAAACTCTTTATGGATATTGATTCATGTTATTCATGCTTTATAAAAATGTGTTGGGATAAAGTAGACTCCTGTCTTTGTGAAGCCCACTGTTCAGAAAAGGAAATGCAGGATGGGAGAAAAGTGCTTGTTGTATACACAGTTGTGTTTCCTGTATTCTATTATGGAATCTAGTCTCAAATGATTTCTTGCCCTTAATTTGTAATCCTACTGCCTTTTGGATTAGAAAAACAGTACATTTCATCGAGAAGATTCCAAATACAAAATCATCTGTAGAAACGAAGACTCCAGAAAGCCAGAATTTATGATTCCAATAAGCTCTGTGTAGCCATTCTTGCAAACTAGACAAAAAGCAGCCATCCAAGACTGCCAGTTTATCAGATCAATTGGAAAGTGCATCACTTGCCCAAGCCCCATCCAGCACCAGCTGGATTTGAATCTCTGCCAAATCTTTTCAGTCGTGGTACGTGAGCAAAACCTCGGCTGAGCAGGTTTGCAGCACAAACCCAAAATGAGTTTGTCACTCTTTTAAATTCCCACATACACTGGTGGAAAATTGCTGGAAAATGAAATAAAGAAATGACAGAAGCAGTTTAGTTTCCTGTCAGCTACGAGGTGCAGACAGCCTTACACAAATATGATACACAAGCAAGCTCATGTCAGCGTGTCCTGGTTTCAGCTGTGATGGAGTTCATTTTTTCTCAGTAGCTGGTGCAGGGCTGTATTTTGGATTCAGTATTATGTTGATAACACAGATGTTTTGGGTTGCCAAGTAGTGCTTACCCTAAGCCAAGGAATTTTCAGTGTCTCATGTTCTGCCATGGAGGAAGTGCAAAAAAAGCCGGGAGGGAGCATGGCCAGAACAGCTGTGACCCCAACAGTCAAGAGGGATATTCCATACCAGAGAGCCCCCTACCTAGTGTATAAACTGGGTGAGTTACTCAGGAGAGGGGCCAGTCATGCTTCAGGGACAGGTTTGGCATTGGTCAGTAGGTGATGAGCAATTATATTACACATCACTTGTTTCTTTTACGTTTTACTTCTCTCCTTTCTTCCTCTGCATATTATTATTACTATTACTACTACTATTATGTTAGTATTTTATTTTACTTAATTTTAAAGATTAAACTGTTCTTATCTCAGCCCATGACTTTTTATCCTGATTCTCCTGCCCATTCCACTGGGCTAGGGTTAAACCACAACGTGGCATAATCTGGCATCAAAGAGAAGGTGCTCAGGTAGGAATGGCCCATGGCCGGTTCTGTTCCTGGGTCTCAGTAGTCTCACCACAGCAGAGGGTTTTTCTCCTAACTTACCCCTGCTCTTGTCTTCTCAGGTAGGCTGAGCTCAAGTTGCTCATCCTACAGCTGCTGATCCCATATGAGAACAGTAGGGATCTGTGAGGCTCCTGGCAGGGCATACAGGTGCTTGCCATTGCCATGCTGCAGCTCCAAGCTTCTCGTGCCACACAGTAACTGCTGTGTCTAATGTCTAAATGTGGGCCCAGCACACTGGTACTGGCTTATTCCGGACCTCAGAGCATGGTCCAAGTTCTGGTTATGCACTAGAAATTGAAAATTAAAAAAAAAAAAAATGGAAAGAAAAGAAGACATCAGCAAGAATCTCCTGCCTGTTGTAAGTTTAGGTCCTGCTTGCTTTCAGTGTGGGTCCAAGAACACACAAGGGTGTCCTTGGTACAGGATACACAGATGTATTCTGTGTTATCACACAAGTGGGTCCTTGAAACACACTTTGTATATTTATTTGTATAAGATTGTGCACATAGTGAGTTATTTGTAACAGCTTCCCCTGAACGGCCCTTTCTGGAGTAACTTCTGTTTTAATCAAGCTCTTGTTACTTGATAGTTTTCATTCTGCTATGTTCATACCTACCTTTCCTTTAGCCTCTTTCCAGAAGCCACTTACAAATGGAGAGGGTGAAAAAGATGAAGAATCCAATGGATTAGCATTGCAAATACTCAGTTTTAGTCCTATGCTGGGCTCCAGCTGCTCTCTCAGATTTCTGCCCAGGTTTTAAGTCTCCTGGAGAGAAACAGGGGAATAGAAGGTGTACAGTACATGTTTTCACATCAGAGCATTTCTCCTGAGAAGTGCTGAGCATTTTATGATTTATTTCCAGGGGATATATTGAGAGGCAAGATGCAAAGTTTCTCAAATGGTGGGGGCCCAGTTTGTGCCACAAACTGGAACGGGCTGTGAGGTCACACCTCTCACGTGACACCGAGTGACTTACATAAGGAAGCCCGGGTGATTACAAACAGGTGTCACATCACTTTTTCTATTAAAGTGATCAAATGGGTTGAAATCCCCAAAGATGAAATTATTGAGGTTTGTGCTTGGGGCTACATAGCCCAATTGCCTGCAGTCTCAGGGGAGTGGGAGCTTTGCACAGGAAATGAACTCTGGCCATCCGAATTTTCTTTAATAATTGCCTCAAAGTCTTATTATGTGTGCATCACACCAAATGATTACAGGATTATTCTTTTTTTTTTTTTTTTTTTTTTTAGTTTGTTACCTAGGACTATGTTTGTTTGAAAAATCAAGTTTAGTTATTTAGTCCTTGAACTGTTTCTTCCTCTACATCTACTGCATTTAAGGATTTATCACTGGCCAGAGTAATCCCCCATGAAGCAGTAGTAGTCTTAAAAGTAGAGTGATATGTCAAATGGATGAACAATAGCATGAAGTCAGGCTGTTTCCTGCAGTGTGGATTAGTGGAATAAACCAATTTTTGGTGTTCACAGGTTTTAAAAAATGTTCCTTTCAACCATTCTCAGGATCATCTTTCATTTTGCATAGGGCAAGGATGTTTACTGGAAACAAAGCATTTTATTTCCCAGTGATGAATTATCAGTCCGTGAGTTATTCCTGTGAACCCAGTGGGTTTTTTGTAATCTTTCAGAAGTCTCTTTTACTTCTTCATGCTGCTCTCCACACTTCTCAATGATTAGGCTTCCATCTCCCTGCATGTGAATGAAAGTCCACGTTATTTGCTTAATTTTCATTATTATTTTTTAACCTGAATGAACCCAGCAGCAGTTTTAAAGGTGGGAGCTGCCCTTCCCCCTTCAATATACCAATGCCCTTGTCTGACCACCCCAGGCTGTTTGAGAGCCCAGTTTAAAAGCAAATACCTCCCCTTGAAAGCAATCCCAGGCAACAGCTCCCATTAAGCGGTGGGTGGTAAATGAGGCTCTGATTCACAGCTCTGCTGGGCGCTGCCGCTCTGCGACCAAAGGGTGGGAAATAACAGACAAGCACAGGATTTTCCCTTGCAATCAAACCCTTTCCGACTGGCTCTGATGGATACGTGCAGGTGCAGTGGAGGCTTGGAGGGAGCTGTGGATTTCCGCTCCTGTTTCAGGCTGGGGTTCTTGGTTGCAGCCTGTGGGTGTGTTACAGCAAAATCCATCACCCTGCAAAGTAGTCCGAGTGATTGCTTTGCATGTGAAGTAGCAGCGCTCACCTTTTTGTGTCAGGTAACATCCCAGCTATCCATGAATGCCCAATCCCAGTTCCCCTGTAATTAAGCTGTTCCGTTTCAGCCGTAAATATGGTCTAATTATGGTATTTTGTAGCACTGCAGCCATCGGACTGCGGTCCTTCTGCAGGTGTGCTGCAGGAAGCCATGGAAATGCAGCTGCCACAAGAGTGTCTGGGAGAGCAGGGCCCAAATTACTCGGGCTGCATAGCAATCAGCCTAAATTGCTGTTGGTTTGATCGGAAGGACAAATAGGTTGACAATAACACACGGCTGTATTGACAGACAGCCCTTCCCCACAGCTGTAAAAGCTGAATAGCAAAAGGTAGCCCAGGACTCCAGTGCAGAGCCTAACAGTTAGATTGCCAGTTTCTGTTTTATTTCGCCACCAATTGCTATTATACTTGACATTTACGCGTGTTCACCACTATAATTTTAAATTGTATTATCGAAATGAAGAATGGTGTGTGAAAGCCATAAATGATAGCCCATTTAGTGCTTTCCTTGTGGCTTTGGCTCGTCATGTCTTTTGACTTACAAAAGACTTGGCAATTACACAACTGGGCACAGTGAGGGGGAAAAAACCAAACCACAACACACTTTTGGATCAGATTTTTAAATCAGTTGAATTTTCTTTGCAGTGGAATTGTGTGGTCTGGTAGGGCAGGCTCCCATTTGAGATATTTCTGTGATTATAAAAATTTGTGCATCCGAGCAGATTGCTTGGAACATGCTGTGGGGGAAACTCTGTGACATGATGGCTCTTTAGTATTTTCTAGTGTGGGCAAAAATTTACATAAGGTTCAGCTCTCAGAGATCAGACTGTTTCAAATGGTAACATGAAGGAATACACAAGAATTTGGAAAGAGGGGAAGTTGTGCTGAGGCACAGAATATCTTACAGCAAGCAAGTCACCTAAAAGACACCAAAAATCCCACTATAATACATTAGGAACATGTGAAAGGCAAAAAAAGTGAAACCAATTATATAATGTGGAAAGAAAAATCAAGATGTCTGAGAAAAGGCTGTAATTTTTATTCTTTATTTCAGTCTTCTGAAGTAAATTTGTGATCCTTTAATTAAAGTGATTAAATTCAACAAGGAGATAGATGACCTGGAGAAAAGAAGGGAGGAGAAAACTGTTGCAGTGAAAAATCATCCCTGAACATCTACAAAAATACGGCTTCATCTGTCCTTCCAACCCCATCACCTCATATATATTGTTGTAAGAGTTCCCCGCACTGCAACAAAAAACACTATAAAATATGTAGATAAGTCAAACATATTTAGTTTAGGAGTATCTTGCTAAAATCACCCATGAGAGTGAACCACACTTGGGGAATGAGCCACGAGGAAGGAAGAAGCTTGAGAGAATGGTCAAGCAGTCAAGCTGACTCCAATAGCCCAAAGGAGAATGGATCTATCCATTAATAACCCTGCAGAGCATAATAAGGAGATAAAAATAGACCCTGTGGCTTTGTCAGGTATAAATTGTGTCATCTCTGTAAAAGGATGGGATCTGCCAAGTGGATAAAAAGTGGTAGGTGTGACATATCTTGAATGCAGCAAGGCTTTCAGCACTGTTCCAAATGGCACTTCCCAAAAGCTGTAGAGGAAAATGCATTAGGGTACAATCATCTCAAAATGGGTGTAGAGATGCCTGAAAAGCAGTAGAGTAACCTATTCATGGTTTGCTGTAGAGCTAGGAGGTATTTCACTGAAATGCACCCAGGCATCAAACCTTGGGACTTCTTGTCAATATTTTCACGGATTCAGTTGATGGAGGAAAATCTGCCCTGCTGACATTTCCTGCTGGTGCCAGCCTGTGATGGGTTACAGACACTGCAGAGTGCAGGATTAGAATACAGAGTGGCATGGACCTGCTTGTCAAATTGCCTAAAATCATTAAAATACAGTTAAATAAACCAAAATGCTATCTACAAGGCTGAAGGAATCAAATACAGAGATACAAAATGGGGCATATTTCACTGGGCACCATGGGAAGAACTGGTGTTAGATCATAAATTAGATAGACATTGTTAGTGCTGTTGTAAAGATGGAAGGAACTTCTTGAGAGAAGTTTTAATAAGAATAGCATTAATAGAATATGGGAAATAGTTATTCTGCTATAAATACTTCTTTTTTTTTTTTGTGATTTGAGTCCCAGTTTCAGAACTGTAAGTACAAATCAAAAAGAATCCAGAGGAAAGCAAGAATGACAAGATTTAAAAGCTAAACAAAACTAAACTAAGCTTGTTTGAAGGCTGAAATTGTTTGATATAAAAGAAGAGGATTTCAAGGCATCTCCAGTCCAGAAGAGCTTCTTAAAAAATGGAGAGTAGTGAGCCAGAAGCAGAATAAGAGTGAATAGACTCTATTTTTAGTAAGAAAAAGATAAGTTTATTATGAGGGGGAAAATAAATGTGATTCTAAGAATAATTAAGCTTTTTGAAAAGCTTGAAAAAACCCTACAGCTGTTGATGCCTGATGCTCAGTGATTGTTTAGTGACAGATAACTAAAAAAAATCAAAACACAGTGCAACTGTACATAGCATAGTGCATGTAATTTTGTATACTACTATTGCATAATAAAAATATTATGCCTAACATGAAACCTGAATTGAAATAATTTAACAAGGGCAGTTTGCCCCACATGTTTCCAGCTGGAAATTAGCTCTGTTCTGTGCCATCATCCTGTGAGCCTTTGGGTGGATGTGTGTGAGTGGAACTGTGTGAGGCCAAAGAGGGTGAATGAAAACCTGGTCCTGTTGGTACCAGTGATCAGTTCTGGTGCCTTCCTCAAAGGGAAACTTGTACCAAAAGGAGTAGAGAAAAGACATTAAATGCAGCTAGTTTGAAACATGTAAATAACAGGAAGCCACAACAGCTGTGCCTGAAGTCTCCAAATTAGATAGCCAATATAAACACCCATGTTTGCAAAGCCTGGGGATGCAGGGATGCACCAGGCAGGGCAGTGCAGGTCTGTTTCCCCAGCCACTGGCAGAAGGAGTTAATGCCCTCTGTAGCAGGACATGTGAAGGGTGTTGGAGGGTGATCAGCACTCGCAGTCTTTGCCTGCTGAAATGTGTACAGGTCACAGGCAATATTGCAGTGAAGCTAAAGCTCTAACCTGCAACCCCACACAGGGACAGAAGTGTTTTTATTTCCCCCCTATATACAAGGAGGGTATGAGGCTAGGTTTAAACAATTTTATAATATCTCTATGGCCTTAGTAGAGAATGTACTGTTAATAATTATCAGGACTATCTACAATTTGCATCCTACAGATGTCTTGCAAAGAAAGGTTTTCTGCAAAAGGTGCATCACTGGTCCTGGTGAGTTCAGCAAACACTGAAACACACACATTTTTGTGGGGAAAAATAAAGAAAGCTGTTTTGATCCAAAATTGGTTTGAATCTCAAATATTTAATTTGATCAGTAAATGAAAAAAAACTACAATCAGTTCTGTCATTCTTTTGGTCCTAGTTAAGGCTGCAATATTGGCTACACTTTGAGAAAGTTATAGGGTTTATGACATTTTAAAGAGAGAAAACTAATTCTATTTGTAGAGTGCCCCTTTCATAACATTCCTGTTTATGACAAAACAAATGCATAATACAGCATAGATATTTATATGGTGGAAGTTCTGTTTGAAATTGAAATGCATTCCATTTCAGAAATGGTATGATATCCTGAAGTTTAAATATGAGCTTGAAAATGTGGAAATAAATTAGGTATTTTCATTCTCTTGCTAGTAAACTTTAAAAAATAAAATTTAATACCTTTGAAGGACAAATAACTCAGAGCACTGGAAACTAAAAGCCTCTATGGATTTGGGTCATGCACTCAATCATTTCTTCTAAACTTAAGCATAGATATGAGAAACACCCCTGGTTCTTTATACATTAAAGCCTGGATCTAAACTCCATACTTTTGTCACAACTTGATAGCGAGATATCAATCACAAAACAGAAATCTCTGTAAAGCCTCATTATAGAAGGGACTTGTGTTGGTATTATTGATTGAGCTGCTGATTTACTGCATCCTCATCATTGAAGTTCTCAGTCTGCTAAATGTATTCCACATGCATCAAAAGAAGCTGGTATTCATGAAATCAAATATACTGAGATGAACACAGCTGTGCCTTTCCCAAATGTAGTTTGATCTTGATAAATCATGGAATTGTAACATGCATTTGTCATCAGAAGTCCAGCAAGGGGAATTACTCACATTTGAAGATAGGCTTCTGTCCCTTTGAAATCTGCAGTATTTAAGCTCATGCCTAATTCTGTTAATTTGTGCATTAATTTACCTGCAAGCAAGCAGTGGTTCAATAGTTGTATTTTACATTAAAAAAAAATAGGCTTGCTTTAGTTTATATTACTATTATTATTTGGAGCCTAAAACATATTTAAGGACACATGTGGTCTGAAATATCCAAAACAGACTCTAAAGTACAGAGGTTGCAATTTCCTTTGGCAGAACAAGTAATAAAGAATGTTATTTCATAGCTTTGTCACAGAAGGAACTTGATTCCTCTTTTATTATATTTTCTTCATTCAAGGGCATGTTCAGATGAAAGAGGGATTTTATAAAGTTTTTTAGTTCTATTGATCAAAATAAATGCAGGTGTGGGTATTTTTTTCCCTATCTGCCACTAGACAGAAAAACACACACACATCAAATTGGAAGCACTTTGGCCATACTGATGTATTTATTTCTACTCGAGTGCACCTCATGATTTCTGTAGAAACAAAGTGGAGAAAGCTTAACAAAAGGAAAAGGAGGAAGAGTATTTTCTTGGTTCAAACTTTGAATGTCCTTACTTCCAACATAAAATTCTCATTTTGGTCTGAACAAGACTGAATGCTTTGTGCCTCCTCTAAAATAGGAAAGAATTTATTTCTGTTTGTAACCTCTTTTATCACTTGAGATTTGTCACTCTTACTGTGGAGAACATTCTTAGACCACTCTTTTATGGCTCTTAATGGTCAGGGCACAGAAATGGTTTCAGCACCATTAGAAACACACAGATCTCACTTTTGATGTTTGCATTCAGAGCATAAGCACAATAAAATATAAGAATAACTAAAGCACAGATTATGGCAGATACTTAATTTGGAGAGCCATACTTCATGCCTCATAGCTTGGTGGTAAAGAAATATTTTTTTCTGAACATCTCAGCATAGTCTTATTCCATCAAGAATAAAGAATTCCTTCTGAAAGAAGAAAACCACAAGGAAAACCACAACAAATCACAGCAGGTTCCACTTCAGTGAAACAGAAGTCTAAAAAGCTTCTGAAATTCATACAGCAGGCACTTCTAGGGTAAAATATGATCAAACACTCTGTCATAGGCTCATATTCATGCATTGCACACCTATCAGTTCATTTAACCTCTCTCTGATGAAATAATTTTGTTGAGAGCATGATGATGTGCTGTTTTAAGTCTGCCATTGCTGATGGCTTATTATTTTGTCTATTTTGACTTGAAAAGGTGCAAAGAATGTGCAACCAGTGTGAACAAACCTCTGCTCCCTCTGGAAGAAAGTCTGATGTACCAGATTTTCTCCAACAGCCTGACTGTAACACCTGAAGGGGAAGAACAAGTGTGTCTTGGAAGTAAAAAGTGAACCCCAAATTTTGCCCTTTGCAGACTCCTCATTTGAGCTGTGAAATGCTTTTTCAGTGTGTGCCAGAGGAGCCTGGGCTGTCCCTGAACAGCTGCTCAGAGAAGGATCTGACCCTTCATGCTGCACACCTGGTCTTGTGACAGATTTGCCAAATTTGGGACTTTTAAACATTTGCATCTGCTTCACCCAGAGAGCTCCACTGCCTATTGACTTGAGCTGGCTTTTTTACCCAACTGAATTTACTCCATTTGGATTAGATGGCCCTTCCTGTTGTACTTTTTTGCCCTAAAAACTATATACCATTTTAAAAAGTAACTTTCATGAGAGCACTTTGTATCTCTCAGCATAATTACTGCACCTAGGCCAAAAATTGTGGCGAGACAAATTCACCCTTGTGCCTTCTGTTAAAGATGTTTGTAACCCATGTTGTATTGGAAGTCAACACATTTTCCACTTTCTGACTTTCCAAAGCCTTGAAGATACTTGATCATCTTTAGAAACAACGTCAAAAATGGCAATTTACAACAGAAGGAGGAACTCTGCCTTGTTTGGGGATTTTAGTTGTATTTCAACTCTGCTATAGTGCCCATTGTTTTTAAAATCTTTGAATGGGTTAAGTGATGATCAGCATCTGTCTCTGTGGGAGGAGATTGAGATAAACCTTACAGCATTTCTGACAGCTGCCTGCTTAAGAAGATAATGAGTCATAAATCCAGATTAGGACAGTGGGAGGTTTTTTCCTTCCTTCCTTCTTCCTCTGGTAATGAACAGGGCTCAAGTGGGAACAGAGTCTGACTTGAGTGAAGGGGATGTTTAAGAAACAAAACCTTCAGCCCCAGTTCAGTGTAAATTCTTGGAGTGAACTCATCAAAGAAGCTGGCAGGTGGATAAAGGCATCTCACACTATACAACACTTCAGTTTTTCTTCTCTGGTTTATAGATGTCAGATCTTGTTTCTTTGATGATTTCCTTCTAGTTCTCTCCACTTCTTGTAGTAACAGAGAAGGATGAAATCTCCATTTTTTTCATAGTCAAGAAAGACAGTGGTATTTAATTAGAATTAGAAAAGACAATAACACCATTATGCTTTGGGTTGTATTCTTACAGAGCATTAAAGCCCCAGTATTCAGCATGTCTTTTGGTTTAACTCAAATATTTCCAGAACAGGAAAATTCTGGCTGCCAGAACCATTAGTCCATGGGCATGATATCTGAATAAAGCAGTCAAGGTCATTGTTTACCCATCCCAAAATACAGTATCTAAATTACCTTCAGGTAAAAGCCAATATAATTTTTTTACTTTCCTAACAAAGACCCAAACAGGCTTGGTGTTGTCCAAACACAGAGCAGACAGATGGTCCCTGCCCTGGAGAGCTGGACTCTGAGACCTTGCATTTCTCCTGGTGACTTTCTGTGTTTTCTCTGATTAGAACATAAACACTGGCAGGCCAGGAGACTTGTTAGATCCTC
Source organism: Lanius collurio (assembly GCA_020086605.1). Classification (NCBI taxonomy): domain Eukaryota; kingdom Metazoa; phylum Chordata; class Aves; order Passeriformes; family Laniidae; genus Lanius; species Lanius collurio. Next base: position 3,895,739 of record JACBWW010000017.1, on the reverse strand, counting down.
CTTCCTCCAGGTTCCTCCATATTCAGCAGAGATTTGGACTTCTAAATTTTTTTGTCCTGTTCTTTCCCAGCCCAGAACTACTTTATAAACTCAGACTCTAAATGGGGCCAAGTCAATGCAATCCTTCCTTGTTATTGCATCCCAGAAAACTCTATCAATTTTCTGGTGTGTTATTCCTCATCCTTGAACAAACTGGCCTTTTGGATGGAGGTAGAAACATTCAATACATCATCCACTATTACAGAGTACTCTTTGATGCTGAGTAAATTGTAAGATCTGCAACTGTACTGCTTCATGTTAATAAAATGCTGATGTAATATTATCAGACTTGCTATATTTTATTAATAAATTAGGCCTTATTCTTGTCTCTAAATAGGCTAATTGTTTGTGTTGGATAGAAACATATAAAGGAAGTGATTTGCACTTTGTTGTAAGAGAAGAAATTCCCTCTCCTTCCTTCCCTTTCCCATCCTTTTTACTTGAGTTGGCCATAAATCTTTATACCTTTTCCAAACTAACCACTGCATTTTTGTCCCAGTGTTCTGATCTTCTTTCCTCTCTCTCTGCCATCACCTCTCTGGAGTTGAGAAAAGTTTGGTTTCTGCCTTTTTCTCTTTTTCCAGATTTATTGGAAAAGAGGGAAAGAGATGTAGAAGGGAAGACAGAATAAAGGGGAAGATTAAGAAGAAGGTAGAAAAAAAGGAAACTTTCTGATTCATTATGATTTTTTCTAAAATCTTGATATTTATCTGAAATATTAACACAGAAATAATCTTTTTAAAAAAATCCCCACTATTTATATTGGAAAGTTTTATTGGATTATTTTTTAAGCTCCCTAGTGGATATTTTTTCTTTGATTTTTCTTTCTATTTTTTAACTTTTGAGGTGTTTCAAGATTAGTATATTATGTATCTTTCCATCAGACACCCCTCTGAATCCTAATTCTCTGCACACTCTTGGCCTGTAGAGTACCAAAGTGCAGAAGGTGCTTCCCATACTTCTCTACATGTGTCTGAATTAAACACAGATTTTCATTTTATTGGGGCAGAGCCTGCATCATTTGCCTTCTGTTTCTACCACACCAACATGGTAGGATATATTAAGGCCAGGATTGTGCTAGTCAGGCTTTTTTTTTTTTATCAACTTGTTATTCTTAATTTCTATATCTTCTCTATATTGCTCAGTTTTTTGAGTGCTTATTGTTCCTTGGTGGCCGCTATGCTCTTCTGCTCTCCTGATATCTGCTGCCTCCTTTGGCTCATCCAGCCCCAAAAGTCAAGTTCCTTCCCTGCTTCCCCTTCCCCCTTCTCCTCCAGCCTCTCCAAGTCAGGGATGTCCCTGCCCCGTGGTGGTTCCCAGGAGCACTGTGGTGCCTGGTCATGGAATCCGAGTCCTCAGCACTGGCACTCACTGATAATTAAGGGGTTAGTAAAATAATGCACTGCTGAGTGTAAGGCATGTCAGATTAAAGGTTATGCAATGAACTCAATTTAACTGACAGTGGAGAGCTGGGGAGGCAGGAGTTCAGTTTCTTATCCCAACTGGCAGTTCTTTTACCTCCCTAGCTATTATTAAAGAGAAAAAAAAAGCTAAACCCGAGAGACATCCCTAAGAGCCAGTGCAAATATTCTCATGAAAGTGCAATAAAATCCTTAGCACGTAGATAGGACTAAGCAGTGCTCTTGACAATCCTTAATCCTGTTGACTTAAGGCATTCTCTGGATATTCATTTTACATTTCTGTAAGGATGCCTGAGAAGTGGGACAGGAGATTTTCTCTCAAAAATGGCATGTCAGCACCAAATCCATTTTACAGCTTGCAGATGTAGATTGTACTGAAAGTAAACAGAGGGATTTGGGAAGATAAGAGTAAACACCTTGGATCCAATTACATGTAAAAGAAGCAACCTCAAAGTCAAGAGATTTTGTAAGTCACAAACAGTATGTCAACTTTTGGCCTCTCTGTGCTCTAGCTGACCATATGGTTCACCATGAGTATAATCACATTCATAGATGTTAGGGGAAGAAAGGATTATCTTATCTGAACTCCTTCAGGTCATTAAGCTCTCTCCTGACATCCTTATTCACCCCTATGAATTCCAATACAGATTTTAAAACACACCCAGGAAAGCAAAACGTAGGAATCAAAATGCAGATGCAGTGTAGCTCCTTTGCAGCAGCCTAAGTGCTAAAGTTTTAGAAAAAGAAATGCTAAGTAGGTAAGTCTGGTTTGTAGTTGTAAATATGATCATGTATCCTTCCAATGTGGTATTGTGGATGGACAAAAAATGTACTGTCTTTTTAAACACGACTTTTTTTGTATTTTCTTACAGAAATTTAACAGGAGTTAGAAAATAGAGTAATTGTCTGCTCATTGCAGTCTTCCTGGATCCCTGCTCTGAGAGCCACTCCATGCCATATGTGTCATCCCATTTGATAATATTATTAGGTTCTGAAGGGGGATTAAATTCACAGATTAAGAAACATAAATATCAGTGTCTGCAGGACTGTCTAAACTCCTGTTACATCCTGTGCATATCCAGCCAATACAGCCAATTGTGCCTAGTGAAGTAAAGATGATTTTCAGGTTAATATAGGCCCTTAATTTTAGGTATTTTAATTTGCAAGTTGAATTCCACCCTTGGTGTCCCACTACCATCTGACAAAAGTCCTTAACAACCAGGCATGTACTTCTTGGAGGAGCTGTGGAAATTTTAATCTTGCTTCCACCTCACTGCACCCACCTGTCTGCATCAGGTGCCACATTTAGGGACCTGCAGGGGAGCTCTGAGAACAGCATACCAACCACATCAAGGATGAGGAGGTGGAGAGCTCAAGATTTTCCCCATTTGAATATCTGCCTTGCCTTCATCAGCCATAGAGTTGTTTCTATCTCTGATATTCCAGATCATTAATTACCTCTGCCCTGACCAGTGAGTCTGGCCACTTCCTCCAGCCTGTTCCCCTTTATGAGTAAACTGTGATTAATTTTGCTCCCCACTCTCAAGAGGTGCAGCAGGGCAGGTGACTTTGCCAGGAGACCAAGGACAGGATTGTATCAGTAACACAACCACTCCCTCTTCACAGAGCAGATGAGAAAAAATGAAGAATTAAACTGTCCTTGCAGCAAATTCAGTGTTAATTCATGGCTTCCCAGAGAGTGCCAGCAATTTTCTAGCTGGGGAGAAAAATTCCCTCTCTTTCCCTCCCTTTCCCATCCACCCATCTTTCAGTCTTCACTTCCAATATCTTCCCATGTAGAGCTGACTGAACACTGCACATCTGGTTTGTCAGATCAGAGAACATTTCCCTGGGGCTGGGGAAGCAGCTCTTGCTTCAGCTGCTTTCTCTAAGGAGTTGCCACCTCAATTGAGACTGCAAAGAAAAATAATCTCTGATTAGGCCTTTTATTTGTATTTACAATATTTGATTGAGGTGGGGTTTTTTAGGCTGGTAGACCTTTGACTTTTTGATTTTCTCATGTGAGGTGGATTTTCTTTATAGAGAAAATGGCAACAATACTAGTAATACTAGTTTAAAAGTATCTGAAGGGTTCATTAAAACCAGTATATTTTAACAATCACTCTTTCTAATATAAAAGCCAATACATTTCACATAGCCTCTGGAGCTAGGCAGTGAATTATTTCAATTAGGTTATGCGTTTAATTAAACTTAATGGATATAATGGTTTTCCAAAATATTATTGTGACAGTTCTGGTACTTTACTAAGCATAAAAAATTTATGAGAAAGTCAGTTATTTATTGTGCTTTCATCTGCTTTTAAGTGATGCCTGTCTTCTTGATGGGTTCTTCTTGATGGGACTGTTAGGATATAGAAAATGCTGCTCTTAAAGTGATTTCCTCCTGCAGCACCTTCCTCTAGCTTCTTTTTCAGTGATAACTCAAACAAACCTAAAAGTGGGTTATACTCTTTGCACTGCTACAGGTGGAGTATATTTTGGTGGCATGTCTTTACACAGATACTGATTTATGAGTTTCTAATACCTCCCATATTCCTAATGCAATAGAGAAATGTAGAACACACTGAGGTTAATCTGGCCCTTACCAGGTACAATAGTGTGAGTTTGTAGCCTGCTTCCACCCAGATGGTAATTTCTGATCCTGGGAGTCCCACAGAAGAAATTAGACATTGCTCAGAACAAAGAAATAATGTACAGGCAGCAGCCCTTGACAGTAGGTCTGTAAACATAAATCAACCCAATATCTGGGAAATTTGAATTTTATACATTTTTTTCCAGAAGTTTAATTTTTATCCACTTGTTTTGTTAGAGAAAGGAGATGTGTCTCTCCATTCTTTGTGTAATCTCCACACCTCGATTAAGCAAACAAATGAAAGCACAGCCTTACTTGTTCCATGGCTGATGCCATGAAGATTTTTGCTTTTTATTTTATACCTCTTTCATGCCTTTTGCAGCTTCTGTTCCTGATGCTTTTGCCTACATTCTTGGACTTGTTTGTTAAACTAGGAGACTAAATATTTTAGAAGCTTTGTAAGTAGAAGTCAGTGTGCCCAAGACCCCAGGTCCTCTCCAGAACACATTCTGTAAACTGAGACAGAACCATCCAGGGGAAGGTTCCTTGGGGAGGGGGGTTCATTCGAGCCTTTCATTGGGGAATTTTGATAGATAAGCTAATTAGAAAGACCTAAAATGTGATACCAGATCTTTCTGGGGTGTGCATTTGGTGTGGGCATTTGTGGGTGCATTGGGGTGCATTTGTGGGTGCACTTCAGTGCCCCTGAGCTGCACGTGTGCACCCAAAGATCCTTAAAATAAACACCAAGGTAAAATAAAATCCCTTTTTCCCTTCTAACCATGTCCAACTCTTGATTTTAACACCTGGAAAAGGCATCATGGCAAGACAAAAACAAGTGGCTTTTTAAATAACCTCTGACTCTGAGGCCCAAGCAACAAGTTCAAAGAAAACCATAGGATACCGAGTAGAAAATCCCTATTTTTCAGAATCATAGGCACTGACTCTGCTGCTTCTTTCAGGAGTCCTTAAGGTCTGCATATACACCTGTAAAGGATAAGCTTCAGGACACTGGAGTTTATGTGACCATGCATCATTGCAAATGATGTGGGGACATTTCTTTGGCAGAACTCCAGACAAAGCAGAGAGATAAAGACCAACAATGTCATTGCAACCAGATAAAATATGTTTTATCTACAGACATTTCAAGAAAAAAAACAGACCAGAGCACTACCTAGACAATACAGTTAAAACAGCAAAACCCAAAAAACCCTCACTATTCTATGGGTGGGTAATATTCCTGACAGCCATTTTGATGAACCTGCCTTTTTTGGCATTTTTAATTGGTGATCTTTTATCCATACATTTTCTTTGACCATTGAGGTTACCATATTACCTAACTCTTGATGTAAAGCAGCATTTGTAGAAATCCAGATTTTTGAAAAAGCCCAATCATCTTCCTCAGTTGCTGGGCAAACACGGCAAGGAGATTTTTTAAAAAAAATTGTTTTCTATAAGAATTAAGAAAGGGCAGCAGTTTCTAAACTTAGGGATCACTGGCAAAGCATACTTCTCTAATACCTTAAATCTGACAGATTCAGAGATTTTATGGTGAAGCATGTAACAATACCTTTCAGAACATTTGCTGTTTTCATTTAAAATTCATCAAAAGTGAAACAGTTAATGAAGTGATTGTCCCAGTTCAGAGTTTATTTTACGACTGAGAATCTATTGAGGAGACCAGAAAAGGTCTTCCCTCCCACTCTGTTGTCTCACAGACATCTACACATTGATAGTTTGAGATGATAGTTTGAGAGTCACTTAAAAAGATCTTCACATAATAAATTGTAATTCTGTAATTCATTGACCTGCCCTGGCATTGGCTTCTACTTCAGAGACAAACTAGACTTAAAATTTGAGGGCAGAAATTTTGGTTTTACTCCACCCAGTGGAGAATATTTGGCTACAGCTCCAAGAGTGATGAAGGTATTTTTGTAAAAATTAAATAGCAGACAGATGAGTTTGATACGAATGCACTACGAAGGTCATAAGAAGTTAAACAGTGCAATTGAATAGCAAAGGCCATCTTCCAAAAAACAAACCCTTCACAGGAGACAGCTGGAGCTCTGCCCTCCTTACAGTTTGTTGGATGGTGCCATTACCTGCATTTAGGCAACTGAAACAAACCCTAAGGATGAAATCTGAACTGTAGGCACCTAAAAGTGAGCCAACCCACTAAGTTCCCATGACAGTGGAGGTTGTTGACTGAATCAGTGGAATCAGAAGAATTCAGATCACCCCAAACCAGAAATCTATGTCTCATCAATTGAACTGTGCTTGGGATTTCATTAATTACATTGAATGTTTCTCCATGGTCTGTATTGGGAACTTGGAGATGTGATTTGTGTGGTCACACTCGGGTATCTCTCTGCTAGGCCAATCCCACCCCAAATGCTGCATAATCCTCTCTACCGTTTTTGGTTTTAGCATTGCATGAGACTCTGCAGATGCAGTTTTCATTATAGCCTTGTGGAGGTTGTCACAGTGGAAGTGGCAATAAATAGGGCATTTGGCCTGAAAAATGCCTGTGAGGGATTTGGGTACTGTATGATAATTATATTTGCTGTTTTCATTTAAAATTCATCAAAAGTGAAACAGTTAATGAAGTGATTGTCCCAGTTCAGAGTTTATTTTGCAGCTGAAAATCTATTGAGGAGACCAGAAAAAGTCTTCCCCACTCTGTTGTGTCACAGACATCTACACATTGAGGATGAATTCAGTGGTTTTGCTTAGATTTCATATTTTAGGTTTTTTTACAGCCCTTGCAGCTAGAAACAGCACCTCCGAACACGAGTTGCAGTGTTATTTCATGCTAGTGAAATAAATGTGACAGCAACCTGAAAACGTCACTAATCACAGCTCTGCCTAGGGACATGAAACAGGAAAGCATTATTTCTGCCCTGTTTGGTAGAGTGTTAAATACTGATTAGACTCCAGTGAAAGTAACAGGTGTAACAGGGAAAATGAACCATCCCTGTTTCAAGCAGCGCCTGCTTTTGTGGCAGTGGGTAGTTTAACCTGTTTAGGATGTATTTTTCTAGCTATAAAAACGTCTGCAGATGATTGAGAATTACTGACTCCACAGCACGACTCCACACTTTTGGATCTCTTTGCCTCCATTAGTCACAGTTCTTCTTCTCCTCAGAAATCCTCTTTCTTTGTCCTTTTTTCCCCCACTTTTGCAAGCAAGTGGGCACTGCCGTCCTGCTGCTCTGTGTATGAATCATTGTGGCTGCCTCTCAGACTTTATATTGTGAGGCTTGGAAGGCTTTTGGAGAGAGTGGAAACTCCTGCTCATCCTTAAATTGCCCTGATAAGTGGTGACTGGCTTTCTGTTGTGTTAGCTGCCTCTCTTGCAGGCTCAGTTCAGCCTGAAGAGTGAGTGAATGAGGAACTCAAAGGTGGTGCAAGATGCTTTACAAGACATGTTAAATGTTTAATGAAAAAGTGTAAAACCAGGAAAGAATGAACCTTTCTGTCTTTCTCAGATTCTTTATAAAGGCCCTGATTTTAATTTAAGTTTAACCTCATTGAACCACAGTCCTTTCTCTCATTTTTACTGACACTTCCAGGCAATCCATTAAGACTACATCTAGTGATAATTAAGGAGAGTTCAGTAGGAACAGATTGTGCTCTGGGCTTCTCAACAGTCACCAGTAATGATGTTAGAATGAAACAACTTCTCAAAATGCAGAGTCTGTATTTACATACAGTAAGAGAGATGGAGGCAGGGGAGATGAAGGTTTATGTTGCAGGACATTTGTGCTCTGCAGATATCCTTGGGAAGTCACTTTTTTCCATGTCCCTCGTTCTTCTCTATTCTGTCTGATTTTTTATTTTATTTAATGGTAGGACTTAATGGCAAGCAGAGCCTTCTGGTAGTTATTTACGTGATAACTAGTCCACAGGCTCTAATTTCAGAAAGGGCTCTGGGCAAAATTATAACGATCATTAATTATCCCCTCTGTAAGTAATTGCAGTTTTTTGGATGAGTAGCTTATTTGCAGGACTATCAGTCTGCTAAATAATAGTACATTTGCATATTGAAAAATGTATAGAACAAGAAAAGTATCTGCCCTGGAGCATCTAAAGGATACAGTAGTTAATGTAGGACCCTACCAGTTCTGTATTGCTTTCTTTAGTTTTCTTAAGGACTGTTGATTCAAGTGGAACTGTTTCCTGAAGTCAGTTCAGTTTAAAACCAGCAGCTTTTCTGATGATGGGTTTGTGGTGGATTGAGCCCCCTCATCCCATATTCATTGCAGCTCTGTAATGCAGTGGACAGTGAGTCTTGTGAGATGTAAGGGTTCAGGGACACTGAGGTGATGTTGAACACTTTTTTAGTATTTCCCACTCATGGTACTTGAAATTTGATCTCCACAATGCTTAAGTGAATTTAAACATCATCATGAGTATGAAAGACTTTTAATTTGCATGTGGCCCGTATGAAAAAGAGTTTGATTTTATACTTTCGAGGTTCTTTGTTGTTCAGCTGTTTGGTCTGCTTTGAGGGCTGTGATAGTTCTTTTCAGACTGTGTGTATTGAGGTCAGTGAGGGACCAAGCTGTTTCTGCTTGTCCTTGAAATGCAGGCAGGAGAAGGGTTTGTGATGTGACATTCACATGCTCCTTCCTCTAGCATCTATTATTTCCATTCAAAGGGGAAATAAAACTGTATGCTCAGTTTAAATACAATGTTGAAGCCTGTGAGATTATTTTCTTTGAATGTGAGGTAGGCAGGTGGATTTCTAAAGCCTCTGAGGTAGTTTTGAATGAAGAAAAAAATTGTGAGTGGTTTTATGTCTCACTACCCCATGGTACTTATGTAAATGGCCATTTGAATTGGTAGGTGCTTGGGAATTCTAGAAATGCACTTTTGAGATATAAAAGCTATTTTTATACATTATTAGATAATTTCTGAATCCATCCTGAAGTGATGCATCCCTGGTTTTAAGCAGGAGGTGGCTGTGGGATCCTATAAGAGGGGGAGGTTGGGGAGAAGCCAAAGTGAGTTTGCTCAGCAAGGGAAAGTCATCTGGGAGCTGGGGAGTCAGAGGGGTGGGCAGGGCAAGCAGAGCTGGCCCAGGGATGGCAGCCGGGCTCTGCCAACAGGACAGCTCTCCAGGCACATCAATAGGATAAGACAGGCCCACAGTCAAGCCAGAATTCCAATCAGAATGGCCGGGTTCAGCCCTAGCTACAGCCTCACTGAGGCAAGGACCTGGGGCAAGGGCTGGAGCACAGGCCTCTCCCAAGTGAAGGGGTCAGCCCCTGATGGAGCTCAGATGGTCTCAGAGCCCCTTTCCCAGTAGCCTGGCCCCAGACTGTAGCCATGCCACATCTGAGCTGGCCTGGGGCAGCCAAACCTTCACAGAGCCTTCAGAGTGGGGATGAGGTTCTGCCTGGGGCAGCCAAACCTTCACAGAGCCTTCAGAGTGGGGATGAGGTTCTGCAGAGTCTGTTGATGCACCAGGGTCTGGGACCTCTGACATCTGGGGAGGGAACCTGCCTCTCTTTGATGCATTCCCTCTGCATGCCTCCAGTTGCCTACAGGATTTCCTGGCATCCCCACTCCATAAAGCTGGATTTTACAGGCTCTCCTGAGGCATCTGCAGTGAGTGCCCCTTGCAATGTCCTTTCCCAGCTATGGCTTTTGGGTGTAGCATCAAACTGACATCTTGGCCACTGTGGCTGCATCCCCAGCCTGTTAAATAAAAGTAGAGATGATCTCTACTCTTTCCTCAACTTGTTTCAGTGTGGAGAATTTTACCAAAGACACACGAAGCACTCCTGTACTTCCTTTGCAGAAGGAAAACTTTGTGGTGTCTGTTGCTGTAATGGATGAGTCAGAGATGATAACGTGTCCTCCTCTGTGCCTGCACGAGTGTGCTGAAGGGTGTTCTCTTACGTGGAGAGCATGCATTAACTCCAGGGAAGTTTTCAGGTCCTGGAAGCAGCAGTTCAGTCTCTGGTGCAGCCCAAATGGTTTTGGCTTTCTTGTCTGTATATGCTGAAGTGACCTTCAGGTGAAATTTAGGCTGGTGTTTGTGCTGTGCTGCTCTGGAAATGCAACATTTTTCTTCAAATGCAAACATTTGCTAAAAGAAGAAAGAAACCAACTATAAAAATAAAACTATAAGATATAAAATATGGAATTTATTTGTACAAGACACTGTACAATGCTATTTTTATATGAAGCCAAAGTACCCAGGAGAAATAATTTTTACTCCTGACTTCTGCAAGATCATTGTGCTGTTTTGAAGGAGAGGTGACACTGTGCTGCTCTGGTGTCTTTGAATGCTTTGCTGTGTCTTTCTGAGACATGCAGAGAACAGCTCAGGAGAGCAGATGGCCCAAAACCCCACCCAGCACCCTCCTTCTGCTGTAGCAGAGTTGCAGATCCTCGGTCTCCCTCCGGGCCCCCCTGGTATCTCCTGAGAGCTGAACGGATGGGGTCACAGTGAGACACGATGTGTTGTGATTGCCATTGCTCTGATTCTAGAGATGTTCTGGAGGCTCTGTCAACACCATCTGAGATTACTTCATGTTCCCTGTTCTTTGGCACATCTGACTAATCAGTTTCCTGCTTAGAATACGGAAATTTCAATAACTCCAGTCATCTTCATTTTATTTGTTGAGAGAAAGGTGTTGAAAGCAGGCTGCTTTGTGGTATAGAGGACTCCAGGGCCCAAAGCTACTGAAAACTCATGTATTTGGGGGTGAAAAGGAGGGGGAAGATTTATATTGGTATGATAAAGAGTGAGGTCTCAACACATTTGAACTTCTGAAGGCAGAATGAATGTTCACAGCCATGGTGTGCATGGTGCAGGCAATCAGTGGAATGTCATGGCTGCAGCCAGCTCAGTTGGTTTGTCACAGCAAATTTTCTCTATTCTCCAACTTTAGGAAATGAAGGATATGCAGAACAAAACTATTCTAGGGGAGCAGACTCATTTTCTGATGAGCTTATCATAAAAACATAATCTGTTCGCTGCAAAATGAAAATGTTTTCTTCTTTACTTTGATAGGGAGAAATGGGAGGTAACGTTAGATGAAGGTTATTCTTAAGAATAGGTACTTCTTCCTTGAAGTTTCCAGTGTTTCCTGTGGCTAGAGGGACTGAAGTTAAAATATAAGGCCCTTTTTTGAAAGGCTTTAAATTAACAAAGACTCTCTACTGGGCTTTCTTATTCAAAACAAAACACTGTGTCTGTGCAGGGGAGAAAAGGAAATGGAAGTGGTTAAACACTCAAGGAAAGCAATGACAATGAATAGCAGCAGAAACTGCCTTCCTTGTAACACTGATAAGAAAGAGGAGAAACCTGGTGTGACATTGTTTGTGTGTGGAGCTGGCAGAGCTCCTCTCTTCAGTCTGGAAAAGCAGAGGTTTAAAGAAGTTAAAAATGAACTTAAATGTGGTATTAAACTTTTAGGAAGACAATACCTGCAAGAAGAGGCAGAGATTGTACAGAGAAAGGAAAACAAATCAGTGCACAAACTCTGCAGCAAGTTCCAAATGGCAGGAAACTCAAAATCACAGAACTGTTTTTAATATGTGAAAAATCCATGCCATGCTGCAGTTACAAAACAATCCAAATCCATAACTTTGCTCAATAATTTTAAGAATTTAACTTTGGGTTCAGGCAGTGTGATAGTGAGTAGCCTAATGAGCCAGCTACCTGACAAGATAAACAAGGTAAGTTGTCTGGACAGGAGGTGTCACATTTGTGATCAAAGCTTGGGAGTCTTGTCACTGTGTTTTCCACATGTCACCCTAGAATAAGCTTAGTAAACCTCATTAAAAACGTTGTCTTCCCTTGCAGGTTATTTGTGGTTCCTGTTTTGAACTTATTTTGAGGTGTAGTGCTTTACAAGTTCCTATTTTTTGTAAGATTAAAACCCACAAAAGACCATGGGATCATGTAACTATTTTTTTCCTTTTTTATTTCATCTGTCTCTGGGTCAAACCCTGCAATTCTTGCAATTTGTCATCCAAGAAGACATCCTGTCTTATCTGGAGGTGTAAACACCAGGGAATCTTCCCATTCCCTCTGCAGTGGTGTACTCCTGGCTGGAAAATCAGAACCTCTGCTATCTCTTTTTTGACAAGCAAGACATTTTGTTTGGATGAAGGGAAATATCTCAGTGCACTGAAACCAGCTTTTTTTTCAGGTGCTGGAGGGAATGATGATGGGTGCATTCAAACATGTTATTATACAGGGTCTCTGTACTTGGTCCCACACCCAGGCACATCCAGGACACCCATGGGTGTTGTGCCAGCTGGGTGTTCTGTCAGACCAACCTCAGACCAGACTGTGACACCTGGGAACCAGGTCTGCAGTGAAAATGGGGACACTGGACATCTGACCTGTGACAAACAGTCAGGATGAGGACAGAGCTGGGTGTAGTTAACCCAAATGAAGATGTTTGCCTTAATTTTGACCAACCAGAATGTTGTCTTTCAGTAGTGTTGCTATGAAAAACTGAAATATGTGAGCCAAAAGACACATGGAAAATGTTGATTTTTCTGGAAATTGTGTTTCCTACTGCAAAGAAAGTTATCTGAGTGGTGGTTTATTCCCAACTGACTCTTAACAGAGATTCTGTCTGAATCTTAGTATTGCCATCTGGCACCCAGTTGGAGAACCACAACGGCATATGCTTCTTTTATGTTGCTATTTGATATTTATGAGTAAGACAACTAAGTAATATATTTGGCTAATTACTTTTTAAAATTCCATGTCCAGAAAATTCATTAGAAATGTGGTACAAAACTTTGTTGAACACAAGCGAGACAGAAACTGTTTTCAACCCACAATAAAGAGGAAACATAAAGCAAAGACACAGCACAAAATCACACTGCACCCTGTGGTGGTGATGATACAAAGCTTCATTGCCCAGGTGGGAAGAGACGAGCTGTCAGATAAAACAATGAACTCCCATATCAGAAACACTGACAATAATATTCTAGTTAAAAATCACTGCTTTTAAATGTAATGCTATTTTGTTGGCCCCCTCTCTTCCATGCCTCAGAAAAACATGTCTGTTTTTCAAGGAAAATACAAAATACTGATTGAGGGGAAGCTGTGTGAGGAGCAGCTGAGGGCACTTGGTCTGTTCAGCTGGAGGAGACTGAGGGGAGACCCCACTGCCATTACAACTTCCTTGAGAGGGACAGAGGAGGGGCAGGCACTGATCTCTGGGGTGACCAGTGACAGGACCTGAGGGAATGGCCTGAGGTTGTGTCAAGGGGGGTTTGGATTGGATGTTGGAAAAAGGTTTTTCACCCAGAGGGTGTCTGGGCACTGAACAGGCTCCTCAGGACAGTGGTCACAGCTTCAAACCTGACAGAGTTCAAGGAATGTTTGGACAACACTCTTGGTCACATGGTGGAATTCTTGGGGATGGTCCTTACAGGGCCAGGAGTTGGACTTGATGATCCTTGTGGGTGCCCTCCCTTTCTGGTGGACAACAGGAACAGGGATGGATGCTTTTGGCCTTTTACATTATGCAAGGAGATCTTCTGAGTGCTGCATGAGCTCCTCATGGTTTGAGGGCATCACATTGGGAAGGGAGTGCTCTGTGCATGGAGGACTCCACAGTCCATTGGTTTGGACCTCAGACTAAAATTCTGTTATCACAGCAGAACGAAGAGCTGTGGAGAGTTACAGGACTATGTGGAAACCCTGGTGGAATTCACTGGGCTGTTACAGGAATACTGCTATAAGTTGTTATTAATTAATAAATAGAAAAAAAATAAAAATTATTATTCGTAACAGTCTTGGGTGCAAAAATATCTGATTCTTTAGACCTTAAGCTGAACTAATAGACATTAAGGAAGGGACATCCAGAAAATTTGCTGGAAGTTTGCTCAGATTCTGAGAGACTGAATGAATCCATATATTACTTTAATAGAGCCACATTTCACAGTGCAGCACAATTTAACAGATTTAAATTGCAAAACAATGAATGCACTATTTTCTAAGAGCAGTATAAAAACTAAAGCTACCTTTGCTAGAGTCTGTGCAGAGGAAATGAGAAGGGAACAGATGGGAAAGCATTTACATAGGAGATGGCAGGCAATTTCATTTTTTCTATTGGCATGCTAATTAATGATCTTTCCAAAGCAGGAATGCTGTATAAATCTCCTAAAGGAAGGATAATAGCAAGGTCAGATGTATCTGCTAAACTGCAGGAATTTGAATGCACAAGTATTGCAAAATCATGTGTCAGATTAATAACCTGTTATATAGAAAAATTTGAAGTACTTGGTAAATACAATTTGAAATGCAGATAGGAGATAGAAGGGCAATGCTCTGGAATTTCAAGTTGCAAAACTTGAACTCTTGAGCTGTCCTGGATCCTGCAACTTGTTTAAATCTATTGCACAGGGTGAATGTTGAAAAGCAGAGAGGGGGCTCAGATCTGTCATTTTCTCCCCTTTCCTGAGTCCATGGATGCTTTTGAAAGTCTGCATAGTTTAGCTGAGAAATAGGGATTCAAAGACTTCAAAGCATTCTGTTTAGCTGAGATAAACATTTGAAATACCGGAGGCTTTTCTATAGCTTAGAATAATAGCCATCATATTTGCAGTTCTTGATGTAACTAAAAGCTGTGTAATGCTACTATCTCTGCTGTGCTGGGAAGTGAACAATTCTCTGTTCTGGCCCAGAAGGAGCCCAGCTCACAGCTACCAGGAATTCCCAATTCCATGTCTGGGGTGCTGCTCAGATGGGTGTCACAGTGCCTTATGCACACCAAACCCATGGCACTTTAGGATTTTTTCCTTTTTCACAAAATAAATAGAAAAATTGTCTGAAATCACCCTGATAAGCTGTAGCAGAACTGTAACCTGGGGCTCCATGCCCAGCTTTGTCTGACTCCAGGGCTGCCCTGGCTGAGTGTGCTTCTGCCACCTCTCCAGCCCCATCTCTCTCCTTATTGCCTCTGACATTTTTGGATCTCTTCCTCTATTACAACTTTCTGCCCCTGCAGCCAAGTTCTTGAGAATCCATTGTTTCAGTGGGCTGAATTATGTTTTTGAACACATAAAGATTATAAACCTAAAATCCCCTGTGGCTGAAGACCACTTAGAAAACATTTTAAATTGGATGATTCTGAGGAAAGTTAAAATCTGTATTTCATGGAAAAGACCATGAGGCCATGCTGTGCTTCACAGGTTGGCTCAGGACTGCAATGCTGGTAAGAGTTGGATCCATGATTTCTGTAGTAAATCTCTGTGCTCACTCAGCATCCAAACTGCTGGAAACTAAACCAAGTGAGGAACTCAGTTGAGTTCCTTGGTGATCCTCACTTTGGATCAGTTCCAACTGTAAATAACTCTGGGCTAAATTCATGAGGAGGGTTGAGTAAGCTCCCAGCTCCAAATGTAGGGCAGCAGCAGACCTGTGACAGCCTCCTTAAAGCCCTGCCACTGGGCTTGAGCAGAGCCCTGGATCTGTGTCTTCCTCATTGTGGGACTCATGGCCTCCAGCCATTCCACTCCTTTTCTTCTTATTTTCCATGGTGGCTCAGGCTTTTCTACAAAGGGAACTTTTAATGACTTTTCTCTTCATCAGCCTTTAATGGGAAGCTGAGGATGTGAATTTCATATCCAGAAATTACCTTTGGAGCAGTAAGGAAAAACTCCAGGTACATCTGCAAGTAAACCTGATGTAAACAAGGGATAAAAAAAGCAGCATGGAGTTGGAAATCAAGATGCTGAAGAATAGTAGCACAAATGTGATTGTCAGAAATAGTATTTGAGAAAACTATGCAGTCTACAAGTGAATATTCACACATCATTAAGTGGAAAACTGTGCCCTTCCCAATTTCTAAAATGAAGGAATTTAAACAGAGGAAATGGCATCATGATATTGTTCTGTCCTTTCAGTGGTAGACGAGATACATTAACAAAATGTGACTTAGAGAACTTGGCAAGCAAGTAGGATTCAGATGAGTGAGTCTACACTGAAAAAATGAATGAATACAGATAGAAATACAACAAGGCAAGCATTAAAAATTAATTTTAACCTTGAGACTGAAGAAAATGTTAGCTATTATACATTGTTAGATTTGTATGCAAAGGTGCCAATTCTAACCATTTCATGAGCAAAAGAGACTCAGATCTCCAGCAATAGTTTCTCAAAGATTTTAAAAAATACCTTTAGAGGTAAGTGTGGCTGTTAGCTTAATTGGGTTAGCATCTAACTTAATAGAAAATGAGGCACTGGCAATAAAATAAATAATGCTGTTTAATTACAGACATGACCTTTAGTAATTGCTGCATTATTGCTTGATATTGTAGGAGATTTATTGTATTTGCTGTAACAATTGTTTTTTTCCTTTTCCAAAACCATCAGGCATTGGAATTGGAAAATATCTATTAGATTATCCAGTTTGTGTATCCCCTGCTGCCCAATGTCTTGGCCAGTTCTGCTGTAAATATCTTGAAGCATTTTTTAGTTTGAAATGTGCTGGAAGGTTATTCTTCAGCCTGAAATAATGGTTATTCTTACCATGGAAATATTTTTGCCTCTGGTGAGTTGAGGTCCAGGGTTTCTTCCATCCCATTTCTGCTGGTTGATTCTTTTTTTTTGTGCTTCTCTTAATTTAAAAAGGGTTTATTAACCCATTCTTCTTCAAAGTATTCACTCTTTTAGAAAATTTAAACCCATATTAAGAGGGATTACTTTTTATCAACTCATATGATTGCTTCTGTAATCTTGAAGAAAATAGGAGAATGCATAGTTTTTCATCAAGTCTGTAGAACACTTGTGCAACTCTTAGTGAAACAAAGGCAAAAAATAAGCACAGTAGAGCTGGTGCCCTTTGAAACCTCAAACTCAAAGAGATTCCCTAGTGCCCCTAATTTATTAGCATCCTGATGACAGTGGAATTCCTAGGGCAAAATGTAGTTATTTAAAAGCAAAAAGTCAAATTAAAAAAAAAAAAAAAGAAGAAAATAAAGAGTCCCCCAAGCACATTTTATCTGTCCAGGCCTAGTGAATAATATTGGAAAGACTTAAAAAAAAAAACCCTGCACTACAAGGGATTAATATCAACACAAGGAACTATAGCTAATATTAAAGAAGTATAACCAACAGATTATAGCCTGTGAAATGAGCTCTCATATTCTTCCTTCTGATAAAACTTGTAAGAATTTTTCAGAATCTGCAACGATCTGCCATTGTGCCATCTGATTTACAGCATTATTGAGAGGTCAGGTGAAATATGTAAGGGCCAGTAAGGGACTCCTGGGTGTATGTACAGAGGTTGGCAGGGGATGTGTGTATGTACCTTCAAAAGTAAATATAAAAAAATCACTTTTTAAATGTACCTAACTCATGCATCAATTATACATTAAATTAATGCCTGAGCATCAGGGGTGAAAAAAAAGAAAGGGTAAATCAGGAATTTTCAAAAATATTACCTGTTTTTAGAATAAATAACTCTTTTTGGGTCAGTGTTGGAAGGACACTCAATGGTTATTCTGCACTCTTTGTTGTCACTCTGCCTACAGTCCCCCGTGCCTCAGTTTCCCTTCAGAGCTGCTTCCCACTGGTTTTTTCCTGAGGCTCACATGCTTGAGTCAAGACAAGGGTCATTCATATGGCTGAAGGCCAATCCCAGCCTTGCTGGAAGCTGAACACCAGGAAGGGTCTTGAAATTAAATAATTTACCCAAATGAATAAAACATTGACTGCTATTTTTAGAAGCCTGGCTGAGCTCTGACAGACTCAGTATTTTATCTCAGCTAATGTCACTGCTGGCCCTCCTGAGCCCAGGGCTATCCTCTGCACTCCAGAATTCAGAAAGGAACATCCTTAATGATTTTGATGGAATTTGCTCCCTTTTAGCCAAGTGTGTTCCTCTGGGGCTGGAGGCTCATTTCAGAGGCAGTCTCTCATAGAAAAGCTGCCTTGGCCAAACTTCCAAAAACTCACTCAGATTATTTAATTGAACCTCTCACTCTCACAAGAAGGTATTGCTTATTCTCAGAGACTTAATAGATCTCCTGGTTTAGACAGTTCCCTCTGATCATTACAAGAGGTAGAGCCATTAATATCAGCTCATCAAGTTTTGCTGCTCTGTCATATTTTCCCTTCTTTTAATTTTACTGGAAGTGTTATATTAGCACAGTTCTTTTGAAGAAACATGAATATTTGTGGCCTGATTTTCCTCTTGACTGACCCTATTTTCAAAATAAGTTATTTTCTTCGTCATCCCATTTCAACGATGAGTTTTATCTCCTTCTCAAAGGATGGGAAACACCCTTGAGGTGTGATGGCTGCCTCAGGGTCATCACTGGGGTCTGGTGGATCCAGCCAGACCTGAAAAGCACATATTTGCTTGTCTAAGAGTCTGCATGCATTATAAATTAGGGGCTAAAACACAGCACAGATATCCCACATTTTTTTGAGCCACTCCAAAGCTCATGGGTTATTGGGAGAGAGCAGTGTGGGATTGAATTTCCAGTGACAAAACTGATTTCTCTTAGGATCCTCTTCCTCACTAAAAGTTGCCTGGATTGGTGATACCACTTCAACTTTCTTTCTGACAGACACAAGAGGCTTCTAAAGTCTTGTACTTGATCACTTAATTCCAGTAGTAACAGAAGAGAGGCATCTTCAAAGAAACAAACAGGCTGGGAAATCCAACAAGGAAGCTCTTTTTAATTGTCCTACTTGTTTATTGAATAGATTGCATCCAAATTTAGACACCTGTAATAATCAACAGAAGTGGCAAAAATTTCACAGCAATGCTTCTGATACTAATTTTTAAGAAAAATGAAATGTTTATCTTTTCAGAGAACTCAGCAGTATGCTGCCTTTTCCTTTTTCTTATTGTTCATTGTATTCAGGATGGAATCAATAATTTTCTCAAAGGCTTATCCCTTTCAGAAATCAGTTCAGAAAAAATCATCTGTCTTGACAAAAGAGTCAGAGCTCTCCAAACCAGACCTCACTAACTAATATATTGCTGCTTGAACTTTGATGACCTTCACAAGCACTTCAGCTCAGAGGTTAGATCTCATCTCACACAAATGGCTCTCATACCAGGGTGGAGGTAATGTCACAAATGTGCATTACCCCCCACACAAATGGTTAATCTTCCTTGTGAATATTAGAACTTGCTTAATGTGACTTCAGGCAGTTGAAGGTTTTCATGCAGGCAACAGGGGGAAATACAGGAAAAGAATGTGGAAGTTGTTGAAACACGTCTGTAGATAGGAGTTGCCATTTCCTACTCCAAATAGGGAGAAGATCATATTCTATTCTGGGAGCTACTCTGCCCCAGATAGCAACATTTCTTCTGTCTGTCCTCACTTTGTCAGGATCAGGTATCTTTCCTCCTGGCACCTCTCTTTGCCTTTCAGCAACCTCCTGCTCCTGGAACCTTCTCTTATTCACACCCTTTTCACCAGGCTGCTTTATCCCTGTTTCCTTGAGATTCTCTGTTTCTTTCTTCCCTGGCCTTCAATCTTTTCAGATATGCTCTAAGAGCATCTTTCTTATCCCAAATCTTTCAGCTCCAGGCTTACCTTCCTATCCCTACTTATAAATTCCTTCTCACTCAGCCTCCTCACCCTCCCAGCTCCGTGGGATGGCTCAGGCAGAGCTGGCTGTATGATCCCATGGCTCCAGAAGGAACCTTGCACATCTCAGCCTGGACTTTGATGTCCCCAGGAGCAGCACTCCTGGCAGGTTGTCTCCTGCCATCAGGCACTGCAGCCTGGTGCTGCTGCCCTGGTTCTGCTTCCCTACACACTGGCAATTTGTTGCTTCTGCCAGGGTGGTTTGGGGGGAGATATGGGGTGGCATGATGAGGCAACCAGAAGCTTTTTGCCATATTTTGCAGAAAGTCCTAGTACTGAATTTTCCATGCCCCTTGATATGGAAAGAGCCCTCTTTGAGAGGCTCCCCAGGGAAGTAGTGGAGTGACCACCCCTGGAAGTACTCAGAACACAAATGGACATGGCACTTTGTGCTCTGGTTTGGTGGTCATGGTGGTATTTGGTCAAAGGTTGGACTTGATGATATTGCAGATTTTTTTCCAGCCCTAATGGTTCTATGATCCTGTGTCTGTCTGAAATACAGGCACTGTGTGTCTTTGCATCCTCTGACCCTTCCTCATCCCCAGGTGCTTCTGTTGCTGATGTGGGGGCTTGCTGTGGAGTCTGTGAACCTATTGTATAAGACTGTATTCATTCAGACCTTTATCTCAAGCCTCTTTAATTTTTTAAGTGAAAAAATGCCATCAAAATATTCAATTCAATGTAAATCAGACACTTGGCTACTCAGGTAACAAAAAAAAAAAAAATCTCCAAGTGACATTTTTGAGCTAAACAGTCTCTCACAGGCCATTCCCCTTCTCAGGACTGCTGGTGCAGATGCACTCTCACAGGACTGTGTTTAGTCCAACTGGTTCCTATTGTGAAGCAGAATAACAATTCTGGCAAAGGCTTGTCATGGAAGAGAGGCCACACAGATGTGAGGGGTGAGCTGAAAAAGGCATTTCAGCAAGAAATTGTCCTCTGTCTGAGCTCTCTGAGCAACGAGTCCCTCTTTCATAGGGTGAACAGAAATGGCAGGACCCTCTTGTCCATAAATCTTGGCTTTTCTGGGCTCTGGTGTTATGAACAAGGGTAACACTTGCCTCAGGATGCCCCAGGGTGCTGTGCTGTACCTCTGGTTGATGGTACAGTTTGCATCCTCTCTACTCCATGAGATGCCTTCTTGGTACAAACCCACCCCAGATTAAGTTTGTGCAGAAAACTCCATGTAAGCAGTGAGGAGTGTGTGATTGCTGGTGCAGCCCCATGAAACTCATTGGAAAAGTCACCCCTTTGCCATTTTATCACTGTTACACAAGGGAAAAAAACCTGACAAAAAATGACATATGAATTTTTCCCATCAGCTTTAAGTGGAGTCACAGTGTATATTTTGAACAGCCATACAGAGGCAAGGAATCCTTCATGAACCCACCTGGAAAACAACAGATCTATTTTTACTGGATATTTTCAGGCCTTTTTCAATACATAAAAATTAATGGGCAGAAATTATCTACATTCCTCTGCTATTAAAAAAAAAAAAAAAATAAAAAACAACAAAACAGAAAACCAAACCACCTCATTCAATTTCTCATTTTGTACCAGCCTGTTCTAACAGGAACAGAGGCATTTTGCCAAAGGCTAATGATTCAGTTTTATATGATTAGTTTCTTTAGCCAGAACCAGATATTTAGAGGAACTAATAATTTGTTGCACTGCTAATCTCTAAAATGCCTGCAAGGACTCACATCTAACCACACTGAAGTGTAGTCATGAATCTTTTTGTTCATATTTTTGCTCTATGTTTTTGGAATTAATATGTTAATGTAAGAAAAGAATAGTGACAAGATTATATGACCCATACAATTTTTCACAGCTTGGAATCACAAGGATGTATAAGGAAAAACAACATAAGGGAGAAGTACCTAGATAGAAGCTGGAGGTTTAATTAGAGAAAATTATGTGGCTATAAAATTGTCAGTATTATTTATAGCTGACCTTGATCAATCAAACTGCCCTTAACTGGGGGCACAGAATAACCTGACCATGTTTCTGCAGTTTAGAATGGACATCTGTATGTCAGAATGGCCTTTCAATGGTGCCTGATAGTTTGGGATGCCTTTTTTCTTGAGTGTAACATGGAAAGAACTCTGATATTCAGAAATGTGATGAAAATCAGTTCCCTTTACAATCACTTGTCCTGGGCCTTTTGGACTCTGATACACTCAGGATTATCAGTCATTTCTAAAAATGCAGCATGTTGTAATACAGACTTTTTTTCTGTATCCCTCTAAGCCAACACAACTGGGGTTCATAAGGGAACCTTCAGGCCTCTTTATGATACTGACTGTAATACCACTAAACATTGCATTTACTGGTACATATCACACAGTACTTAAGCTCCTAAATATTTGAAAAGACATCTGCCAAATCTGCAGATAACTACTGTGAAAAATGTTCCCCTTTTCATTCTGTATCTGAGGCAGCAGTAGGAGCCCACCTCTTAACTCCTGAAATCTGCAATGCCTCTTTTTTCTCTCCAGGTGCTGTACTGTGAAAATCAACTTTAAAAAAACCCCAAACTTTTCAATAGAAAATGAAAAGGGGAAAAATAGAATTTTCCTATAACAAATTGACTCAGTTAGGGCCCTGTGGCCAATGCCCATCTAAATTGTCATAAAAATTAACATAGGAATTACCAGATCAGAATGTCACAGACTAATGCTCCATCTGGTCCAGCATTCTGTTTCCAGAAGTGACTTACACCAGATGCTTCAAGGGAGGAATAAAATATTAAGCATTTAGAGGATGGTATAAGTGCCCTAACCAGCCACTAACGTGGCCATTGGGCAGCTGCTGGGAAATCTAGTGGCAGAAGGAGCCTGCCAACCTTTCTGCTTTCCTAGTAAATAGAGCAAAGAAATGCACTTCCCTGTGGGACACTGGTGTCTGCTGTGTCCAGCCCTGGGTACATTTATCACTCCTCCTTCCTGGAGTGCTCACGTGCATCCAGATGCACACACAAATCCTGCTCTCTGAAGTGCAAAAATTGTGCAAGGGTTGCAACGTGAAGGATTTTATTGCTCAGAAGGATCATGGCACAGGATTTGTTTTAATGCAGCAAAGACATTTTCATCTGATCCAGCCACCTTAAAATTCCTTTATAACCAAAAGAGCAATAATGACACTTTCAGGTCCTGCCTCTTGTATGTGGGTTTAGATGCCTGCTGTAGGAGGCAGTAACTTTACAGACTTCCAAAGGTGTCCAGGATGGCTTTGCTCAGACCTCACATGTCTGCATTTCACCAAATGAGTCCCACCTTTGGTGGCAAAGTTAATATTTTCAGAATGATAAGGGGCTTTAAGGAATTAAGATCCAAAGCAGTTAAGGCTCTTGAGGACATATTTCAGTCTGCCCCTTTCCTTAGCCTCCCTTATCACCCAGCAGTAATTGCATCTAACACTGTCTGGATGATTATGGGAATGGGATAAGGAGCTTTTTTCCCTCTAACTAGCAGCTCAAAATGATCCATCTTCATAATGACCCAAATGTGTTGGCAGTAGATGGCCATGAATGGGTTGATTGCATCGCTAATGGTTGATCACACAAAATGCCCTCTGGATTAACATTAATTGTTCACCTTGGTGGGGACTTCAGATGAAAAATCTGTCTGAATAGGGGCAACGATTGGGTTTTACTTCCCCTGTAGAATTTGTCCTTTAAAGGAGGAAAAACCCTGAGGGAAAGTTGGCACAACCACTGGATGCAGGGAGTGACTTGTCCTCCCCATGCCCAGCATCTTCCAAAGGCACTGCATCTGTCTCTGTCATAATTGCTTTATATTTCATACTGTTTGTAATTCAATATATGTTTATCTAAAATACAGGTTCTATTCTTAGGGGTAGAAAATAGGTTTCTGTGTATTTTTTTTGAGTTTAATTTGTTAACCTTTCATGTTATGATATTTTGCCTGTGTTGACTGGGGACAAGCTGACTTCAGGTGGCTGAGCTACTCTACTGAAAATAATACCGAGGCTGTTAACCAATTACTGTTCCTAACAACCCAGGAATACACAGGATAGATAAAGAAAAGCAGAAATCTTCAAGGCACAGTGTTGTATCACCAATCAATGTCAGAGAGCAACATAATTTAGAAAGACAAAACACACTCACCCAGAGTGCAATACACCATTAAATACAATTTTATCTGTACCTAATAAGGGAGAGAAATAGAAACTGACTCTGTAAAATAACATCTATTAAGCCTGAGAATAAATCTACCCCATGGATGGAAAATAAATTTTTAAAGCGTAAAACCAGGTATTGTTTAATGCCTGCCCTCACAAGGACACACGGTGACAGTTTTTATTTATCTAAACAGTACTTGCAAAGGGGAAAACTGTCCTTAGGTCTTGATGCAGGCATGGCATAGAATAATGAGCTTGGAAATTTAACTTTCTAGCTGTAGCAGCTGGGCTGGATTGCCCACAAAGGTTTTCAGATCTCCATCAGTGGAAGTTTCTAAACCAGGGTTGGACAAATATCTGACAGGAATTTTTAACTCTTTGCTCCTACTTTGTAAATTGGTTTAATTCAGTTCCAGAGAATCAAGGCTTTCTTACAACAAGGTGTGATTTGTTTTACATAGAACAGGTTTACAGTGAGCTGTCAAACCACCAAAATTCAGTGGAGGACAGCCCTGAGCTGTTTGTCCTCAAGGTTACTGCTTAGCTGGGCTGCCCCAGCTGCAGGGTGGTGGTGGGAAAGCTGAGGTGCCAAAAGGGAACTTGTAACTCTGACCAGTGCATCTTCCCATGGATCTCTTGCCTATTCATATTTCACAATTTGTAGCAAATTTAGCCTTTCAGGAGGGTTGCTTTGACTGGTTTTTGTGTTTCTGTCTGTCCACTTCTCTTTCCTACTCACTTTCTTAACCCTCTTGCTCCCAAGCAAGAAGAGGGGTTCATCTAAATGTCACTTAAAGAGGACAGGGGACCCCAAAAACCTAAGTCTGTTTTGCTGAAGTCCAGAAGTTCAAGACTTCAGGCTCCTGGAGGCACAGGATCACTGGTGCTGCTGGTTAAGGAGTTGAGACTTCACAGTGAACAAATTAGGAGTGCAAATCAGGAGTAGGTGTTGCTGTAAATCTGCCATGTAGGTTAGAATGGAAGTTTTCAGGTAGTTAATTTAGACACTGAAATGAAAAAAAACTCTTTAATTTCTTTATGGTTTTACCTTCAATTTGAGTAAGAAGACTTTGACTCTTGGCACTGAATTTCTGTGAAGATGTTTGGTATCTTGTGTGCCATGGTCTAAACACACTGGTGGAGATGGGTCAATTTGCTTTTTCTTCTCTACAGCTTTTATACAAGCTGAGACACAGAACACATGCAGTGGAGGGAAGGAGAACCTGTTAAGCATCTCATACTGGGACCCTAATAACTGTGTAGCTGAGTTTGATGAAGACACTGCTTGCAAAAAGTATAAAATCTATAACAAATGGGGCCTTCTGTGACAGTGGAGATGGCAGGTTGTCTCAGATTATCTTGTTCCACCCAGAGCCCATGCTGCTTTCAAGCCTTTGCTCTTCCACCTCCTGCAGACTGGAAATCAGCCACTGAGTGTGACTTGGAATAACTAAGCAGAAATAGGTGCTGCATTTTGCAATGGCTCCATGCCTGTCTATGTGCACTTATATATGAGAAAGGACACTTTTTTCTGCTTCATATTTCTCTAGCACAGTGCGTGAATGTAGCTGAAGTATTCGTTTGAGTTAATATATATGCAAATAGTAGAGATCATTAAATAGACATTATTTCCTCCTGCTAGTGATCTTCAGTACTCTTACACTGCTGCACTGTGGCTTCTTCCCAGTGCTTTTTGCTTGCAAACAGCTGACTCCTTGCCCTGTGAGGGCTGGTGCTTCCCAGGAGCAGGGGGCAGGCTCAGGAGTTCACTGAAGCTCCCAGCAGGAGAGGCTGGAAGGCAGTGCCAGAGAAGGGAGTTGCTTGGTCCTCAGTCTGCCCACACAATGGCTTGTACAGCCCTGCTGTGAGCCAGACTGATGGGCTGATAAGTGAACTGACCTGCCTTGAAAATAACCTGGTGAAAAAAGGATGCATTTTCTGATCCACCTTACAATGTTTTGTTGCCACAACCAAGGTGGCTGCACACTGCAGTGTGCTACATATTTAAGTGAGGAACTTCATTAAAAGTATCTCCTGGGTTTGTCTGTTATTGAAATAAAGTGAGCAGGAGTTCATGTTCAGATGTCTGTGTGGCTCACATGGGCACCATCTGACAGGGCAGTCTGGGATAGCAATGGTCATGTTCTTGCTCTCTTGAAAATGGCAGTCAGCAGGAAAATACTGTTTGGGGGTGACTTATCTCTCTTCTGGAAACAGGTAAAGGTTGGCATCCAATTCCCTGCTTCTGAGCATGCAGCAGAATCAGTGCTGTCAGTGGCAAAATGAGTACAACCAGTCCTGGAGGCAAGGGAGGAATGGAACACCTCAGGTTTCTGTATTTTAGCCAAAAGCTGCCATTATCTTCGGAGACTGAAGTGGGCAGCTCAGGCTGGAGAGATAGGGGAAAGACAGAGGTGTAAATTTTTTTCTCTCCAGGCTTCTACCCATGAGTCACAACTGTCTGTGGGCAGAGCTGGTCACAGCATCTTCCTGTCACTGTGGCCTCGTGTGCTTGCATCTATTTTCATGGCAGTTCATCTATACTGACACATGTCCAAGCCTCAGCCATTATAAGATCTTCATGAAATGAGGTGGAGAGCTGAGTGTTTCAGTCCTGCTCCTTTCCCTTCCTTCTGCAATAATACAGAGGGTTGTTTTGGTCTGTTTTTATTCCATGGGTTTGGTATCACACTTTCCCTCTTTGGTTTGGGCTGTGGCTCTGGGGTTCCATATCCATTTCCAGAGTCAATTATTGAGCTGGGATGGGAATCAGTGTGTGATTCTGCTCCTTTCACTTCTGGGGACATCATGAGTAAACAGGGCTACTGATTGCCATCTTTTCCTCTTTTGTAGATTTTCTGTTAGCTTTTGCTTGTTTGTTTGGATTTTTATATTTACTTGTCAGAACATTCTGCATCCAGCTATTGTGACTGATCCCCAGTGCAGGGGTATGATCAGATCATGTCCTGGTGAGCAGGTAATGCCCCAGTGCCAAATGGACCCATGGGCTTACACAGGTAAATGGAGAAAGTTAGAGCAGTCCTAAGACCACTTCGTGGGGCAGTGTGTTCTCACTGGGAGCAGAAAAGGGTCACAGCTGCTCACAGTGCAGCCAAGCATCAGGTCCAGCTTGCAAAGATGTTTGCTCAATTCTGTCAAGAGAGCTCTGTGAGGAGTAGGAAATTGGTAGCAGCTTTTCAGGATTTCTTGATGCGGGCATCCTGTCCCCCTCATAAACCACTCAGAAGTGATCTTAGATTTGTATAACATTTATTCCTTTCTACTTTTATTAAGAAGATACCCCAGAGTTAGATAGTCACAAACCATTTTCTGATTTTTAGCTTGCATTTGTTCTTTCTGGTTTATACACATCTGTCCTGAGCCAGTGCTAAATCTGGGGTTAAATAGCTCTTCCCCATTTCTGCTTCCTTTCCCAGTATATTTATAGGTGGCAGTCTTGTTTTAATTAGGTTCCTGTAATTTCTGTCACAAGACAGTTCTCCACTGCCTCAATCATCTGTCAGACATTATTTGCATCTGTAACAGTTTTGTTTTCATTTCTCATGAATACGAGCGACCAGAATTGTACCCACTATCCAAATGAGGTGTCAGCAGTAATCTGTGATTCCCTACTAACATTTCTCAGCCTTTACTGGAAAGCAAAGACTTTCCCAGTAACTNNNCAAAAGCGCACCTTCAGCTGTAGGTGTCTAGTGGTGCATGAACAAAGATGGGAAAGAGGAGAATAGCACTCAGATGGTGACCCAGCTCTTGGTGGGCAGGCACATGTCAGCATAAAGCTGGCACTCTGGTTTTGCTCACAGGAACAGCTCCATGCAGCTGTGCCTGCAGTCAGAACACGTGTTCCCAGAACAGCTCTTGTCTGCACTGAGCTTGGCTGAAGTGCTTGGGACCTCAATACTAATTGCATAACATCAAGAAGGTTTTCTACACATTTCCTTACATCTAACTAATCATTAACTAATCTAACAATAAACACTTCGAAAATGGAAATATTCTTATCCATCTCTTCAGTGGCAGTCAGATTAAGGGTGTATTGCCAGAATGACAGAAAATTAAGTCTGAAAAAGTTTAGAATACTGTTAGATAATTGAGAGGTTGATTACTAAAGGGATATGAAAAAAGTTAATGAGGTATAGCTAGTCCTTTCAGATAAACATGAGATGAGTCACTTTTAGTCTTTATTGAACAAAGGTCAGATTCCACTGCCATCAAAATAAATGGCAATGCTGCTCATGGGAACCCATTAGGACTCTGATACCAAATGTGAGAAGAAAATAATCAAACACATCCACAGGACCAGTCTGTCATTTCTGTAATTAGCACATAACAGCTCTTGGTGTCAAGTACATTTGGCATTCACATTTGAAATTGAGCTTTTCATTTCATAAAACATCTTACAGCCATTAGGAAGTGTGGGCCTGGTCCCAAATTGCTGGTCAATGCCCATCCCCAAATGGGTTTGCTGTACCATGTGAGTAATGGCACCTTGCACAATTAGAACATTACAAGTTCAGACTCACAGCATTTCTGCCTTTCCATGAAGGGAAGATTTCATGAGGACTGTGTGAATATTGACCAGAATATCAATGTGTTCTTATATTCAGTGCAGTCTGATCAAGTACACACTGCACTGTGCTGTAAGATGGGAAGAGGAGTTTTTTGTGGAGCTGTAACACAAAGATGAAGATGTGTGATGGCACAATGTGGCAAAGAAAGTAGTCACATAAGAATGTGGTAGCCACCCCTTTTCTAACTGAGACAGCCAGGCAACACACCAGCTATTCAAAGCAAATCTCTTTTATATATTTCTGCTGGATGAGTTCCTTCCAGCACCTGGGTTACACCACCAGGCTTTCAATCAGAGTGACACTTCAAAAGGGTGTCCTCTGCATGGTCACCCCTGTAGAGGTGGTCTGTTATGCTCCACCACACTGCAGGAGAACAGCTTTAACAGCTGTAACTGCCTGTAATAAATCAGGGTTTGTCAAACAAACTTATTTTCTCGTTCCAGAAATGGATTTGAGATATGGTAGGGGGTTTTATGTTTTACCAGAGAGGGATATTTCACGCTTTTTATGCTTTCTTTTCCATTTCCTGAAATTATAAAAGGGAACATAAGAGGACCAGATGTATGAACAATAAAACCAAATGGTCCTTCTCTCTTATAGTGCCCTATGAGCTGGATAGCATGAACTGTGAACAAAATTTTTATGGTTAGGACTTTCTATGGGAACTCTCTCCTGGATAGATTCTCTCAATATCTTTCCTTTAGAATAAACATTGGTACAATTTCCTGAGTAATTGATTGATTTACAGAAGCCAAAAAATTAACATCTCTGTGTGTTCTATTTTATATTACATTTATTTTTTATTTAAAGAAAGACAAAGGGTTAAAAATCATTTGGGAGGAATGATAGGTCTGTGGATCCCCACAATCATAAAAATCTCCCACCCTTAAAAACCCACAAAAATAAAGTAGAAAGCACTACATGAGGTATTTCTCTGCTTCATTCCCTTGCAGTACATTGGAGATATTTTTGTTATATCATGTCATTTCCATACTCCTTAAGTAGCTTGGGTGGTTTTTTTCTTTTTTTTTCTTTTTTCTTTTTCATATAGGATTAAAACAATCCCTTTGTAAAGACTCATCATGACGGTGCTTTAAAGTGCCACGACTGTCAGCTCACAAGTCATCTTAAAGTTGGATGGCTGACATAATAGCAACCTTTTTTTTTATTTTTTTCACTGACCTAAATCAAGCATTGGATGGATCAAGACTTCACCCTATATCATCTCAAACAAGGGATTTTGGCTTTCTTTTTTTTGTGTCCATGTTCAGCTATTGGTTACTTTGTGCTGAGCTGTGAACTGTGTGGTTGTTGGAAGCAGCATTAAAAGCCAGGGAGTGCCTCTGTTTTCAAGAATATCTATCACTCCACTGTTTTAGGCTCCAGACTGGTTGTAAAATATGTCTACAGCCATATAGGATATGTATTTGATCTGCAGACCTCAGTGATGAACAAAACCAAATTGTCCAGAATGAAGAGATTAAAAAAATTATGGAGGGTGAGTGAAAAATATGCATTAGTCTATTAAGAAAGATTGCAATGGTAACAAATGAATTACAAGCAGATAATTCTGGTGTTTGTGGACGAGTTGTCTGGCTGCATGAACGTTACTTGATCAGACTTTTCATTGCAGGTTTGATTGTATGTTGGTTTTTTGTTTTGCATATTAGCTGCATCTTCACAAATTTCTCGAGACATTAAGCATTCAAGTTTATTTGGCTTTTGAGAAAAGTTTCAGAGAATTTGCAACAACAACGTTTTTACAGCAAGAGCTCTTGAGGAAACTAAGCTAAACTGATTTCCTCGGTGGCCTTTAAAAATGCCATTTAAGGGTGGATGAATATAAAAAAGGCATTACAAAAAAAACAAGCCTCTTTTTCCCTCAGGCTGTGTTTTAGGTCTGATATACTGCAGAGTTGAATGAAATGGGACATGGTTAAAGCCCTTGCAGCACTGGAATCTAGCATTATGGCCAAATTAAATAACAATAGATTGTCATATTTGCTTCATAAACAATCACATGGCTTATAGGTTGAAAATAAGAGAAAATAAGTAAATGATTCTTTAAAAAATGTGAAGTTAATTTGGTGCAACAAGTGAAACTGGCATCTCTCTGATGGCTCATGAAGTGGGTTACCTTGAATATTTGGGGTTAGTTTTTCTCGTTATATTTGCTGCAAAGAGTAGCCATTTGAAAAGGAATTTAAAAGATTTCTAATACATTTGTTTGGATTGTTTCAGGAGATGGGGCTTTGATATCAGTTATTATGTAAATTATGTTGCATTATTGGTTAAATAAGATGTATTTTCCCTGATCTGAAGCTCAGCTGACTTGCTTAGTGGTAACATTGATTTGACTACTTTAAATTAGCTTTGATTTGATATTCTATCAATGATGAAAAAAGGTTAATTCCCATAATATACAGCAATTTATAGTCAGGGCATTGAGTAGCAGAAGATATTCCCATTTATAAGTCTCTCTTCAAATAGATGTAACATCTCTATTTATGGTTTTGTTTGTTGAAAAGTGTTATTGCTTGAGTGAAAATTATATTTTAATCATCATACAAGTTTCATTTGTGCAAACAGGCAGTTTCCTTAGAAATTAAAACAGATCCATTAAGCATAAGTAGATATTATATCATATTAAGTGACATGAGATAATTACTGTAGTCAAAGCACGGCACTTAAATGGGCTCTGGGAGCGGTTTAGTTGTGAGAGACAAAACGTCCTTCTTGGATAGAAGTATTTTATTTGCATATAGCCATGTTGTTGTGCAGCTGAACACTTTGTCCTTTACCTCCTATTTGTGGAAGCTATTTAGCTGCAGGCTATTAGGCATCCTTTAATTGATGCATTTTCTGCTCTTCTCCCTGAAGTGTTTGTCCCTATTCCATCGTTGTGGTACCTGGTGTTTTGGGGTAATATAGCTCAAAATTAAATTTCTGCAGAATCAGATGTCAGTTTTAAATAATACTGTTTCCTTTTTTCCTATTTCAAATTATTCTGGATAGAAGTACATCAAAATCTCAAAGAGGGCTTTTATGCTTGGGACTAAACCAAAAGGGTTAGACCTTATATTGTGCAGAGTGTGCTTTTATAATAAGCCATAATATATTTATGCAGGAGATTACATGTCTATGATATGGCACACAGTCCCTTCCTCCACTTAACTCTCTGCACTAACTTGCTCAGTATTTATGGATATATCAAAATTATGATTTACACTGTACTTATCATTAACATCCCTGGCAATAGCTCTCCGCAGTTCTTGCCATCCTTCAGAATCCAGTCATAAAATGAAGAGATTAACAGATAATTAAATTAAATCCTTAATTATTTGGGGATGATGAATTCACTCTGTGATTCCAGAAAGGTATAGAGAGCCTTTTTCACAAGCAGTATAAATTGAAACCAGTGGAGCTGTGATGATTTATGCCTGCTTGACGATCTGACTCACACTGTTAATTTTCTGCTCCTCTTTTAAAAACATATTAATAAAAATTAGATGTAGGAACTGTTTATTAAAATATGAAGCTTTCAAGATATTTTTGAAATATTATATACACTCCAAGATAGCACTGCTTGAAAAGTATTTGTCATTTTTCACACTAAATAGAATGTCCTTCAGCAAAAGGCAGGGGAACTTCCCTTTTGTTTCTTCAGAGGTTTCTGCCATCCATGGGAAGCCTCTTATTGTTTTTAATTAATTCTTGATCTGGCCTGTGTTTCATGCCAATCTCCAAAGGGTTGAAATATATCACTGACAGTTAAATCTTCCAATGTTTTCAGCAGGTATCCACTCCTGCTGGAGAAGTGGCTGGTTAATACACACTCCTGAAGATACAGCCAGCTCATCCCAGTAAGGACATAAAGCCCAGTAAGGACATAAAACCAAAGGAAAACCAAACCCAAAAAACAGGGAAATGAAGTGTAGGGTCAAAAAAGCAGAAACAATAAACAATTAATCTTTTTGCACTCAATTCTGAGTGTATTTGCTCAAAAAAAATCTGCCTGCAATCATTAAAAAGCAATATACAAGTTATGGTATTTGATGGGAATGCTGGGCTATGGTGAGGACTGAGGGTTATATTTACCTTAGGTATTGGGCTGTTTTGAGACCTTGTTAGTAATGGTTCTTCCTGATGCAGAGATATCTGGTTAACACTTGCCCCAGGCTTCGAAAAAAAAAAAACATGCTGAGTTTTGTTAGGAATAAAAAAGTAAAACAATTGTCATGGAAACATGAAAATGGATATGAGAGTATATAATGGCTACTTCAAAGCCAGTGATCCTCTCATGTAAACCTTTATTTAGAAAATGTCTGGAGCAGACATTATTTACTCAATAGGACACTCCATTGTGATCCATCATACCTGTAAATGTTTAAGCACCAGGTTTTTTTAATTCGTTTTTGACCCAATAGACTGTGATGGTTATAAAACCCTCTCATGGCCTTTCAGGCTAAGTGTTTGAAGCAAATATGCCTTCTTTAAAAATCCCTATAATTTGCTCTGGAAAATGTTTGTGGTGGTGGGCTGGAGCAATTTGTTCTTTGTCACTGATTCCATCAGGCAGCTGTACTTTCCTACTTCCTAATTTTTGTATTTCAGGCTGTAAATTGGTATAAAAGCACTGATTCTGGAGCAATTTTTAAGTTTCTCTGATTCTTAAATGCATATCTTGATAAATATTATTTTAGGTAGTTTGTAACTGAGGGATTGAGATGCAAAAAGAATGTCTTGTTTCAGTGCTTTTAAAATACACTATGATTTAAAAGAATTACAGCCTGAGCCCCAACCTTAAAGGCAACAAGGCAGAAGTGTTTTAACCTGTTAACAGAATGTGTGCCCAGATTTTAGGGCTTTCCCCCTCCCTCGAGTGGCAGTGATTTACCCTTTCACTGCTGAGCACAGGGTATGAGTGCAAGGTCCAGCTTGTGTGGGCTCCTCTATTCTCCTTTCTCCCTGTAATACACCCATCAGGCAGCAGAATGGTGCAGCTTTAAACCTTTTTGGAGAATTCCATTTGTTCCTTGCAGTCTGCAGGACAGCCATTCCGGGGCTGGGCTGTGTCAGAGCATCCTGCAGCAGCACTGCCTGAGCATTGATGGCCCCAGACTTGAGGGAGCAAAGATGGATTTAGGAGAGGAATGTGCATATCAGCAAATTTCTTGATGGTTTATTTTCGGCCTCTCCCTCTAGTAGCTTTTAACAAGAGACTAATGGGGGTGCAAAAGTCCATCAATTAGTGCACTCCCCCCTTTCCATTTTCAAGGATGCTGCTCCCATCCTCTGCAGCAAGAACTAATGGGGGAAGGATGAGTGGGAGAGGAGTGGGAGAGAGGGAGGAGGCATCTGAAAGTCTGCTGATGACCCTCAGCATAGGCAGGTGGGGAAAGGAGCACATCCTCCCTTCCTGCAGCAGAGGATGAGCCTGCAGCACCCATGGGTGTCTGCCCGGGCAGAGGGGGAGCAGCTCTCTGGCAACATGAGCAGTGGGGACCTGCCTGAGGATGATCTGGTTAGTGCTGGCAGGTAGGAATGGGGTCTGAGAGGTACAAAGATGACAGAGACCCCCCAAATCTGAGGTACAGGCATGGCAGATATGTTGGGGGAACTGCTTGTTGTGTTGGCTGAGAGCAACAGTGGGGTCAAGATTTCTGCTTTTGTGGTTCTCCCTTTGCTTTCTCCTCTCCTCCCTTTGATGGCTTTGTGATCAGGTGAAGGAAAGGAGGAGGAAAGAGAAATTTGGATGGAACACCTCACAGCAACAGGACTTCTGCTGGGACCAGCTCTAGTCCCTCAGACTCCTTTGTCCCCAGGTAAGGAGCAACAGTGAAAGAAGGTTGTAGACAGGTGTGGGTCAGCACTTTTCTCACCAGTAACAAGAAGCAGGACAAGAGAAAACAGACTAAAGTTATTCTAGGGGAGGTTTAGATTGGATATTATGAAAAATTTCTCCATCCAAAGAGTTGTTGGGCTGCCCAGGGATGTGGGGGAGTCACTATCCCTGAAGGTATTCAAAAAATGTGTAAATGTGGTGCTTAGGGACACAGTTTAGTGGTGGACTTGGTAGTGTCAGGTTAATGGTTGGACTCAATGGTTTTAGAGGACTTTTCCAGCCTTAATTATTCTGTGATTCTGTGTGGGTTTTAGTTCCTGTGTTTGGGGAAGGGTTTGGCCATGTCTGCTTCAAGTCCTCCAGTTTCAAGGACTTCTCATGGCTGGAACAGGAGGCTCCACTATTCTCCCCTGGAAAATTCTTGTCCTGGCCCAGGACTCAGCCATGCTCAAAGGGCTCACTTGGAAAGTGGTCAGACAAGTGAACCAAGAAAACTGTTAAAAACCAACTAATTGCACATAAATGTGAATCAATCACTTATAACTCTCTGTTTGTGAAACTTTATGTTTATGAAAAGGTCAAATGTTCCCCTTCAGGAGGCATTTGGCCATTTGTTGCCCTCTGTGTGATGCATTTTGCTATTGAGGGTGACTGAAAACAAACTGCATTGATTTAAAATGCTAAGGGAAAACGTTCTTCAACACAACATTTTAATATGTTCTTGAACATAACAATTACCTAGAGAATTCTTCCTTGCAAAGATGAGTTGCTTAAACTGGTCTTAGTTATTCAGGGCCTGTCCTTTGTGTTGTGAAACTAGTGGAAAAACCCCTGTAAATCAATAGAAACGTACATTACAGATTTTGCTATGTATTGCTCCTTTTATAGCTCTTATAAGGCTTCTAATTATACTTAACTATTAGTATGTGGTGTATTGGTTCAATATGGGAACTACTTAATTCACTTCATGTTTAAGGGGCAGATCTTTTACTGCTCATTCCCCAAGGTCAGTAAGGGGACTCTCAAATGTGGTAAAGCTGTTAAGTGTAAACTGGATTAGAGAATTTACACATGCTTGCAAATCTCAGTGAGCAGGCTTTAAATTGCTTGATTTAAGGTTTTAAGTGAACTTGGTAAAGCAATCTACAAATACATCCTACTGCAACATTAGATACAAATGTAGGACATGCTATTTTAAAATGCTTCTTCTGCCTTCCATTTGAATTTTGCAAACACCCGTGGATAAAAGGAAAAAATGAAACTTAACACACTGATCCTGCAAACTCTTATTCAGGTGAATGATTCCATACATGGCAAGCATTCTTTTGGTTTCTATAAGAACTACCTATAAAATTAAACTTATCTATAAATGTTTACTGCCCCATCAGAAAAAAAATTAATAAATTGTTGAAAAATGAATGGCATTAGGTGTTCATTGTCCTGGCAGTGTTGTGAGGTTTTTGGATAGAGCTGATTGGGATGCAGCTGAGCCATAGCTACACAGACCAGGGACCTAATGGTGGTCCTCTGATGGACCTGGATTCATCTCCCTCACCTGTGGAGTGTAAAACCCTGGCAATAAACTGCAAAGGAGACCCTCCCAGAGGGAAAAAGCCCTTTACCCCCAACATTGTGGCTGCCTTAGCAAGTTCCTTTCAGGTTATTTCATCTGAAGATATCAGAGAGGCTGCTTGTTTTCTACCAGGGATGAGATCAGGATGTCTGTAGCACAGGGACAGCATTTTAATCTAATTTTTACAAAAGAAATTACTCTGTCAGAATATCGCACTGCAATTCAAACACTCCAGCAACTTAAAGCTAAAATGGAAAACTGAGCAAGCAAATGAAAATGAAAATGAGTATTTCCAGCTTAACTCTTCTTTGTAAATCACTTTTCACCTTTGATTCTCCTTTCACAACAGACCATGCTCAGAAGTTGACCATGCCTCTGTTCATAAGACACTGATGCTGTGCTGGTGGCTGTGTGTGATCACTGCTAGCAGTGACAGCAGGCTGTAGGAAGTTTCCTTTAGCATTTCTAGTCAGCATTTTCACTGTGAATAATGAGATGTGAGTTTTCTGGTGAAAATCCTTGTAGTCATAAGCAGACCTCTAATAGTGACCATGGCTCAAGTCTTAGATGCTGATGATCTTCTGGATGAAGGCACCTTATTTGACAGCCATGGGGCATGGAGGCTTAGCTGCATTGCCTGCACAGAGTGTCAGCTTCAAATATTCTGTTCTCATTTAAATGAGGTGCAGCATATTCATAATTGATATAATTCATTTTAAAATAATGAAGAGAGGGGAAAGGGGGAGAACACTAGAATTCAGTCCTCCTATTCAGAGACGACACGAGAAACTTGTCTGACTTTGCATTCATAGAGTCATAAAACGATTTGGGTTGGAAGGGACCTTAAAGATCATCATTATTTGCCTCCAGGATGGAAGGGCCTCTTCCCACCATAGCTCAGCCTCATATTGCTCTATTCTCTACATCAGCACATCCTAAACTGCATGGACTGAGCTTCTCTACACCAAGAAAGCAATGATGGGGAACTAGGACCTGGCCTTTGATTCATTTTCTATAGCCACAATGGTCTTCTTGGTAGAGTCTTGGGGTTTATGCCACTACTGGAGGTAGGGATTTGAGTCTAGGCTTGTATGTTTAAGTTCCTAAATAGGACCTAGCCTCTTCCAAGCAGAATAAAACCTCAAACAAACTGGTGAACAGGTTTGTCTTCCAAAAAGTGTCAATAGGGCAGATGCTGAATGTAATGTATTTACATTTGGCAAAATTGTCTGTTTATGCAAAAATAAGGACTTTTTATTGCCTGTATTTAAAGGACTAACAAAATACTGGTGTCAAAAGAAAGCTCCCATCCCACATATTTTAATACAACCAATGAATTCCTCCCTAGTGGGATGTGGGGATGTCTCTGACTGAGAACAGAGTGACCCTTCTCTGGTAATTTCATGGTCCTCTGAGGGCCTGTCAGGAGCGATGGGTTATCCTGCTCATCCCTGGGCCATGGTCCCAGAACAAGGCAGATCTTTTGGGATACTTGCTACCTCCCCACTCCTCAAAGAGGTGAGGGGTCCCTGTGGTCTGTGGGTCTGTGGGAACAGGGCTGTGTTGTGACAGAACTTGCTGGCACCACAAGTGGAGCCCTCCCCAGTACAAAAAGCCAAACAGGGTGCAGCCCTGTCCCTTTTTCTGGCATCTCCATTGAGAAAGACCTTTCTTACAGAGGCTTTCTTACCCAAGTCAGTTAGAGTTTGCCTCCTCTGAGTGGAGGGCAAGTGTTTCTTACCCAAGAGCTCTTGCATCTTTGATCCCACAAATAGCTTACATAAGCAAGAAAGCACGTGAGCCTGGTCCAGGCTGGCACCTGAGGAACACTGCTGCTGCTTAATTTGCATGTGCCCTGCTAAATTGAATATTTAATCTGAAGATTTTATAGGTTATACCCAGGGGAACCAATGTGGAGGATTTAATGGCAAATAACACAGTCAGTAAAGGCCTACTTATAATAATTTATTATTGGGTTTTGTCTGTGTGTTTCTTTTTTTTTTTGTTTTAAAGAATGGTGAAATTGTCCTGGGACTCCTCTTGACCCTCTCTCCCCAGAGGGTAATTGTGACTTCTCCTCCTTTGCCCAGCAACAGCACTGGAGGGTGGGAA
The DNA here is from genome assembly GCA_020086605.1 of Lanius collurio. Lineage (NCBI taxonomy): Eukaryota > Metazoa > Chordata > Aves > Passeriformes > Laniidae > Lanius > Lanius collurio. The sequence goes on along the minus strand of JACBWW010000017.1, from coordinate 3,857,825 downwards.
GGTGAAAGTATCCTTGAAGCGTGGCACAGAATAACTGTTTGGTAGATAATTGCTGCATTTAGAGAGGGTACAGAATTAATGTTATGGTGTCCTTCTGGCAAAAAAAAATCGCATGTATTAGAGAAGTGGTGCTAATAATTCAGAATGCCTCTGCAAATGCAGAAGTTTGCATAATTGCACAAATTTGGTGCGTGTAAAAGTAATGATTTCTGATGGCAGTAAATAAAATGGCACATCTTTCAGTTCATAAAGAATTTGTTTATGCAGACTCTGGAGTCTGATGAAATTTAAGGACTCACTCCCTTTGCCTTTTACTGGGTGCAAGGTGCCACCAGTTCCTGTCTTTGACAGGATAATTGGCTGTTACCCATACCTCATGCATGATGAAAATCAGAGTGGTCTCCAGCCTAGGCTGAAGATATCTTAATCTGGAGGACTGGTCAGGAAGGTGGTTACTTCCTTCCCCTCCAGTGAGTTTTAGACAGTTTTTCCAAAGTTAATATCCATAAGATTTTTCCTTTCTATTTTATTACCAAAGCAGTTCCTAGATGGCTTTTCTCCTCATTTCAGCCATACCATTGTTGAATTTCTGGCCATTTTTCTGCTGTGATGATTTCCTTTTCTTACCACTGGCATCCAAATATCTCATATGGGAGGCAAGCAGGAAAAATATTTCTGTGTGCTGGCTCTGTTCCCTTCCAATACCTACAAGAGGGAAGAAGGGAGGGTTTTTTCACCCTTCTGAGGTAACTTAATTCCATCATTCTTGCTCATTGACAGAAAGGAAATGCTCTTTCCTTTTTCTGCACAACATCTGGAGCTGAGTGGTGCCAGCAGAAACCCTCCTGCTGGTGAAAATACCAAGAGGGCACAGATATCTTAACCAGGAGAGTGGATGGAGACCTTCTGGGATACATTATTATTAATTATGGCTTAATTCTGTCAGCCTCAGAGACTGAGAAGGTCGATTTTAATATGTTGACCCAGTCTCAACAATCTGGGAAAGCAATTTTTTGTTTTGGAAAGCTCTCTATAACTAAAAGTACCCCTTTGTTTTGAACACCTCTGTTGTGTTAGTGCATTATAGCAGCTGAGCTGCATCCCACAGAGGTTCTCAGAGGATAAAGAGGTGCAGGGACAAAAAAGTGTACCCCACACTCATATTCCCATCTAGATTTTGGACTTGTACAGAGCTGAATCCTGGGAGGGAGGGAGACCTTAGTGCTGCCTTTGGGAATATGGCCAGACTCTTGGTTGAAGAGTCAATGGTATGATAAAATTTAGGATATTTTGATTTGAAGGAGCTGACCTGTACAGACTTGGGAAGGGGTTTCTAGTGAGCACTGCTGGCCATTCCTTCTCTTGTCCTGTTGTTGCTCCCCATAAAGCTTGGAGCAAGCACTTGCTGGACCACATGGAAGAAACAGGTTTATGGCTGCTCTCTGAATTTCACTGCTTTTATTGCCTTTGTGGGGCTGTTCCTGAGAACTAAGAATCTCTGAAACAGAAACTTGATGGACAATAAGGAGATGGGATATTGCTCTCCACACCTGCTACAGTTTCAGGCTGTGTGCAGCAATTGATGGGGCAAAAACTCTTCTTGCAGAAGAACAAATCCCTCTATTGTCTTTTTTTTTTGGTGAAGAGCAATCCTGTCTGGAGTATTTGAACACTGATAGATGGCTGCAACTAAAAATCACAGTAGGCTGGACTGAAGTTTTTGACATTTCTTCACAGAGGTGCTCTAAATAGATGTTACATACATATTTCCTGCATTCAGGTGTAGCTTTGTTCTCTGACAAACCTGCCAGAATCGTTTGTTTGCTCAGAAAATGAAGCAGTAATGGCAAATATTACTTAGAATAAATTCAGATTTTAAAAGAAATAAAATAATAAAATGAAGCTGAGATTTATTTTTTAAAAGACACGTGGGTATTTAGCCACAAACTGTAAGATTTTTGATGATTCATAAACTCTTTATGGATTCTTCTTTGACAAATTTTTGCCTTTTGAATGTGAACTAGCTTTTGTTTGTTGTTTTTTCTTGGTGCAGGCCAGCTATTTGTTTCTGTGGAAAGTCTTCCTCCTGTTTCTTATCTCCCCACTACTTCTAATAGTACAAACAGAGAACATTTTTTCATATTTCTGCTCCTAAGCACTTTAAAACCACTGGGATGCTCCAAGGGCCATGTCTGAGTAGCCAGACACACCTCGTGAAGGTTTTGCAGAGAGAGTAAACTCTGAGCAATTCATTATTAAAGACTGCTGGGACTGCCCTGATGGTGATTCTGCTCCTGCTTCCCTGCCACTGAGTGCTCAGGGGCCTGTGGGGGTCCCACCAGGGGTTTCCAGGGTGTAGCAGGTCTGGGCTCAGCCTGGTGCTCAGGATTTCTGCCTTGCAGGAGATGTTGGGTGGGTCTATTCCTGCTGGGACTACCCTTTAGGTATCTAAACTGTACCTATTTTCCTTCTTCATTCTCTCCTCAAATAATTTCTTGTCTTCCTGTTTTACACCAACACAAAGAGGACTCTACCTTTTGATTTGTGATAAAAGTGATTCTAAAAATATCTTGAAGAGATCCCCTTGGCCTCTCTCCCTACCATATCAAATCCAGAAATCGTGTTTGCCTCTTTGTTTTGCTTTCTGCTGAGAATTATTTTTTTGGTCTCCTTCAGCATTCTTTCATAGGATTACATTCAGAGTGAAAGAAATGATCAAAGGATTGGAATAATTAGTGCATTAAAATCTGCATAAACTGCTTTGATTTAACAACAAGTGATGTGGATGTGAGTTTATGACAGTTTACATATTTATCAAAGATGTAAACATGAGGAAAACAAGAAAATATTTGTCATAACAAGCTGGAGTTTAACTTACACTTATGGAATGAAACTTTAAATGGAATAATGTATGCTGAATATAAAGCAAATTGTACTGCCTATAACATCTCTTCAGCTATAAAATAATTCACAGGAGATGGAACTAAATCCCTTTGCTATTATATAAAAATTTTTAACTGACCTAGAGGAAACACTAAAATATTGATTTAGGAGAACAGTCTTGCATCACTCAGAATGTGGTCTGAATGATGGAGGGGCTGTGGCTGTTTTCCCTCACTAATTCCCATGATCCAATCGTCTTTGAATTTGACAAGATGTGCATAGGGGAAACAATCTCAGAGATGTAGTTTCTAGTTTTTGTGTTATGCACTGAGGCTAAACAGCAACAGCTGCAATGAGTTCCAGCCTTCATGAGCCTGTGATGGTATTGCATCTAATTGCTTTGCAGACTGTATTGTATTTTAGCTTGATGCCTCTTAAGAAGAAAATGTTTCTTAATTCCTTTTTACACCAGAAGTGCTTTGATAAAGAAGTGCTAATGTTGTTTTAGCAGAAAGAGTGTCTGTGCAGAGTGCTTGGTATGGGTCCAGAGACACCAATCTCTTAGACCACCTATGGCAAAATTCATTCTTCAGCCCTTCATTTAGAAATTGCTCAGGATGACACAAGAAGTAATTAATCCTTCAGCAGTCCTCTGAGGCAGGCAAACCTCATTTTGCAGGCTAGGCTCCTTGGAAAAGATGGGAAAGCTCTCTCAGAGTTGTGAATATCCACTGCTGTGTGCAATGGAGTTACTCAGCACCTTTCAAAACCAGCTTGTTCGTGAGTGCCTACAAATGGCCTTAGATGCCTTGCATGAGTCTTCTAGATAAGAAAACTGCACCTTTACATTCCAGTCCAAAGGAACTGAGGGAAAAGTCAGCATTAAAGCATGAAGTACAACCACATCACAGTGCTGGGGGCTGGCACAGCAGCTCCTGGGAGCCTCAGTGTGCCCCTGCCCAGAGGGCTGGCACTGAGAGGGATCTGGGGCATTTCACCTGGTGGGGAGATGTGCTGTGCTGGAAGTAAAGGGATGGACCTGTACTGGAAGTAAAGGGATGGACCTGTGCAAGGTTTTCAGAACCTGCCCATGGTTTGCATTCTGAAAACGTCTTTATCAGTCAAATTGCACACCAAGATGCAATTTGCTGTGAGGACTCCAGATATGAGTTGGGAACCATGAGATTCTAAGGAGGTGGAGCTCTTGAACTAGAAATAATTTTACTTTGAATTTCACATTCTTAGTAGATGGTCATACAGGGATGATGTGGCAGATACATGCATTACAGTCACGCAGAATATATGAATGTGTGATTACGTGGATAGGAAGTGATAAAGAAAATAAATGTGAAAAAGGAGAAAACTTGTTAAAATCAGAACAGAAAAAGAACAGTAACAGCCAGGCAACTTAATAGTGGAGAAAATCTTTCCTGACTTACTTCACTTCAGAGGTCTATGTTAAGATTCATGAGAAGCTTCAGGCCATCTGCTGATGTAAAGCAGGTTCAATGCTGAGGAATACTGACTTAGCACAAACCAATCTGCCTTTTATTTTCTAAAACTTGTATGAAATTAACTTAATTTCTCTAAGGCAGCTAAATATGGTATTATTAAATTATCTTAATACAACCATGGTAAACAAATGCCCTTTCTTCTAATATGATTTTTCTCTCTGTAAGGTAATGAATATATTTATTCGCTGATTTGTAACTCAGCTGGATTTCTGACTTCTGCCTATGGAAAGCTCCAGGCCACTTCTTTTGAATCTCTTAGCTTCTAATCTTTTCTGGAAATCTTTATTTTCTATTAGCATAACTAAACAGAGCAAATGAAGCCTACAGCTATTACTTGCCTATGCTAAGCTCCTTCATGTATTGTTACATTATTCTGGATATCTGATTGTTGTTCCTTGTATTATCTTTTGCTCAGTAAGACATACAGTACTACAGAAAGACTTAAGATTAAATGATAGGACTGCACTTAGCTCAGTCTTTCTGCCGTTGTTCGGAATTATTTGGGATTTAGGTCAGTCATCTAAGGATTCATCTCCTAACTAGAAGATGGATTTTCTTTGAATCATTAAGTCTCCCAGGTCTCTTCCTCCCACATCTCTGAAGTGGTTCTTTCATTTATAAGCTCCTGGCATGCTCAGATAACTTTCTTACATGGCTTGACACTGTATCAAAGTCCATTACTCACTTCCCAACCCTAATCTGTTCTCTGGTCTCCCTGCAGTGGAACGGAGCTGAAGTTCCAGCCTGGCTGGGACTCAGCCAAATCCTGGCTGAGGGATGGCTCATGTAAAAGGGCTTTTCATAAACACCACAATCCCCTCACTTGCAAGGCCAGTGCTGCAGGCAAGGATTCCTCTTATGCTCACAAACTTGATACAGGGGGCAGGAGGAGGAATAGAAAAAAGGCAAAGAATTTACATACTTTTATACAAATAGCAGTTTGACATAGATCTGGAATTCTTGGTGTTGAATGTAATTCAGAACAATTCAGAAGTGGAGTCCCTAAATATTTTAATTCTATTTATGTATATATATATATATATACACACACACACACACACAAATATATTTCCTTACACTCACAGACACAAAAACCCCACAGTCACACTACACTTGCCTGTGGATGTACAAGTGCAGCAGTCCTGCTCAGAGAGGAGAGCTGTATTGCTTCACCAAAAGGTGTTTAGAGAGAACTTTGAACACTGTAGCAGCAAAGCCATTCCAGCAGTACAAACTTGGGAAAGATGAACCTCTCTTAACTTAAATGAACTCTGTGTAGGTTGAAAAATCCCTTTTCAACACTGCCAAATCTTTGAAGTGAAAATCTGCACGTTGTGAGGGAATGATTGAAGTGTGAAAACCACCTGTCCACGAGAAGCCTATAAAGGATCCCCACCTGCTCTGATCAGTGTGGATGTGTAACAGGAGCCATTGCTGTGTGCTGCTTTCTTTGTGCTTTTCTCCAGCCCAATGTCCGTGCTCAGCTCGTGCTGTAGCACTGAGGAGCTGCCTGTCTAATGAATTGTCACAAGACCACCCTGACACTGAAAAAGGGCCACAGGACACAGAATTGGGGCAACCAGCTTAGCTGGTGGGCTGGCACAAGGTGAGAGAATAAAAAGCTTTGTAACCCAGGGACACAAAGAGAGGTTTTACAGTGAGAGAGATCAGATAGATGAGTGGTGCTTCTTGGGTTACCTGAGCATGGCAAAATACACAGGGAACTTGGAAAGAGAAGTTGACCCAGATGAAGGTTTCCTCTGTTTTTCTGTTAAGGAATTGAAACCCTCTTTTCTGGTTTTGCAAATTTCTTGCTCTAGAGTTGGGCCTCTGCAATCCCTTTGGCCAAGAGACCAGCACCTGCTACTCCCATCTCCATAAGCACAAGGCACTTGCAGGAGTCTCATTCACAGCCCCAAGACTGTGCTTGAGACCTAAGGCTACATTTCCCAAGGCTGTGCAAGCCCAGTCTTGTGACTGGGGTTTGTCTCAGGCTGTATCAAGGCTGTTCTCCATCACAGTCCTAAGCCAGATTTCAGAAAAGTCTGATCAAAATTAAAGGATGGTGGCAGGCAGCTGATGAAGTGATGCCTGGGCAGAGAGTGAAATACCACTAGGGTAGAGGTACTGTTAAACACTTGTGGTAGGCTTTTTTTTTAAGGATAAAGTAACCTTTCATGGCTGGGGGCTTTTTTTTTGGCTGTCTTTTGGTGTGGCTTTTTGGTTGGTTGGTAAGGTTTTTTGTTTTGTTTGTTTGTTTGCTTGTTTTTGGGGTTGTTAGGGTTTTATTTCCCAGTATCCTCATACTTCAGTTGTTACCATAAAGCAATTTCTAAGTATTTCTGAAAATAAAGGCACAGTCCAATATCTCTTTGGAGATTTTGATGTGATTGGTTGAATGTCCTATAACTCATAAATTGTGAATGTCCCATAAATATTTTAAAACTCCTGTTCCAGTATTGACTCACTGAAATCCATACTGAGACTTCATTTTCCTGACAGTTGTCTTTGTACTTGCAATTCTGTCTGGTTTTGCTGTTGCAAAATGTAATCAAGAAAAACAGGTGATTAGTGGTTTGAGCCTATTCTCGAGGTGTTTGGGTTGAGGTTGCATTGCAGTTGTCACCACCTTCTCGCACAGTTTTGTAATCTCAGACCATTTCCCCAGATCAATGGGCTATGGGTCCCTTTGCTCTAATAACACTTCCACTCTGCACAAGGAAGCTGGGAAAAATAATATCTACTGAGGTGGGAGAAAGGTTTAGATACAGAAGTGATCAGGATTAGATTTGTGCATAGATCAGTGACAGGGAAACACCCTTGAAAAATCTCTACCTCAAAGCAAAATTTGACTTGCCTAATATTCTCATTTTGTCTTGGTGGGTGAATAAAAGGCTAAGATAATCTTGAGGAATCTTGTAATTTCTGTGCTGAATCACTGTGTGCAATAGGGAGACTTTTCCTACATAAGCATGAAGGAAATCAGAGTTTTAGGACTTGGTGGCTGGAGGAATTTCCATAGAAATTTGGGCTACAAAGGGAACGTGGCATTTACCCCACGGTTATTTCTGTTAGGGTCACCAACAGAGAGATGTAAATTAACCCCATCCCACAGGTACCAAGTCAATTACATCAGGACTAACAGAAAGAAATGTAGCTTTTTAAAAGCTGTACCCTCTAGGATTCAGCATAATTTTATGTTTGGCTTATCCATGGCATTCATACCTGCCAATACCTACCAATTATCTACAGATACTCACTAGAAGGTTCCTACACTGACCAGAGGTTTAAAAATAGGTTTTACTATTGTTCTGTGATATATATGTGATTTTTACTTTTAGAGACCTAGAGCCTTCCACAATCTTCCAAATCCTGCACTTTTTAAAAAACCAAAAGCCCTCAGCTGATTATCTCACTGAAATATTTCAGAGTCACTCCAGTTGTGTCTTATTTTCTGCACTCTGTAATAATCCCCAATCATTTACTTGTTGGTTACGTAATTT
>JACBWW010000017.1:3726351-3849525 GCA_020086605.1 Lanius collurio | reverse complement strand
AATTCACTAAACCAGTTGCACAACACTGTTAATTTATTCTCAGTGCCCTATGAGTGAGTTTTTGTGAGTTCTCCAGCCTCAGCTGAGTCTGGTCTTAAGTTTCATAAATAAAAAGTAATTACTGTTAATGAACATTTTTAGCATCTCTATTCAAATTAGCTCATCTTAATTAACTCAGATCTGCTTTTCCTTAGTTTTTGAAAAACAGTAGCAGTCTGAAATACAGCTAAAATCCAAAGAGGATTTGCAGTGCACATTTTCCCAAGTTCATGCAGACCACCAGAATTCTTACTCTTTTGGAACCGTTCAAGTTCATTTATTAATCTTTTATTAAACATTTCCCATTCCTCCTGTGTGGATTCATATACGTCCTATTCTGATTTAAAGCAAAAGGCTTCCAACAACAGCATTACACCATTCTCAAGGATCCCTGGTTACTCTCAGCTGTGAGTTAAGCTTCTGAGTAGTTGAAAAAGAGTGTGTTAACATTTAGTGAGTTAAGAACAATGGTTATTACTTTAAAATAATCTTCCATAATTTTTTTTTTAGTTTGCTAATGGTTTCTCAGTGATGGGCTGAAATTGTTCCCCTTTACCACTGCACTATCTTTTCTTTTGTTACAGATTTTTATTGCTTCTGATAGTTCAGCTGATTTAAGCATATTCATTCAGAGGAGCTGTATTTACCAGAAAAAATTGCAAGAGATATTTCTACTTCTGAAAATGTTATAAAATGTTGTTTGCTTTTTTCTTTCCTTTTTTTTTTAAGATAGTTTCATTTTTATATTATCATTTCAGAGCTTTTCAGAGTTTCCAGCGGAATTATTGGTTAAAAGTCATCAGAGCGTAGTCATTAAACTCTCTGAAATTAAGTGCATGGAGGGATGAGCAACTTTGGAGGGAATCCAAATCTTTGAAAACTTTGTGAATTAGGATATAAGCACCTATTAAAACATATCATCATTCAATTAATCTGTAAGATAATGGGAGCCTTGTTTCCAAATTACTTAATCTTCATGCTTATGAGTCTACAAAATATTTCCAAGTGCAGTAGAATACATTAAGGATTACTGCTTAAACTCTGCCTTGGAAGCCTATTTCTCTATTACCTTGGGACTCAAGAGGTCTTTTCACACTAGAGTGAAATACTCCAAAATGAGAATTTTCCTTTCACATCACTTGCAATCTGATGTTACCCCACAGGTTTTTTTTCCTGGAGAAGGAGTTGCATGGCCACAGCTGCTGGCTCATTTGTTGCACAGCTTCCCAGGGTTTCAAAGCAATTTCCCAGAAATTCCTGTCATTCCAAGAAGTAAGGGGACTGTGAACTTGGCCCCTGGAATTCATCAGGAGAGCCTACTCACTGTCTCTTTTTCCATGCTATACACTTATCCACATGGAAACCAACATGGATTATTTTCTTTGTTTTATTGTTTCTTGATATTTGGTTTGTTGGGTTTTTTTCCCCCCTATTTGCTGTTCTATTTTTTCTGCTCTCTGTGTTGGGAAAATATTTAACAGAAACCAAGAGTTTCAACTCCCCAAGTTATTCTAAAGAGCAGCTGAACTTCTCAAAAAAGAGCAAATCTAATGTGTTCAGAAGTTCTTCCCTGTCAAGTTGCAAATTGCAGAATCTCCCAAATATAGTGTATAGAATCATTGCTAAGGAGATTAGGCCAATTTGTGCAATTGGTTCTAGAATCTCCTAATTTAATAAAAATATGAAGTGCGGTCATCCTGAGGAAAAGAGAGAATATTAATAAGGCAATCATTAAATTTGATCACCAAAAATAATTTGATTAGTTTTTATTTTAACAGGGTAATTAGAAAAGATGACTCACATTTTACTGATTTCATTTCCCTCAGCCCATATAAGGACATAAAAATTAGAAATAAAACGTCGATGTGGAACACTGATTTAGGTATATCTTCTTATGCTCCCTACTTAAATTTTGTGTTCGTCATTATTCTTCATGTATTGCAGTGCTTTACAGCTGAGATTTCTGAGATATACACTTCCCACTGACATTAATGGGAATGGTACATCAAAATCCGCTAGGTGGCTTTGAAAATTTCAGATATATTTTCAGTGTACTGTGGGAATAGTGCTGAATTTATCCTTACACCACCCCTCAGAGACAGGTAAATATCCTTTAAATATATTTTATTGAAGTTGAACTGTGCAGAACAGAGATGTGAGAGACATAATGGACCTAATCCTATTGACTTATTCTGGCAATGGAGGTGTAATCATGAGCCAAAACCATTAAGCATTCATCAGCAAAACTAGACTGATACTGTAGTGACCTAGTACTATTTAAAGATATGATTTAGAAAAAATCTTTGGCACTCTGATTTCTCTCTTTTTTTGGTGTGCAGAGGGCAGGGAGTGCATTTATATATTTTGAAGGGAAAACCAAAATGTGTTTTTATAATTGACTTTATAATGCTTCATGGGAGGAATCCCTCCTGGGCTTGATATTCTTTTCTTGGCAGAACTACATATGGGTTTCTCTTTTGGATTCAAGAGCAGTTCTGGTCATGTCCATTACAAAATAAATCTGGCTACTGTGGGCAGTCTGGGCCACCAACAGATAAAATGGGCAACATTGTCTTTAATTACTGGACAATTTCTCTGCTCGTTATACTCAGTCTGTCCCCTTTGTCCACCACTTCTGAGACTTCATCTGGGGAACTGTGTCCAGTTTGGGGATCCCTAGAAAAATAAAGACATCAATAAACTGGAGGAAGTCCAGGTGTGGGCTCCAAGATGGTCAAGGGCTGGGTAAGGAGCTGTGTAAACAGAGGCTGAGGGGTTTTATCCAGCCTGGATGAGAGCCAGACTCAACACCTCTTGGAGGTGCACAGCTGAAAAGACAACAGGACAGGGACACAGGTTACAGCAGCAGAAAAGTATTGAGTTGCTGTAGAATTTATTTTAAATCATTGTGCAATATGCGAGAAATAATAACACTGTAAGGAGGCCTCAATTAAAAGTGTTGGAAAGAAGTGTTACAAATCATGTGTTCATTGTGATTATGGCAAGAAATTACAGGCTTCAGTAATGGATGATTCTCATCAGACATCAGGAAATAATGGCAGTGTTAAGCAAAGGGGGAATAGAATCAATTTTAAGTAGTGTGGGATCCCCACTACTGAAGGTGTAACAGAACATCTTTCAGGAACATCCTAGGGGTAGTTTATTTGGTTCTTTAGAAGGACAGCCAGACAAAATAACCTCTCCCAGGCTCTTTCACACATGTTTTATCTAGTTTTGTTGATTAAAGTGTAGGGCAAAATTTTGGGGTCAAAGCCTTGGCCCAGCTGCAGTCTTCTTGTGTGACCTTGGGTACATCAGTCAGCTTGGGCTGTCTTTCAACATTCCATCTCCCAAAAGGAGATTATTAGTGTTTAGCATGAGAGGTGCAGCAAAGGTATAATCCATCAATGCTTTTAAAGCACTGGCATACTACATTAATGATAAAGATAAATAAATGTTCTGTCCTTGCAGGATTTGTAATCTAAAAAGATGAAAGAATGTGAGAGGAAACATCAGTATCCTGGCCTTAGGGATGAAAAACACAATCACAGGAGAAGTGATTTGTCAAATGTGGCAAAGCAGGACTGAGAGAAAACACCCAGATTTGTCATGTATTCCTTAAAGACAAGCCCATGTTTCCTCTCTTAGCATACCTGGTCACAAATATTGTGATTTTGTTTCTTTAAGCTCCTCCATCAGTGTTTCTTCACAGGAGTAATTTTTGCAGCCAGCAGCAGTAGGAGCAGTACAACCCGCAGCCATTCAGTTTGACTTTCAGATGGCAGCAAGTATTAACAAAGTTAATGGGACTAACCCAGTTGTGTAGCACATCTTCCCATCTTCTGCCCAGCCACAACCTTGTTCACTCTGTCAGCTCTCTCAAAGGGTGGCTTGCTTTACACAGTGCAGGCACTGAGATTAATAATCCATATGTAACTCATTTTTCATGGCTTCTGGCTTCTATTGCCTGGAATCCCTTTGTTTTTTTTTGACTTTGAGACCAGAAATTCTGCCAGTGGGTTTGATCCACCCCGTGCTCAGAGAAGTGATCTCCAGACTGCCCCGAGTGCTGCAACAGTACAGCTTTTATTGTGGAGTAAAGATGACCTCTATAACTTTTCTGGGTTTTGTAGGGTTTACTGAAGCCTGTGCAAAACCACAGTCACTTGTTTATTTTAAAAACAATAATTAATCCAAGAAAGTGGATAAAAGGCCTGGAGAATGCTTCACCCTTGGGTGAGATCTGTTTTCTCCACACTAAGTGGAGGCACACAGACCTGTGACTCATTAGATTATTGAGCTGTTGGAACAGTTTGTCACAGGCAATGACATGGAGTGATGTCAAGGCAGGACACCATCTCCTAGCAACTCGTCTAGCCCAGAGTTGTTGCCTTTATATTTAACAATTCTAAATTTCCTTGCATGCCAGGATGCCACCAGGATGTGTTTGCACACCAGCTTCTACCGTAATTTCATCAATACTTCTCTTCCACTGCTCCTTGAACAGTGGGCAGGGCAGGGCAGAGGGCTCCAGCACACAGACTTGGCTAAATGGAATGGATCAATCTGTGATTCCAACAAATTTTTTCCCTTCTTTTGCCTTTCTGTTTCTTTTCTTTCTGCTTTTAAGACATGGGATTGTTTCTGCTTTATCATGTGTTCAATAATTCCTACAGTTTCACTGAAGTCTGCCTTAAAACATGCTTCTCTGCATGGCTCTGAGTTCATGGTATCCAAAAAGAGTATTTTAAAATGATCAAATGGTTTAAATAACACAGGGGAAAATCCAGCAGCAATCTGAACTTCAAGACTTTCCCTTTGTTATAGACTAGTAGATAGAGGATGCCTCTCCAGGATGCAGCAGCTCTTCTTTGGTTCCCAGTTCCTCCCATGTGTGACACATGTGCCTGGTGACAGCAGGAAAGATGTTTCCTTGCTGGGAGGAAAATTGGTAACAAAACTCTCTGCAAAGCCTTTCACTACACTTTTCTGAAAAAAATAGGATATAGTTGGTTTTATGGAACTAATTCAATCTCAGCAAGCTAAGTAAAGGAAGTCATAGTGTCATTGATTTAGAGATATGTAAGAGTTACAAAGCAAAGGAAATAATTTTTCAGTTGTGTAAGGGTAAAGCAATGGCTTGTGCCCAAGTTTCTGTGTTTGCTAAACTGACTTTTGTCTCAGATCATGGCAGAAAAGACCTTGAGTCTTGGTTTAACTCTTCTTGATGGCAGTGCATTGTGTTCAGAGCACTCATCTGAATGGAAAGAAATATCTTCATATTTTGCCTCAGTTTTAATCTTTGGATGGACAAGGCATTCATGTAAATGGCATTGGGGAAGTTGGTTCAGTCCAGTTACTGGTGGAATTGTGCTGTTCATACCAGTTTGTTGTATGAACTGGCATTATCCCCACGCTTTGGCCATGAGAGTTCACATGCTTGTTGGCTACCCCATCTCATTTAGAATTTTCATACCCAAAGCCAGTGGGAGCTGAGCAACTGGCACTTGCTGAGCATGTGCAAACTTGAAAAATTAATTTGAAATTTGAAATTTATGACCAAATGGAGTCCTCCCTCCTCATGGTGTTTCTCTGTTCCCAGACTGAGCTGTGAATAACCAAGAGGAGTATCAAGTTTGTGAATTCAAGGTGCCCACACTGCCTGTCCTCCCAACATCACATCATGGAGGTCCCTCAGTGAAAAGTCCTTCACTTGTCTGTGCTTACCAGCACTAAAATCCCTGCTGCAAATCACTTCAGTAGTAGCTGCCAATTTATTTTTGTTAATCACCTCATTGCAGCAGCCCCTCTGCTGAGTGGCAGAGCTTTGCTGTAGAGCAATCTCTGTTCACTACAGAAAAAAAAGTTTGGGCCTCTTCACAAGTTTGGCTAATATTGCAAATCTTCCAGCATCTATTAGAGCTGGAGCTTGAGGCTTGAATGTTAATGGCACTGAAACTTAACACAGAGGTGATCTGACAAAGTTGCCTAAGGAGATTTTCATAAACCTTTTGTACAATTTCTCTGCTTCTTTGCCAGTGAAAATTAACCTCTACTTGCAAAAAAATGAGACTTCACCTAACTCATTTAGAAATAGCACAGGGAAAGAGAAAATCAATCCATAATGAACAGTATCACATTAAGAAAATCTAATTAGAAATGGCTTCTCTTTTATTGCACTTATAATGGTAAGCTCTAAGAATGACATCATTACAAAATTCAATAGCTTATAACAGAGTGAATTTTTAAAAAAGTGTTTAAACTACTAGATCAATAACTTCACATACCACATAATTTAATTGTATAGCAATTCTCAGTAAACACTAATGTTAGACGTGTGATGCTTCCTTTTAAAATAAAGTATATATTATCTTGTGCTGCATATACTTCAAAAAGTTACCTTGATATTACTGAAGAGTGAAATTCTCTCTTTACATGGCACTGAGGACAGAGTCTTCCCTACTTAATCTTACTTACTTATCTTCAGCTGGAGTTGGGTGGAATTTTATTTGAGTCTGTGAGCCAGCTTCTCCCCAGAAATGGTATTTGAATATGGATGGAGGTATTTAAGACAGGGACTTGAAGAAGTAGACAAATTTAAACCTTTCCAATGTAACTCTCAATATTTTCTTCTCAAATTATTTTTTAATTCCTTCAGAAAGAAAAAAAAAAAAAACAAAAAAATTCTCCTACTACCTGGAAACAGGCCCAAATTGTAAAATTTAATCCAGAGTTCACTTTGGTGCACAGTCTTTAAACCAACTTCAGTTTTACGAAAGTAAAACACCCACTAATGAGTTTTTAATCAGTCACTGCATGATTTGATACTTGAGATAATTCATCGAGTTCTGGATACAGCTAAAATACAATGATGTGCTGCACACTCGTTATATCCTGTGGCCTAAGGTGTAATTTACCAGTGGTAAAATTATTTTTTTTCTAAATGCACTCAGATAATCCGCACTCACACTGAGGGAGCAGCATATCTAATGTGTAATTTTTTTGTAATGAGCCTATTATTCTGGTTTCTAGGTAGAGTTCCACCAGGTATGTCTGTGGGCAGTTTTGTTCATACTCTCATTAAAAAATGTCTTAGTAAGATGAGCTGCTGCTTGGAAATTTACGTGCCTAGATATTTTTGTTTATAACAAGAGCAAGAGATAATTAATATACTTTATGCAGAAAGCTCCACCATGGAAATAAAGAGGAACAAGATAAAATCAATTCTGCTTTCTTTTTAACCAGTCTGAGGTGGCAGAACTTTCAAAAAGTTTAGGAAAAAATTCAAGGTTACACAACAAAAGAACTTCTCTAGCGTGGACCTTGCAGATAAGAAACAATGTGCTGCACATAACACTTCTGAGATTTGAATTAAAACTGCCAGGGACATTGGCAGTGGAGAGGAGCACTGTAATGCACTGTTCTGCAAAAGGAGTTCATCACTGCTAACAGAATTTGAATTATACTTTACTAGATTTCCTGCATATGTCAAAAATAAGTAATTGCCAATTATCCTGCTCAAAAGAGCTGATGGGATACAATCATTTAACTTAAGCATAAGGGCAGAGCTGCAGAGCTCTGAGAAAGAGCTCTGCAGTGGGAAAGCATCAAGAAGTAGTTGCTCATAAATCGAGATAACTTCAACTGAAGCAAAGGCCAATTTTAAATTCATCCTAGCATGCAGATGTTCAGTACTATTTAATGCTCTGCAGCAATGCACCAGCTAAAGCAAGGGGTTAATTCCAGCTGGCTCAATAAAGCAGGATCTTTAACTTTATTCCTCAGGAAAGAAACGGCCACAGAGGCTGTGGCTTGCTTAGAATAAATGTGCAAGATCAAGACTGAGCCTGGATCTCCCAAGCTCAGCACCCTGTCCACTGGAGTCTGCTTTCTCTGGATGACCAGCAGGGAACTAATGAGAAAATACAATTCCTGATATAGTAGGTTCTTTTTTCATTTTTCTTTCTTTTGGCAAAGGTTATTGAATCCATGTAGGAGCCAGAATATTTAATGGTTAGTTCAGAGATCAGTTCAGAGGTAGAGTTCCAAATTTCTATCCCAGGCTCTGTTGCTACTTCATTTTAGACAGGTCACTTGTTGGCTTCCCCAGTGGCTGAAATGGAAATAATTACATGGAGTTTATGGTGGTGCTGTGAGACATGTTTGTTGGTTTAGATTGCCTTGGGATCACTGCAAGAGAGCTGAGAGGGAAATGTCAAGTGTTAAAGACTGAAATCTTCCCAGCATCTGAAAAGGTACATGGAGAAACTGTGCACACAGTATAAAAAAATATCATAGAACACACAATATAACCATGACATAATTATAGAGGTTTGCCTACAAATATCCTCACCTTATAAAATGCTTGGTATGACTAAACTCTGTCTGGAACAGGCAAAATGGAGTTTGACTCCAAGCATCAAACAATTCTATTTTTTTTGCACATTCTTGAATTTCTGCATGTATTTGTGTGCTAATGCATTCAATTAAGGAGAGATTTTGTAAATAGATTTCTGTGAGTCAGTCTTCATGGCAGTTTAAAATTGTTTGGAATTCTCTAAAATGTATCCCCCTGGTTTTTGGTGCCTGCACATAAATTCTTGAGACATGAGGATAGCAAATGGGGCTGATAATAATTGTGTGGGAGACAGGCAGACAATTCCTCAGGAGCAAAGCAAACAGCCCAATAATTCCCTACCTTAACAAAGTGAGTTCTCCAGCTGCCTTGAATAGGAGAAATTATCACCCAAACCTCCCAAGCTCAGCCTGCTGTGGAGATGATGTGATTAAATTTCATGCAATTAAATACTGTAAGTAGCACAACTGCAGAGAGGATGGGCAGCTCTGCCCGAGGTGATCCTCTTTGACATCTCAGAGTCCTGGGGCAGCTCTTTGTCCTCACCAAGTTCTCTGAAAAGCTGCCAGCAGGTTATGCTGGTGCCTCCAGGCTCACAAGATGCTGTAATGGGAAGTTGTGGAAATCTGCCAGGTTCCTGGAGCCTCCAGGACTTACCCAGCACGGGGTGTTTTGGGGACTGCAGTGGGAGAACCAAGAGAGCTGAGAGGTGCTTATGTAGGCTGCACATGCTGGAGTCACAGCTGAGGGTTTGATCTCTGTGGTTCCCTGGTTCTGGGGTTGGGTTCCTGAAATAATGGACCAAAATTGCTGAGGGCAGCACAGCAAGGAGTGAACTTCACCCCTAAAGTTACATGTGTCTTGTAGTGCCATTTAAATTAATCTATGATTTTTAGCCTGACCCCCTCAAACTCTTTATCTGAGCTGACAGATCTGGCAGCCAGATGCCAAGGGAGTGTAAAGATTGTTTGTCCAGAAATTTCAGAGAGAAACTATGTAAGGAAGTTGCCTCTAAAGAAAAAAAAAAAGGTCTTATTAGCTTCTGAGTTAGTCAGAATCCTAAATCAAGAGAATGAGAATTGAGGGGGAAGAGGCTGATAAATTTAGATATCTGTGAAACTCCAGCAAGATCTGAGGTGAATTCTGTGATTGTACCATTCTCTCTGGGCATTCACAATGTAGAATGTGGCTTGTGGTCTGCAGGGTGATCTGGTGGTTAACCTGTCACTGGGGCTGTGTGATTTCCCCCTACCTGCCCCAAAACCATGTAAAAAAGCATCATCAGATATAGTGAGGTCACTACAACCTATTCCTTTGATCAGATTGTGCTCACCTTAAAGAAACAGGCCAGAAAAAAGGGATCTTTCTGATGTAAGCAGGAATAAATCAGGTTAAATCTTTTTGAAGGGTGTTTTAAGTTTATTTTTTCCTCTTCAAGTAAATAACATGCGCAGAACTTGTTGCTCAGCTTGGCTGGAAGCTTAGTAACTCCTGAGATACATTGACCTGAGTGGGTTCGTACTCTTCCCCTTCCATGGGAGATTGTGGTCTTGGCAAGATTCAGCTGTGGAATGAAAATCCAGCCATGTTCACAGCACTGCCTTCTGTGGGGAAACAGCTGCTGCATTTTAACATTTGACTGGAGAAAAAAGTAGGTTAGAAGGTTTTGGTGTCCTCCCTGGAGCTTCATCCCTGACTGAACAGATAAAAACTCTCTAGGAAAACACTCCAGCAGTCTGGTGTTTTCATCCTCCTTCTCTGAAAAACCCTCTTGCTGCTCTCCTCTGAGGAGATGAGGAGGACAAATGTCTGCAATTAACAGATGATCCTGTACTGAGGGTCATGAGAAGATTTGATTCCCATTTTGGGTATGAGGCACTTTTGAAACAACTGGCCCCCAATCCTCAGCTGATGTGCTGCAGGCAGGACCCTCTTTGGCTGTGGACCTGGTCTGTAGTTTTGGCATGTTCCCTACAGGTTTGGTACACATTTTCAGTGGGAAAAAACAAGAATGGTGCCTTAAAGACACAGAGTAAGGCTTTACAGGATATGTCTCTCTGAAGTAAGAATGCCAGAAAAATTCATATCTGGGCATGTATTGACCTGGTCACTCCAGGCTCTCTTTATAGCCATAGGAGAAAAAAAAAATCCCATTCAGAGTATAATTTCTGGCCTAGGTTTCCTTCTGTGGAATATATTGATGGATGTTTACTAGGAAGTCACAGGTCATGTGGAGGGCTCAGGTGTGGGTTTATTCCTTTGCCCAGATGAAGCTGATGTCCAGGAGCTGGAGTCTCAGGTTCTAGGACTCTTTGCCATCACCCTGCACTGTGCCAACATAACTGCACATGTAATATTACACTGTCTTTCCTGAAGTGTGACAGAGGTCTATTCCCCTCCATCCCTGGGTTATTACTCAAATACCATCCTGAGGACTCTGGAATGACTTTTTGGGAATCCACTTTTAGGCTTCAGCTTTTTTTGCTGTCTGTCTGGAGGAGGAGTAACATGCTTAGTGGCTTGACCTCAGGTTCCCCTTCTCATCTTATTTGGCTCAACTGCTCTGGCAAATGCCACAGTGGTTTGTGGGTTTGCCCATATCTGCCCAGTCCGTATAGTAAGCACTGAATTGCTCTGGCTCATCCTTTCCTTTCACATTCAGTGTCCCCTCTGCCCTTCCCTGTTGCTGAGGCTCCCAGCCCTATCTCACCCTCTGGCATCCTTTTCAATAAACAGGCATTGCTTTAGGCACCTCCTCCCCCTTTGGAGCTGAGATTCAAAGAGTTTAATAATAAAATACACGTTTATGTTGTCGCTCACCTTCATTTCTTCTACACTCTTGGAGTGATACCAACCAGCCTGAGTGATATATTGCATTTTAATTTATTGAACTGTTCTTTCACCTCTTTTCTTGATACATTTGCCTTTGTGAGTACCTTGGCTTCATTACTTGTAAAGTGTCACCTTGGGATGGATATTTCCCATTCACCTTCTGAAGTGGAAGAGAAATGAAAAGAAATCCATTTATTTTCTCTGCACTTAGACTGAATCATTTACCTTCTCATTCTCTTTGATTGCCACTTTTACACCACAGGATTGCTGCTAACAAACTTTCCTGTGGGCATCCTGCTGCTGGGAAACTGGGTTTATTTCTCACCTTCACAGTCTTGGTTAATTCATCTTCACCTCTGTACCAGCCCATTTTCAGTAGGAGGTTTGCAGTAGACCCAGAAAGTAGAAGTGCACATGTGGAAGTGACTTTATTACTCACCTTGCCTGAAGGTTTTTCTGGCCTGACCTCATTCATCCTGCTGGTTAATAATATTTGGGAAAAGCTCTCTGGTAGTTTTCTGGACTTTCCTGGGTTCTTACAAACTGGGCCCTGTTAGATGATGTTGTAACTTTTTTTTTTCCACCACGGGTGCCCTGAGAGCAAAACAGAATCGCTCATACCTTACTGTGACTTTCTAGGTTATTTAGAAACTCCCTAAAAGGAAAATTTAAGAAAATACCAAGAAGTGTCTTAAATCAGCAGGGCAGCAGGTAAGGATCACCTTGCTGTAGGTCCTGGAGGATTGTCAAGTCTGTAAACAAAAGCAGATGTTGAGCATGTGAAGAAATGACCCATCCCCTGGAGTCTGAGAGCACTCACAGAGGAAGGGAATTACTCCTGCTACTGCAGGGCTTTCCCTCTTTGGGCAGTGAGTGAAGGCTCTCAAATTCCCACCTATTTACCCTCGGGTCGTTTGGTGGTCCCCTGTTTACCTATACAGAAGAGAGGGTTATATCAGGACAAATATTTCTGCTGCTTCGAGTACAATTTAACTTCAAGATCAATCTGTTCAAAATGTGGCTGCCTAAACTTGTTGACTCAGTCAGCACTAATTACAGAGTCAGTGATTGTATGATGCTGGAATTATGTAATTCCCTCATTTTTCCTTCCCTGATTTTATTTATTCTCATTCTACATTATATTCTTGGCATCAAAAGTCTTGTCTCTTTCTTTATATTTTTTTTTCTTTTCAGTTCAGAAGAAATGGAAATTTATAGACATGGACCAGTTTCTGATTTTAATTTGGCTTTTTTTTTTTTTCCCCAAATTCAGCCTTTAGGATGAATTACAGCATCAGGGTTAAATTTTTCTCTTGGGCTACTTGGATTTGTTCTTGTTGTTGCCCTGCCAACAACTAAAATACAGTTATCTGATCCCCATAAATATATAGTTCTGCTCCTTGTAGGATTAATCATCTTCCATGATTCTTCCAAAGCACCTTTTGGCTTCCTTTCCTCACTTACCAAACCTCTTCTACCCATTCCTCAGTTATTATTTATTTTTATTAACAAAGGTGTGTATAATTTTATTTTTTTGTCTGATGGGTAAATCAAGCCTTCTTAACTGGCTCCATTCTCAAGAAAATTCCCTGGTGTATTTAAGGTAATAGTTAACCACTATTCTTTCACTTCATCGAGGCCTTAACACATAGAGACAAAGAAATTCTGAGTGAGTTTTGTTTGATTGGTTGGTTTGGGTTTTTGTTTGTTCTTAGGGTTTTTTTTGGTTTTTTGGTTGTTGGTTTTTTTTTTTTGTTTGTTTGTTTTGTTGTTTTTTTTTTTTTTTAATTTAGTGGATGCAGTTTTGCACCTCTTAAAACAAAACAGTTGTAAGTTTATCTTGCCATTGGAGCAACTGAAATACAGCTCTGTGCTCTTCAATTCCAGGACATGTTTGCAGCCTGAATTAAGAATCACTTAAAAGACAAATTAAAAGTCAGACTTGCTGTGCTTTACATTAAATGGAATTAGTTCTTTGTGACCAGCACCTCTTTGTATCCCAGGTTACCCAGGGAAGTTCACCATTCTTCCATTTTTTTACCCCAATTTTTGAACAGAGATTCTGATTCTGACATGCTGCATTTAGCAGCTCCAATGCTAAATGTTTCTGTTGCAATTTTTTGTATTCCGTGTAATGTCTATATGCTTTATACTGAACTTTATATTTAATTCTCGAGAGATTTCATAATTTATTAAATTCTGCTTCATTAGAAGCATCCTTTAGATAACATTCTCATAAAAAAATCTGTATTCATTAGGACTAGACCCTTCTCCTTTGCTGATTGTAGTTCCTAGACTATAATTCCTGACCCATGTGAAAAGCAGCTATTGTCCAGTTTCCAAGCCAGGAAAACAACCATTAGCAGCCATCCCTAAACTTCTGTGTCACCACCCAAACCTGTCCAACACTACTGAAGGAGCATGGAAAAGCACAGAAACATTTTTATGAAGAATCCAGCACTTAACTGAGTGGGTGCACTGTGGAGACAAATTTAGAGAAGTTTCCTTGTGCCCTGTAGAGAGTAAATGAAATTGTGCAGTTGCTCAAGATGCTCACCTACCCAAAACACAGGCACCTGGCAAAAGATAGTTTCCAATAGGAAGATTTTTTTTTCTCACTCTGGAAATTACTTCTTTATCCAGTCCCTTCTCATTAATAAAAAAGAAAAGGGTATTTCCAAATCACCTAAATGACCAGAATTCCTTGAGAATGATAAGAATTTAATGAAAATAAGATAATGAACATAACTTACTTGAGCAAAGCTACCAGTTTAAAAGATCATAATAAAGGAAAGGTCATATCTAGGTCTACACAGAAAATCTTCTGCAGAACCATAGTTAATATAAAAAAAAAATCCTAATTCAACATTCAACACTTCCTCTTTGCCTAAGCACAAGTATCTAAATGAGCAGATAAATAAATAACTGGAGCAAAGCCAACTGTTTCAACTCTGAGAAATTCACAACAGAGAATTAAACACTAGAGATGGGGATGAGGGGAGGTAATTAAAACAAATTGGAAGTTTTAATAGGTAGAAATAAAAATGCAGAACTTTCTATCAATGAGTAATCTTGATTGCAAAAGTACTTGCAGATGGCTTTGAGCCTTAGAGGATTTCAGCTGGGAGGTTCTTCAGCAGCACAATGAGCTCTGCAGGGCTGACCCTTTGTAAGTGCCTAAACTAATCTTCATTTGAAATTTCTGGGGAATTGGGAAACAACTGACACTTACCCGAGCTTTTCTCAGGTGTGTTTTGCAAAAGGCTCCCAGCAGACAGGATGGAGCTGTTCACAAAGACATCAGTAATCTTCCCAGCCTCATCTGTTCTTGTACTTGTGTTAAAAATGAAAAGGGCCTGGTGAAATTAATGCAAAATACAGTTGGGAACATAAGGAAACCTCTTTTCTGAAAGTCTTTACAATGCTGCAAGCATCCCTCACTTCTCTCTTCCAAAAAAAAAGATATAATAGTGCTTTTTACTGTTTTGTTATATTTGAAAGAGGGACATGTAAGTGTTTTCTACTTATGGGGTTTTTTTACCATTGTTTTGGTAACTCAAAATTCAAATTGGATGAGGACAACATATAATGTCCTGGCTTATTTTTTTTTTTTTCTTTCTGAAGAAAAGATATGCTCAGTATTTTAATAGCACCATCTGTCACAGTAGCAAGTGCCAAGCTGCAATATTGATCTTGTCACTTTGGGGAATGGTATGGTATTTAGGATTATAAATAATATTTTTCTTTGCCCTGTTCATGTGTTAGTTTTTATATAGAATCCAAACTCAAGAAACCACTCTTGCCATCTAATAAGACAAGCACTTTCTTGGAATCCACAGCAAAGTATCATTAGGACCCAAAGCAGTATTTGTGTTATTACCTGTCACAGCTCAGTGGTGTGAATAGCCTACCTGGCCTATGAGATTTATATAGGGGCAAGTAGAGCCACAACTAAGTACAGATAATATCTTCTAGTGAGCATAAGTCACCACTGGGCACTAGTTTCCTCTCTTTCAAAAAGAGAAGATTATGCTGATGAGATTTTAAATTAAGAGCACTCAAGCTGAGGTTATAAAGAAAGCAAGTGCTTCATTTTTTGCCATTTTATGTGTAGAACGGCAATCTTGGCTTGTTTTTTTTAATTTCTCTGTCCCCTTCAGATCACTTGGATTTTATTTAAAATTTTCATTTAGTTTGCCTTGGGAAAGAGAACATGCAGTATTGTAGCCTGTTTTTATCTCCAAACAAGACTCTCTGGAGAGGCCAGAATGGTGGTGTCAAGTTTGAGGTTATTGTGAGCCTGGAAAGGTCAGTGTGTTGAGCTGCCTGATTCAGAAAGAGACTTTTCCTGGCAAGAAGGAAACAATTCTCCTTCTAATGTAAAATATTTTGGGTGTTTCCTCCCCTGTTTACATTTCTGGATGTAGATGTATTTTTCAGTGCAAAACTCTGATGCTCGTGGATGGTTGAAGGAAAAGGTGCTGGACAGATGTAAAGGGTAATGAAGTTTTCTGTGTGATAATGATGTTTTCCAGGATTTACAGGGCTGAGTACTTCTCTCCATAATACTCTGCTAAACAATCAACATTTTAGTTATAAGCCAGCATTTTTTCTGCTCCACAAGTTACTTTGCTTTGGGTATTACATGAATTTTGATAAAGTAAGACTTCACCTGGGACTTGAAGTGTTAAAGTGTTAGAACAGAAATGCTTTAATACTGTTTTTTTGTTAGTAGTCCTGCTGCTGAACATATATTTATCCTCTGCATGCAATTTCACTCACAACTTCAAGGCAGCTCCATGGTGCTCCTAAGTACTGCATTTTATAGATTTTCAGCAGTTGTCATTAAATATCTCTCTTGAGGAACAAAAATACTAAAAACATTTACATAAAACATCAAAATCTTGTACTAAAATAATACATTATAATCCCATTCTTCATTTTTCACAGTCTGTGCAAATTGATTTCACCTAAGATATTACCCAACTATATTCAAGATTGGGGCTGATTCTTTCATCTGTTTCATTTCCTGTAACTCAAGTAATTTTATGAAGTGCAGTATTTTTACTGCAGAAAAATAAAATCTAGTAAACAGTCTGCTGTGTGTTGGGAGCTGGATAATCCATTCTCTTTCTCTTTGCTTGCTTTTGCTTCCTGGTTGTTCAGACACTTGCTCAGCCGTTTCTGAGTATTTGCATTTAATTAAAGCAATACCTGTTGTAGGGGACAGCCAGGCTGTAGCCATGGATGCAGCAGAAATTTGTACAGATGGCACATCGAGCTGTTGTACATAGATGTACCAACAATCTGTAGCATAACTCAGCAGAACACAGAAAATTTCATGTATTAAGGGTAAATATGTTTGTATATGAATATTTAAAAATGTGTATATACACACACATATTTGGATCTATATATAGGTAATATGGGATAAGGGCAGTTGCCAAAATTTCCACAGTGGTCTTAGCCATGCCTTTGGATACCAAATGTGTTTTCTTTCCTTGTGTTTTCTGTGGTGGCTCTTAAACACTGTGTGAGGCTCTGGCAGGGGTTGATCATCAGCTTTTGAGGCCATGGGAAGTCTGGCTGGGCAGGGTCCAGCCCATGGTTTGTGGGAACTCCCCCTGCTCTCCATGGACTTTAACATCATGGCAGCACTGAGGTGTGGCAGGTCCCGGATCTCTGCTTCCCCAGCAGGGAAAAATGGCTTAAAATAGGAATGTGAATTATTTTGCCCAGTGCTGAGTAGTAAAAAAGAAGCATGACTAATTTTTTTTCTCTGTTTTTTTTTTGTTTTCCAAGCAAAAGGGAGTATCTGCCTCGCCTTCTCCTTGCAAAATTGGCACAGGTTACTCCTGCATCCATTGCCTTATGTCTGTAATTATTCAATGCTAGTGTTTTCCTATATGTGGGTCTCCTCTCCCAGGTGGTAATTGCTAATCTAACCTCCTTTACTGATGCTCCAGGAGCTCAGAGCCAGTAATGCCTGGCTGCAGGTGGGAAAGGAGACAACAAGAAACATTGCTCTGTTTGAGGCTTGACACAATCATCTTTTCATATATGCTCTTCTCCTCTGTGTTTTGGTGGTGAAGGGAGCTATATTGTCATTAGCAGCCAGCAGGGTGTTGTAAGGGATGTATTTTTGCAGTGAATTCAACTCCCCTGGTGCCTCAGGAGCCCACAGGCATTCCCAGCTGAGAAAGTGGGGAGGCTCTGGGCTCTCTGGGTCAGCAGGAACCAAACTGCTGGGGAGAAGGGAAAACTGGCAATAATCTCACCTATTCCTTTGAAATGTGGGGTGTCTTGCCTGGCCTGGGGACACTGGGGGTGAGGTTCTGCCTTGAACCAGGGCAGGAGGAGCTGCAAGGAGCTGAAGGATGTGGGGTGAGAGCGTGTTTTGTACGTAAATGAGCAGAGGGAATGGAGAGAAAAGGTTTACGTGGAGCTCTGTGATCAAAGAAAAGATTTTGTGTGTTTCACCAAGAGTTTTATCTCCCCTCTGGGCTGTATTACACACCCAGCTCTCAAACACAGCTTTTTTAAAGAAAACACAGGTAGCTTTTCCCTTTTGATGATCAAACAGGAGAGATGTACAAAGTTACCCAAAGTGCCTGATTAAAACCCAATATCCCTCCTTCCAAATGCCTGTGCTGACAATTTTTTCTAAATCTGAGACGTTTTGTCCAGCTATAAGCTGGGAAATGCTGGGGAAAAGGAGCAATTAATAACGCCAGGGAAGCAGAGGAGGATGTGGTGAATACAGCAGGGAGCACAAACCAGAGCAGAAACATTGGTCAGAGGGAAGGAGAGATGAGCACTCTGATGCAAATTAATTAAGCAGCAGATTTAATCTGAAGTCTATGGCCATGCAGGAAAATATGTCAGCCTTATTGCAGTTAAAGTATTTATATTTGTAAGTAGATTATACAAATTTGCAAATGATGGAGAACTTAAAACCAGCTTTTTTTGGAGATGAGGGTGGATGTGCTACATGCTCACTAGCCAGCATTTTGCAAGTGGCTAGGAAGGATTTGTGGAGACCAGGTGGGATAGTTAAGAAATGATAAATGGGGAATGATTCATGTCCTTGTTTGTTAAGGAAAGAAAAGTAGAGGGAAAATATTTTTCTCTAAGTATTATCAGAAATAAAGATTAGAGACAAGTGCTTTGATACAAGTGATCTCTTGTAATAAATTGTGCTGAGTATCTCTTGATTAGAAAGGCCAAAGGGGTGGTTAGAAGTGTGAAAAATGCCAATAAGATAACTGCAGCAGGACTTGAGGGATTTCCCAGAGAAGGGCAGACTGAATGCTTTAACAGGCAGCAACACTGCCAGCAGCTTCCCTGTCCTTACTGGGCCATCCAGACCTATCTTCCCAAAGGGATTTTCTGGCTGGTGGGTGTCTGCCTTCCTTGGTCTGGCTGTCTCAGGGGAGCACCCAGAGCTGAGAGCCTCTCTCATGCACCATGGGAGAGTTTCCCCATGGCTTTGTGTCCTCAGGCACAGCAGTTCCAGGCTTTACCCTTCTTACAGCCCTTGCTGAATTTCCTACCCTTGAAATGCAGATTTGGCAGGACACTGAGCATCCAATGCCTCTGCTGTGGGGTCTGAGGGGAGATGCAATCCCAGAGGAGCCATGGATGCATCTGGGAGTAGAATGCAAAGCTTGGGGCTGCAGAGCTTCTGGCTGTGATGGCTGATGTCTGTAAGAGGAATTTGGGCAGATGACCTATGCAATCAACACTTCAGAGAAAATAGGAATGGAAAGGCTCTCTAAAGGTCATCTAGTTCACCCTTTGTCTGAAGGCAAGTTTAATTATACCCACACCATTCCTGAGAGATGTTACATCTCCTCAGCCTCTGCCTCTCTAAATTAAACCATCTGAATTCTTTCAAGTTTTTCCTCGGATATGATGTGGTTTTGGAAAGCTGTGAGCCTCTTCTGGACTCTTTCCAATTGATGTGTGTCCTTCAGCAGCCCAGGGCTGACTGTGGCTGGTGC
This sequence comes from Lanius collurio, assembly GCA_020086605.1. NCBI lineage: Eukaryota > Metazoa > Chordata > Aves > Passeriformes > Laniidae > Lanius > Lanius collurio. Next base: position 3,830,295 of record JACBWW010000017.1, on the reverse strand, counting down.
CCTACCTGCAGTCTCCAACTGATGAGCACCAAGGATTTCCAGTATTGCTCCATGACTCCATAGATGTATTCAGCCTTTCATAATGATTTGGAGAGAACTTCCTCAAAAATCAGTTTAATGTCTTGAAGAACTCTTGGGTTTGAGTTAACAGCCTTTTTTTATTAACTTCTGTCAGAGTAAAATAATGGGTCAAGTCTAAATATGAAAACTTTTAGAAATTGCCTCAATATAAACAACTTTGTGTGGACGGAAAATTACTACAAAGTTTTTGATAAATGTCAAAGTCTCTGTTTACAAGGAAATGCTTAGTGCAGCTGTCTGTGTTAGGTCAGCTCTCATTTAGCACCTCCATTTAATGATCCTGAAGAGGGAGTAAACAGTCTGTTAACGAATTCGTGTGTGGTGCTGTATAGGGAGGAACTGTGAGTGATAGGCAGGAAAGAAAAAGACTACAAAGGGACACAGAGATTATAAACACTCACAGATAATGAAGTTAACTTCGTAACACAAATTAATGTGTTTGGGTGGAGGGGAGGAAGGGAAGATGCTTAAATAAAATTGGCCTAGTTGAGAGCATTTTATGAGAAAAGTAGACTGATATGTCTTGTACCTAAAAGGGGACCTGCAAGAGAAGCTGTAAAGGGACCTTTTACAAGGGCATGAAGTAAAAGGACAAGGAGGAATGGCCTTATGGTGAAGAAGGGTAGATTTTGATTAGAAATGAAGAAGAAATTTGCAACTCTGAAAATGTTCAAGGCCAGACTGGATGGGACTTTGAGCAACCTGGTCTAGTGGGAGGTGTCCGTGCCCATGGGAGGGGGTGGAACTGGATGATCTTTAAGGTCCCTTCCAATGCAAGCCATTCTATGATTCTGTGTGATACTACTCCCAAAAAGCTGAATGCCTGTTTGGACTGTTCAAGGAACCACTCAGACACATGTGGGACATAAAAATCTTCCCTCTCTGTTTGATTGCTACTGGTCTGTGTGCCTTATTACCAAGGAGATGTTTGATTATACACAAAACCAGTAGTGAAGATGAAGGAGGACTGGTTAGTGAGACTGAATTTAAATATCCTGGATTGGCTGATTAACCTTAAGGACAGAACAGCCTAAGGTTTCAGCAGAGATAGCAGAGGTTCCAACATGGCAAAAGGGAAGATGTAAGAGAAAATGCATTTGAGAATGGGAAAGTTGTCACCACCCATAAGGGATTTGAGCTGACCACATGTAATAGATAGCTTAGCCTGGTACTTAGAAAAGTGTGTAATATGTGGTGGATAAACACTAGGGAAAAGCTGAATTTCTGGGAAAGATGGCATAGAGGATAAGGGGTGTCATTCTCATTCTTATTTTTATTTATTTCAGTTCCCCTTACATTTTACTGACAAGAGTAACAAGGGAGGAACCTTAACAGGAATGAGGCTCTGGCCATAAGAGTCTCTGCTGAGAGCAGCTTCCCTCCAGTGTTTCAGCTCTTGTGTCCCCTCTGCAAATAGAGATGAATTCAGGGATCAGATGTATCAAACCCTCAAAGATTTGGATTTAAAAACTTAGACATTTTATTTTCAAGTTTTTTCTTCTCTTCCTTTTGTAAGTGTCCCAACATGCTGGAGATCTGAATAAAGAAAACTAGAACACATCCAAAACCTATTCCCAAGTGCAACTTTGTGTGCATGTGTATAAAAAAGTTGAGGGAATGTTTAATTATGACTTTCCTTTAAAAAAAACTGCATAAAAAATAGAAAAATGCATTGAAAAATTAAGCTGGGTCTGTTAGTAACTGGCTTATGGGTAAACAGCAGCAATGTCCTTAAATATCACAGAACTAATGTAGGAATGCTGAGGTCAATGAGGGCATTAAGAGACATGAGTAGGGAATGACAGATGAGATTGTCATTGCAAAAGGCCTTCATGAGTCCTGTGCCATTAGTATTTAGAGCAAAAGCTGAAGGTCATATCAGAGACTAGAACATGTTTTCCTGGGGGCAGTATGAAATGCTAAAAGGTTTTATGATTATGCCAGAGCAGATAGTTAGGCAGTTAGAGCTGTTAAAAACTGTCAAGGCAAGGGATCCAGATGAGGAGCATCTGAGAACTGAGATGGAAGTAGCAAGTGGAATTGAAAGCTTTGGCAGATATTTTTTTGATCCATCTCCAAGGATGGGGTGGTTGGAGAGGACTGGGCAGGGTGGTTAATGTAGTTGCTATATATAATCAATGCTCATGAAAAATCCAGTGCCAAGGCAACAGTTTGGTAAGAATGTGACTGATAGAGGGTATTTTGCTTGGACTTAGGAAAAGGGAGTTCTTGGCTTATAAATTCACTTGACTTTCTGAAACATGTTATTGCACCAGAAGACAAATGTCAGACAAAGTCCATAATTTATCTGACTTTTCTGAAAGCATAGCATGCAAAATATCGATCTGCTTAACAAATGCACGTTATCTCCTGAAAATCACTAAAAATTAGCTCAGGGAGAGCAAATAGTGTCAGTAACACTGCAGAAGGATAACAGAGACCCAAAGAGCAAACATGTGTTGTGCACCATCCATTTGCATCAGGTTAGACATCCTTGTGCAACATTTTTCTTGTTTTGAGCTTTAGACTTAAAATGTAGAGGAGAAAGAGGGAAATCTTGTACTTATGTCAAAGTACAGGTACAGTGAGGGGCAGAACCACCCCAAGCCATTCAAGGCTGTGCAAATCTGGACTGTGTAACACTTTGTGTCCACCTTTGGCACGGGCTGCCCCTCAGGCACAATTCTGATTCAAAGGAGCTCAGCTCTGTCAGGGGTGATGATTGGCCTCATAAAGTATTAATGATGGCAAACTAGACTGTTTCCAGCACAGCCAAATGGGATGTCAGGAAATATTTGTTAGAAGATGAAGAGTGCAGTGTGATGGGTTTAACAATTCCCTCTGTGCAGGGCTCCTTCCCCAAAGAGGATTTCTTCTCCTGGCTGGAGATGGGAGCTCCCAAAGCAGCAGCAATGGGCAGCTGTCCATCCCTTTCCTGAGTGTGATGTTCTCCTTGTCTCCTCATGTTTCAAAGTGATATAGGTCAGTATTGCACTGCACCTCTGTGTCCCTGTGAGGCAGGAGTAGATGTGCAAAGGGGTGAGCTTTTATTCCTCTCCACTTTTATTTTTCATCCTAGGGTTACATTTATTCCTAGGGGTGTCTTATCTTCTTTTGCAGACTGAAAAAGCAGTAGCAGGTCTCTTGCAGGTGAGATTTTTTATTCAAATTGGGGTCTGTCCCATGGTGCAAAGGGAGCACACCTCTCTTAGCATGCACCTCTGCTGCATTCTACCATGCCAGACAGACTCTTGCACTGACCCAGCAGGAGTGCAAACAGGAATTGTAAGTAGTCAGCACCTTCAGGGATCCAGCATTGTTGTAATCTCCTCCTCCAGCACAATCTTCATAGCTGAACAACTATGTGTTTGTTATTCATCTGTTCTAGCATTTAAATAGTAATTATTAGTGGCATATTCTTTTGGGTGATCAGCCCAAAGCTGCAGTGCCATAGTGTGACCTTGAGTTTTCCTACAGACAATGGAAATTAGTTGATAATGGACAACAGTAATTGCTTGGATGACAGTGCACCTCTGGAGCTACATCACCACAATACATCACTGAGGCCAGGAGCTTAGCAGGACTCAGAAATAAAGGGAATTAGCAAAATGCAAACAAGATGTTGAAATGCATAAAAAATGGGACAGAGGATAATACAGAGGGTAATTATAATGTAATTATATAAATATAATTACATAAGTAAGCACTGTGGCTTCACTGGGAATGCTGAATGCAGGGCTGGGCTCACATCAGTATGTTTCTGATGAGTGTGTTTTGAGGCTTGAGTAAGCCTTACTCACAGGAGAATTCTTAAACAGTGGTGTTAGTTAGTTTTGGAAAGGAGACCACAAGGAGGACATCAAAGTGTGACACAGGGCTCTACAAGCATCAAGCTGTGGGCCAGATCCAGCCCAGTGAAGGCAAGTGTTGTGCCAGGAATCCTCAATTTTTGAGTCCTTTTCTCTCACAGTGGAAGAGGATGAAGGAGGGGGACGGGACTGAGCAGAATATCAGGACATCTTTTCCTCTTTTTCACATGCAAATGTTCATCATGGTCATTGATGAACAGATGCACAAGAAGATACAGGCAGGAAGAAACCAGGGTAGCAGAATCCAAAGCAATGAGATTTCCCACCCACACTCCTGTTAAATACTTGTACTTACCTACTCCCCCAAATATTTCCCTGTGTCTCTTGAAGTCCTGCTGCAAGGCTTGATCCAGAGAAGAGAAAACAAAAAATTCTGAACAAGTGATAAGTCTGACATTTCTAACATTTGAGTTCAAATTGAATACACAGACTTTATTTTCACACATGGAACTTGTTGTTGCAAAAGGAGATGAGAGAAGAATTCTCACAGGTTTGGGAAGAATATGGAAACATCAAAATTAAGAGTTCTGCTGTTCTGATTAGCAGCAGCACCTTTTAGGAGGGATAGTCAAACTCCACAACTGAGGTTATACTTTAAGCATTAGGGATGAAGATAAATGCTAAGCTGGAAATTCAGCATCTTTCCTGGTTTTTACACTTTCTAGAATTAATTATGTTTTCTACACATTGAATTCACTCACTTGTATTTCTAGTCAGGTCTTCTGTGTTTGCATGAACAAAAAGCATTCACAATTATCAGCATAAAGATTAGAAATATGTAAAGAGAGCTTTTGGAAGGACTAATAATAATTTAATAGAAAATTTGTGCCTTTAAGCAGGTTTGTAAAAGTATTTTTGCATTTTAATCTGGCTGATTCTGGCTGTCATAATACAAGCTTTACTAAACTGACCATTAGCTTGATCCAGTGTAATGTGTTTTGTGGTTTTTATCTTGCTTGATGCTGCAAATATATCCTTCACTCAGAAATGGCCTCACATATAAGGTGGCTGCACTTGCAGGCTCCAATTTTATTACAACATTTGCCAGACTGATACACTCGTGACATTTAATATCATTTTATCATGGATAATGACAGCCCAACTAACTACAAAAACAAAAAAAGCCTTTAAATTTTACATATTGGAAACTAGTTAAAATTCACTTTTGACCAGGGGGTCTTCTTCAAGCTGAGAAGAAAATGTAAAATGTATAATTTCATTACCCTGCATTAAACTGCTATTTTTCCTTTAGAGTTTCTCTAGTGAAATCAACATAACCAAAATCCTGCTCACTTTGCTCTTGGTTTTTTTTTCCAAGGAACTCAAAAATGGGTAATGTTTCCATGATTTTTCCATTCTGTGGTTTTATTGCTTGGACAATATTGTTTCTGTTACGGCTTGTAAGCAGTACTTTGTATCTGTTCTTAAACAGTTCTGATGCGTGAAATGATGATGTTCCTGTGCTCTCTCAGGCTTTGAAGTTATTAAAGCTAAATATTGTCAAGTCTGCTAAATGTTTAGGTGAACGAGCTGCTGTACTGTCAGACCTGAATGTGCAAGAAATAATAATCCATACCAAAAAGAAAAATATATCAGCATTTAAAATAAAGTAAAAAGAGTACTGGCATTTTAAAAGGAAGTGTATTTTCAGACCTCTTTATCTCTCTACTGGGTTTTGCACTTTGTGTTAATGAAGTCAAACTTTCCCCTTTCCTCAGGAAGGTCAGAAATCGATATTTTTTTACTCTTTTTTAATGGAATTTGGGTGTCTCACATGCCTCACTATGTGAGGACTTCAAATAAATCTCTACACATCAGTCTTTCCTGAAGATTTAGTTGTATTTTCTAGCAACCTCTCCAAACATGCTTGTCTGCACTACTCTTTATCATAAATAATTCCCCTCTTTACAAATGTATTTTAGTCCCAAGTAAGGGATCGATGGCTGAAAGGAATCCTGGAAAAAGCAGGCTGGTGCAATTCCTTAGTGTCTAACTCATCATTAGGGTTTGCTGTGTCTCACATCCCCCCAGCACTGATGGAGTTTCCATAGTGGGGAAAACAATTATTGCCAGTTTGCCTTGTAAATGTTGAAAGGCATCTGCTGTTCCTCTTAGAAATGGAAATTGATGCTGATAATAAACATAATTATAAAGAAGGTTGCTGGAAAGACTCCTGATCTCTAAGGGAAAAGTGACATTTTAAGGGCTGTGCTGTGGGTATAATGAGAATTGGTATTGCCTTTTAAACCATCCTACTGAGGCTGGGTTGGATGTCTGATAAAGTCTCACCCATTAAGAGATGCTGTATTGCAAAAAGTTTGTGTTGTATCAAAGTCCATGATGGCACAGGGGTTGAGGTTGGAAATTCTTTTTCCCTGTATCTCATTTGCAAACTTCTGGATCTGGGTTTTCATTGGGGTTTGGTTGGGTTTTTTTTTAATACAGAAAGGAAGAATGTCAAAGATATTCCCTTTGCAAACTCTAAGTTCAGTAAGGCTCAAGCCTGGCCAGTCCAGGTCATCATCAGGGACCTGTTGGGCTGCAAAATACGAAGAAAAATGAATGTCTGGGTTTGGTGCAAAGCATCTGGCTTGATGTGCCTGCACAACTGAATCTTGAAAACAGTAATGTCAAGGAGGAAGAGGATGAGAGCACATTCTATAAGCTTTGTGCTACCCCATAGTTAATGTGCCAGGTATTGAGACTGAGGTCACGAAATACCAGCTTTTAAATTAGAGACAGCTTGGTGCAAATGCCAGTGATAAATGATTTGAGTTGAAAACAACATTAAATAATTACTGTGAAATAAAAGCACTATTTTGAAGTTGTAATTGAGTTTGATGCATCGTGATTATGTTATTGGTAGCAGTTCATGGCTCATCCAATGTTATTATTGCAGAATCGATGTTTTCATTTAATGTTTTCTGGATTGTTGTCATCTGTGGTGCTTAATTGAATAAAACACAAGATTCACTTGGAATAGATGCAGATACAAAGTACTAAATTTCTCAGAGGAAGAATGTTTTCACTTTGTTTAACCCAAAGCATTACTTTATTTGCAAATATAATTGATACTGGCTTGAAGAGAATTCCTAGAGTGCATTAAACAGGACAGCCATAAGAACAGTTTTAGATTTATGGTAGATGAGTGTAAATAGTGCAGTATTAACTGTAATGGATTCTGGACTATAAACACGCCACCACATCCCTCTGGGTAGGATCAGGACTCTCATTCATGAATGACTCTTTAGATGTGCATTCTATGAAAGGAAAAAAAAGCCCTGTGCTTTGAATAACCTCTTGATACTTAGCACAAAACTGCAAATTTGGTAATTCTGAGCTGCAGGGCAAAGCCTAGGTCTCAGCCCCCAGTAGGGTTGTGGTCTTGGTGTCCAAGGCCAGCCCTGAAAGTCAAAACAGAATGTTGAGTTTGGTGGAGGTTCTGTCAAACCTCAGCTCAGGAGGACCTGTGCAGGGAACTGCATATTTTAAATCCTTTTTCAATCCAAATGGAGGTGTAACAGCACCAAAAGCTACTGAATGTGAACCATTCCAGTTTTCTGTATCCAGGAAGGGTGCAGACATGCAATACTGCACACACAGAAAGAGTCTTTAACAGGGTGCCTCAGAAGCGAGTACTGGAAAAAGAAATATCTGCCCTATGTGGAGAGAGAAAGTCACTGGTAGTAAATATGGTCTCTTCAGGAGCAGGCAGCAGTGTGCTGGGCAGGTGGCAGGCAGAATATTCTTCTTGGAACTGTAAGGCATTTTCTGCAAGGTCTGTTCTGTTGGAAGCTTCTCCAGCCCAAAGCACAGGGAGTCCCCAGCTGTGCAGCTTCTTGGTGCTGTGGTAATACAAGTGATGTATATTAAAAAAAGGTTATTTTTCATTTAGTTTCATTCCATTTATCTTTTTGCATGTTGGCTGTATTGATTGTATACAACTCTGCTTCAGGACTATTCTATGAATAGATGCTTTTTTGGTTTTGACTCCAGCACACAAAAAATGGGTGTTCATTTACACTGTGTTGGCATTGCACTGCTCTGACTACACAAGGAGGCTTCAAAACTGATGTGGTTTGCACTTACAGCCACTTGGAGCCACTTTACAGAGCCAGAGTAATATCAAGGAGCTTCAGTGCCTGGGAGAAGAAGACACACAGCATTTTGCCAGGATGGAAGCTCTATCAGCCTTTTATGCAATCAATTACCCCTGGTTATAGAAATTTAAATCTCATGCACAGCATAAAATCTGATGCATATACTTAAGTTTCTGTATCCCAAAAAAGGATTCATCCCAAACAAATCAACTACCCCTTTTCTTCATGGAAAGAAAGTCAAAGTGAGGAGATATTCTGGTATCATGTTCCACAATTCAGTGTGAGCTCTGCTGTTTCAGCAAAGGCCTACCTGTATCATAAGGATTTGTTCTACCATCTGTGTTTGTGCAAACTTCTGTTAAAAAACTATATTTTTATTGGGGAGGAAATTAAGTTCTTAGAATAGGTTTCTCTAAGGGAACTGTCTGAATCCTCTGTGTTGTTGGAGAATGTACCTGTATCAAGGAATGTGATACTGCAGAGTTTATTCAACAATCTGATACAAAAGGGTTTATTTTATTACAATTCATGCCATCCTAATGGACCACTCAATAAGAAAGTATTAAAATGTAGTACTGGATGGACTGTAAGTGAATATTTATTTCCCTTCTACCACTACCACATAGATGAACCTACAGTCTTAAGCTGGTATTTATGCTTAAGATGAACTGTTTAATCAGGTCTATGGCATTCTGCTGCCAATACTGTCTGAAGTGAAATCAGTGGAAAGAAAACACCAATTGAAAGCATCCTTGCAAGACTGTAACTGCTATTTTTGTAGCTTTTAATCACATGCAGCCAGTCTTTGGCATCTGTGAAGCGGGGGGAAATGTTAAAAATAGATTTATCTCTTTAGGAAAGCTTGTCTCTTTTCTTCATTTCTGGACATAATTAAAAGCCTGATCTGTTGGTTAGAATTTTCCCATGTACTTTGACTTTTCTTTGACTGCTGGAAGGGGTGAAGTGATCAGGCCAGGTACTTCTGAAGAATGATGTCTGTTAAAGTTCTGTACAAGAGTTTCCCTTTCATGTCGAGCTCAGGTACATTCCCATCAATCTCTTGCGTTTTCTCCTCATATTATTCCTTTCAGAGTAGCTACTGCTTGTTCAGGTGTCACCAAACTACAACTCAAGGTGAGAATTAGTTAACTCACTGCTCTGGATTGCTCTATAAGGCAGAGGAGGAAACTCTTTTTTAGTTTTTTTCTGCTGGCCAACTTCTATTTTCATTGTTTCAGGCTCTTGCAGCTTAAGCTTCTAAACATCCCATCCTGCAGTCACTTCCCACACTAGCAGAAGTCTTGATCTACAGAAATGAACAATAGAAATGAAAAGACTGCTGATTCCATGAATAAATATAAGCCCTAAGCTGCCTTATTATCCCTGAAAAATATGTCCAAAAAGCTGTCTTTGGGTAATATTTGCAATAAAAGGCTGATAGTGCTCTCAGGACTGATGAAATCTCCCCCTCCTTGTTTCAAAATTCTGATTTGTTTAACAGAGAATGCAGTGATGGGTGATGCAACTTTTTTTCTAGTGTGAATTCAGGTATGAATGTGAATCTTTGTGAGCTGTCCAAATGTAACATATTGCAGATATTTCACAGGTAGAGTTGGGCAATGACCCAAGGCTTTTCAGAACACACTGTTGACAGCAAAGCCTGATCTGAGCACATGGTATTGATCTCCTACTGCCTTGGTGGATGGGTTTTAAGTCCTTCTGCATCTCGTCTTGTAGCCAGGATAGGATGACAGCAGGCTGGACTGACAGCTGAAAAAAGAGTGGGCTCAGCTTCTGTCTCTTTGTGGAGTTTGGTGTTGTATTACAGCATATGCAGGCAGTCACATGCAGCACCTGTATCTGATTTTTTGTGTCTGCAAATGATGGGCATGTTTCATGTGTGCAGCTCCATGCAATTTAAGAGGTATGTAAATGAGACATTCATTAACTATTTGTGACAAGAAAATGGCTCACTCTGGTTTACTCTAGCTCACATTTCATACTTGTGTGATTTCCTAACGAAAAAGGAAAAGTCCACATTCCTGCATAGCTTTGTGTAACCCTGTTATGGAACTTTCTGTAAGTCTCAAAATATCTCAAATTCCCTTCCTTGTGCTATTTTCTAAACTAAATGAAAGCACCAGTCTTTTTTGTGCAAGAATTCAGAGGCTCACAGCTGTAGGCTACTTTGAAATGTTTGTGTCATTATTTATTCTTTGCTGTCCTCAGAATATGGTAAAATGGAAAGGTCACAGATATAATATCCAGCAATAATGTGGGGGGAAAAGCTGTGTTGGAGGCAAACTCACTAGTGAGTGTTATAGAAAGGATGTGTTTATTGTTTTGGGTTGTGTGTGGGAAGTTGTGATTAAATACATCAGAGTATCAGTGCACTGTTTCGGGGAGGCTCTAACATGTTTTCTTCATATTCATAAAAAAAGAACGAAGCTCTATAAACTGTGTTGGGGCAATCTCAAAGTAATACTGAGTCACAATGTGTTAGGCAGAGGTCCTCAGTCCCTCAGTGAATGCTGCTCAGCACTCCCAGGACCCTAGAGCAACACTCACACATCCAGAGCCATTCCCTGTGCCTCAGCCTGGCTGTCAGAGTGCAAAGGAACAAACATCTCAGATGGGAAGGCACAGGGAGGAGTCTTGGCAAGAGACTTTTTTATGCTCCCTGTACATTTTGGACATCTCATCTCTGCTGCTGCTGATCTTTTGCCACTGACAGTCACAGCTTTTTGAAGACTTGTCCCTGTTTCCAGTAGGGACAATGGGGGCAAGTTTGAGGCACCCTTTGTCATTTCAAGCAGATATATGAGGGTTTCACACCCCCTCTGCCTGCAGGGCATCAGGGACTGTGCAATCTGCCCTTGCTCCAGCTCCTCCTGAGTGTCCAAGGTGGCATTGCTGAATACCTGCTAAGTCTCTGTAATTAATTAACATTATCAATGCTAAATAAAGGATGTCTTATCCCCTTTTAGAGGTCTTTTGCTGTGCTCAGAGCCCTGCTGTTCTGTAAGATGTTTAGGATTTATAGATACCATGCATCTCTTCCGCATTAATTTTCTTGTGTTACAGGTAGATGCAATAAATACATGAGAACAGGACTTCACCACTACATTACTTGAATTCTATTTAGGTTTGTATTCAGGCAGTTATGCATTGTATGTGTTTGTACATCATGCTGTAAGGTTTCCACTTTCTTTACTGTGTCATCTGTCTGCAAGTGAGCTGGGGATCTGGGTTGGTGCAGGATCCTCAGAGCTGAAGAGTACCTCTGTAACTCAGTGACTCTGAGGCAGTTAAAACAATGACATACTACTAGCATGCTTCTGAAAATGAAAGCCTCAAGGTGGTACAAATGGCACATAAAAACTACTGGTCAGTTTTCAAAAAAAATTAGAGTAAGGCATTGTTCTGGTTTCTGTTTGCTTCCTCACAACAGAAACAACTATTGAGGCTGCAGTAGTAATAAGCCAATTCTGTTTGTCTCCTTTATCTATTTTAGCAAACATGCACTTGTACCTCTGTGTCAGGGGTTCTGGGTCGGCCTCTCCAGTCGGCCCATTTTCCATGAATTGCATTTCCACTAGAGGGCATTCAGCATTCCAGTAACACGTTCTGTCTGCCCGCTGGGACAGTACTGTGCACGACCTGCAGTCCAGAAACGTGAATGTAGGGTGGTTACTGAGGCACAGAAGGGGAAAGTGAGTGAGGGGTCATGACTCTGTGCATTATTTGTTTTATCTGCTTAGTGGAGTTTTGCCCAAGTGCTGTTTTCTGCCTCTTCCTTCCACCTTCAGACTTGAGCACAGGAATCTGAAAACATTGTGGGTTTGCCTCCTCCAAAAATAAAGATATGAAGCAGACAGGAAGGGCTTTGGGTCCCTTTGTGCCTCTTTTAGAGAAGACAAGTGTTGGCAGTGTTTTCATTGTTCAGACTCTTGAGGAGGTTATTTTAGGTTGGTGGAAAAGCTTATCTACCACAGAGCTAGCAGGAATGCAGCAACATATGCTTACCATAGCAGATTTAATCCCAAGAGACCTAGCAACGCTTGACAAAAACCACAGCAGCATACCAACCCCCACAGCCATCATAGCCCCCTCCAGAAACTGAGGGTAGTGACCCTCCCGTGAGCATGTTGGGGAGGCAGGGGACACCAGGGAGAACACCAGTGAAGGTGGCAGAGGTGAGATCCTCGCACCTCTTGCTGGTTTTTTTTGGGAATATCTGAGAGAAGGTATGAGGCTAACATGGTGTCCACTGGGTTGCCACCCCTCAGGGCCAGGTGGTCACACCTTCTGCTACAGGTGATGGCAGCCCTGAGGAGATGCTCTCCAAATACCTAAAGGTGGGTTCAGCTGCCCAGCCTGTAGGATCTGATGGAGCCACATGTCAAGTTTTATGTTCAGAAACTGAGGCTGCTTGGTCTTTATGCCTTCATCACCTGTGAGACCTCAGAAGCTGTCACAGTATAACTTTCAAGTGTGTAACATCTTTAAGATGAATGAATGCTTTATGCATCCATTTAACAGTGTCAGTATTTTGCATAGCCTCACTATTGAAAGTGTATGGCTCATATTGAAAGTACAGGTATTTTCTTCCTTTTTTTTTTTTTTTTTTTTTTTGTTAAAGCTGATATAAAAGTAAATGAAAAATAACAACCATTGCAATGAAAAGTGTACTTCATAAAACAAATGCTTAAAAAGCCGCTTGCTCCAGCTGCAGCTTTTATGTGCAAGGATCTCTCAGGCAATGTATGTGCTTACATAAGAAGTCTTTCACAACATTTACGTTTAAACCAGTCATCATCTTATATGCAGATCATTTATTCATCCTATAAATCACTTTGGAGCTAAAAATGAAGATGAGGCTCTCTCTTTTCCAAGCAGTAGGCTGCTAAATAGCCTAATACATTTGCAGCTGTTGTGAAGATGGGGATTCTCTGTTTGACAGTGATTGGGGGGGGTTATTTTCTCATCACTGTTGATGTCTTTTACATTTTCTGACATGGGTATTTCGGTTGCAAAATACATGTTGTGGCTATTCTGTAAAAATTATGTTTACAGAAAAAAATAAAAAAAAAAAGGTGAGGAGCAAAGAAATAAATTCTTCCACTCCTAAAACAACAGTTAAAAAGAAGACATACTGAGTCAATAAGGAAGTTATTCAGCTGCTACCTAGAAATAACCAGGAGGTGTGGGGGGAAAATGTCAGTGAATATTGATCCCTAAGAACACAGGGAGCAGGAATACTAAGCCAGACTGTGAGGAGGAAAACTCTGAAAAAACAATTTGGAGACCATTCACAGCTGGCGCTGAAGTTGGGGCCTCAGAAGCCTCTCTCACACGGATAAACAAGTGAGAAAGAGACATCTGTTGCATTGCAGCTGCCAAGGTCACACCAGCAGGAGCAGGCAAAGAAAAGCCAGCGACAGGGTCTGTATTCCACGCAGGGATAACACAGCATCAAACAATTGTGGCACTGCTCATCCCCTGCCTTTGAGATTGGGATGATGTACTAAAATATATACACTGACTCAAAAAATAACCCCACAGTGGATTAAAAGTAATGTTTTTGAACAGCAGCTACTTCAATAGAAAAGTCTGACTGTCAGAACACACACTTGATCTTTGGGGTAGGCAAAGCAAAGTGGGTACAGAATCCAGAAGTGAGAAGGGCACAAGTACCTGCTGTGTTCCCCAGAGTCACGCTCCAATTTAGGCAGGAAAGTGCTATGCAAAGCAGCTCTAGCTGTGCATGAAAGAGCAGACTTCTTCACAGCTTGCATCCCCATGCTGTCTTATTTGTTTACCATGAACTGTGGGGTCCTGGAACTCAGAGCAGCAGCGAGAAATGGGAAGTAGCAGAATACAGTGCTTCAAACAAACCTATTATAATAATTTTAAACCACCTTCTCATGCTCAAGATAAAGAACAAAAAAAAAAAAGGGAACTTAGTGAGGCTTTGGTAATGGACAAATAGGAGCAACACCACAGGACTATTATGCAGACACGCAAGTTGTTCTTGCAATTCCCATTGTCTCTGTGTCCCCTGCTGCCACGTACCTGCTGTCTCAGATAGCAGGAGTTCTCATGCTTGTGGGAGCATTTTGAAGTGTATCCCCTGTAGGAACAGATATTCATGCAAATAACTAATTAAAGGCATTGACTAAATAAACTGGATTTGATTTGTTAAATGAAAATAGCACACCAGATTGCTTTCTTAATGATTTTGGTCATGGGTAATGGAAATGTGATGTATTTTCAACTGTAACTATATTCATAATCTGCTATTGCCTCTAGTCCTTTCACAGAACCTTTCAAATCTGAAAAATCATCCATCTGAGTGGATCCCCAAGACAGAGAGGTCCTCAGTGGAGCCTCTGAAAACTCCTCTGGACACAGAGACTCTCCCATGACTAACCCTTGGTAGAATCAATGTGTTGGAGACAACCAGAGAGGGGCAACCATAGCAGGGCTGATGCAAGATAAAGCTAATTAGTGCATATCCTTAAAGGCCAAAAACTTACTTTCTTTTATAATAAAATTAGTTTGGGGATGCCCTTTAACAAACAGAAATCTTGCCAAAGTTAGGGATTAGCTCAGAACAAGACTAAAGTGTTTTTGTGACAAGCAGTGCTGGGGATGGTGTGTAGGCAATAGAGATGCTCTGCATCTCTAGGAGTAGCTGTAGGAGTAGGGCTGATGTCAGCTGATCTCCCATCTAAGTGTCTCCAATTCCACATTCCTACTGGGGACATTGCTGTGTAATAATGTGATATTACTGTTGTCACATTCTTGGAGAGGGGCAGGGCACAAACTGTGCCTTCAGAACAAAACAAAATTAAATTCTCCCTCACTGAAGCTTATTCAGATGAGCACAGAACAGAGATCTCTAAAATGAATAACCAGAATATATGGGTGCTTCTGAAGCATCTAAACCATATACTCCTGTGAAAAGAATTTCTAGCCATAAAGCCCTCATGGGTTTACATCTCTCTGTTCTGCTCTGGCATTTGCTAAATGAGGAGTTGTTGACCTCCAGAAGGATCTGCAGAGGAGGACACAGCCCCCTCTGACCCACTGCCTCTGAGCCATACAGCTCCAGAAGGAGACAGAAGGAGAGGGGCTGTGCCATTGCTTTTTTGTGTGGATGAGATGTTGGTACTGGGACTTGAGGAGTGGTAACTGGCCATCAGCATGCCCTGGCACATCCTCAGAACCATGGACATCTTGATTTTTATGGACTCTTCCCTCTTGCTCCTCTTAGAATTTCTTTAGGAAAATTGGAATGGTGAGGCAACAAATAGGGCAGTGCAAAGGTATTTTATCAGTCTTGGGGATCGAGTGGATTTGTGTTTTTGGAGTATGCTGCTGGTCTTAGGAGAACATTGTTCAGAGAGACCTTCTCACACTATTGCTGCAAGAGCTGCCAGCCTGGTGTCCCCTCTGCCTCTGTGCCCTGGAAAGCAGCACCAACGCACACTGAGCCCTGTTCCCCTTGCATCTCATGGGCCAGTGTTGACCCACATCTCAAATGTCTGAATGATAAAATAGATTGGCTGCAACCTTTTTAAAGGCTCATCTCACCTTTCTCATACTGGATGCTGGCAGAGTCTGTCTCTCTCCCAGAATTGTCTTTAAAACATCTACTACCTATATAACTTTCCTAAAAACCTGTAGCACTTAGGACTTTTCCACTGTAACATACCTCTGAGGAAATTTTTCTCTTGCCATATGCTTTCCTGGGCCTTGTGTCCTTCTTGAACTGAGAGCAAATCAGCCGAATCAGTAGGAACTGTCAGTGAGTGGGAAGCTCAGAGGGGCTGGGTGTACAAAATGAGATCGTGTGATGTGTTCTGCTGGAGGTAACACACTACTGCACCCCAGATACTAATGGTACTAATGGCTTAGACCCACAAAAAAATTCAGATACGTAGCTCTCTATGGGATCTGGTCATTATCTGGAGAAGGGAGAACATTAGCAGACTGTTCAAAGGTGTGGTTAATCAAGTAGAGTTAATTTCTATCCACTTCACCCACTGGCTTCAACTTCCTTGATGTGGCAGTGAAAGGGGAATAAATAACCCAGTGTGGTACAGGACCCCAGGTTTTAATGGAGCTCAAGAGTTCTGCATCCAATAACTGTACCTGCTGCTGCAGGCTTATCACTGCTCGTAGTCTGTGCTCCCTGGAACAGATGTGTGCAGCTGGAGGGCTCACTGAGCACAGGCTGCTGGTGGATCTGGCCTTTGTGACACACAGGGAATAGAAATGCTCTGCACTGACTGCTGAGAGCCCATTGCTGCTTCCCATGAAGGAGCTGCTCTGCATCCAGTCACCTGTACCTCCACAGAAGGGCAGAATCAAGGATGATCTTGTATCCTGATCTGCTTAAAAATGTTTAGGAGCAGTAACAAACTGCTTCTTTTACTATCATGCATTGCTGTAACGCATCATCATAAACCAAGGTTGCTGTGCTTTAGCTCCTAGGAGTTCAGAAGCTTTGTGGTGATGACAGTTTGAGCTTTCATTCCACCTTGTCCTCCAGAGCCACTGCAACAATTATTTCTATTTGCAGTGCTCAAGGTTTTCAACAATCTTTGAGCAGGAAGAAGTTTTGTGGTGACTTTGTGAACTCCAAGGAGAATTTTAAGAATGATCCCAGACTATAATCTTGTTCCTGCCAGTCTCAGGAGAATGAAGCACTTTCCTTCTAACAGAAAATGCTTTAGGACATGTGTGACTAATTTGTTACAAGGTAATTAAAAATTATCTGTATGACTGCAGTGCTGCATGATTTTGTTGAAACAAGCACCCTGGGTGAAGATGAGTTGAGAAGCTGGGAACAGCTCCTTTCACCTGTCCCTGGTTCCTCTCCTGATGGGAGGGAGTTGGCTGTCTGTCCTGCTGTGGTGCTTGAGGACATAACTGCTGTCAAGTGTGGGGATGGCATTCACGTGGTTGTAGTTGGCAATTTGAATGCACATCTTCGTTAGCGAGGAGAAATATCTGTGGGGCTCCTGAGCTGTCCCAGGGGTGGCAGAGTGTGGACTGCATGGATTGATGGAGGCTGCTCACCACGGGAATTCAGTTTGTGTGGCAGGGAGTGAGTCTGGAAACAGACCCCTCACGGGGCACCAGGCAGGGGTTGCAGACAAACCTGTTGCAATGATGGGTAGTAGGGGGTGAAAAGCCTGGTGTGTATTTGACCCTGTCAGGGAGGAAAAACCAGCTCCCTGTATCCTTGTGATCAGCTGGGATGGTGTGGGGAGGGATGGATGGGAAGGTCGTGCTCCCAGAGCCCCTGTCTGCCAATGCCTCCTGCCATGCCCTAAATGGCAGTGTCTGGGACCCATCCTTGTGCCTGCCAGGTTTGGCAGATACAGATTCTTGTTCTTTGGTGGGGGTGTATTAATGTTTCATCAGAGATGACTCAGCCAAGCGATAGCATCGGTACCCTGACACAGCTCAGAGGTCCGGAAGGAGGGCCTCAGCCCTGCTAATGTGAGAGGAGATTGTTCTCTGCCTGGGGCTAATGAGCATTTCTGAATGGCAATGGCCACTACTTCCTCCTCCAGTGTCACCCCAGGAGATGTCTGGCAACCTCAGAACCCTTTTGATCAAGGCAGGAGGGTGACAGAGAGCTTGAGGGGATGTCACTGCCCCTGCTGCCACATCCTCCAGGCAGTGAGCAGCTGGTGGCCGTCTGAGGGGATGAGACACCCTGCCCTGCTCATGGGTGGCAAGGAGGTACTGCCAGGCATTTCAGGAACACTGGGGTGGCTGTGCCAGGCACTGGGAGAGGCAGTCAGAACAGCAGCCTCCTAATGCACCCGTGTAATGAGGCTCAGCCACATGCATTTGCATAGCTAACTGCTGGACTAATTAGCACAATTAACTTCTTATGTGTCCAACAACAAATAGTGGAAAAATAACCTACATTGCAAGGGAGAGTGGCCATTTCCAGAAAAACAGGGAAGAACAGTGTGTTTTAAATTGTTAACGGTGAAAGAATTGAATCTGCATGGGGAGGGCATGCAGTGTAATTAAGTTCAGGGATTGCCAGTGTAGGTACTGAGGGGGTCAGGGACACAATGACTGGCCCATGTTTTAAAAAGGGATTTTTTTTTCAGAAATTTCCAGCATGTACATAAAAAAACCCAACTAAACAACAACTCCACACACACAAAAACCCCCAAACAAAACAAAACAAACAAAACAAAAACAAAAACAAACAAACAACCCCCCCAAAAAAACAACAAAAAACCCAACAACAAAAACAAAAAACCCAACAACAACAAAAAACCCAACAACAAAAACAAAACCCAACAACAACAACAAAAAACACAACAACAACAAAAAAACCCCAAACCCAGAACCAACACACCAATTCCAAATACAGTTTTGTTTTATTTGAATTCCTCTGGGGAAGAAAAATAGCAGAAGTGTAGAGTAAAGCAAGTCTTCATTACCACTCACAACAGGTAGAAAAGTAGACCAAGCCAATTGGAAAATTCAAACTGATCCACTTATATAAAGCCTTGAAAACAATTCTGTTCTGATGGCTGGGGAAAATGTATGAGCAATAACCTCACTATAAACATACAGAAAATATTGTGACTTAAACTATGGGGACTAAAGTGTTGGAATTGCAGTGTAAGCTAGGACTGTGTCAAAGTATAACCCAGCAAGAAATCAACACAGGCTGTTAGATTTAAATGCAAATTATTGTTTCGTGTTTGAGAGGTGCTATTCACTTTTCTTTTTAGTGAGCTATTGCCTGTATTGTGGCACCTGGGACAAGGCAAGGTTGTCTTGTTTCCTACCAGCACAATTCCATGTTGTAGATCTTTTCATGGTTTCTATGAACTCCTGTGAATGTAATGGTGAAAATGCAGAAATACCTAGGGAGTCTGAGTGGTGGCTTGTAGATGTCTTTAGGAAAACTTGGCCTGCCGTTGATCTGTCCCTGAGCTAAGGTTCAAAATTACCCCAGGTGTAAAGAGACATTGACCGTAGTGGTGTTGGTGAATGTGACCTTGTACAATAAATCCGTGCTGTAAAATTGAGGATCAAACGAGGCATAATCACTTCCTTGTCAGATAAACAGTCTGATATTCCCTTTCCTTAGCTGGTTAACCGCAGACTCAGCAGAGATCCCAGCATCACGTGAGTGAGAAAACACTCAGCTTTACACAGCACTACAGCGCTGAGGACAGCTCTGGGCTCCATCCTGGGTGTGCTGGGTGGGAGGTGAGGATGGGAGAAGCAGCGATGTGGCAGTTTCGTGTCACCTGGTGCTGGGGTGAGTGAGGGCTCGCATCAGTCCCAAGCAAATATTGAATAACCTCCACGCTGCTCTAAGTTTTGTCCAGCCATGTGAGCGCGGCACTTGCTCTGTGCCTCTTGCCCAGGCACAGCCCGTGTCACCCCGTGCTGACAGCAAGGTGGGCGAGCGGGCTCGGAAGGCCCTTTTGACAGTTCTGATGTGTCGGAGAGATCTCTGCTGTGGCAGAGAAGCTGCAGGGAGCGAGCTACGGCAGCGCGGAGCGGAGCAGGGAACGCGTGCTCGTGTGTCACCCTGCAACGTGACCTACATGGCAGCCACCACAGCAGGCGTGCACGGTGGCCCCCGTCACGTCAGGGACATGGAGGGGGCTGGGGGAGGCCGGGGGCACGTTTCACCCTTCGGCAGTGAGGGGGCAGCTCCCCGGACAGCGTCGGTGCTCCCCGCGTCCCATGGCTGGGAACCGCATCCTCCAAAGGCGCGCTCGCAGCGGGGCAGCGGCTGCCCTTGACACGGCTGTGCCCCAGAGCCGGGCACTGCCCCAGAGCCGGGCACTGCCCCAGAGCCGGCACTGACGGCGCCGGAGCCTCCGCAAGTTGGGAGAAGACGAGAGCGCGCCGGCCCGGAGCGCCGGGGGATGCGGGATGGGGCAGCGGGCCCGCGGGGATGCGGGATGGGGCAGCGGCCCCGCCGGGGATGCGGGATGGGGCAGCGGCCCCGCGGGGATGCGGGATGGGGCAGCGGCCCCGCCGGGGATGCGGGATGGGGCAGCGGCCCCGCCGGGGATGCGGGATGGGGCAGCGGCCCCGCTCCCCGCCGCTCCTGGAGGGGGATGAGGGCCGGCTGTGCAAACCCAGCGAGCGCCGAGGCTGCCGGTGCATGCGCAAGGCGCGGGCGGCCGCCGTGGAGGTGGGGAGCGAGGACCACATCGCTGCCTCCGGCTCCGAGCTGCCAGTTGCTGGTTGCCAAGCAGTTATCATTGTTTCTGTGACGATTGCAGAGGCTGTTGCTAATTGAAGAAGCCCCCACAGCATCCTTCTCTCTGCTCCTGCTTCTGCTTTTATTTTAGAGGCTCAAGGGGGAAGACAGCCAGACTAGTGCTTTTTTACATTGCATTTTTATTTATTTCTTTTTGTGGGGGTGGGAAATTTCTCAGCTGGTGATTAAGTGATGGACTAGTTACTCATCTGTATCCCTTCAGTCTTTGTGTGTGTGCGTGTGTGAGCGTGTATGTCTGAACACACAGACCAGCTTACACACACACACACACACACACACACACACACAGAGTAAAAGCCTGTTTGCCACTGCAGTGGGCACAAATAGGTGAGCATGACTACAGCCAAGGAGCAAAATGCATCAGGGAAACAAGCCCAACAGCAAGACCAGGTAATGCTTATTTTCCTCAATTTCAAACAGATACAGATTTGCATTGTGTAGCTTTGTGTTTCTTGTATGATTCTTATGATTTTTTTTTTTTAATCTTTTTTATGTGTGTTCTTAAAATTGTCAACTGAGTCACCAGTCAGTGGCAGGAGGAAAGTGCTGTGTAGCTGGGTTCAAGGTCTGCTTTCTCGATGTGTGTAGAGACTTGGGGGAGAAGCTGAAATTGTGCTATTTTTAACAGCCTGTACCTCTTGCTGAAGGCTATAGAGATTTGTTCTGTAACTTGTACCTTACATGTGTGCTGGAAGAGGGGGCAGGATGTTGGGATGGAGGCCCCTTCTCACTGGAGGAAGGGGGCAAGGGTATTTCAAAACCCCTATGCAGATAGATATAAAATTGTAAAAGTGGGGTTCAGCTTCTGACTTTTTTATGCACTTTCAGTGAATTTTTATGCCTGGCATTGTCTTGGAAGGGCATTTCAGGGTACAGTATGTGCCCAGGCTGTGCATGAGCAAGCAGGGGTGGCAGGGGAGGCAGAAAGCAGCTGCAAGTAGGTAAAACTCCTACTGGCTTTGGGGGAAATTGCTGTGCTCACACAATATCTGAACTCGATTAATTTATTTCTCTTGGTAGGGAAATTATGCAGCTTTACATGTTTCTGTAGAGGTAGAAAGTTAAAGACTTAATTTCCTCTGTCAAACCTGTATTTTGGAGGATGTTCCTCTCTGCCTGCACTTACTGGGATGGAATGTAGTCAAAACTTTCCCTGTCTAAAATGCAGCGGGTGGGAGAATAAAAAGGAATGTATCCTCAGCTGTAAAGGATGGGCAGAGTTAGAAAGTGGTGGCATAAGGGAAAGTCTGGTTGTGATCTCTGAGGCTGGTGAAGGTTCCTGGGCTCCAGGGGACAGGCAGATCAACCTCTCCATTCTCCTCATCCCCACCTTCCCCTCCCCATGCTTGGCCGTGCCTGGGGGAGCACGGTGGAGCCTGGACCCTGCAGTTCTTCAATTTTCCTCATCTCCTTAAAACATTGGAAGTTCTCCACTTTAATCTTTGGTTAGGACAGCACAGGAGGATAATTTAAACAGATCTCTCAGGGCACAAATTAATTCTTAAAATAGTTCTTCCTGGCTTGATAGGCTGAGAGCCTCACATATTGTTTTTCTTTTTTTTTTTTTTTCTTGGTACTGTATTTTAGGGAAGGGAAAAGCATGGGAAGACACTAGGCACCACAAATAGCATCATATAATCTGCATGTTCAGGGTGACATTATACTAATGACCAAAATAGGCTCAATGGTTCAGAGAAAACAAGAAGGAAGCAACTTTGATGCTTGGGGTAAAGAAACTGTGCCTTCATCTAACCCTGTGTGTGTTGGACTTTGCTTCTCTGTTCAGTGCTTTTGGAATATGTATTTTTGTCACTGTTTGCTGCAGGTTAAGACAAGTCTACCTGTGTTTCTGGGAGGCAGGGGTTTTTCTAAGTGCCTTTTCTGAACAAAGAGGGCTGTGTGGCTTAAAGCAGTGTGAAAGTATTGGATTTTGTAAGTCAAGAAGTATATGTTGCCTTTTTATAAAGGAGAGGTGGTTTTGTTTCAAGTAATGTTACCTGCCTAATGCCATTTTGCTGTTGGCATGCCATGTCTTTGCCACTTTGGTCTTCCTACGTGAAGTATGAAATGCTCAGAATAGATCTTTAGTATTATGCAGACTCTTGATTGAGTATATTCTGTAACTGACTGAATTGCAATTATACCCATATGGTACACTTAAATATTCTGGAAGTACGTGCTCACTCAGCTCTGCCCTACAGTGAGCATGAAATAGAAATACCAAGAATATATAAATATCAATCATATTGATGAATATTAATGTCTGAGTCTGTGAGCAACTTAGCTCACTCCCATCATTTCTTTTATTGTTTTCACAATACGTTATTAGTAAAATGGCTTCACAGCGGGGGGTTGAATCCAATCTCTGTCTATTGATTTGAGTGCACTTTTATCTTCCAACACCAAAAGCAGGTCTAAACCCTTATTTTATCTAAAATTGTTCATAACTGAAAAAGGCTCTATTCAAATTCTATTTCTAGCTGAAATTCTATTTCCAGGCTTATGCATATCAAGAATTACTGAGATTTTTTTCCTTGCTGAAAAGTGATCAAAAAACTGAAGAATGTAGTTTGGAGAAAAACTGAAGGCAAAGTGCTAGTCTGACTGTAGAGGACTGAGTCTTTTTCAGCAGCAGCTGCTTCTGTCGTAAGAGATTTTGACCATCCCTTTTCTGTGTTCCTTGCTGTGACATTCCCTGGATCCAGAGGCAAGCAAGTGACACAGTTGGCTTAAATCTATGTTGTGCCCTACCACGCTAACCCAAACAGAAGCTAGGCATGAAAAGACACTGCAGGAACAGGGTGGGGAAAGTTTGAGAACATCTGCAGAAGCTTTGCAGGCATAAATTAAAAAAAAAAAAATTACTTTAGACTCGTGTCTATGTGCAAATGAAGTCATATTCTGTCTTGAGATTTACAAAAATGATAATAATTAGAAAATGATTGGGATGTGGAGATAAGTAAAGCACTACCTTAGCTGCTGAAAGCAGGCAATCCCTTTCTTCCTTAGGTAATTAAAAATGCTTGTGTACAATTTCTTTCTGATAAGTAATGCTGCTCACCTCCATGCCAGTTAAACTACTCAGAATTCCAGTCATTTATCTCCTTGCTTATCTGTCCCATGAGTCTGAACTCTAAGTCTTTTGGACATCATGTACAGAAAACATTCTGTAAGTGATAAGTAATGCTGTCTGTTACTGTCAGGCTGTGATTGCTTGATCAAGATGTGAGTTGGATGTGGTTGCCTCTGTGCACTTGGCTGCTGCTGACACAGCTGTGGTTTCTTGTTTAGGGGGCTGGAGTTGGCCACCGTGCAGTGCACCATTATCTCAGCTGGCTTTCTGCTAGACCCAGTGCTCACAAGTCTGCGGCAAAGCCTGCAGGCACTGATAGACTCAGGGTCTGCCTCCAGAGGACTAGAGAATCTTGTTCTCTCTCTTGGGATTTGTTAGCTGGATGTGTGGATATGCCATTAAAATGCTTTTCCATTAAAAAGGAGAAGAAAATAGCAACAGCAGGTCAAGTACTTTGACAATGTGCTTTAGCTATTTAAACAGGCTGAAGATCTCTGTGTTTTAACACAAGCCTGTAAATTTGTTGTCTTGGTTTAGCCCAATTCTTGCTACTTTTAATGGCCTTTGGGAATGCAAATAGCTCTGCAGTCATATATAAAGATAAGGAGGCTGATTTTTTAATGAAAATGTGATAACAGGCATAATGCTAAAATGAGACTGTTAAATATTTTAAAAAGTGAGTCAGCATATCAAGTATAACAGGATCACAGATTCTCAAAGAACACTTTTTATAAAACATATTTAAAGGGTTGACTGGTTAATTGGGTATTTGAACACTGAGAATAAAGGATTGTTCTCGTTTCTTTTGCTGTGTAGAGAAGAACTGTCATGGGCTTATAGGGAGCAAGATCCTGCTCTGAAATGTGCTGGTGTCCTAGACAAGGTTGTTAATGACTGCATGGAACTCAATGTAAAAGACCAAAAAATAAGTGAAGACAAAAAATAGCTTGAGGGCTGCCTTATTGAAGTGGGCTCCATGGAGGAGTGGAATCAGATCAATGGAACAGTTCTGCCCATTAGCTGTCATTAGGGTAATCAATCCTGAATTTTACAGAACAGCTGGAATTCCAAATAAGAGGTGTGATGTCTTCAACTGGAAAGAGAACACCTTTTACTTGGAAAACCTAGGCCAGACTCAGGAATAAAATGATGGAAAGGTTAATATTTCATGCTGATTATGTTCCCCTGCCACCCTACTTCACAGAAATAGCCTGTAGTATCTTGAAGAGTACAGGTGGAGTATCTAATATACTGTGCTGAAATGTGCCTCTATGTGAGTAACTTTATCCAAATAAGAAAACAAGTGTGCACTTTAGCTGCTTCATGCAGGCATTCCCCCTATGTTGTTGTAATTCACGTAACTCTGGGATTCCTGTACCAGGAGATGGCAATCCCTGTGTGCCCTGCTGTCTTCCTGCAAAGTCATAAATACTCTCTGTCATTGTCAGCTGAGTCCTGTGCTGCTAGTTCACTGCCAGACTAGATTCAACTAAAACATATGGCTGTGCTCACATTGGGAAGTAGTGTGGACCCACCCTAGGAGCATCAGGGCAATGATATTGAGGTCCCAAACATACATTTGGGATGCAGGGTTATTTCAAACCTTGTTCCAGACTGGTATGAATGTCCTTTAGTGGCTGTTCAACATCTTCTCACTAAGCATCATCTGAAATGAAGCCAATTTCTATACTCTGAATCTACTGTAAAATCTGAGTGAGAGCATGGTAGATGGGTACAACTCAGGGATTTGGTCAGTAATGCTGTTCTGAAATGAATCAAAGTACTGGAAGTGCCCCACATGTCTTTAGCAGGATGGATGCAGTCAAATAAAAACTTCATGTGAGCTTTGTTCCTGTACCCAAAGATACTCTTATATACATATTTTTTTTTTCCCTATGAAGTGTGGCTTAAAATCATTCCAGATCTTCTTTGCTCACTTGGCTGCTGTCCAGAAAATCACTGCCCCTGGGTACCAAATGTCTTGGTTGGTTCTACATGCTCTGCATGAAAGAATGCAGCAATCCTGATCCTCTGTGACAACAAAGCCTCTGTACAGCACATGAGCAATACAGATTATGTCCAAAGAGTGCAGGATTGCTTCACATTGTAAGCAGTGTACAGCAGGTTCAGGCATGAATTGTAAGTTGTGAACTTGAAATAGGGAAGGGATTTTGCCCTTTTGTTTGTCAGCACCATGCCCATTGTGCATTGGATCACAAAGAGGCACTGCTGAATCCTCTCTCTTTTTCAGCAAGGTTTGAAGTTCCACATTGTAACTGAATGTTTGTAAGCAGATTGAGCTGTGAGTTCACAAGAAAGCCCTGCTTCACAGATCCATTAGCTGGCACAGTCAGACTCCCCACTGCAGCATCCCAGTGGCACAGAATCCACACAGAAGAATGGAACAGCACCATGAAATACCTCTGAGGTGCCCAGATCCAACACTGGGCTGAAAGGAGCCTGGCCTGGAGCTGTTGAACAGGTGGGAGTGAGTCTCCCAGGAGATGAGCTAATTTAGCGTGTTATCTCAGTGACTTGTGATAGCAGAGCTCCTACGTTCCTGGCTGGAGCTGAAAACTGTCACATCCCAAAGGTGAGGCCCTGCTGGTGAGAATCCCTCACTCTCATTGCAAGTATTCAGGCTCAGGTTATTACTGCTGTGCAGAAAGCAGGGGCAATGCCCACTTTGGGAAGGTGTCTGTCAATGAGAAGGGAAAAAGGAGAAAGCTCTGATTTGCATAGAAACAATAGATTTCTTTAGTTTTAATGGAACTATTTAGTATTTGCTGTTTGTGGGCACAATTTTTTAAAAGTAAAAATTCTTAATTTGAAAGAATACTTCTTGTTTTCTTGATAACAACCCTTTAAATTACATGTCTTATTGTTGTCCCAACACAGGCTTTCTCCAGGAACTCATAGAGAACATTTATTTCATTCTGTTAATGGCATCTGATCTATTCCTCAAGAGATTAAATTTCCATAACAGCGCTCCTGAGAACACTGTATTCAAGAACATGGAATTGCATCAAACTGGCAGTCTTTTCAGGCTGTTAATTTGCCACGAGGAATGCAGTCAGCTAAGCAATGGGAAGGGGGAGACCGAGGTGGAAAGGAGCGTGTTTGGTGTAAAACTGGAGTCTCAAGAAACAGGACACTGCAGAAAGGCCTTTTCAGTATCCAGTGCTGAAATGGAAGTGCTTCTGGAAGGCCTGTGGAAGGCCACAGCCTCTAAAGTTCATACATTTCCACAAAATGCAGTTTGTGATGGTGTGAATTTTACCCCTTGGTACAGCTGCTCCCTCCATCCTTGGCAGAGGCCCCTTGTGTTGTGCTCTTTCTCGTTAAATCTCTCTTTTGCTCTTGTATACAGGCAGAGTAATCTGTCTCTGAAGTTCACCAGTTATCTGGGGTCATGAGGGTGTGTTTGAATACCACAAGACTCTCAGAGAATTCGATGTGTCATTCCAGATGTGGTCCATTAGCAGTGCTGTGCATTGCTACAGGCATTTCATGAACAATGGTTGTACCTGCTTTCAGTTCTGATGCCTTTAATGCTGCTTCTTTGTGATCCTTATCAGGCATTAAGTTTTGGTGAATCATGGTCTCTTTGGATGATGTGAGAGAAGGCAGTAATTTTAAAATGATGCATAGTACAGTAATGTCTATTTTTTTTTATGTCATATATTCTGTATGTTTTGCCTTCACATTTTTTGATCTTCTGTCCATTTTTTTTCCTTTCATCTTTTCTTTCACCATTCTGTTCTGCCCACTCTGATTCTTAAGTGGGATTTAAGTAAATGAAATAGAATCAGAGAAGGGAGAGTGCCAGCAGAAATGGATCAGGAAAGCTGTGCACAATCCTTCAAAGTGCAGATGTGAAGATGCAAAGAATTAACTCTGAGAGGAGAGCATTCAGCAAGTTTGAAACATTTCTTAAACATAAATTTGGAGAGGGACCTGTATTTAAAATCAGTGAAGGTTGTCAAGAATGGAAAGACAAGTAAATATGAATTTCTGACTTAACAACAAATTTTGAGTGGGATTTTTGGTTGGCTTTGAATGACAATTCAGTGGGTGGAGTATGGAACTTAATCCTTCTTGTGTGCAGACTTCCACTGTGGCTTTGAGCAAGAGTGTTGGGTCCTGAGTGTCAGTCAGCCCTTTCTTTTCTGCTGAGATAGTCCACGTTGCCTAAAATGGGGGAAAAAAAAAAAATTTGGGAGTCTCCTGAGGATAAGTACATGAAATATGGAGTTCTGAGATACTGTAGTAACTCAGGCTGCACAAGTACCTGAGATATCAGAGAGATGCACTCCTTGATGTTTGCAGAATGGAGGGAGAGGGTCACAGGAGAAAACCTGAAAGTTAAAACTCATTCTGAAGGTTTAGATATGAATAAGAATTTCAGCAGAAAAATATCGAGATAAAGGTAAATGCTGTCAGGACTCGAGACAGTTATAAGCAGACTTGCAAATGAGAGAGAGATAATGCACAGAATCTGAGGAATGTATCTGATTCTAAGATTTTGGGAACTTGAAGCAATTTTATACTTTAAGGTAAGATGGAGATGCATCTTTCAGCTCTCCGTTGCATAATACAGAGACCTTTTCCGAGAAGGAGTAATTAATATTTTTTTCAATAGAAATACTGCAGTATAATTAAGAGCAAGAGAGGTTAAATGGAAAAGTAAATGGGGGGATGATGAGCCAAGGATATGCGGGGTCATAGGTTAAACCAAAACCTTTCAGAAATGGAAGCCAGAAACTGAAGTTTGGTGCTTGACAGGATGATGGAAAGCATCTTCCTCAAGGTCAGGGAGAGGGGATGAGCCAAGTCTGAAGCTCAGAGTCTGGTACTTGTAGAGAAAAAGCCTTGAAAATAGTTGTGGAAGTTATTGGAAGTGGAAGCTCTTAAGTGTGATGGAAGTGGAGAGGACATAGCTACTTCCCACCTCCACTGGTGAAAATCCTTCACTATTTAAAATTAAGGAAATTGTTGATCTTCAGAGGTTTCTTCCAACCCTAACTTTCTATGATCCATGAGAGAGGAGATGGTGAGTGGGCTAGAGAGTGACTATTAATTCTCTGGACTAGTTATGGGAAATAGAGCAGAAGTGGGATTGGATTTGGTGGGGAAAAATGCTTGGGGAGGAAGGAGCTTCAGGCACCAGTTCACCTGTCTGCCTTGAGCAAAGCAGCAA
The DNA here is from genome assembly GCA_020086605.1 of Lanius collurio. NCBI lineage: Eukaryota > Metazoa > Chordata > Aves > Passeriformes > Laniidae > Lanius > Lanius collurio. The sequence continues at coordinate 3,801,674 of JACBWW010000017.1, read as the reverse complement.
AGAGGGGTTTGTTTTTGCCAACCCTCAGATACCCTGTTTGCCTTCAGAAGCCCCCTGCGTTCACAATAAGTATTTAAATAACACAGCTACCAGAGACGTGGCCTGCTTTTCTGTATGGAGGGTATTGTGGGGAAAAGGCAGCAGCTGCCTTTGCCAGGGGAGAAGATTCCCAAAAGAACAAGAGGAAGAAAATGGTTAAGGTCTCCCTCTTGCTCAGGAAAAGGGCTCTGCTTCTCTCCTTGTCCCTTGTGATCCCCATCCCTGAGTGTCCTGATTGCCTGTGCCCTTACTGCTGCTGGACTGATGTTTTTTGTTGAGAGACAACCTGTGTGCTGTCTGCATGATAAATGGGCAGTGGCAAGCCATGTAGGGCTATTACTATTATGAGATAATATTTTGTGAAAGAAACTGCAGGTAAAAAGTGCAGATAGACCATAATTTCTCAGAGCAGGTTTTGTCCTAGACTGCTGAACAGCATCTACTCACAGAGGCATAATAGGGGCTCTGCTTTGGGGTCTTGTCTTGTCAAATAACCCTGCAGTGCCAGCACCGTGGCTGTGCCTCTGGGCTAATGGCCTTGGCAGGAGAGGCTGGTGAAAGAATGGGACAATGTCCTTGCTTTGCTGGTGAGTGAGGAGCCCTCTTGGAAGGTATTTCCCTGTCTCCAACGACAGCCTTAAAAAAGCTGAAATGCTCATGATCATGGGCAGAAGACAGACTGGTTTTGTTAGAGCTGGTGTGTGCTGAGATGGAGAGAGTCGGTGATGGGATCCCAGTGAGTCACCAAGGGGGCAGCAGCATCCGGACATCATCTCTCTGCTGCTCCCTCAAAACTGTTTTGTCCCTTTTTAGTCTTTGGAGGGCATTCACCATCCATCCCAGGCTGGGAAAGCCTCATGCCCACACTGCACCTGGGAATACACAAACTGAGCAGGGAACCACCCCCTGATTTTGTCTTGTGGTGAAGGAGGAGGAGAAAGACTGAAGCAAATACTTGTGAAGAGTTAAACTGAGCTTACAAATTAAAAGATCATGCAAAAACCCGTTGGAAAGGGAAAGAGGATGAGTTTGAATGAAAAGCCAAGCAAATCTAGAGGCTGAATTGTTGCCTTTTTGGTTTTTTTTTAACCCTTCAGCTTACATCCTTTGTTGGTCTGAAAACAAATGGATGTTCCTTTAATTGTTTGTAACACCGTAATAGAGATAAAATAAAAGTAACTTTTACATAAAGTTTCACAATACTTTGGCTAAAGTAGTTTCTATTGCTGCTTAACTGCCTCTGAGCTTGAAATTGGAGAGATAATAAGCCTTCATCTGAAGCAATTAGTCTGCAGTTTTTGTCTCCATTACCTTCACTTATGTCTGTAGCCCAATAGTTACATGCAGATATTTAAGGCTTAGCTGTAGTAAGACACTGTCAAAAGTGAAATCACAACTTAGACTTTAATTTATTGTTAATTTAGACTGTCAGAGATACTGTTATAAACATATAATAGCATACTATGTGGAATGCATTTTAGGCCATTAATTTAGCTTAATCACACACTGTGACCAACCTCTCAACTCTTTTTTGTCTCGAGTTTAAAGGGGTCTGGTACTTAGTGTGGTTATAGGAATTAACAAATGGTACATTAAGTTGTAACTGCGCTTAAGTGTGCTGAGAGCCTCACACTTTTATGTTTCTGTTTTCATGGCCAGGAGCAAACAGGTTATTTTCAAATGCATGTGCAGCATTTTGTGCCTAATGATAGAAAGAAACTCAAGGATGGACAGGGAAAGCATTTTAGAACTTAGCCCATATTAAATGAGAGGGAGGAGACAGGACAATACATGGAGAAGCAGATATAGCTTGAAGGATGTAGTAAGGAAAACCTTCATGGTTATTATTCTGAGATATGGTGGTGTTAGAGAAAAAGGAGGAATTGCTCAAGGTGGGGAAGCATAATGAAACTTCTTTTTTTTATTATTAAATTTGAGATTCTGTAGATGTCTTTGCACTGAGTATAATAGGCATTGACTAGTCCTCAGCAGGAAATTTGTTTCTCAACTTTGCTTCTTCTCCTTTAAGAATCCCTGGCACTTTGCAGTTTAGTTGAAGCTAATATACTAACAACCTTCCTTTTCCTAATTTTCATGTCCCAATATTTGTGATTTAAAACTTAATTTACAAACATTGCTGAGAATGTTGATCCATTGTATCTAGCGAGGATTTGAGATTAATCTTTGTGAGCTTAACCATTGGAAGGTTCAGTTGCATTAAACTGGTTTCTTTTCCATGGTGTTTTCCTCATAAGGTACAACACATGGTTTAACATGGGTTATATTGGTAGTTGACTTTGCTATTGCAAGTCATGGTGTAATTAGAAGTTTTATCCCAACAAGCTAAACAAGCCAGATAAAGAGCAGTTGTGAAAATATGGGACAGAAAAATCCAAAGAGAAATTAATTGAAAGAACCCTGGAAGGTACTTAGCACATACAGTCTGTGCATTAGTAAGATTACATTGTTTGGGGAATGTTTTCACTTTGGTTGCTGAGGGCTGTTCAGTGCTCACTTGTCCAAATCAGCATCTCTTGGCAGGACCAGCTGACCTCAGTTACAAATCATCTACTTGACAAATGGTACTTTCCCACTCATAAAGCCTTTGAGGGTGATAATAAGTAAATAAGATGATGTCTTCTTTTGGTTTTGTGCTTCTTTGCAAACTAGGGGCTTTCCAAAGCCCCTCTGGGAGATTGCAAGACTGAGTTGTTGTGTATGAGGCATTTTTCCCTCAAGTGTGTTAAGGAATTCAGTGTTGATACTGGGCTGTACGATAACAGGGCATCCCTCTGTAAAGCAAAGGACTTTAAGGAATTCTGGAAAGTGGATGTATCTGAAATTAGAGATGTTTTACATGAGTGTCTCCCTTGAGAATAAATCTATTTACTTCTTCAAGCCATGAGCTGGCCCCTGTACTACCTTTCACTACCCTGAAAACCCTCATGAAGAAAATAAAGGCTTTAAATCTACAAGAACAACAAACTTGTAACTAACAGATTTATTCCAGCTGGCTCATTTCTATTTTCATGTGGTTTTTATTATAGAAATAGCTGATAGTATAAACAGTTCTCTGTACTGTTCTATCACAGTGGGGAGAAGTGTTTCTTCCAGAAATCCTATTTCTCCTAGGTTCTCAGAGGTGTGGAAATCTGATGGAGCTCTCCCTGAGAATGGACTTCAGGATTAGGACCACAATATAAATTAGGCCTTGTATATACCCTGGGATAAGGTTGTGGGCCTGATTTCCTCATCATTTCTTTCAGAAGATTTATTTTATCACCTGTTGGCTCCCATCCTCTTACTTGTGAGTAAATACTGTCCACACTGGACTTCTCCTGACCTTGAGGTGGGAGGTGACTAGAATGCACTTAGTGACCACATAGGTTCCCTGCCAAATCTCCCTTCTAGGTAGTGTGCTTTCTATAAATTCCTGTAGGTTCCTAAAATTCCTGCAAGCTCCTATAAATTTTAGAACTTCTCCAGTCAGTTATAATGCTCTTAGCATCTGGGTAGTAAATCAGTGTTATCAGTAAATAAATTGTCATCTTCTCTGTCATGCCAAAAGGGAGCAATTTTTTTTTGTTCTTCAGCATCCTGCTGTGAATTCCAGAGAGGCTCCAGTGATCAATAGCACACAGCCACTGTCACAGGCTAAGCCCAGGTTTTAAGTCTTCAGTGATCTCTCTGCTGTAAATTACAGCTGTTTGAAACTATGATGCATAGCTGTTTTTCTATAAAATGCAGTTCATTTGTGCAAGGATATTCCCAGTAAATCATCCCACTCAAAATACATTGGGGAAACCTTTCAAATCTCCGTGGAGCTCTTGCTGGGGATGGATGGGGAGCTGGCTGAAAGCTTGTGGCTCAGGATTGAAAGGTGAGCAGGGGTAGGTGACTTCGATAACAGCCCTGAGGAAAAGAACTTGGGGGTGTTTGTTGATGAGAAGCTGAACCTGACCCAGCTGGCAGCCCAGAAACCCAACCACACCCTGGGCTGCATCAAAAGAAATGTGGACAACAGGTCAAGGGTAATGATTGTCCCCCTTTATTCTACTCTGGTGAGTCTCCACCTGGAGCACTCTGTTCAGCTCTGGGGTCCCTTACACAAGAAGGACCAAGGAGGCCACAAAGATGGTTGGAGGGCTGGAAAACCTCTCCTATGGAGGCAGGCTGAGATAGTTGGGGTTGTTAACCCTGCAGAAGAGAAGGTTCTGGAGAGACTTTATACCACCTTCCAGTGCCTAAATGGGACTATGAGAGAGCTGGAGAGGGACTTTTTACAAGAGCATGTAGTGACAGGGCAAGGGATAGGGGTTCTAAACTGAAAGAGGATCAGGTTGGTTTAGATACAAGGAACAAATTCTTTCCTATGAGGCTGGTGAAGCCTTGGCACAGGTTGCCCAGAGAAGCTGTGGCTGCTCCTGGATCTCTAGAAGTGCTCAAGGCCAGGTTGGATGGGACTTGGAGCAACCTGGTCTGGTGGAAGGTGTCCCTGCCCATGGCAGGGGGGTTGGAACTAGACTTAGGTCTAGTCCTAAGTCCCTTCCAACCCAAGCCATTCTATGATGCTATGGTTCCATGTTGAGCATGTTTGGACCATAAACCTGGTCTTACCTAAGAATTTGTGTGTGTCTACATTAAAATGTAAACCCAAAAATTACTGAAATCAGATTTAATGGGATCAGGAATTACCAAATAAAAAAACCCCTCTCATTGTTCTAAAAATGTGTCTGCTGCCCAAATATGCAATAAGCTTCTGTTTTTATTCTCAAAGGTTTAAAATTTCTGAAAACTGAAACTTTGTATCCCACTTTGATATAATTGGAGTTAATAACACCCCATACACAATTAATATAATAAATCTCTTCCCCGTCTTGCTCTAGGAAAGCAAAGAGAGCTCTGCTGGTTGCTACTTCTGTAATAAAGCATTCTGGAAATACTGTTTTATGTACACAAAGACATGAAGTAATTGAGCTCAACAGGCCATGTAAAATACACATGAGAAATAAAGTATGTACTTGAGGCTAAAAATATAAACCTAAATGAATCCTACTGGGATGGTCTGTGCTCATGCTACTTGTAGTCCTCTCACTGCAAGTAGAGCTTATTTCTCTTTGCTTTTGTTTCCCAAATAGCTTTTTCTGATAATTTTTCTTTGGCCTCTACGAAAAAAACTTGGAGAAAGAATCGATTCTTTCTTCATGTGAGTTGCTACAGCAAGGCCTGCTGTAACACACCAATTGTGCATAATCCCACAGAGCAGAATAGATGTAGCAGAGGTTTGGGGAAGAAGTTAATTAGAGATTATAATGAAGCTACAGGAGTGTGCTCTTTCTCTGTGGAGTCACTGTGCAGGGAGACCATGATACACATTTTTCAAATCATCTCCCAGATTATTTTTCCTTCAGTTCTAACCAGGCTCTTAAATTTTTGCTCACAATAGCCTGTGGGTTGCAAGAAACACACCCTCCAATATCCACTGAGCCTTTGCTTTTTCTTGGCCCCTTTCTTGAGTAATGGCTTATGTTGTTCAAAGAAATAAAATCAGGAATTCTCTTGTTACAAGCTATGCACCAAACACTGTTTGTACTTTTATGTGTGATTGGCTACTCATCAGGTGTAATACTTAGCTTTTATTTATTTTTACTGCCAAAACTGCTGTTAAAACAAGAGATGACAGTTGCTCCAAGGAGACTAAATTGAGGTGACACTCAGATGTTTATACTTCATTACTTTTCATTGCCTTGACAGTTTCTGTAGAGTTTCTTTCCATCATTGAAGCCTTCAATTATGATTAGTGTGTGGCTCCCATGACAAAAAAAAAAAAAAAAGCAAAAACAACTATTGAACTGCATTTTGTATGGTATTCATCAACATGGATAATACAACTAAATCAAGAACAGATCACTTAAGGGATTGTTCAAGGCTTGATGGGTTGGCAGTGTGCAAAAGTAAAGATCTGACTGAAAAAGGTGTGGCATTCACTTGTCCATTTGTGTTGATTGTCTTTGCAAATATGAACTATAATTACATTATCCTTTTGCTTTCATATCCTATGAAGGATGAGAGAATACAAAAAAAAAATTGTATTAAGCCAGACTGTTAGCTCAAGACTGATGAAATCACTGCTGTCCATTTTGTGAAATATCAGTGAACAAGAGAAGACTAGGAGCTTTCTTTAAAATAAATAAATAAATAGAAAAATCCTCCTGTAACGCTTGCATGCAAATATTATGGATTTAAGGGAAGAGAGATTTTTGCAGAGTTGGCTGCTGCTGCTGCTGCTAGTCTCTCAGACCCCTGTCTCCCTGCCTGGAGGTGGGTTGCAGAGGGGCTGGGGACGGGAGGCTGTTGTTTCCCAGTGCCTGGCTGCAGCATCCCTGCTCCCGCCCTGACACCGCGGCACAGGCAGATGGCTGAGGGTGGCACAGAAGGCTCCCGTCCATTTTTAGCAGCAGATTTCAGTGCCTGCTAGCCACTTACTCTTTTTGTCATTTGGGCAATGCTTCAAACTCTGCTCACATTAGATATCTTTTAAAAAGCTGGGGCAGCTCCTCACTTTTTTTTTTTTTTAGAGCATTTGGGACAAATATCCTCCTATGTTTTGTCTTGGTCATGCTGCTGAATGATGTGATTCTGTTTGTTGTGAAATGTATTTTGCATGCATAAAACACAGCTAGAGCTACTCAACAAGCTTCAGAGACTTATTTAGCTAGCTGGGATTTGGCAGGAGATGACCAGTTAACATGAAAACCCAGGAAGAAAATCAAATAGTTGTGGGAGATGTTGAAAGTAACAGATGAGAAGAGGTTGCTTGCAGAATTTTAATTCTACACAATAAATTATTGCTGGCAAATTGAACTGCTGCTTGCTTTTCAGGGATATTAAAGAGCTGGAAATAATGCATATTTTAGCTAGGCAATCATCTACTGCCTTTTGTTGACAGACAAGTAAAACCTGAGTGGGGAAAAAGACTAATTAATCATTACTTTATGTAACCTTTACCAGTGTGATACAGCATTTGCATTTTAGTCCTAGTGTGCAGTGTTCATTTAAATTAAGTCTGGTTTGGTTTGGTTTTTAATTGCGGTGAGATCCAGGAATAAAACGAGTGGAATTATTGGTATTGGGGAGCATAATAATCCAAGTCCAACCAAAAATGACAGTCTCAAATGTCTCCACTTTCTGTATACCACAGCATTGGTAAATAATGCCCAGGGGAGAAATTGTTGGGTCGTGATAAATTGTTGAGCATCCAAAAGCTATTGTTGGTCTCACTGGGGACCACTGAGAGCTCAGTGCCACTGAAAACCCAGCCAGTTCTGCAGGTGCCTCTGCATGGGCTTCAAAGGCTCACTTTCCTGGCTTATTAAAAGGCATGATTTTTAAAAAGCTTTCTGCCATTACTGGTCATTTATTTTCCCTTCTATTTTCTTTTGAAAGCCTTTAAAAATGTAGCACACTTGAAGCAAACACATTTGAACTGCTGTGTAGTCAAATGATGGCATTGAATTCAGGAAACTGAGGGTGGTCTTTTGGTCAGTATTATGAAGGAAAAGGCAGCAGTTTCTCAGGTTTTAGAGTATTAGGCCTGTTGAGTTTTGTCCTTTCCTTTGCATACAAGACACAATAATGGAGCCAAAGTGTCATTTTAGTTATAATTATAGTTATAGTATAGTTATATACAGTTTGTTTTCTTGTTTTAGTTGGAATATAACAGATTATGAAAAACCTTAGGACAGGAGATGCTCTACAATAACTGTTTATATTATTAATAAAAATTAACTTTAATTATAGGGTTATGTTATTTAAATATATTTTCCTTGCAGAAAGGTATGTGTTACTAAAATTGCTCTTTCCACATGTGATAATAGTAATACCTAACACGTTCTTCATGCTTTATGTCTATGAATTGCTTTTAAAAATATTCATTCTGACATCTCAGCCATGTAGGTAAACTGCATTACCCACACTTGGCAGAAAGGGAAGCTTGACACAAGAAGGGATTGGCTTGCCCAGGGCTATATTGTGCCTGTATTTCAGACTCCAAGCCCATGAATTGCAGTGATGATCAGTGCTGTGGGGACGAACAGTGTGGGTCAGCACTGGCTTCAGGCAGTTTGTTGACATGTCCTACATTGCTTAAGCATTTTGAGAGTGTTAACTATGATTTATTCATCCATTCATTCCACTACTCACTAAAAGATTTGATTCTTTTAAATGAGATCAGGCACACTTGGTTTTTTGAATCTTTGTGGGAACTTAGAGAGATTTGTCAGTCATTTAAAGAATCTCCTCCTAGCCCAGACTCTAGTAAGCAACTATGGATATTAATAATCCATCAGGAGAACATGCACACTGATTATATACACTCATGTGTGCACACACAGATACACAGACATACAGCCCACCATGAAAATCATCAAATGAATTCTTGTGCTTGGCAGCATTTAATGAACTCTGAACCTGAGAGCAAGAAATCACTGCTGTAAATCTAAAATGCTTCCAGAAAGGTGTTAGGCACTATCTCTCCCCTGGAAGAGGCAGCATTTTCCAGCTTTAACTGGATTTCTACTGGCCTAAGTAATAACTGACCAGGGAAATAAAAGCAGACTGGTGCACCACTCTCAAAAAATATCTCATCCCTACAGTAGAAAATAGTGTCTTTCCCCTGCAGATGGTCTAAAATTTGGAGTGGTTTGTTATTTGTTCCTGAAGGAAGAATTTCATGATATCTGCTGCTTTGTGTCAAAAAAATTCCCAAGTGCTGTGGGTCAGTGCTTTGCAGTGACAGATGAAATGAGCCCCAGAAGTGCCTGTCGGATGCACTGGTGTCACCTCCTCCTGTAGCCAAGTGCCTCACAAAGTTAATGAATTCAGCCTCAGTGGCTGCGATGCTGGCACAGCTCAGGAAGCCTGAACAGACTCCTTTGGTTGCCTGCTTAGTGTTCCTAATTGTAACAGGCTGCACACTTACCTTCAATTTGTGCTTCTCCTTTCACAGGGAGAGGATAGAGGCACAAATTGATGATCCAGATCTGTCTCAGACCCAGAGCTTAACCCTTCTTTCCCAAGCCTTCAGTGCTTTCTCCACTGAATCAGCCTTTCTGCCAGAAAATTCAGTGTCTCCTGTCACTGTCAGTGGCAGGAGTTGTTTTATAACCTGCAAATGTGTTTGCTTCCCTTGAGAAGCAGAGTATATGTCATTCTTTAGTGGGAAAATAGGAATGGCATGAGGGGCAGGTGAACAGTGCTGCTTTCAGCTGTCCCCCTAGACAGATGGTTCTGTGGCCATGGATGTCTAGCCCAAGAAAAAGAAATATGATGAGGTTTTCAGGCAAATCCCTGAAATTTCTCTCTTTCTGCTTTTCATAGCATGGCAAAGTGACAGCATTTTCTCTAAGCTACAATTAATGAGGGCAAGAGGACCTAGAGAGAGTGTGGAGGCTGGAAGAGGAGGAGCCTTCCCTTGAAAATAGATGTAGTGTGTTAAAAATATATATGTGAGGATGAGGAAAAGTCACCAGTAAAATAAATCATCATCACCCTCTGTTTCTTGTTCTTTCTGGAAATTCTGCATGTGAAGCTGTAGATAGTTTCTGTCCTGAAATACCCCAAGGGGTCTTTCCTCTTCCCTTTGACTCAATGTCAGTGGCATAGGGCTGGCTGGACAGCCCAGTATTTTGCAAGAGAGAAGGATTCTGGCTCTTGATTAACTCCAATAAATGGTGTTTTTAAGAAGTATTTTTCAGTGAGGTATGATAGCACTCTGTCTCTAATAAACTACTCAAGATACTACTTTTATTTTCGTTATGTCCACATATTATCAACCAATAAATGCAGATATGTGCATCTAAGTGGAAATACCCACTCCAAACTAACCTGTCCTATCTAAAGAAAAAACCAAATACGATTAAAAACAAATATTGGGAAGCTTGAAAGGAGCCAAAATACCTTATTTAATGACTTTCAAAAGAGCAATCTTTGATATTAAGAGTGATTTTTGGAGTCTAACATTGATATGTTACTATCTAGGACTTTGGGGTCAATTGTTCAAGATATCAGATGTAGTTTAAGGACCAAGAAAGATGTTCTGATAGCTGAGGAGGTTAAAGGCTGTCATGGGGCCCCTCACACCCTTGTGCTGTAGTTTCTATGTAATTCTGAGTGATCCCCTTAACCAAATATTTCCCAAGTTTAACAATTCCTATTTGTCCCATTTTTTCCCCCAATGCCCAGCTGAATTTATTTGCTAAGTAAGTGTGGATTCTAAACTTTCTTTTTCTTTCCTGACTTTCAGAAGTGCTAGACATTTCTAGCTACAATTGAACTAGATAGGAGCTATACTTAACTATATAAAGTTATGATAATTGCTCTGAATAAAATCAGATCTCAGGCATCTGAAATTAAACACCCTAAATTAGCAAAATGTTTGACCTTAATCATTGTCTGACTCAGCTCCCCATCTGTGTAATGGGATAACATCTTGCCTTCACCACGTAGAGGTGCTTTGGAAAGAGAGTGATGAATATTTGAAGCACTCATGCATTGTAGTGATGAGCTCCACATAAACCACTGTGAGAAAATTGATAACTCTGCCTCTAGAGCAGGTTGGGATTGTGGGCTGCAAATGCAGGATCAAATGAAATATTGAAGAGCCCTCATTACATGTGAGCACCAACTACTTGGTGCAGTTTCTGAGGCAGTTCAAAGTATGTAGGATGCATAATTAGACTTCTGCACAACATGTATGTACAGGGGGCTGAATTACAGCTCATGAACCTTGAGGCTTGAATTTGACATTGCCCAGCTGACTGCCTGTGTGTGAACCTTAACATCAAGGTACATTTAATCTCTTATTGTTGATTACAGGTGAGATTTTCAAAAGCATTTGGCTCTTCCCCTCTCTGTTGCCAGCAGAGATAACAGGACTTTATGGATGGCTTTAGTGAGAACAGAGCTAGGCCCATGTTGGGTATTTTCAAGTCACAAGCAAGGATTTATGTTGCACATTGCCTGAAAAATACACTGGGAAAAAAATGCAGTGTTTGATGCTTTAACTCAGTGAGGTTCTTGTCATTCCTAAGGGCTTTTCCTATTAAGAACAACCTTGTATTTAAGATACTAAAATTAGGTACTGGATGTGTTGATGTTTGCCAGTGCATATCATGAGTAGGCACAATTTCTCTTATTAACCTTGAATGAAGAATTCCACTAACCCGGTTCTGAACATCAGAAACCTTGTGGTAACCTCCAGAGTCTTTTATCTGACATGCACTGAGTGGTATTTAAATGACCCAGAGTCGAGTTTTAGTATTATTTATATTGCAGAAAGCATCAGAGATCAAAACCTCACTGTATCAGGTTCTTATCAGATGCTGCCATGAAGATCTGGAAGTACAGATTGACAAATGGAGTTTTCTTATTCCTGTTCTACACACAGAGGAGGCAGAATCTGGCCTGCAGAAAGCAGGATTTGTTTTATGCCCAGTGAGGAAGAGAAGAGACTCCCTCAAAGTCAGGCAGAGAATCTTTAGCAGAATCAGTGGCAGTATCCAGAGCTGTTGGGTCAGAACTGTAATTTCAGCAGTGTTACTTCTTTTCTCATCTCCTTTGCAGATACAGTCATCCAGCCTGCATGCTGAGATTTTGCTTTTTTTTCCCTACCCATTTAAGACTTTTTCTGACTCTTTTACATAAGCAGTGTCTTTATTATTAGCAAATAATTGCCTTCTTCTGCTAAAAGAGGATTTTTTTTTTTTTCATAGCTCTTCTCATTGCACTTACCATGTCTCTTTTGAACTTTGGAAGTCAGAGTGTACTGAGCTGATGGTACAGTGCATTCCTCCTACCTCCAGCATAGTTTTCTACCATACCCTTGGCATAGACTCCTTGATCCTGCACATTTTCTTAGCAATAAAAAAGAGCCATTTGAGCTGCTAAAATTTATGTGATCTCACAGGGAAAACATTATTTCCTTAGAAGCAGCAGAAGCAAATTGAAGTATTCCTCACTGTGAGAGTAGGAATTGGATTGAAATACCTTTCTGAACCCCAGGAAGCTGTCTACTCTCACAAACCAATGGAATGCTTTGGAAAACATCTGTCAGCTGCCATGGAAGCCCACTGGTCCAGCACCCTGCCTTTTTTCCATTGTTTCACAGGTACTGTGGTGAGCTGTGCTCTCAAAGACCAATAATAACCTTTCAGCAGCACAGATACACCCAGGTACAAACTGAGATTCTCATCACAGGAGAATATTTCTTTGCCATGCTGGAAAGGGCCTCCCATGATGAATTCTGGCTCAGAGATGACCACATCCAGGGGTGGTGAGAGTAGATGAAGATACTGCCCTTTCTGTGAAATCATGGTTCAAATTTTCATTTAATTTTTCTAATTCAATTGATTTTCCAACACCTTTCATTGTCTCTTAGCGACAAATCTAGCTCTTGTATTTAGGTTAACTTGTATTTATTAATATTTTAATAATATCTAGTAGCTCTGGTAATTTTACTGGTTTCTGTTTACAAGGAAATGAAGAACTAAATGTAAAGTAAGAGATCATGTTTATGATGAGCCCAAACAGTAAACCAGAAAGAAATAAAACAATAAAAAGGCCACTTTCTTCCTAGGGTTTGACAAGGATCCTAAAGTCCATGATTATACATTTGAGAGCATTCCAATACTGAGGATCAGTGATTAGGAATGAATAATGTGCTCATCCCAAACGAGCCTGACTTTTTGAAAATCAGTGTTTTCTTCAGTGGGACTCTGACAAGGAGGAAAAGTGCACTTGCAAGTGGATTCTCTTCACTTGTTGTATTCAAGAGGGAAGTTCAACATGGAGCTCAGCAAGCCAGACTGGATGGTGGCACAAAAGAGAGGCTCTGCATTGGTTTTTGCCAGCAGAGATTCTGGCAAAACAGTTATGAGGGGAATTTGAACAAAGTGATTTCATTATTCCCTCTCTTCTAGTATCTCTTCTCTCTGCTTTATGACTACTGAACTCTCAGTTTTTAATCCCATGTCTGTATTGTTTCATTTTTTTTTTTATTTTGTTTATTATAAAAAAAAATCTAACAATCCTAACGAAATAGAAGCAGTCTATGTGATGATGATATTTTAAATGTTAGATATAAGTTAGTCTTAGAAATAACAAAGCTTTGTTCTCTTGCCCAACAGGAATGTATCACTAAATCTCTTATATTATGTGTTGAATGCATTCTTAAGAGCAGTGGGAATTTCACAAGGTGTGCACTCATCTGTAAGAGATGGAAGCCTCTATTATTTCATAGCCTGAAATCTCACTCTATATACCCCATTTCAGGACTTACTCTTACAAGGAGCAAGATCATTGCTGAGTGACCCAGACCAAGCTCTGTGTGCTAGGGCACACTCACAGTGGTTTGGTGGCATCTCTGAGCTTGCTGTCTGTACCTCTGAAAGAAAAAAATCCATCCCTTGTTCCAACTTAGCTGATTTAGCAGGAGAGAGAATAAAAACTTTGATCCCAGTAAATTTCTGTAAGATAAAGAGAACATGTGAAAATGAGATTTCACCAATAATAGAATCATGGTGAACACTAAAAAGCCCAATTTAAAGGTGAAGCTAATGACTGATGTATTTTCATATACTATTTCCTCCAAGGCTTCAGCTGTTTTTCTAGAACTGGATGGTGAAGCTGTTCCTCAGCTGAATAGGAGAAGTATTCATCACCACTGTGGCAGCAGAATTCTGGGGAGGATTTTATAGGAAATACTTTTGTCATGCAAAGAAGGTTTCAGCAGCCCTTGAGCTGCTCCATTTCTGCAGGTTGATCCACTGAGGACCTGGACCATCCCAATCTTTGCAGAGTACCTGTTCACCTGCATGAGCCATTGCAAAGGGCTTCACCACTGGGAATGTTTTGTTAAAGTGAACAAGATATGGTCTGTCATATTTATAGAAAACTCTTTAAATATTCCAGTTGCAATCTTCAAATCATGACAGAAAACAGTAATGAAAAAAAAAAAAAACAAACATTTAAACCCCAAAACCAACCCAAATTTGTTATTCTGGGAACTGGGATTCCTATTTGTAAATAAGAAGAGAATGTAGTGTAATCAGAAATTGCTCTCAGAAGTCTTCCTGAAATGTTAGCATTATTTTAAAAGTTCCTATATGGCAAGTGTTATTTGGAGGCACAAAGCCCTACTACTTGAAACACTGTTTTCCTTTTAGGTCTATTGATTTCTTTTGTGACTCTTGGTTTCATTCCCAGGAACTTACAATGCTTGCTAAAAGCTCATGTTATTTATCTTCCATGAACTCTTGCATATCTGTGATAGTTCAGCAAAATTCTATTTCTTAGCAATTTGCTCTTGATGACTTATATTTTCCAGAATTTAACCACAGGCTTGATTTCTTTTTTCTCCTAATATCCAAATTATTCAAGACATGACGCTTAAGAGATACTGTGGGCAATAAAAGGGAAAGATTCTGGAATTTGTGGGGGCAAAGTAGTCAAAATCAGGACTTTATTTACTATCTCTCTCAGCCTTCTTTCAGCACAGCTCTGATTTAATATTATTCCATGCTTTCATCCCTCCTTGCTCTTCTCTGGAGTTCAGGATGGCAGTCATATCAATGCTGGAAAATGTCTTCAACCTACTAACAGATGTGTATTAGGAAAGAATATTGGGCTCAGTTTTGCTTGAAGTATGTTTGAATTGTAGGAGCTATTCAATAAGTCTTAAACTGCCCATTTGCTGCTGCTGCATCCCTGCTGTCTGATCTGCCACTTAACAGCATTGCCTTTGCGTGGTTCCCTCCTCAAACACCTTTTGATGGTGAAGTTGGGTGAGACTTCCTCTCTGTGGCCACTGGGGCCACGTCTGCTCCTGAGAAAAAGCAAATGCAGTTATTGTATATATTTCTCTAATGGCACAAGGGCAGAAAAGAGCCCCTTGGAAGCTTTTTCTTATGAGCTTGTGCAGTTCTAAGAAAACACTTCTTGGTGTCCCTCTTTTAGGTGACACACATCAAAGTTATAATAGATATCTCTTGATAAGCAGACTTCTAGTTCTGCTTAGTGGCTGCCTTTCTTTATAATACTTTGCAACTTTTTCTGTGGCATTATAATGGGTAGTTCGCTGGTTTCCATTGTGATAATTCAGTTTTATTACAAATATTAGAAAAATGTGTGGGATGTAATGCTTTTATTTGATACCTGCAAACAGATAAATGGCTGCTCAGCATTGCATGAGCCTTGGGAGGTGTTTTCAGCAGTATTGCACTGGAGAAGCCATTGTTACACAAAGTAGGAATTTGCTTGAGTTAAAAATAGGATGTTGGACATTCCTTTAGGAATAGTCTGGCAGTGGCTTGGAGTGCACATGTTCTTTGAAGTGCTGTGTTGGAAATAATGCCTTATTTCTGATAAAGGTATTCTATTTGAAATTATATGAAATAATCATTATTCACTTCAGTCCCTTTGACAAAGGAACCTGAAAACATCCTCAGGCATTAAACTTGCATTTTTCTTAATAACCCTACTGTACCAGGACAAGGATAATATTGAGAAATTTCATTGCTGCTTATAAACAGGGATATCATTAGTCATCAGAGTCATTATTAAATTATATGATTTTTTAATGGACCTACAATATACTTGAATTGCTGAAAAATCAGTTACATTTTTTTCTAGGAATTATAGGAGAGGGCCTACAAGCACACATAAATAGAAATTTATGTGAGACTGTTCTAGTAGGAACCAGACTGAAGTCTGAATTGCTGTGATAACTGCTAAAAAAAAAGCCTTTCTTATTTCTAAGAGCTGGAAGTTGGTGCCACTGAGAGATTGAAGTTAGGCCAAAACCACGTTACCCATAAGCAGCCATTACCTCACAGTCATTCACTGTCTGCAAATGACTTCAGATAGGATTATGTGGGGTTTTTTCCCTGGCATTAAGGATGGCATTCAAGTATTTGAATGTAAATCCCTTGTGCCATTTTCTTGTCACGGACAGAGAACTGAGGACCTGCATCTTTCTGGAGAGGCAGAGGGAAGCCATGACATTTAAAATAGCACATGACATCTGTGATTAGGGATCAGAATCCTACTGTTTTAGTGATATTCATGTTTTTAGTGACTTTTAATTTCTTTCTGGTTTACTGCAACACTCTCTAACAGCTGATGTTATTTGCCTTCCACGCAATCCTGCAGAGCTCTAATACTTAGTCTCTTAAAAGAGTGATCCAGCTAAAGCTCTGCTTAAAGATCTTACATAAGTTGTCATTCCTTTAATGTCTTTTGTACTCCCTAACCACAGTTTCCTATTAAGTTCTTTATACCTCATCTCAGATAACAATTATACACATTTATGAATGACTAAAAGATAAATGTTTTTCACAAAATATATACAGACATTATTTCAACTTTCATTGACATGAAAGAAAGTTGCTTAGCTTTTTTAGAATATTTTTCTACCTGAAAGAGTTACAGCTAGGATTGCCTCCTCTGTGTTTCTAGCATGCAAAAGTGATTCCCTTTTCTGTATTTATCCTGAGATAAACTCCACATATATGAAGCACAGAATCTGAGATTTATTGCCTCAAGAGAATTATGGAAGAATAAACTAAATTGTTATGAACTGATCTACTTGCTATAATTCATGTAGCAGAAATGTCTCAATTGCTTACACTGAAACCAGACCTAAGACAGCATGCAACTATAGTGTATTGTGAAAGTAGCTCTAGTGTAATTTCAAAACTAAAAAATCTGAAATTACTTTTGATTTGAGAATGCAGCAGGAAATACAGAAAGTGATGGTGGCTACTGAGGAATGAGAAAAAGGATATCTGCATCAATCATACAGACAGCTTGCAATCTGAAAAAAAAAATAGTGGAATAAAGTGATGTGCAAGATTAGTTTATACCTGAAACTACATATTCTGGTAGGATAAAGTCTTTGCATGTTGATACCAACAACTTTTCCTTGAAGAAACACCTCTAGGTTTGATTTGGGAGGATATGTTCAACCATGCTCTCTGGGCCTTCACCTTTCTGACCGTGTCTGCCAAAAACTGTGGAATCCAGCAGCTAGTTTCAGCCAAATGTGATGGAACAGGCAGAGATTTCAAAAGGATTAAGGCCAAAAGTAGTGAGTGCACAGGAATAAAGAAACTCAGATTAATGCCTGTGAAGGGGGGGTGATTGGAACCTGAACCCGACAGTCGCATGGCCTGGCTGACCTGCCAGCTGGCTGAGCAGCACACAGAGTGGTTTCCCTTTCCATGGCCAGTTTTCTGACTTGGGCTGTAGCTCTGTCCAGAGCACAGCTGTAAAGCTTCCTGACCCTTTAAGTGTGTATTGGAAGAGATCTGAGCCTCCCTTTTCAGCAACACAATCTTTCAGGGGAATAAGAGAACCAAAACTCCTGAATTCTGCACAGGGAAATGTTGAATTAATGTTGAAGGAGGGTCTGTCTAGAAAGTGAAGCTTGAGCTTCTGAGCAAAAAAGCCTTGGAAGTTGTTCATTTTGGCTCCCATTTCTCAGGATTCCTATAGTTTTTAGCACTTGTCCCACAAGTTTTACTCAAGCAAAGAAATTCAGATTTCCTAGTGCTTAGTGACAGGAACACTGCAGCTTTGGAGTGGGCTGTAAATCCTGGGTGGCTGTAGTAATTCCCAAGGGAATAGCATATGTCACCACAAATGAAGTGTGAAGCTGATGGTTTTTCTGTCTCTGGTGCATCAGAGAGAAAACTCAAGTAGTAAAGACTCAACAGCTTTGTACTACCTGAAAAAATGTAGTTTACCTGAAGGAGTCCAGACAGACCAATGGCTTCCAGCTGGAATCGCATCTATGTGTGGGGTTTGTGTGTTGGATAGTGATAGTAGCATAAGTAATGGGTTTGTTTTCTGTGAAGGTCTGAATAGGGAAACAAGTTTAGAGCTCTGGAATTTATTGATCCCCACTGAGAATATAACTACGGGAGATTTATTGCTGTAATGATTGGATTTCCTTAATTTCCATAGTTTTCTGCCTTTCTTCTCCATCCATCTGCTCATCTCCCTGCTTTCTTGTAACAGACATTCACTAGCTTTCTTAAGCTTCTTTTTTTTGCCCATCACAAACTCTTTGATATTCTTTGATTCTGCTATTTTTATTTTTTTAAAATAAATTACAGCTTGATACATAAAGGTTTTTTCCTCTTGATACATAAAGTGTTGGTGAGATCTTGCTTGTATCATCCACTCAATCAAGTTGGAAGCTGTGCCCAAGATTTCCAACCAAAACGAGGTAGATTAACACGAGCCATCAAACAAGTGTGCAGAAGTCAGTGTGTCATTCCCTTCTCTCTCAAAAATTCAGGACTTCCCTGATGCCCAGAGCCAGCCAGTTGGTAACCACTCATCAGCAGAGTTCATGGCCCCAGCCTTTTCCTTCTGTAGCAGAACATTTGTGCCCACACAGAAACACATGGCTTCCCTGTGGCTCTGCAGGGAGGGACACCAGCCCCTGAGCAAAGCCTGCTGCAAATGGCCCCAATCCCCCTGCAAGATTCCTGGGTACCCCCAGGATGTGCTCGTGGAACGAGGCTGCCAAACTGGAATTTGGAGCTGGATGCTGTTCAGGGGAGGATCTGACATTGTGTTGATTTCTGCAAAGAACCTCGAGTACTCCCAGCCCACAAAGATGTTTTATTATTGCATATTAATATACGTTATTGAAATACCACTGGAAGGTTGGAGCAATTTAAGCTGTATTGTGCTGACAAGAATCAAAATTACAGTAAACAACAGATAGGGCCCCCAAAGGGCTGTTGTCAAAAAGCAACATGGGCCATACAGGAGTGATGGGCAGAAGTAAGAGGTACTGAGGGGAAAGGGAAGCAAGTAACTCTTAATGATAAATGCAAGCTAGCATCAGGTGTGAAATAATTCCAGTTAAAGAGAGAATCTATTCAATAACAAATATTCTTATCTTGGTGAGTTGCTATCTCCAAGAAGACAAGTGTGGAAGGGAGGGTATCAGTGCTCACACACATTGTTGAGATTCTGCATGCCTGGCAATGCTTTTGATTTCCTCCAAATGCAGTTGAGACCAAAAACCTTCAGCTACTTTGGAGCCAGATGAAAATGTCACCAGGAAGCTTAATTTTTCAAGATGTGTTACAAATATTCACAAGTTGTAGACCAATGTGTATCTTAAATACCAGGCTGTTCTATGCCCCCCTTTTCACTCATATTTTTTCCACTCCTTTCTTTTTCTAGTTACATGAGCTTATTAGTTATGTATCTGCAATGAATAAAGTATAAGTTGTTATTGCAGTTACTGCCTTCTCAAGCCTTTATATTCCTGGTTGTGCCGTATTTATGGGCACATCCTGCACACCTGACTCAGGCAAATAGATATATTAAGTGTAGAGGAGATACGTATTTTTTTTAAAATTTTTTACTCATATAATAATGACAGATCATACAATGACATTCAGTTGGGAATTTTTCTGTCAATGTTAATTTTAGAAGTACCCATGAAAATACATTTTGTTTTCTTTGATTCTCTTCTCTTTATGAAGAGCTGAAGAGAGAACCATAAAATTCACAGTGGTGGGGCTTAGAATTCTGCATCACTGTTGGGCTATCACAGTTTGCATTCTTTTGTACAAGGTTCTCCTGCTGTCTGCAACCCGAGGGAAACAATCCACTGCAGAAAGCATTTTAAGTGGTCATATAAACACAGAATAGAATTCCATTTATTTTATCTATATGTATATTTACACTGCTATTAAAAAAAAAAAAGAAAATCAAGAAGTCTAGCTTTTGATTTCTTTTTTTGAAGGACTACAAAAAGTCAGTTGTGCTCTTATTTTATTAAAAGGCATTCCAAGGTGTTTGATGTATTCCAAAGACCTTCCTTTACTGAAAATTGTAGGGGATCATTGAAAGATGTTATAATTAAGTAATTAATTAATAAGTAATTAAATAAATCTTAGTATTTTCATGGGCTATTTATTGTAGGCACCATGCAGCAGAAGAACCTGTTTCAAGAAGATGGGAAAGGATAATGGAATAGGAATCAACCATTTTAAGTCTTTGCTTTTCAGAAAGAGGCATAAGAAAAGTGTGGAGATAAAATTAAAGTGCCTTGGGGTATGAAAGGGTTAAGGATCAGGTATATGTGTGTGTGTGGGCTTGTACATACATTCCTGTATGTGTTTTGCATGCAGCATTATAGAAATAATAACTCTAATTTCCTGCTTCCTATATATTATACACAAGATTTCTGCTTAGAGAATCCTCAGTCTCAATAATATCAATTATTATTTCAACTTGTTTTCAGTTTTTTGCTATATGCTTGGTACATCTATTTTAAATACTCTACTGCCTATTACATATTTGTTTAATAGGTTCTTTCAGGTGTAAGGCAGCTCTACAAGATGTGCTTTGATTCAAGAGGGAAGCTCTTACCATGGTAGTGTGGATTTCAGAGGCAGCAGTTGTTGGCCTCAGGGCACTCATTGAGCTGGCACTTCTGAACCAGCCGAGATTGGGTGCATGTGAGAATGATATTTTGCATCTCTGTGTACAGAATTTAGTTGAAGTTTATTTCTTCCCCCAACACTTTTTAGATAGGAGTATTCTCTTTTTTTCTCACTCAGTTGTGATTCAGTTTTAACTGCTGGCATTTTATTCTTCCCTTCTGAAAAATAGTCACGACTATCCCATGTCATTTCTTTGTAAAAAAAAGATGGTGTTGCTATCTGTTGGTGGATTATTTCTTGATCAAACAAGTCAGCATTATGAAGGATGAAATTTTGTCCTCGTTTACTAAGAGCAAACAAAGGGACACCTCTTAACCTGAAAGAACCCTAAACCTGAAAGAACTCTTAACCTCAATACACAAAGATAAATACACACTGCCCCCCCTTCACAGAAAGCAGAGGAATAAATACACCTCTCTGAACTGAGATTAGTCCTTAACTTTCATCATAAAATCAGAACTGAAATGACGGACATTTCCCAAGAGCATAAATATACTCAAATATTCCATTGGTGAGCCTGCAGTATCTACTTTATATTGAAGTAAATAATGTTACTACATTATTTGAAGTATTCATTCAATTTGGGAGTTTCAAAGTATCCCATACAGGGATTTTCTGCTTATCTAATCCTGCCTGCTCTCTAAGGCAGAGCTCTTTATACTGACATGGGTTGCTGTCAGAGTCCTGCTTGTTCTGGGCTCCTCCTACTTGTCTGTGGAGCACAAATGCATCTCTCTGAGGTTAAAAGTGTCAGTGTGAGTTGGAAATAGGGTACCCACTCATTGTTCTGATCCTCAATATAGAAACTAAGGCTCACTTTGTTGTTTTGTTCAGTTTGATTTCACTTCACTGGAGTTTGAAAGTACTAGGGGAATTTTGTCAGTACCCTATTTCAAGGAAATCTTATTAATCACTTTCAGTCATGCTGCATAGTTTCCTGCTGTGTATTGTTGCTGAAGAAGGAAACTCTAGACTGATGTTTTCATTAATGGTTGCAGAAAGCTGGACTGGTACTACCTGCAAATATTGAATTGAGAGGGGGTTTATGAAAGCTTTCCATAATGTGCACCTCATTGTAAGAGAACAGTTATTCCATGTTCACATTCTGTCTGCACTAAGGATTATACCACAGGAAAGCAACTCAGGCACTTACCTGCAGAGAATAGTAGCCTTGAGTAGATACATCTTGCTGCATCATAATATGTTGGAAACTTGCCGAATATAGGGAGTCAAGATCTCAGCTGGTTCTTGTAAAATTTGACATTGTTAATGTGGTTAATGAATGAAAACCAAGGGACACCAGCACCTTGAGAACACCCCCTCTGTGAATGATCTCTGCATTTCCATCATTGTCTTCACCCTTTGACATGCAGGTCTCTGTCTTCACCCTTTTTTATTCACAGATTATTCTTAAAAAAGAATTCTAAATCTTCTTGTGCAGAATAGTAAAAGAAAACAGTTTACTCAAAGAAAACTTTGAGTTGTCATTCCAGGTAGGAATCATGTTATCTTTTGAGGGGGCTGTTTTATGGGGTAAGTGGTGGACCAGTAGTGGCCCAAAGACTACTGAGCAAGGCTACACTTCCAGGCACCACAGTTTGGGAATCCGTGAGCAAAGCTATAATTTAATGAGTCAGACCTCATTAAAAGCTTCTTCGTCTTAAGTTAGAGGATGAGACTCCTCAAAATCTTCTGAAACTCTAGCTCAGGATTAGATGCCTGCCATTTCTTAGGACAGCTACCTTGCTCTCCTATTCATCTAAGTTACATGAAAGATGGGGATTTCATTTCAACTTACAGATGGTTATTTGCAGTCCCCTGATTCATTGCTCATATTGATATATGACATGAGTTGATCGTTGAAATGTATTTTAAATCCCATTTTATTTGCAACATATTCTAAGTATAGCACTTAATGCAGTGTTTCACTGTGATTCAGAATAGAGGGGAGTGACTCAGTCAGGGCGAAGTGACTAAATTTTTTTGACTGCTCTTGAAGGCATTTCTGTCATAAGGAGATACTGGGAAAGAATGCAAATATTGCATCAGAAGAGCACAAATTAAGTCAGAGGAAGAAAATGGAGTGCTGCAATGGAAAGTGATACTCTGGATTGAACAGAAGATAAGAAGCCTGTAGAAGAGATAAAAGCTGGTGTTGGTGTGCTCCGACATGATATTTGGAGAAATAAAAACTACAGCCTCAGGGATTTTAAAGAATAAAGAATTTAGAGTGCAGTAGTTGCAGAGCAATATTGAAAGGGAAAAGAATTAAAAATTTCTTAGTGAAGACAAATATAACTAATTTGTTCTAATTTTTTTCTGATTTTAAAGTTCATGTAGTACTTGTCAAGAACTTCTTTGATGTAAATTGGGTTTTATGTACTTGCTTAGCACTTGAAATATTGCATAAACTACAGTACTTTAAAATATCTTATATACTGCTAAAAGTTATCTCAGTTTTGTAATTCCTCTTGAAAAATGATTGGCTTATCTTGCTGAAGCAGGACTATTTTATTGAAATCTAGTGGAAGCTTCTAGAATTCTTACACATGAATGATGTATAAAGTCTCACTTAATTTGTCTTGTGGTTTTTTCCATTGTCTGCTGAGTTCACTTTGCTTCCTGACTGAGTTTAATGAACTTGTTGTCCTTAGGGAACATTGATATTAATGCTGTGTACTGCTCAAAGGCCCCAGGCAGGACTGGTGCAAGGTGCTGTGCAAACACTCAGATGTCATCGTGACCCCCAGTGTCATCTTGCCAAATTTATTACTTTAGTTTCATGCATGCAACAACTTCAGCTAAAAAGTGTTTTCTTTGAAGCCTCATTGTGGTACCCTAATTACTGCTCAGCAGCAATAAGGGCAGTCCCTTGAGCCCTACAGAGCTGGATTCAAGGGACTGAATAGCTGGGACCATTAAAAGTATGGTGTCAGGTCTATCCCTGTCCTCGAGTGGGAATTGTGCAGAAATAAGAGCAACAGGTCCTCCTCTACTGGCCTTGACAGCTCAGCTTTCTGAAGTGCAGGGGTAGATTTAGTTTTTCTGCATCACCTGGTTCATTGCTGTATTACTGCAGGGATCACCACGTCGTGTGATGAAGGGGGACAGGAAAAATATCCTAATATTAAACAGATATCAAGGTCTTACCAGAGCTGTCATTCTCCAGTTTAATAAAAGAGTAGTTTGGAGCACAGAAGTGCTGGAAAGGAAAAGCCATTTCTCTGCACACATCTGCTGCAGCAGGAGGAGTTTTACACGGGGATGGCTGCAGAGCTGTGTAATCCCTGTCCTGCACTCACACCAGTCTGGTCCAGCCATGTGGGAACCCAGTGCCTGGCAAGGCACCACAGTGCTGGGACATTCCCAGACACACAGTTCTTACAGAGGCCAACGTGGGCCTGGAGAGCTGCTCTGGTGCCACACAATGACAATGACATTCTGTCTGTCATTCTCTCGATGTAGGATCGGTAAACAAAAGAACTTGTGGGCCCTAATTAGGAAAATGCAAAGATGAAACTGATGTGCAGGCAGAATTAATTTTCATTAATTTAAATTCATTCTTTAAATTTTAAATTAATTAATTTTAATACTATTGCTTCTATTAGGAGATCTGACTGCTACAGTCAATCATTGTGATCACCTCTGCAACACAGCTGCAGAAGGGAAAGTACTCTTCCAGGATTAATGTATGAAAATTGGACTGTCACTGTTTCTATTCCTGTTTCCAATTTTATCACTGATTATTAGAGTTGCCTTGGTAAAGTCACTTGTTCACCCTGGACATTCTTTCCCTTTTTCCTCTAAAAAAATTCTGTGAAGTAACTGTTAGTTCACAGGAATGATGTACGTTAAGCTTTACCAAGTAAATGTGTTTTGAAATCACCAGATTAAAACAGGTTATCAGTGCAGGGTATTGTTAAACTATTTCACTGCTAAATGACTCATCTGAGAAGTTAAAAATAGAGTGCCAATGGGTTTTTGTTGTTCAGTTGCACTGTGACTCTAGAATCACTGTTGCATGGCCAACTCAAAGGCCATGTCTCTCTACTGTATGAAAGACTTGACAAGTCCCTCCCCACCCCCTCACTCTGAGGTTCTCCAGGCATTTGAGTGGTTTTTATCTGGGGCAGATGGTCATAAGAGACTTTTCACTTGAGCAGGAGGGAATTGATATAATGGAAAAGAGTTCTCCATGCTCTTATAAGAGAAAAAAATTCCTCGAATTCTTGTCCTACACTCCGAAATGAGTTTTGTGATTTTGGTAACTGCAGCTGGAAGATTTGCAGTGAACATGCCTTGAGTGTGTGCTTCTGCTTTCCTGCCTCAAGTGAGCTTGATGAAATACTCCTGTTATTCTCCTCTCAATCAGATTTATTTCCTCATTCCGCTAAGCAGTTTTCAGTGTACTCTACAGTCAGGTATGGTGAACAGTCATGGTTCAGTACATATCCACTTCTAGAGTTTTGGTTCATATACTTCTGTATTTTTCTTGGTTTTATTTCACTGAGGTCAACAAGAAGTAGGCAATGAGAAGACAGAAGAGGAAACTGTGTGCAACTCTGCACGATGATTTCTGTCCATTTGTTCTTGCTTGTCTGAAGTCAGACTATTGACATTTAAGTCTTTTTTTTGGTTTAGAGAGGTGTATTAAAACCCATCAATGAGTGTTTTCTCACTTGACACCAGCACAAAGTTAGCACAAGCTGCACGTGACAGGAGGAAAGATTGGTTCAGCATTTCCCTGCCCTTACCTCTCCATCTGACTATGACACTGAATTCCCACATTCACAGAATTTTGGTGTCACCCACATCCTAGTTTTCCATGCCCCAGGTTTGGGGGCAGCCAGAAAAGAAACCTGTGTGGCACCTGAATGAGATCAGCCTGTGAGAAACGGGGCCTGTGATGCTCCTCAGGGGCATCTGCTCTTTCACAGGGATCACTCCCCAGGGAGTTTTGCTCAGGGCCACCCTTTCCATCTGTGCAGAGGCACTGTGGCTCTCCTGGAAACTGGTTATAGATTCTTTTTGTCTTTCAAGTGCTATCTTTTATTTTATAGACCTTTTCTCTGTTCTAATCAGATGAGGTATACCCAAAATACCATTTTCAGATGTCCTGCCCCAGCAAATAGGATGTCTGGAGTTAAAGTGTGATACTTTCTGAGATTCTGGAGCCCATGAGCCTCCCTTGAGTTTTGTGTCTGACCCTTACAGCTCACTTTCTGAGCAGGTTTTCAGACTATGTGATTTTTTTATATTCTCTGGTTTCAGTAGCAACTCTGCTGACTGTTGTGATGAGGCCTAAAAACTCATTTCTTTTACTCTTCATTTTCACACCCTTGAACAATGACAGGTCAGGAGGTGCTTTGGTTCTCTAGAGAAAAACTTCTGTAATGTGAGCTCAATTATTTGACAGAGTACTTCACACTTCCCTGTAAAGTGGCCTGGGAGGGGATGGAAAATGGTGACTCTATTAATTTAGGAATCAGCTCAGTGAATCAGGTTCATTCAGCCTGGGAGGACCTGCCCTT
Source organism: Lanius collurio (assembly GCA_020086605.1). NCBI lineage: Eukaryota > Metazoa > Chordata > Aves > Passeriformes > Laniidae > Lanius > Lanius collurio. The sequence continues at coordinate 3,775,573 of JACBWW010000017.1, read as the reverse complement.
TACAGGAGGGTCTGTGTGATACTCCTGAGTAGCTACAGTGCGTGGATTGCAACAGGAGAGAGGAAAGCAAACCAGAATTATAGACTTGTTGAAGCTGGGAACAAGGCAAGAGCATCTTGGCCTGGTGCAACCTGGTTCCATGTCAAGAATATAAACCTTCTTAAGGTCTTGAACTTTTGCAATGCAAAGTTTTTATTACTTCAGGTTTTCTATGATCTTTCTCAGAGCCAGATTGGCCATAAATCTCCAGGCTGGCTCTGTTTCAATGCCTCTTGCCTGGGACACATCTCTTTTCTCCCTGGTGTGAGGGGCTTCGAGTGCAGGGTGCTGCTCTACTGGAAGGACTGGAATGCTTGGATACAACTGGAGAGCCCACCAGGCAGCTGAGCTTCTCTGAACCTGGGGGAGATCCTGTCCTCAGAGTGCAGTGCAGCTCAAGGACTGACCAATGGCTGCATCTGGCTCTGGGGAAGGGACTGTGAGAGAGGCTGCAGAACTGCACAGATCTGACTGCAGGGAGCACCGGGTTGGGAGAGTGGTATCACACTGAACGTCTTGAGCTTATCAGTTCTGATAACCCTTTTGGTTACAGCTGAATGATGTGGAAGTCTGGTTGGGTGGAACATCTTGCAGCTTTGCAGGAGTTTTGCAGTGCCTGGGGATCTTGTGTGCCTCTCTGGAGGCACAAGAGGTATCTCTTGCAAAAACAAATTTCTAATATGAGGTGTGCAGTGAACTAAAAATAATGTTTGAATAACCTTGATATGTCTATGTAAGAATTAGCTTTTACATCTGGTAAATACAGTGTAAACTTTCTGTGACCAAAAGATGACATTAACAGAAAATGAATTGTAATTAATCTTAGTTAACTGCTAATTACCTGTAAAATCTGATTAAAGGGAAAACTAAATTTGCCTGCAGTAATTAATGTTTCAATATGAAGTCTAAGTCCATGTAAATATGTCTAGTTCTCTGCATTAATTTATTGCCACTGTTATTTATGAGCTTTCTTTTTCTGCTTTCTGCAAAGGTTACAGAGAATGAAGGACAAAATTAGAATAATGAATCCTTGTTTATTAGCACGGCAACAGAACAATTATTGAATAGACATTTTATAAACTCCAACATTATGATATTGTCAGAGAAACACAGTGTTTCCAACATATTAACATAGAAATAGGCTTGTTTCTTATTATTTCAAATAGTTCTGCTTGCACTGGCTTGTCATTCAGCTGTCAGTAGAAAGGCAACAAACACTCAGTGAGAACTGACCCCCCAAGAAAGGACTGGCCATTCTGCTCTTCACTGACAAATGGATTTTGAAATAGTCACGTAATGAAATCCCCGGAGCAAATGGACTTTAACAGCTGGTGGGGTTTTGTAAAGCAACATCAAATCACAGATGAACATCCAGAGTAAATTTTCAGTGGGGATAGCAGGCAAATATATACCCTGTTAGAATGTGATTGAAAGGAGTAGACGTGTAATTCTTCAGTCTGACAGGTAGCAAGTCTTTTCCGTGTCTTTTTAGAACAAATACGTTAACTACCTTGTCCTCTATCAAATTGTCTTAAGAATATTCCTATGCCAGAAAAAGTTGTTGGTATCATGTTCAACAGCTAAAAGAGCAATCCAGAAAGTATTCCTTATAGAAAACTCACAAGCCTACACATTTCCACACAACAAGCTGTTCCTCAAAACAGCCCCCGTGCTCATGATGGAGTCAGATATTGCTGCATCTACGCTGAGGGGAGAACACACAGCCTGTCCCAGCCATCTCAGGACAACTTCCATGCAGCAGGATGCTTTTCCATGGAAATAATTCCATCTTTGAAGGAAGGACATGAACAATGCTCTTAAGCACTCAAACAGAACATATCTTGGGGTTTTGTGCTGCTACCCCCCAGGGGATACAGAAAATCACTTTGTGACTACCTCCTGCATTGGAAAAATAACATATGCTGACCCACTCCCTTCTCTCCTTTAAACAGCTCTCCTAAACCTTACCAAACTGATTATCAGAAGCTTGATATAATCAGGTGGTGTGAGAACAACAATTAGGAAAGCTGCCAAAATATCTCCAAAGTCACCATAAAAAAAAAAAAAAGTTCTTGACAACCAAATAACCAGTGAGCTCCACACATAGAAATCTTGCAGTGGGATGTACTTTCTGTAGTGTCCCAAATACCCTCCTGGAGTTATGTGAGTGAAACAGTGACTTTGCACCAAAATACTTCTCTGCTGGTAATTGGAAAAGGACAGAAAAGCCAGTGCTCAGAGAAGTAGCAAACAACTACTTTGTCTCACTGAGCCTCGTTCTCAAGGGAGATGTACAAAATATCTTTGAGGAAGGTGATTTGGGATAAAGTGCATAACTTTGTTGGATATTAGAAATACAGACACAACAGTTTCATTTTTATTTTGAATTGCAATTTTTTTCTAAGCTTTTCTTCTCGATAAACCCCTTCTGTTCCACTTTCTGTCCAACTGATAAGGAAAAGAGTTTTATCACCTCTTCCCTTGATTACCCTTCATGAGCTTTTCTCTCAAGTTGTTCAGCTGATTAACATAACTTAATGAAAGTCAGAACAGTGTGTCCTGCTTTGTACAGAGATTGAAGTTTGCTGCCTCTGTCTCAGCCAAAACTCTATTAATTGCTCTATGAAAGATATTAAAATCTTCAAATCTTGCCAGTCTTATATGGATAAAACATGAGGTTTAGATGTTTACAACAAGGCTACTTGTGGTTCCCTCTTGAAATTACTCTCCCATGACAACAAGGGAGCAAAAGTTGATAGTTTTGTCTTTCAAGTAGGAACTGGAAAGATATCAAAGCAACTTGCTGGATATGATGCCCTTTCTCTGTTTCCCCTTGGATTAAGGGCGTATGGAAGGTCTCCTAGAAGAGACCATCATGCTTTGCTTATACAAAATTAAGTAAGAAAACTGTAAAAGTTGTCAGCAAGATCTCCAAAGAATGGCAGTTCTGAACTAGGCCTTTAACACTGTCTTAATGTGCCCAAAGATTACTTTATCAATAGTTAATTACTAAATGATTTTGTGACACAAACTATTAGATCACCTGTGTGAACTTTTTTGAAAATTTGTACTGACACATAAATCAAAGGGGAACACCATTTGTTCCCACACAGAGAAATTGATAAACTATTTATGTAACTTAAACATGATGAAATCCTTGATTATTTACAAGATCTAACCATTTTTTACAGAGAATCAAATTTCTTAGAAAGACAAGCAATATACACACAAACTTCCCAAAGAAACAAACAGAAAAAAACAAGGAAAAAAAGTCTGGTAAATGCTGGGGCCTGTAATTTCTAGCATATAATATATATTTCACTGTTATAAACTGGACAATGCACAGTAAACAGTATCTCACACATTGACTCCTCAGTGCTTTGTGCAATTCTTAACTGGGCCAATATCCTCAAGGAAAACTCACCTGTCTCTGGAACAACTGCAGACTCCTGGAACCATGGAATCATTAGTGTTAAAAAGACCTTTAAGATCATCGAGTCCAGCTGTTAACCCAGCACTGCCAAGTCCACCACTAAACCATTTTCCCAAGTGGCACATCTAGACTTTTTCTAAACACTTCCAAGTATAGGGATTCTACAGCTTCCCTGAGCAGCCTATTCCAATGTCTGACTGCTCTTTCAGTGAAAACCTTTTTCCCAATGTCCAGCTAAACCTCCCTGGTGCAACTTGTGTCTGTCTCCATTTTTCCTAACACTTCTTCCTTGGGAGAAGAGACCGAGCCCCCACATGGCTACAGCCTCCTTTCAGGTGGCTGTAGAGATTGGTAAGATCCCTCTGAGCCTCCTTTTCTCCAGGCTGAGCCCTGTTGCCCTTCTCTGGACACACTCAAGCACCCCAATGTCTTTCCTGTAGTGAGGGATCCAGAACTGAACAAATTGAGCTAAACCTTTATCTTTTTATTTCCATTAATGTTAATTTAGCCAAAAAAGAAGGGACTCAGTCTTACAAACTGATCACTTGAGTACTCTTTTCTGTAATAGTAATGAAACTATTCTGTAGTAGTTTGAAGATGGTCAGGTTGTGCATCTATGGGACTGTGTTTTTCTATTCCTGTCACCTTTGTCCTTTCTTCATTTCTTTTCCATATTCAGTCATTCCATGTAATTCAAATAAAACTCTACTTGTCTTTAGGCTGGGGTGATGCATCAATTGCAATGCCTGAAACTGTGAAAGCAATTTCTACCAGAACCTTTTGCAATAGACATAATATTGCAGTGGAAACTGCTCTTACATGTACAAAACATTGCAAGGGCATTGTAACAGATCCTTTGTGGCAGATTTTCAGGCTACTGTGCTTGTTCTCATTTTGGGATGAGAAGGCATGTCATTCATATTATTGAGGGGACCAGGAGGTGAGCTCAATATCCTTTAAAGAAATATTCTGTTTGTTTAGGTTTTTTATTCCTTCAGCTGTATTTCTCTGCAGTGATTTCCTTTGGTATTTGATCGCATTTAAAATTCACTCAGTTGATTGTATTTTTCAGAAACTGTTGCAACAGTAGCTCATATTCAGCAGATAGAAGCCCAAATTATTTTGGTCATTAGTTACCAAAGAAACTCTTCTTCTACTCTTCCCCTGTGTCTTATACAGAAACAGCTGTAAAATTGGATCTCTGCTTTGTCTGCTTTATAGATAACAATTGGTAATTCTGAGAGGCTGAAACACTGATGCTTCCTTTGGCAGTGCAGCTCAGCAGAAAAGCCTATAGAGGTTTTTGCTTATTTAGAGGGCAGGGAGTGTGTCTGTATTTCATTCCTCTAGTGCAGCTCATTTTCTCTCTAGAAATCCATGAAGAATGTGGGAATTGATGCTTTCATGCCTGCTTGGTTTTGTTCCAGTACTGCTAATACAACCTAGATTCTCTATAAATAGGACTGGAGTTATACAATAGTAGTTTACCACTTTGGCAAGTTTCAACTACTAGAAATTGTTTGTCACTGATTACTCTTCTAGTGCAACCTGTGTACCAGATCCAAGCTTCTTCCAGAAAAATTTGTCTAGAAACCACAGATTCAGAAGGGCAAAATATCTCTTACTTGAATAACTCATTTTTCTTGCTCTGTCTTGCAGAGCATTTAATAATTTTTTTTTCTGAAACCCTCCAGTCTTCCAGGTGAGTTCATTTGGTAGGAAACCCTGGAGTAACATATACTTGTTTTCTCAGAGGGTCTAATTTCAGCACGCCTGAGTCGGTGGGAGATGTAGGAAACTGTGGTGCCAGTCCTGAACTGGACCACTGGCTTGCTGCAATCTTTCATGCCTGGCCTTGCATCCTTATAGCTTGAATTCCAACTGATTCTCCTGTTATGACAATTGAATGTATTAAAACCATTAAAATACCCCCAGGACAGGAGCATCTCCATGGATAGCAACACCTTGCCTGGCCAGGAGTAGCTGAGCTTTTCACTTGTGGTAGGAAGTCCTGATCACATTGTCCCTCTGACTAGCACTGAGAGCTCCATCCATTGATTTTGAAGCAGTCTGCTTTAATTTCCCTTCTTTTCCTGAATACGCTGTGCAGCAATGATTTCAGAAATCGTTGTCCCAAGTTTTAGAGAATAGGAGCCTTGACTAAAAATAAACAGCCACCCCAATGAGCAGATGGTGCTTTCTCTCCAGCACTGGGCTACATCTGTGTCCTTCCCCATGCCCTGTTGCTGAACTTAGGGGTTTCACACAGCAGGATGAGACTTTGAAATGTATTTGAGAGATAAGGTTCATGAACCTGGCTCTCCTAAAGAATATTTTGCACCAGGGTGATACACAGAAGTGGGTAAATGTACCAGTCATGGGGAATTATGCCTTGTAATGCCAATGCAACTGAAACATGGCAAAACTGTCATTTATAGGTAAAACTTCTAATCTGAATACGGAAAGTGTAGATTTGAGAAAAAGTCAAACCTGCAGTGCTTTTTTTAGCATCTTGCAATAATCAGAAAAAGGAATTTGAAGGATCAGGTGAAAAAATGTTTTGTTGTCTCGTGGGACCACCAGTACATTAACTTCTTTAGATGATAAAAGGTTAAAAATTAGAAATGACTGAAACTGTCAGATTAATTTTCCTGTGGAAAATTGAGGGGCAGTTCCATGGTAATTGGATAGGGTGGAATGTGTCGGTCTTCTGATGATCACTATCAAGAACTGGTCAAATCGCTAACCAGATTAAAAGATCCTTGGTTATTAAGCATTGGCAAAGGGACTTTAACAGTGCTCTCTTTATGCAGTAGGCACGTGGGGGTTTTGGCACCGGGAAGCAGAGTGCGGTGGTTTTTTCCCTCCTAGTGTTGAGATTTAGCTCTGATTACTGAGGCTGATTCTTCTTTTATGTAAAAGACAAAAGCAGCCAACGACTCCGTCCATTAAAGCCGAGCTGTGTGTCGGAATGACTGGTGATTCTGTGTTGGGAATCACCAAAGGGCTACTGCTGGCTTCAGAATGAGAAAAAAAAACCCAAAAATCCTGATAACATCATTGATGGAAGACTATCCCGTCTACATCTTTAAAATTCCCAAGAAAAACAAAGGCAGACTTAGCTGAATTAATCAACACAGTCTGAACTTCTCTCCAGCAAACAGCTTATCTTCAAAAGAAAAAAAAATAAAGAATAAAAGAAAAGAAAAAGCAAAAAAGAAATAAAAAACTGAGCGAGCAAGTAAGAATGAAGTATGACAGGAGTGTAAAGTGGAAGTTACAGAAAACAACAGACCTTTAGCAAGCTTTATACCCTTCTGGTGCAAGAAAACAGATAAGATTAAATCCCTCAGCTTCATAAGAAAAGAGTAGAACAATCTGCTCCGGGCTATTGCAACACCAGAAGGATGTGTGAGGGTGTGAGACAAGCTTGAATATCTTTCAGTGCTCATTTCCAAGTGCCTTTTTGGCTCCTAATTCCTCTAGGCTTCTAATTTGCCTGTTACTTTGACTCAGCCGGAGGGCTAATTATGTACTTGAAGAATCCATTAGAAAATAAACGGCATAGAAAGGCAACCCAGAAAGATGTGTTGAACGAATGCTGAAGGCAAAAATAACAAGGGTCTTCACAAAGTCTGAGGAGAAGGTGAAAGCAAGCTGCCCTTGCAGCAACAGGCTGCCTCTGTCCGTGCCCTTCCTCCTCCCACTCCCCACAGGAGCCTGAGCCCTGGGAGGACCGATGCTGGTTTTCACTGCTGGAGGTTTCTGGAAGTTTATTCAATAAGAACTGTTCCTTTCAGCTGTTCTAGGTTTCTAAAGGAGGTGTGATCAAGGACAAGCCAGGGTGAATAGGGTTCCTAATTCAGATCATGTCCTGTAGTGGATGCTGTTTTAACAGGATACTGCATATAAACTGTGTGATCTGATCTAGGCTTTCCTTTCCTTTAAATTGCATAGATAACGATAAAAACGGAACATATTTAACTGAAAATAATAATTTTGGGCCAGATTCTCAATAAGTGCCAAACAGCTCTGAAATAAAAAGGGCAGGACTGATGGTCCTTTTTAAGCCTTTATTAAAAGTGATCAGCTCGAGTGGGTGCTCCGGCCAGCTTCGTTGCCCCCAGCTTCGACTTGGAGGAGGAGGAAATTCGGCTCTATCACTCCCTGTGATAGAGCCGGGCCTTCAAGCATTCCTCACGAGGCGTGGCTGTATACCCAAGGGTATACGAAGGCGATGGTGGTAATTAGCTGTCCTCAGGGCAGTGGCTTCAATAGACTTTTTTGTTACGGTGACCTTTTTGGACAGCTCAAAAGCTGGCCAGGTAGTAATTGCCTATCGAGTAGCCTGGTTCATTTTTCTTAAAAGTTTGTTGGCTTGTTTTAAATTATTATTTTTAGGGGTTTTTTTACTCCCAAGGGTCTTTGCAGCTCTAGTTTGCATATTCAGCCCCTTTTCTTCTTTTTTTTTTTTTCTTCTGTCTTTTCCTTATCTACTACTCTCCAGGCAGGCCAGCTTCGGAAGGGGTAAGGGGGGGTGGTGGTCGTAAATTCTTGCCTTGGAATGCAAGCCTGATAAGAAGCTAGTTTCTTCACAACGACGTGTGGGTTTCTTTCTTAAACTGCAAGAGAGATCCTAACTTATAAAGCTACAGCAAAGCACAAAATTACATTCAAACAAAGCTACAATGTAGTACAAAATTACATTCAAACAAGGCTATAATGTAGTACAAAATAAATGGATAATTGTTAAATTGGTAATCTGGTCCCTTATTTATAACAGCTCTGACTTTCTGTGGAGATGCTGAGCTACCAGAGCTGGCAGCCAGACCCAGAAGAGACAGTAGTTCATTTGGTGCACTGCCTCACTTCTGGTTGAGCTGGGATTATCATATTGCCTAGGGGAAATAAGCAACTTCATTAGATCCCAAATATCTGTTTTGATGTTTTGAAAATACCAGATGTAGTGGGTTTTCTCCTAATGTGGACTGCATGCAGTTTTCTTTTCCTGTGTTGTCCTGTCCAGGTGAATCTCCAGGGTATGGGAAGGCTATCAGACCATGGATCTGCTCCTGCTCTTCCCATTCCAAAGCCTGTCACCTTCGTAGCTGTGCAAACTATCACTTCTGTCTACAGCAGTTCCAAGGCAAAAATGAAAAATAGTCCTTTCCCAAGTGTTGGGGAAAAGTTAATAGCTTTGAACCAAATGGAAAAGGTTGTTGTCTGTCTTGGTTTGTGCTGAGTACAGCTTTGAAAAGAGAGAAGAGCAGACTCATTTTGAAAACATCACAAGACAAAAAATCAACTTTCTATTAATCAAGTACTTTGGCAGAAACCTTTTGTCAGAATGCTTTTTGTTGTTGCTCTTACTAATGTCGTGTTTTGTGTCTGAAGCTTTGGCTGGAGCTAGCTCTGCTGTGCCCCTGCCCCTTGGGACTGGAGTTCTGGCCCATTTAAGTCAATGTCAAAGCTGCTTTGCAGTCTCAGTCCTTCACTGAGGTCCACAAGGGTTTGTCTGTGCCTTCATCAGTGCAGGAGGCTAGGAAAAGCTGCCTTATTTATTTTCACCCCACAACCTACAATTAAAAGATATTTAGTCTGTTTGTCACTAGCAAAGGCAGCCTGCTGTCCTCCATGTCATTATTCCAGCTGCAGCTTCATAAACTGATGTTCTGGTATAGAAAATGAATTTATGTGGAGTCAGATATCTGAGATTGAAGCTAAAATGCTGTTTGAATGCTTTTGTGTGGTGCCATGAATATAGATCAGCTGAAACACTCCATGTATCTGTCTGTCTATTCATATACCTACTTCTTGAATCAATAAAGTTAAGCACATGGAAATCTATTTGAAATACAAATCCACTCAAAAGACACTTGCTTTCTTTAATCTTGGACCAATACTTGGCTATTTCATTAATATATTATCTCTGAAAGGTAACTGGGTTTGTCAGAGTTGAAATAAGATTAAATGAATCAGCTATTGTAGTTCATCTGTTTAATCACAGCACGTTGCTCTCAGTTTGTAAAATACTCTCCAGACTAATGAAGTAGGGTCAGTCACATGCATTTTTGCTGGAACCAAATTGCTGTTAATTGTGTCATCAATGGTATGGGTAGGTCAATAGATGTTGCCATTGCACACTGACTCCTGCAGCGCCAGAAGATGAGCCATGTTCTCATCGTGTTGTGCAGATTTAGACTCTGCACAGATCTGATTTCTGCAGTGTAGGAGCCCCCCACACAGCACGTTTTCCTGCAGGAATATCCCTGGCTACGTCACCTCCAAGTGCCCCATGCCTGGAATGGCTGACTCAGCCATGGACAGCTGGTGTTAGCACTGTGGGAGCTGTGGGAACCACTCAGTTCTCACAGACCCCTTTGTAACTTCAGTGTATTGTGCAACTTCTGAAGAAACATTTATTATTCACAATCGTGCTGTTTCAGTTTGTGGTTCACTGGCGGATGAGAGTGGCAGGAGAAACCTTTGTGATAAGTAATGCAAGCCATGTGTTGAGTGGCTACTGCAGTGACTGCATCAGGGCACACATTGGGTACTTAATTTGCTGATAAAAATCACCCAAGAACGGGAGGGGCTGTGCTGGCTGGTGGCATCACACATCCTGGTTGAGGTTTCCGGGGATTTCAGGCAGTGCAGAGCCATCTGCTCTGACACACACCTCGGACATTCTGCAGAGGGGCTTCAACCAGGCTGGGGGGACACAGACAGTGACCTTGGGAGGGATTTCAAAAGGGCAGCTGAGAGGGGGTGAAGAGGAGAGAAGGAAAGAGCTGCCTCATCTCTAAGGGGATGGCGTAGAAGTGACCTGTATAATAGGCTTGGGTAAACAAGTTCTCATCATAGATTTTTTTCTGTATTAAAGCTTTCTTTCTTTTTTATTTTTTTTGGGGGGGGGAGGTGGGATTTTTTTGAGTTTTTTTGTTTGGTGTTTTTTTTTCTTTTTTTAATTCAGTTTTTTTATAGTTGTTTCTTTTGTTAAGATTCAATAATCTTTGACCAATCTGGTCACTTCAACTAACCTTGGCTTCCAGTCTTCAGAGAGAAAAGTGCCAGTGCCAAAACCAGCAGGGGTCTGGATACAAGTGCTACTGGTGCAGAACCTGCTGTGAAATGTCTTCAGAAGAGGGGGAGTAGGTGGGTCTTTTTCTGAAGAGCAGAAATGCAGAGAGTCTCATCAACTCTGAGAGTCCATAAGGGACCAAAGTTACACTGCACTTTTTATTTGTGGATATGTGTGGAAGAAATATTTCTGTCGAGCAAAGAGGCTCAAGTTTGTGATTTGTTTGGGTATTTTTGTTCACTAGTTCGGGGGGGTTTGGCTTTTTTCTTCTGTTTTTTTTTTTTTTTTTTTATAATATACTCTTTTTGCCTGGTTTGTGTGGGTGAAAACACAAGAACTGAGCAAATTCTGGGTAAAAAAAAAAAAAAATCTTCTAAGCAAACTGCAAAGAGATGAGAGCATTTTCCATTCTCCCACTTCCCCAAGGAATGTACTAACCATTCAGCAGTTAGCTGCTCTGGGCTGGATTTCTCTCAGCTTTTCTTGTTGCAGCTGCATAAACAATTAAATATTAATTGGACTAGGAAAACAGATTGGCCATGTGCAGAATAAAGAGATTCACCTGGGACATGAATGGCCAAGTTCAGATCTCAAGTCTGAAACTGGTAAATTTTTATGACCTACTTCTGAGTTGTTGGTCTCAGTCACCTGAATATTATTTACCTCTCTTTGTTTTTTTCTCTGTTGTCTCTCATGTTCAAACCTTTCTAAGCATAAAACACCTTTTCTAAAGATTTCATCAAAATTAGCACATTCCCAGCAGAAGTGTCACTTTTTGGGTGCTCCTTTCTAGAATGTGGCAGGTTCAACACTTCTATTTCAAAAAATTTCACTAGCTCCGAAGTGTTAGAAATATTTATTTAAATGGACCTTCTGCCACAGGTTTGTTTTTTGTTTTTTTTTTTCCCAGAAGAACCTTGGAAGATGAAGGATGAAAAATATGTGCCTGTTACCTTATTCTGCCCCTTTTACTGGGAGGATAAATATTATGTTACCTTTTGCAAGTTGTGAGATGTTTCTTAGCACAAGGCATGTGTTATTTGTCTGCTCAGTTATAGCAGCTTCTGGATATTCAAATACTGCATTTGTTGCCTCAAAAGTGCTCACAATCCCCTGTATTTTATCAGCATATATAGTATAAAAAAAGGTCAAAGTGAGCAATCTGATGTAATGAAAATATCATACCTAATTCAAAAAGCAAACAAGGACCAGATGTCAAAAAAAGACCCCAGAGATGGTTATATATTATGGATCCATACAGGATGGAACAAAGGTCTGGTTTTTGCACTTTGAGTATTTTTCATATTCCAAAACACTATTATGAAACAATTTTTAATGTAAATTCAGGCTATCCTATACTTTGCATTCCCAGTGGAGTAGAACTATATTAAGACCATTGCTCAAAGAGTACTCCTGACTAATATAATTGTTTTCAGCTTGGAATCTGATCTCTTGTTCTCAGAAAGGTTAATTATCAAATGTCCCCTGTTTGCTTCTCATAAGTCTCTCAAAATTTCTGTAACTGAGATGATACACTAGCTACTGGACAAAATTTAGAATGTTCTGAAACCCAATCTTAACTGTAGTCTGTACCCTGTGAATCTTCTTTGAAGTTAGCAGGGCTGGTGTGGGAAAAAGATCATTTGACTCCTGCTTTTGTTGCCTGCTGCAACTCATCTTAAAATTTTAAACTGGGTGAGGCACAAGGGTATTTCTCTGGAGATCTCAGCTGTCAAAAGGGCACAAGTTTCCCAGTAGTTCCCAGAGAAGAGCTGGAGTTCTTGTTGTCATCATTTTTAATACTGTTATAACAAGTATGTTCTCTATTTGTCAGCAGTGCAACAACTTAATATGCTGTTAAATTCAGCTGGGTAACAACACTTCCCAGCAATTGCTATCCAATGAGGCAAATAGATAAAATATGTGGAGTCTTTTTTTTATTGGGATTTTTTTTTCTTTCTTATTAAATGAAGTTATGAAAAGCCAAGTAATACAGACTTTTCTTTGAGCTGTTTTAATCAGTAAACCTGCAGTAGCACATGTATTACAAGGGCATGCTATGGGAGGATGAAAATTGTCACAGAGGGGTTTGAGACATGCAAGTAGGAGTTTCAAGGGAAGGGAAAATGTGTTTCTTAGTGCAGTGTGGGTTCAGAGTTGCTCCCCAAAGCCATCTCCAGCTTTTGTCACTGGAGATACAGTAAAGGGCAAGGAGGCAACTGTATTATTCAGGAATCTGTTCTGATTTTGTCATTTCTGATGGTCTCCTGCTTTAGAAGAGTGTGACTTTGCCACCAGCACAATGGTAAGGACAAAACCTCCAAGATCTCCAAGTCATTCAACAGCACACTTTTCTTCCCTTGTCCAACTGTGCTATGGGCAGTGCACTGCCATGCCCTCAAGGGTTCCTTGGAAATCCAGCTGCGGGGTCAGTGACCAGAGCAGGGATCAGAGAAATCCCTGCAGTGAGAGCTGAGTGGAACTTTGTCCCTTGGACCACACTCAGCACACGGGTAGATGGCAGGAACACGGCAGGGAACTGGTATTGTTGCATGTGATGTTTCTTTTTTGCACATTCTTGCCCAGCCAAAGACAGCCCAGCTGCCAGGACAGCGTTCACTGCTATTTGCCTGGAGATACCAGCATGTGTTTACTGTGCTGATCAGGTGAAGCATCAGTGAAGGTTTAATCATTGCAGAGATGTTGGTCTCAGGTGTTTATAAAGCACAGGCAGGGACACCTTCCATTAAACCAGGTTGCTCAGAGCTCCATCCAACCTGGCCTTTAACACTTCCAGGGATCGGACATCCACACCTTCTCTGGGCAACCTGTGCCAGTGCCTCATGATTTGAGTCCTCAAGAAATTACTGTTTGCCCTAGAAATCTGGAAATTTAAACAGTTTTGTTGCCTTGAATTACTTCTTGGCTTTCTGAATCTCTAAGGGATCATTCAAATTAAACTCCCTGGACCATAAAAGCCTTTATTTTATTTTTCCTAAAAAGAAGCATTTTTTATTCCTCACAAAGCTAATGGACGCAGAGTTTCCCAATACTGATGAGTAAATCTGCATGCTAACAGCTCTTATTAAGCTCAATAAGAGTTGTGGGAATTGGAAGACTCTGGAAAGGAAGTTTTAAGTCATTAAATCGTTCTGATATCTCTATGAGGGCCTGCTTTTTCTAAGTATTTTATTTACAGCTTTCTGGCCCCTTAACACATCACAGATTTTCACTTTTACTGTTTGGTATCACACCAAACCAAGAGTCCCCTACCCCTGGCTGGGCAATGGATCCCCTAAAATTTCTACTGGGAAGTGAAAAGCAGACTTTTCCAGCATGTCCTGATTCCCATTTCACTGTGCAGCCCCTGTGGGATGGGAAAGTCATTCTGCTAAGGGAGAGACAGATAACATAAACACGTTTTTGGAAAGTGATTTAAAAAATACACCTGTAGCGTGTTTGGATTGGACATGACAGAGAATTGAAGGTCTCCAGAGTGGCTTTTCACCACAGGAGAAAGATTTGACCTCTGTAGCAGCTGGACTTTTTGCAGTGTGGGCTGTGTTTGTGAGCTCTCAGCCAAGAATATTCCCCCTGGTCCTGTGTCTGGCTGACCAGTAATTAGGAAAACCTTTGAAGTGTGAGCAGGATTTCTGATGATCCTTCAGCTTTGGGGTCATTAACAGACAAGAGGGTGGCAGGATTGGTGACAATCTGCTTTTCTAGGAGACTGGCTGCCCTAGCTGGCATGTAAAATGTGCACTGTGTTGTAAATCCCAGAGGGTTTTTTTCTCCACAGAGGCGAGGGAGGCTGTGTCTGGTGGCTGTGGCACTTCCTGGGGAGACCTGGGTGCTGTGCTGGGAGGCACTGGAGGAGTTTGGCAGGTTGGACTCTTCCTTCACTGGAACCAGTGGGACCATGATTTTTTTCCTGTTAGTCTCTGTACCTTGAGCCTCCTTCAAGCAGAGTAAGCCCAGGAGTTCCTCAGCATTCCACAGGAACACAGGGCAGGCAATTCCTTATGATTTGCCCAAAGTGAAGCTAGCACATTTCAGCCTGACTAATGATTTAGAAATCAAATCAGACATTAAATCCAAAAAATGAAGTTGTGAAACTTTTCTTTTGCCATGAATTGCTTCCACAAAGCATTCCTAGAAGCAAGGAACCCTTCCACTGATCAATCTTACTTAGCAGGGATAAACAGGGATATAGCCCCAGTATCTCACACAATCCTACAGGGCTGAACTGACACAAACTGGTTTGTTCCACTACTTCAAAAGACAGATGAAGTAGAAAATTAATTATAATATTGATTCCAGATTAGCCAAGTTAAATTAAATGGTTTGTTCAATACCAGGTGATTTTTAAAATGTATTATACAATGCATTATTTATGATCTCCACTTAAACAAAAAGACCCAAATAGTTTATGTAATTAAGAAATGGATTCTGAGGTGTATCTCTACAGGCTGAATGAGTAGGCCAGGTGCACTTCTGGAGATATTTGTTGTACAGAGAACATAGGAATGACCTTAGGAGAGCAGACAGAGGACCCATCAGTCTAGTGCCTTGCCTTGGGCAGTGGTCACTCACAGATAGTTGTAGAAGAATATAAAAAAGGGCAAATGCACAACTGTATTTTCTCAAAACAAATCTTCCTGGTTTCCAGCTATAGATGGAGAAGGGCTTGCACCATCAAATATAGCTTTCTCTAGATGTAACCACGTTATGTCACTGAAATCAGTGGCATTGCAATAGATTTACACTGCTGAAACAAATATAAGGTCTAGATTTTAGCTTTCCACCTGGAGGATGTAACTGAGTCCCTCACTGACTCCAAAAAAATTAAACAAGAAAAAGTGATTTTAGTGCATTATCCCTCAATAAGACCAAATGGACACCTTTAAGAGGAGTCAGACTACAATAAAAGCCAGGAGTGTAGTAGTATGTCAGTGATAAGAATCACACATCAAGATTATAAAAATGAATCATACCATGGTTTGCTGTTTCTTTGGCTCTGAAGATTTCTCTAGAGAATTTGAGGTTTAGATGTAGAGTTTTTCCAGCTGATAGAGCTGCTCGTATGGTTGCTATATCTTGCTGATGTTTTCCCCTAAACTGATATATTTAAATAACATCTAAGGTTTTGTGTCCTGCAGTCCTATCAGGACTGACACTCCTTAAGCAACAGCAAATGAAAGGAGATTATTATTTCTGAGCTGGGTCTGACATTACAATTTCCAGGGCAGCCAGCATCTCAGGATTATCACTATAACCCTATGGATCTCATGATCAAAAATTTTGCCTTTGGCACTGAGGAGTCAAAGTCCCAGTGCTGAGATGTGTTCAAAGGATGGAAAAGCAGTAACAGGTTGTGTTCTCAGCAGTCCCTGCGTGGCCTGTTTCTCATCAGTTCCCTGGTGCTTGTGTTCCTGACCCATGCCATTCAAACCCTGGTCACACACTGCTACTCCAAAGCCTGCAGCCTTCTCTCCCCTTATCAAGGATGTTCTGTAGCCACCAACATCTCCACAAGCTTCCTGTGAGAATTGGAGCACAGCAGATCTGGGGCTCATTGGTCTCCCTCTGGCAAAACATGAGTGGAGGAGGAGGCTTAGCTGGGTTGTCAGCCACAGTTTTTGTCACAGTTCTTCACAATATCTGGCATTTCTCTTCATGTCCCTGCTTCAGGAGGCAAGTGGCTACAGGCAGACCTCAACTTAGAGCAATCAAACAGGTGAACAAAAAAAATCTTGAAATGAATGTGTTGGAAAGATCAAATCCAGAAAGCTAATGATAAGTTCTAGGTTTCCTGTTTGAAAATATCCATGGCTTTGCAAGTAATCTCTTAATATAGTTTGTGTTTGAGTCTGATTGATGATCTTTAATTAGTGAAGGGTTGGCAGAGCTCAGTTAGCAGAAACAGTTGAGAATGGTTCTTGTCTCTCTTTCTTTTACCATGCTATTGACATTTGAGTTTCCTGTGCAGAGCAGAGGAGTTCAATGTATGAGATGTGCAAGTCAAAGCCCTGGTGTGCAAGTCAGAGCCCTGGTTTGCAGGATATTTTCCTTTGATTTGGGAGAACTTCCGAAGAGAAAAGTGTCAAAAGTGTGCTTACAGAGGGTTTATGTGCAGCAAGGCAGGGAAAATATCTGCAGTCCTACAGTGCAACTCTATTAGGGAAAGAAGGTGGAATCCTTGAGCATAGCAGAGCTCTTCCTATACCTGTATTATTCTATTTTCTTAGTTTTTTTCTGGATAAAATCCCAGACAAATCTCTTCTCTGTGGTGGTGAATCAGTGGGAATACTCGGTGCATCCTCATTAGACTGCAAAACCCTCATGCATAAAGAAGGGCTCACAGTCAGGGCAAGTGACAGTGTCCAACCAACTGCATTCCCATCCTATCCAATCTCTTTTATGTCCAGTGCTGAGAATTGCACACTTTAAATTGTAGTTTGCTTGTGGGGTTTGGGTTGGTTTTTTTTTTTTTTTTTCTTCCTCTTAGCATGTGTTTTCCCACTTGGGAAATACTGTGCTGTTTGGTAGATGTTAAGCAATTAATAAACTGGCATATTTTGCATCCCATTGTGTGGACAGAATGACAGAGCTCTTGTGTGTGCAGATAAAGGCAGCAACATTTAATTCTCTTTCCACTACTGAAACATGTCTGGTTTGTGCTAGACTTGCACTGTACTCCTGCTGCAGGATTGGGGCTTTTTAATGCCACAAATATTGGAATATCTTACACTGTGTTCTGTTTTAAAGGAGTTTTGTTTCATTATTCAAAGCTGCCAGGAAATTATTTTTGCATAGTTTATCTTACCCTTTTTTCTAGTATTAGTAATCCTATATGGCACGTTAGTTTTGTCACTGGCTTGAGACACAAAATGTTTGAGGTCATCCTCTGCTGCCAAATATGTTTTATGTGACTTTAGGTGCTGACTGTTGGTTAAGAGCCTCTTGCTATAAACAGGTCACAGACAAGCAATGATGTCTCTAATGCCTTGATTATAATGCAAAATTTGTGTTTGAAGTTTATGTGACATTTATGTAGAGAATTTTTTTGGGAAAAACAACTCCAACTAAACAACCCTAACCCTGTAGTCATTAATTTAGGGCCCCATATCCTTCACAGAACTCTCTACAGAACAATTTTCAAGTCTGAATTGAGAGCTCCTAGATGAGTCTCAGTACAGGCATGGCCAGATCCTCCTCTGGAATCATCTGCCCAGGACTTGTGCTGCACAGATTACCAATAATCAGGGAACCATATGCTGTATTTCATAGTTAAATTGAAACAACCTTCATTTCCACCAGTAAGAGTAGTAGGAATAATTTCATATTTTGCATTTAATTAAGAAAAATGAGTAGAGAGTGTGTCATTTTCTTTTATATGACAATTAGAAGTGTGCCAAAAATTTCAGTCTGGAATTTATGTGCAGCTATCCTTAGCAATTAGTCATCATATTTACTGCCAAATAAATGTGGTTTTTTAGCAGAATTTCTGTGAAACTGCAATTACAACTAGGGAATGAGTAGATTAATCCCATCTGCATGTTTCATATGGATCTTCCCACAGATACTCTGCATCCCCTCCCCACATGTTCTATTCACAGCTGACTTACTGAATCCAGTAAAACTGAGAGAAGGAAATTCTCTACACTCTTCAAACAAAAAACTGAATTAATATAACATAACCTTATTTACCAAAAAAATTACATTTTCCTATGCCACCTACTATAATGGCAACTTGAGCAGGCAGAATACATCTTTTTCCTTTGAAGAGAATATTGGTTGGAGTTCAGGACCTGATGCTGCAGACCTTCCTCCCTTTGCTAAAAACAGGGTGATTTAGAAGAGAAAGGACTTAAGGATCAGACCATGACACAGAGAACAATTGAAGTATTGCATGAGGTGAAAGGGGTAATAAATCATGCCAGGATTAACTCTTTGGTTTTATTTATTTATATATATTTTTTTGAGACAGTATGTGCTTCCAGAAACTCCTCTCCTTTAAAACAAGTGCAGTCCAGAGGTTGAGGTTTCTTCTCTTTTTTTCTTTTTTTTTTTTTTTTTTTTTTTTTAGAACTAATTGGGATTAGTTGTTGTAGGAGTTGTTGGGTGATAAATTCAGATGATGCTTTGTGGATGTCAAGAGTCATATTTTGCACTTGTATACAATACACAAAACCTTGCCAGATATAAATCAAACTGTGCACGGCAATTTGCAGCAGGAAAAGTTTCTCCCAGGCACATTCATAAACCCCCACACTGCAGCACATACATGAGTAAAGGAGTTCATATCAGGGCTGGGCAGAGAACTGAGCACAGCCCTTACTGCTCCCTTTGGCTGCTCCTCAGCCCTTTTTTTGGCTCGTGGCAGTCAGTACTCTCCCAGGAACATGACAGGAACAGTTTGAGGCACAAGGGGGCATGACCCTTTCAAAAATGACCATCGTATTTTGGCCTCTGAAGCAGAGAATAAGTTCTGGCATCTTCTATTGAACAAAATGAGTTTTTCAACATCATTTACTGAGGCACGTGTTGGTCTTGTGTTTTTCCTAAGGCTTCTCAACTGTCTCAGAAAAGAGTTGTTCCAAATTAAGGATCATGAGGTCTGAGCTTGACATATTCATTATTACTAATGGTAAATCTGTTAATTGCAGTCATCTTTAAGTTCTTTGTTAAATTACTTTTTGAAAGTGAAGAATATCTGAAGAAAATGTCTTCTGAAACTTTATTGAAATGTTTCACTGAGCCTACCCAGTCAGAAGACCCTCATCACATTTGCAGGTTGATATTTCTGCAAATATTGCTCTTTTAACATGTCTTAGGGAGTTAAACTCTACCCATGTGATGATTACAGCCATTTGCTGGACCATCTGTCTTTCAGGACTATCAGAAAGTCTAGATGGATGATACTATAATTTGGAAGAAGGTATTTCATTCCCTTGAATTTACTAATGCCAGACAGTATATAGCTCAGTTCTATTTCTAGTAATGATGATCTAATTGCCTCAGCCAGACTGTGTCACCTCGTTGCGAGTACAGATTTGTGTGATGCCTGCTCAGTCATGGGGACACCTAGAAGGGGCCATGCCCAAGTACCCAATCATATGATTGTACAAATGTATCTTCAAAATGAAGTGGGTCAGGAGTGTGAGCCATTTATTTCCTTCTCACATGAGCAATGAACATATCCATGGTGCAGGGGGGACAGTGCACCTCACTCTGCAGCACAAGCTGTGTGCAGACACCACAGGACAGAAAAGCTTAGGTTGGAGGTACTGCTGCAGAAAGGTGGCCCAAAGCCACTCCAAGCAGGGCTGAATTGCAGTTATATGGTGTTAATCAGGGCCTCATGCAGCCCAACTGCAAAACTCTTCAAGGGTGGGGATGACACAGCCTCTCCTGCCCTTGTTGCAAAGATTTACCACTCCTATTATGATGATTTTTTCATGTCTTATTGGAATCTCACGTTACAGCTCGTGGACTTTGTTGTGCATGAGAGGACCACCAAGAAATCTTTCTCTGTTCAGCAAAGGTCCATAAAAGCAAGGAAAAGAAGACTTGGGAGCATGAGAGACACTCATTCCTTAGCAGTGTTCATTTAGAAGTTGCCTGTACATTGATCAGCAGAATCAAGTTGCATGGAGGTATAAAGTGTCCCTTACACACCCAGGTATCCCTGCACAGTCCTTAGTGTTCACCCCAAGTGGTTTTTACACTGGATTCTCTATCCTATTCATTCTCCAAGCTTGATGACTTCAGAGATTAATCACAGCTTGCATAGCGAAGTTTTCTTCAAGATTGGTTGCAGAAAGTGAGATTGACATAGTGAGTGTTGCTCTAGTCACTTCTGAGATTAGAAGTAAATTTGGACATTCATCCATCTAGCCTTGATTCAATGTTTGTAAAAAGAGGGTAATAATTCTTACTTGCTTAAAAAAGCTGTTAGGAAGAAAGATTCCATAAGAGACTGCAAGTCTCAGAAAAGGTGGTGTCCAGGCAGGCTGGTGGCAGAGCCATGCCCAGTCCTGCCAGGCAGGAATGAAAGCTTGAAGCAGCACTGAAGGGCTGAGCTTTGTCCCAGAGGCTGCTGCAGAGGATGTGCAAATCCCCCATGTGAACAGTGGGAGAGCCCAGACTTCACAAAGTGCTCAGACCTCACCTGGGGTGGGTGTAGAAATGCTAATGGAAAACTTTCAAGGGAATTAATAACCTTTAAATGAAATGAGATTTGAGAAAAGATGAGATATACAAATAGAATAAAAATAATCAATGAAATAGTAGCATTGAGCATGCCCACAGTGTGAAACAAAGTTTATGCAATAAAGGAGATACAGTTTTAGGCAAGGACATGCTAAACCCAGGATGTGGTGGTGTATCCAAATGCTTACAGCCTGAAGAGACAATGAAAGCTTTGGCTTTTTCTAATTCCTGAGACTCTGACTTTGCAACCTGGGTCATTTAGTATGTTTTCTTTTAAACATTTAGCAGTAATAGTATTAAAACATCTAAACCAGGACAAGCATTTTTGTGGGCCAAATATATTAGCACTCATCTGTAACAAACGTGCTGCCTATTCAGATTATTCGTGTGGTGCTTTGGAGAATCAGCTGGTAATGGGTCTTTTGCTGGGTGTGTGGAGATGTGTGATTTGTGGTGAAGGACAGACCAGCCATGGATCTGAGCAGATGGTGGTCATTACTTGTGCCAGCATACGACTACATTTAATTACAACAGAAGTGCTGAGGCAGATATTCCACTGGGCTCTTCACATAGATCTTCCTAGCAAAGTGAGTAAGTATTCAAGGAAGCTTTGCATCTAAAGCATCAGAACTGAAACAGACTCACTTTAATCACTGCTATATGACACAGTGTCTAATATTCAGAAATTTCTATTCTCATATACATTTGCAGATAGTTCTGCTGCTTGAGAGCAACAGAATATCTTCTTCTCAATGTGCAGTGACCACTTAATGCAATTCAATTTGATGGAAGCTGCATTTTTCCCTGAATTCATGAAACAATAGAGTAAACTGGCTGCTCATAATAAATATGTCTGCACACCTTAAAACACAAATGCTGCTTGCCATTTTGAACCACATTATATGGAATTATCTGTATTGCAATATGATTTCATCTTGGGAACTTCACTTTTTTATGTTTATATGCTCTCACTAAGTCATATTTTCAATTTTATGGGTTATTTTATTATTGTTTTGCTAATGACACTTAAACCTCTTTGTTTCCCCCCATAATGCATCTTCAGTGACAGATAGTGTGGTCTCTTGGCTGTGAGTCTGTGGTTGTGGAATAATTTTTAGCAATTAAGCATATTATTGATTAAACTGTTCCTTCTGTTCCATGATTCATGTCACCAGACAGTGCATAGGGAGCAAAAAACAGCTGCAAAGAGAACAAAGTGTAGAAAATGAGGGTTGTTTCAGATTATTCCTCATCAACCCCAACTTTCACAGATAATTCTCAGCCTCAACAGCATCTTGCAGCCAGCAGCCTGTGGTGAAATGCTCCAGTAGAAAACCATGTATCACATGTGGAATTAGCACATAAAATGAGTGCTGCTGGAAGCAGTACTGACATTTCCTATGTACTTTGAGGTATGGACTGGAAAAGGGGCAAATATTTACATGCTTAGCAGTCTCTGACATTGTATAACCTCACCTGCCTCATATGGCTGGGGATAGGCTTGCAGAAACAGCTCTGTCTGGGATTTGGGGACTGCTTTTGTACTTAGAGAAGGTACAGCCAGCATCCCTGGAAGTGTTCAAAAAATGAGTAGATGTGGTACTTCACCACATGGTTTAGTTGGCACAGTGGTGTTTGATAGAAGGTTGGACTTGATGATCTTAAAGATCTTTTCCAACCTTGATGATTCAATGATTCTAAAAGTCTTTCTAGTTATTTCAGAGATTCATCTGTCTGCCTTTATTCTAGGTCCCATGCTGTCTGCATTATGTCCTGTAACTTGAATTTTCATGGGCCAGCACCTAATTTGAATATAGAGGGAATTATGATTAAACCATCTGAAAGCATTTGTTCCTTTATGAATGTAAAAAGCAGTGAAAACAAAGTACTTTCTTTACTAATAAAATCTTACACTTGTGGCCATATGGCTGATTTTCCTGCCCAGCTCCTACCTGGTTGCCAGGGCCACTGGTGCCTATTGATATTGTAGGGACCATTCTGTGCTTTTCAGATGTTTCCACAGATCTTTTGATTAGCTATAGAATCAGCAATTCAAAATTTGTCTGTATCAAAATATCTGCTAATATTCTTGTAATAGGAGCTTCTGCTTCATCCTTTTGAGGTTGGTTCCTGGGCATCCCCAAATGATGTTGCTTCTTTTAGGGAATTTTAGTTACATGAGATTAGGGCCTCAGACATTTTTAATGCATGTGGAGTGGATAGAATTTTGGCTTTTGGGTGGTTTTGGTACCTGGGGAAGAAGAGAAACTCAGGCATGTCTGAATGGGAGCCCCAGGGTGATGTGTGTGGGGGCACAAGCAGGGCTAGCCCGGGCTGGGAGAAGGCATGTTCTCCTCCTCAGGAGGAGACAGAGGCAACACAAAGCCTTGCAATTTGTTCTTTGAAGCTTTGCATGCAACTGACCTCCACTTCAGCATTTTGTACTATATAAATTTTTCAACTGAGCCACGAATCAAGATTAATGCCTCAGGTGACTACCAAATCATTAGCAGTGCAGGATGTAATAAAGTTGATGCTGGGGTTTTATTAAACAGGGCGTGTTGGTCATTAAGATAAAGTAATGGTGGTGTGTAAATGTGAGAGCAGAACCAAATTTCCTCTGGGTGTCTCATCTCAAACAGGTAGTAATGGTAGGAATGGCAAGCAGCAAGGCAGGAAGTCAGGCATTATTTAAATCTCTGTAGTGTCTGAATTCTGATTAACAGATTTGCTGTTTCCTTGTCTTCTCACAAGGAAGATGATGCCAAACCTTATTTTCTGTTAGACCTCAAAACCATAGTTTGGTTAGTGTTAGGAGAGCAGACTTGTCAGAGTCAAAACCAAGTAATGCAAAGAGCACAGAGCTGGGGAGCAAGGAAAACTGAAGGTTTGCAGCATATACACAAATGTCTATATAGACAAAGGTCTACTCTTCTCATTTTTTTTAGTAGTAACAGCATGTAA
This sequence comes from Lanius collurio, assembly GCA_020086605.1. Classification (NCBI taxonomy): domain Eukaryota; kingdom Metazoa; phylum Chordata; class Aves; order Passeriformes; family Laniidae; genus Lanius; species Lanius collurio. Next base: position 3,751,841 of record JACBWW010000017.1, on the reverse strand, counting down.
TGGTCAATGAAATATTTGTAATTCATTGTCAAAATAGACTTTTAGAAAAGAAATAGGAAACCCCCCAAAATCTATTAATTCTTTTCTGCTTGAAATTTCCCTAGTTTCAATGATCATCATCCACTTAATTTACTCATTTTGTTTGTGCCCTGTGTAGTCTGAGTTTGTGCTATAAACTAGATAAAAACCCAAAAAAAACCCACTTGCAAATAATTACTTGGCTAAGAGCTGAAAAGTTCACTATGTTGGCATTTTCCTTTGTGTGCATTCCTGTGAATTCCAAAGATGAGAACATCAGCCTGTTTAACAAATGCAGCCAGGAGTTGTATTCAAGCAGGAATTCTTGCCCTTGCCCCTGTGTCCTTGTGGGGATGTGCTCCCATCTCTTGGTGGGCTGGGGTTGGTCACCCACACACCAGAGAGATGGAATGACCTTCAATGACACTTGTCATGTCTGCTATCAGCAGCTTCCTCCCCACTCCCTTGCTGAAACTCAGGCTTTCTGTGACTTTTAGGCCATCACTATTGATTTCATAACTATTTTGAGCTCCTGATGATATATATATTTTTTTTACTCTTTGCCAATTAATAGCTTGAGATATTTGTGCTGATTGTCCTGCTTATTTCCATTGTAGTTTTGTTCAATCTCATTTGTTTGTATCTCAAATAGGAACTTTACCACTCCTACTCTCCTGGTTTCTGATGAAAATGCTGCTTTTATCATCTTTGCATCCCCTTTAGGATTTAATTAATCACTGGCATTTCTTATCCCCTAATACCATTTTATTTCAGGGATACATTCAAATGATGGATCCATCCTAACAATACCAACACACCCTTGGCTGCAGTGATTCTCTAGCCAGGATGGGAGTTTTCTTTCTTTGATAATTTTTTTCCTTTTTCATTTAAAAACAAATTTTGAATATTTAAGATTTTGATCTGCTTCTTGTCAGGGAAAGCATTATTTGTTCATCAGTTTCTCATCCCCAACATTCTTGAAATATCATCCACCCTCTTCTTCAGATTGTTTCCTTCTTTGAAGTTTTGAGCCTTTATAAATGCAGTAATTACAGGTAAAATGTCAACATAACATTTTTCAACAGCCACATTCTGAAAACCAGAATTATACAGGTTTTAGAGGAAAAAAGGTCCACGGTGACTTTAGAAACTGATAGACAGGATTAAAGTGCTTTACTGAAGAATTTACCTTTATGCAAATGCATGTTTTAGCTGATGCTTTGGCCCTGTCTTTTGTAATCAATTGTCCTTAGCTGAAGTAAACATATTTTTGCATTGCTTATTTTTGTGAGCAGTAACTAACTTGTGATTTAAATGATCAATTTATAACTCTCTGAGGTTGCTACCTTATTTTGTGGTGATTTATTTTTGTGTAGAATGTACTTTTACAGCAAGTGACATTTCAAGAGCGTATTGCAGTCTCTGGAGTCCTTGAACCACTTCCAAGCAGTGAGCCTGCTGAGGTTTAAGCCAGTTTGGAAATCTGTCTTTTGGGTTGATGGATTATAGTCCATGTAGTGAGCACTCAGCCTCCACAAGGTTCATGGCATCTTCACCTTTAAGTATCTAATTTATGTAGAAATGCCAATAAATTATTTAGAAGGGCATGCTTGCTGATATCAGCAGTTCTGGAGCAACTAAAAATGGTATGACTTTGAAAATCATTGGAAATGTTGGCAGGTCTTCAACAATTCTTTATAGGTTCCAGGTATTAAATATTTTAGAAGAAAAAAAGCTGGTTTTTATTCTTTTCCCCAAGATTTTCTTGTCAGTTCTTAAGGAATTTATCAGATTGTTCTTGGAGTAAAGTTCACATTGATTCTGGAAAGCATTCATCCCAGAAATGTGTGAAAGGAGAGCGCAATTTTGATAAAATAGAAATATAAAAGAGCTTCTTCCTTATTTCCTAGCTCATTAAGGATTTGTTCCCGAGTTTGCAAAAACCTCACATCTCTACCAAAAAACTTCATATAGGTACAAGTACAGGGGCCAGGCAAGGATCCAGACTAGCACAACATGCAGAGCAGTTGATGATGTAGAAATTTGCCCTGAAAACCCAGATAATCCTTCTGGAGAACTGCAAATGTTGACTCTTCAGGTTAAATACCTAAATCTGTCTGAAGGTGTCTATCGAAACTGCAGTGTTTTTGCAAGTGCTGAACACCTAAGTTCTTTACTAAATCAACAGGAATTTGAAAATCATCTTGTAGACACAATCTGATAAAATTAACATTTATTAATGTACAGGCTTTAGAAAAGAAAAACCCAGTTGTGCCACCTCTGAACTTGGGGTTTGTGAGATACCACCAGTCAGAGGACCATTTGCAACTCTCTCCTTCCCCCAGAAATTAAGCTTTGCCTGTCACACTGAGTTATCCCTGAAAGCAAAAAAACAAGTGAAGGCAGCAAGTGAAAATTATCTTTACTAATTTTTATTTGATTGTAAATGCAAATTGTCATTGCACTGCCAGGTTAGATTAATAAAAGATAGGTGTTGTTTGGCTTCCCCCCCCCACTGGGTGTCTGTTCAGAACCAGAGCTTCTGCCTTGTGTGTCTCTCTAAAGGCCAGGGCATTATTTGGCCACCTATTCTAAAAAGAAACATACATGTGTAGAAGGTGATTTTCCTTCTACTATTTTATTTAATATTTATAGCAAATAAACAGTCACTGAAAACTGGACTTAGATTTTACTTCATGCACAAATGAGAAAACAAGCTGTACTGCAGATAATATTTTACAGGAATATGACAGTATATTGATTTTCCTTAATCCTGAGAAGTGGTGCAGCTTTTTCTTTAACTGGGATCTGTTTATCTAAAACTTTAATGACTAATTTTTTAAATTTTTTTTTACTTGCAAAGCCTAATTGAATTCTGCAAGCAGGATTAGATCTTTAAACTCTGAAGCATTGATGGGAATGATTATGGAAGACCAAACTAAATCATTGTCTGTTACTTGCAGTGACAGCACAGCAAGCTCCTTTCTAAGGGTGTCCTATGCAAACAGCTGTTAACTTAGCATGGATCTGCCTTGGGAATTTCCAGCAATTTGGAAAGCTCGTGGGTTTTCACCTGAAAGAGGAATTGTGGGACACAGAGTGTAGTTTTTGTATGTGAGCACACACTGCTAGGGAGGGCAGGGCCCCCTGCTTGGACTTTGGTGCTGTGCTGATCACTACCACCCAGTGCATCCCCTGGTAGCTCACTGCCTGTTCCAAAGGAGATATCCATCACAGGTGTGCAAGGATCTTATTTTAACCAGTAAACATATGGTGAGCATAGCTGCTTTTTGCTGTGGCCAGAAATCTGAATTTTTAGGTGTGAATCTGCTGCAGGGCATTGCCTTGAGGCAGGATGAGGTAGAAGACAGACCTTTCTGAAACAGATCCTAATTCACATGAATTTGGTTTGTATTAACAAATTAACTCTTTGATATTGTGGAAATTTGTAGAGGTAGAGGGAGATTCTGAAAGCCCTTTCTAATGCACAGGGTTGGTAGTTTCACCTTAAAATTTTCAGAAAATGTAATGGTTTTTGTCTGCTGGCGGTGTCAGAGGTATACTAATGATGCTAAAACATTTCAGGTTGTCAGCAGTGACTTGCTTAACAGGGTCAACATTGTCTCTTCTAATTAAGCCCTTTACAAGTAATGTCAGGACAATTTCTAACACAGTCAGGTCATAGTTTTGATGGAAACATTTAGTGTCCACTGCCAAGACTGAAGAGAATTTGAAAATCTGGTTATTAAGCAGAGTGATAGTCACTAGTGGTAAATTCTCTTTTATTTGTGGCAGGTATTTGAGTATGTCTAATGCCTGCATCTCACCCTTCCAGGGCAATGCCAACCCAAGCATCACCATCTTCTCTGGAAGCTGCAGCAAATGCTGGTAATTGCTAGTTTATCCAATCATCCCATTACCTCACTGGGAGGCTGGCTGAATTTAGAGGAGTCTGTAAATGAATGAATAATGTGAGGAGGAATAATAACTGAGAAAGGAGTAAAGAAGTGATGTTAGTATAGGAAATATCCTTTTTGAATAGGTATGTTTCTCTTGTGGTCAGTTATGGTCATTACATTTTGTTCCCACATATGCTTCTTGGCTGCTGCAGGAATGCTTTTACTTTTGCATTTATTTTCAAGCATTTTTCAAATTATTTGATGTGTGCTGGGCTTTCCCTTTTTAGCTCTCTCTGGAAACATTCCTCAAAGACAAGTAAAGACCTCTCTGTCTGTCTCAGGGACTGTATCTCTGGTAGCTGTTTTGATGAGTAAGAAACCATCTGTCTGAGAGTAGCTGGCATTCATGGAGGGGGAAAGACAACTTAGAGCTACAAACTAAAATAAAACTAATGGTTGTATCCTAGAGTGTATTACAGCATCATCCAGAAGAGCCTTGCTAGTCAAACTGAATGAGCTGCCTCTCGAAATGCTTAGTCCTCTTTGAGCACTACCAATCTGAACAGAGGCAGTAATAGGGGATGTCATAAGTTATTCTCCCTGAATACATTTAAAAAAGGTGTAGGCATATGAAACTACAGTTATATAACTTGCTTCTGAAAGGAGAAAAATGCAATATAAAAAACGATGTAAAGGGCAGTAAGGATTAAGATGGAAGTACAAGATCTATATTTCCAGTTTAGTTTTTAATCCCTATCAAGTCCATCAGAGAAGTGAAAAAAGAGTGAGAGCATTTGATATGGAGGTGTTTTTTTTCTAAATATGTTAATGTCTTTATTGTGAAGTAGTACCTGCTACTGCATTGAAGGTTATTAGATTGTGTGGGCATGAAGCAATGCCCATAGAAAAGTTTAGATTAATAACTCATAATAAATCATATATCACAAGTGCACACAGTTAATATCAAGATTAATTATGCAGTGATTTGCAAGTCATTATATCACAGATATCAATGTTGAGGTTTAATTTTTCTCTAAAAACTGATGAATTCTGATATAGCTGTTTAACTATTTATGAGCCCCCTTGAGATGCAGGCTTAAGCAAGGCAAGGAAAACACACCATTGTGTCATTGGTTTGCTTCTGTAATGGAGTAGTTAAACCTGCTGCATCAATCATACAGGAATTTAATTGGAGGTTTTGTTTTCTGTACCAACCTTGTAAACACCTTGTTGTGTTTTTCTTATGAAGTTTGTTGTAGCACCTTTTTTTTCTTGTTTTTACACTCCGGATAATCTAATCTTATAATGGTTATATTGTGCCATTATTTTTATCTGATTTACTAAAATTATTAAAGAGAAGGAAAACACAGGATACATTCTGCCCTGTTGATGAAGTTTTATGAGCTATTATATATTTTTATATATACATATATAAAATATATATGGCTTTTTTGTATATTGTGCCAAATATAATTTATATTCTTGAGCCATTAGCGTGTTGGGTTGGGTTTGAGAGGCCAGGTTTTGGTAATGGGGGGGGCTACAGGGGTGTCTTCTGTTAGAAGCTGCTGGAAGCTTCCCCCATGCCTGGAAGAGCCAATGCCAGGCAGCTTCAGGATGGACCCACTGCTGGACAAACATCCTCCTGTACTGCTGGGGGGAGGAGGTAGAGCTTGGGAGGGAGGGAGGGCAGGGGGAAGGTGTTTTTAAGATTTATTTTACTTCTTATGATCCTGCTCTGTTTTTTCTGGTTATAAATTCAGTTGGTATCCCCAAACTGAGTATGTTTTGACCATTTGTGCATGAAGTTAAAATCAACTCACGAACCCTTTGTTATCTTCTCTCTCCACTGCCCAGCTGTGGAGGGCAGTGGTAGAGAGACTTGGGTGGGTACCTGGCATCCAACCAGGGTGAACCCACCACACATGTGAAACACTCCAATATTTTCAATATTTTATCTCTCTTCCCAGTTAAGGGCCAGATCAACTTTGAGACAGACACCCATGAGCTGGGCCCAGCTCCCCACACTCTGCACAGAGAGGGCTGGGTGCTGCAGGGAGGTGGTGCAGGATTTCATGCACAGGGCAGGCATCTCCCTACCAGGGAAGGGATATCCCTGTTTAGACACCTATTTTGGATCTTGGGTCTTTTTCTGGTGTATGTTGGGAAGTCAAACACCAAAATGTCTGGGAAGTGCTGAAATACTCCTGTCCACATCCCACTGAAGTACATGGGACTTGAGAACAACTGTAAATGGTTACAGAAAGGTATCCTATTAAATGTTTTTCATGAATTCATGTACAACTGAGTCATGTGGGACCATAGGAAACCACTGCCCCTTCCTGGCAATATTTTCCCTGTAGATGTAGGAGAGCATCCTATGAGAAAGGAGACAGAAAAACCATTGTGCAGTATCATGCATTTACTGACACCAGCATTTCTTTATTTGTACCAAAAAGATTCAGCAAAATAACAAACAGTTAGTGATTTTTGGAGCAGCCCACAATATATAGTGTTAAATTTGTATTTGGATGAAGAAATCAACAGTACTCTGAGGCACATGGTACATTTACTTAATGAAACATTGACTGACAAGCAAAGCCTAATTATGACAAAGCCACATTTTAATTTTTTCTGGAAGTTACCTATTTTCTATTCCTTTGCTTAATTGCCCACATTTCCCTTTATATATATATATATATTAAAAAAAATTGCCTACATGCCCAAATGGCTGTCACATGCAGTTTGGAACCTCACACATCATCCCCATACAGCACACACCATCCCTCTGAGCTCAGAGCTTAACTGGTGTGCAAAGCGTGATGGGAGCCATCTGGACTAAGGTAAATATCTTCCCTTATGGACATGGGAAGCATTTTTCCAGAGGCTGATTCCAAGTGCACTCCCCATTAGGAGGCAGGCCAAGCATCCCCACCTCTTGCTGACCCTGTGCCTGCCCATGGCAGCACTCTCTGCCAAATCAGGCTCTGTGAAAGGTGCTCAGGCAGTCTGCTGTGACTGCTACACTCATGCCAGCAGCAGCAGAGGAAAATGGGGTTCTTCTTCCCTCTGCAACAAACATTTCAACAGTTTTAAGTGAAAGCAGCAAGCTGGAACTATGTGTGGTATCCTTTCATGTAGGATAACAGGAGTTAATAAAAAACCCTGGGATTACATCCCCCTGTGCAGAGCAGCAGATAACAGACAGCACAACCAGTGGTGTTCTCCAAGCCAAGTTCAAATGCTCCTGTCCTGGCAAGGGGGTGGAAACAGCTGATTTGATGTTACCTCCTGCTCCTCTTACTTGAAATTCTGCCCTTGCATCCCCCCTTGCTGGTCACAGCACAGATGTGCTGCCTGTGGGCACGGATACAAGACCAGCTGCAGCTTGGGAATGTGTTTGGTGACTGGGGAGGGAGGGTGTTGCTGGCAAGGGAGAGCTGAGCAGGCAGCAGGTGAGCTCTGGCTTGTCCTGCTGAGCAGAAATAAGGGCAGCTGCACCCTTCTTGGTGCCCTGACCAGCAAACCTCTTGTGTGTTCGGCTCAACTTCAAGGCTGCTCCCCTACCTCAAAGCTGTCGTGGGGATTGGGTTTTTTTTGCTGTATGTGAGCAAAGGAAGATGGTTTTTAAATGGTAGTCAAATGGAGAGGTGCTTAGACACTGGGCATCAATCTTCATAGGTGTTTGGGAGCATTGCCTGCTGAGAAACCGAGGACAATCAAGAACATAAATGACTTTTAACAACCTAACCCTGCTTTTGATGCAGTTGCCCAAATATCTTGCATAGATGACCTCATAAACCCTCCATGTTTCCCCAAATCTCTGTTCTGAGAATGAGGGTGTTCCATCTCCTCATACTATGGAAGGGAAAAATATTGGCAAAACAGTGGCAGGAAAAGCTACAAACCAGTGAGGAAACAGGAAGATGCAGGTTTGGGATCGGGATCAGCATCACTACTGAGGGAGGTTAATGAATTGTCCATTACTGGATCAAAAATTGGATCCATACCATGGTTTTCACTCTGCATGGTTCACTCCTACTCTGAAGTGACCAACTGGTGGGAGAGGGATTAGTTCAAAATCAGAAAAATTAACTAGTGCATGCATGAATAATCTGTAAAAATTAAACTTTTTTAACTATTTCTCTCATTTGGTCTCTCCTCATATTTTTTTTTCTGCAGCAGGTGCATTTCCTGGTTTAGGAGTTTTAATTCTTAATATAAGGCTTAATATAAGTAAACATTCAGTTGTGTTGTAATTCAGAGATATGTGAAATGTGGATGCTGTGGAATATAGGAGGCTCTTGTGTAGTCCAAGCTGAGCATGAACCCAAGCATAGAAGTTTCATAGACTTTTCTTTTGAGATTTTCTTAGTTCAGAATTCTTGTTTTTAAAAGATCAGGACTATATCAAGATGTCTTTCATTCTCATGGGAGATAATTACTTCCTGTCTCAATGGCAAATGTTCTCATTTCCTTTGAAAAGTTACAGGACAAATGTTAAGTACCTCCTGTAATTTCACAAAGAAATTTGATAGAAGCCTCTAGCTATTTTTTTTCTGTCTGTGCTGGGCATTTTTTGTTGTTCTAGAAGCTGATGGCAGGGTACAGACTTGTAGCACAGGGGCTCGTTAGGGCCTTGAAGGATTGATTATTTTGCACTCCACGTCTTCAGCCTGCCAAGGGGATGTGCTGCTCAGAGGGGGAACTCACACTCAGCACCTCCTCACGTGGCACTTGCAGCTGGACTTGGAATTACTGGAATTGTGTCACCAGACCCCAGGGGGAAAAAAAAAAAGTAGAACTGGGCTTATTCCCTGCAAAGGAATTTTTTTTAATGTGTTTTTTACAGAAGCACAACAGGAGCAAACAGCTTCCAACTCTTTGTCCTATTGCCCAGGAGAGGTTATTCTCTCTCACAGGAAGGGAAAAAAAATTCTAAAATCATGAGTAAATGGTGACAAAGCCATTAAACAAAAATGGAAATTAAGGGGAAAGTGAGAATGATATGCTATTGATGTGAATTTTGAGTCCTTCACAAAGGGTTATGTAAGAGAATGAACTAGATTCTGATTACATTTTTGAATTCATTCCAATAAAGTGAGAAAAAAAGAACAATCCTAGGTCTGTAATGCCCCATTAGTTTGCTGTGAGTTTTCCTGTACATAATATGACTTTCCCATTTTACATTATAAGGCAATATTTTAAAAGGCAAAATTCTGTACACAAAAAAGCAATGCTTCTTCTTTGCCATTCCAATAACCTAGCTGGGCACTAAGGCACAGTCTTAACATATTTAGTATTAAAAATAAGAGATTATAAAACCTTTTTTTTTCTCCTCCATCCTACTACTAAAAAGTAAATGAATGCTTTGCAGTCATTGTCACAAGTCACAGCTCTAAATTATCCTGCTGGGGTCTCAGGACCATGTGGCTGCATGGACTGCCCCAGCCCCTCTCCCAGCCCCCAGCCAGCTCCATGCTCCAAACACAGCTCAGCCCAAGGTGCCCTTGTGGGCTTTGGGAGGCACAAGGCACATACATGACACCCACAGCCACCACCCTGTCAGGGGCATAAATGGGGATGGGGTGAGCTTTCAGATTTAGAAATGGTTTGGGTTGGGAGGGACTTTAAGGACCATCTTGTTCCAAATCCCTTTCCATGGGCAGGGACACCTTCCATGGCCAAGTTACTCAGAGCCCTTGCAGCCTGGTCCTGAACACCAGGTTAGAGGTTTGATTACACAACCTCTAAGGGCTGGTTTTTTCCCTGTGAGCCCAAAGAAGACCATGGCAAAAGGAAAAGAAAATGGGGAAGAAATAATAAAAATAAGCCACTGGCTTTAACTTCAATTCCTCTGATTCTTTTGAACTTCTGATCAGACATGTTTGAATTACTCTCAAGTTGTAGTCTCTAACCGTATGGAGAAGGAATTAGGTGAGATGATGAAACTTCTGCCTTCTCCACTGGTCCTACCTGGTGGGGAGGGGACTGCAGCTATTGACTTGTGAGCTGTCCTTCAGAGGAGCCAAAGCCCAGCTCCACTCAGTGTATGGAAGAACAGTTTATTTCCTATTTCAAAGGAGATAAAAAATAATGAGCGAAAAAGAATTGACTTCTCATAGAAAGCTGTGTGTGTAAAGGGTGAGTCTCTGCTTTCCCATGACAAGACATTGAGAGAAAATAGTTGTGTCTTTGCATATATATAAGTATATATACTTCACTGCTATAGCATTATAAAGCAGTGAATGAATCAGTGCAAACCAAGATGTTTGTTTGATCCTCTCTCCCTCACACACCTTGTCCAAATTAATGTAGCAAAAAATGACTGCAATTTTTTTATTACCATGGCTTTCTTCCTTGTCTATGTTCAATTTTTAGGTGAAATGGTGGCTTTAACCTTGACTTTTATCTTGGCAACCAAGAGTACCATTTGACATTCCCTTCATTGATAGATCAAACCTGATATAAGAGTAGGGAAAAAATGGTCTGTAGCAACCTCATCAGACATAAAAGACCACAGTTATAAACAGTCATATAGTCTTGCCATTATTTACTCACAGATGAAGAATTTCTGGAAGCAGAGGTAGAGAATCCCATGGTACTGTGAAGACACAGGCAGGGAAGTGTGGACTCTGATCCTCAACATGGGGGAGACGCTGCAGGGGTGAAAAATGTCATGAGCAAAACAGCCATGGCCTCTGTTCCTCAAGGCATCATTTGGCAATGAATGAAGATCAAATAAATGACATTCTTTACACTGAGCATTATCTGCTCTCTACAGGGGGAGGTTTCAGTGGTGGAAAGTTGTTGAATACACAAGGGGAACGATGCAGGTTTTTGTGCCAATGCAATGGAAGAAAAAGAATGCAGCTGATTTCTCCTGAGTAGCCCATATGATCTGTCTGTTCCTTCAGCGTGCTGTGGTGTCTTTTGGCAACCAGCACAGTGGCTGCCAAAAGATAAGAGCACAGATCAGTTGTGTCATGTTCTCTCTTCATTCCATTGACTCAGAACATGCCATCCAATCTTGCACTCCTAAGTGCCACCTTTCAGTTCCTCAGTTTGGTGACAGCAAATGTCACTTGAGAAAAAGCACGAGGGCTATGATGGGTGATAATTTTGGGAAACACTGTGTGGAGCTGTGTCACTTCAAAGACTTGTTCTGATTGTGGCTCTGAGTGTGAATGTCACTGTATTGCTCAGTGTCCTCTCCAGGAAGAGAAGACACCCTGTGCATTGTGAAGGGGAGAGGAGACCACAGTTTGCAAATCAGATGATGGGCAGTGGAGAGCCTGTGGCAGTGCCAGGAAGTTACAGGAACTGTTTTGGATCTCTTGAAAATGCAGGATTTCAGCTGATGTTTGCTCTTCTGCCAGTTAAAATTGGGGGAAATCTGAAAACTCTTTCAGATCTTCTAGACAGATGCCACGAGTCCAGTGAAGCTTCATGCATTCAGCTGCAGCAAGGCCAATGTCAGGTCTTGCTGAAGGGGAAGTCTGGAGTTCAGATGCCAAACTCCACTTTTTCTGAGATTACAGGAGTGTGTGCAAGAGGAGGTAAAGGGGCCACAGTCTGGTAAACGTGAGGAGAGCTGACAAATGGATTTCCTAACCAAAATGAATTTGTATTGCATTACAGAAAATGTTGTACTTTGCAGGCTGGTAGGAGGGAGAGTCCTGCTTTTAATTATGGTTCAACATTATCTTTCACTGATAATAGCCTTTTTGTAATCAAAAGAGGTAAAAATGATATGCATGTTGCTGACTTTTTTGTGTGCACCAATGAGCAACACAATCATAATGTAGTTTTAGATTAAATTCTTTTGTTCCTTTTGTTAATTTGAGTTTGATGGCTTTCCCTGGTGCCAGAGCATAATTTACAGCAGAGAAAATTCCCTTAAATTGATTTTTAAAAATGCATTCCCATACACTACATTAACCTTTTCATTCCCTTATGGTGTGTGTCAAAGAAAAATGATCCCTGTAACTCCACTTACTGAAGAGATACATCTGTGAAGTATATTAATTGGTAGAGTTCCCATTCTGGTCTGAATATATTTTTCACATGGTAAATGAATTCCTGGCTGTGATAATGCTCATCTATCTTTAGAAATACCAGTATTCCAGCCCCTGTCATTTACTTTCTCACTGCTCCGTGTCTGATCACTTCTGAACTCTTTTATTAGTTGTGAAGGAGATTTATCTTTTAACCTAGATCAGGTGAAGAGAGGCACCAAGGCAAAGGTCCTCAGGACTGTTTTCATGCCTGGTGAAGCCACAGGGAGTTAAGGAGCTGAGTGGCTCTGGGGACACTGGCACATGCACGGTGCAGTGTTCTGTCTGCAGCCCCACTCAGAGGGCTCAGACTGGGTGCCTGGTGGGGACATCTCTGCTGCAAAGTCACTGCAGCATCACAAGTTTAGGATGTCTTTAAGCCTTGCAAAAGGAGGCAGAGGGAAAGGGATATGAAGACAGAGGTCTGTCGCTGTAGGACACGAAAGCACATGCGTGAACGCACAGCTAAAGGTGAGAGCAAAAGAAGGAAGTTTATTTTCTGACTCCACTATTTATAGTTTTACAAAAGTGACAGTGGATTGGAGAGTGAAGGGGCCACCTCTCCAATGGCACTGGACAGGTTACCAGTCCATCAGCTTTTCTCCACCTCTCTGAAGGAATGCAAAACAACTGAGTGTTTACAGAGCAAAGCGTGGGAAAGCGTGCAACTAGAATGAAAACATCAGAAGGCTAAAAGATTTCTAAAAAACAGGGCAACAGAGGTCCTTTTTAAGGTGTGTTATGATTACAAATAGATCCAAAGCTGTGCTGATCTCTGTAGGGAAATGTGGCCATGGTTCTGCCTGCTGGGTCTGATAAAGCCCTCGATTTCAGAAGCCAAACCCTGCTTCTTGTGAGAATAACAGGTTGGTGAGATGTGGAGAAGAAACTTCTTTCTTGGACACTTTTTTCCTTACCACCTCTGGAGCATTTTTCCATGGGATGCAGTGAACCTGTCACACAAAAGTTGTTGAGTCTGCATGAATGATTTTTCCCTTTTCAAATTCTATATTTACTTCAATATTATGTTCCTATATTTATGGATAAATCACCTGCATCAGGACTCAGGAGAAGAGGTGCTTTTGTCAGTGCTCCTGAGATTGTAACCTGAATCCTTCAGGGAGATTAGAAATTATCATGAAAGAAGTGGCTTTACTGCTGGTGGCTCTGGTGGTAGGGACCTTTGTGAAACAGATCTTCTAAGAGAAAAAAAAAATTGCAATTACTGTCTCAATCAGTTTTGCTTCTTTTTCTTTTTAATTCTTCTTTGAGTGGAAATGTGCATATTTCCATTTCACTCTGTAATTCACTTACTGAGTCTCAGAATTGTATTGAATTAAGGATAATTCTTTTAAATGAAAAATGAGCAAGAGAAGTGTTCTTTATATACAAGTCATGCTCCTGTGGTGTTGTGCCAGGGTTAACACAACCCAGTACGGAAAATTTGGCATCTTGCTTTCCTGAGGAAAAATTACTTAATGTTTGTTGGTTCTGTTTCCTGTCAACCAGAAAGTTTTAAAAAATTAAAATAAACGACTTTGCAAAGCCTTGTAATGTGCTGTGAGAACCTTAGCAAAAACAGAAATCAATTAAAACAGACCAAGCATAAGACTCATAAACCTTTGGAGACCTTGGAGTGGCTTTTCCTGACAGCAGCATCAGTGCTGAGCCAGCTGCTGGCATTTCACACCAAGAACCCGAGCAGCCTTCAAAGAACTGTAATTCTTCCAACCACAATTGTCCTAAGATAGTTCTGGACAAGGGCCTGGAGGAATTCAGACTTTTTTTAAAAAAAAAGACTTCATGAACATCAAATCAGGATATCCATGCAGTGGTTTCTGGTTCAAGAATATCTGAGAAATACCCCAGCAAATCCCATTGGGAGAAGTGAGATGTGTCCCAGTACTTTGAGGGCAGTCTCAGCCTGTGGACTCTGCCTCTTCCCTCAGCATCCCAGTGATGCCCATGGATGTCAGCACAGGTTGCTGCTAGCCAGAAAGGAATAGTCAGCATTATAAAATATATAAAAAACATCTGTGTGGTTTGTCAGTTGCTCCCAGGCGTGGTTTTGGCCCATTATAGCAGGACTGTCACAGGAATGCTGCAGAAAATGTTGGTGTATGGAGTGGCCCAGAGACTGTTTTGCTGATGAAGTTGTGGTAAGGTTGTGCTGCCCTCCAGTATCAGAGAGTTTGGCTTTTGGGTGAGAGGAGTGCTCAGCCAATCACCCCTGGGACAAGAGAACATATTTGTTTGCTGGTTTTTTATTTGCTTGTGAAACCAGGATTGAAAGTTTCAGTAGCTGAGATGAAGGAGGCAGAGATGAAGCAAAAACTCCTGCCTGTACAGGCTGGGGAGAGGGCCACAACTGGGAGAGAAGAGCCTCCAGACTGGATCCCACTCCCACCACTTCTAATGTCTTTTTCTCTAACAGAATTGTATAAAATGCAGGCCTACATTTATACTTTCTTTTTCCATTGTTCAACTTAGTTAAAATTTGTATCAGAGAAGAATATTTCTTCCATAATTTTATTTAAAACCTTGGTTACATACTGCAATATTAGAGACCTACATATCAAAAATGACTTGTTCCTAAAAACAACAGAAAATTAGGATTCTCTTAAAGGTAAAATTATAAGATAAGTATCACCTTCATATAAATATTGGTACAATGATGAATAATGCAATTGCATTGTCTTTGAAACATCTATATATCAAACATTTTGTATTTTTCAAAACTGTAAATGACTGGTGCTTGAAAATAAATTTTGTAAAATCCATTTCCACCCCTCCCACCCCCCACCACTGTACATATGGATTTCATATCCCTCTTCCCACTGTCTCTGCACCACAGTGACCTCAAACCTTGGCTGTCTTCATAGCTCTTCCTCACATTGCTCCCAAGCAAGTTATTTAGAAATTAAACCTTGTTTGCTTCATTTTTTCCTTCTTGTACAATTTAGAAAAAAATTATTTGTAAACTAAATTGAAGAAAAAAAAAAGCCTAGGAATTAATAAAATATAATATTGAACTAAATTTTTAATGCTGTCTTTCTATCTGGGGGGATTAAACACCTCATTATTTCCCGTATCACAAATTCTTTCTTGGTGTTCAGAGTCATAGATTGAAGGATGTTTTCTTTTTTTTACTGAAATACAGTTTCACTAAAAATCAGAATTTCCTTTGTACAATGTAAGTAGGTTGGCATTTTTTTGGAATTAGGGGAGAGAACAAAGCTGAGAGGTTGTTTTGCCAAGCTCTCAAATCTTTCAGAAATCTTTTCCCTTTTCTTGAGATCCTAATTCTTCAAGAAATAGAGTCGGGAGATGCAATGCTGGCATGCCTTGGCAGCACCACTCTGTGCAGATGTTTCTGCACGGGGAGGAGCAGTTTCAGGGCCCGTGTGTGTGCTGTGTGTCAGTTTGGAAGGAGCCAGGCTGTCAGAGCATTGTAGTGGAAAAACTGGAGCTTGGCAAATGCTGTGGCATAGAGGGGTCCTGGGATCAGTGACATGATCAGTGGCATTTGCACTTGCCAAGCATTTTCATGGATTTGGTGAACACACAGACTCCTCTGGAATAGAACCTGAAGCATCAAACCAAGTTTTACTGGTGCCATGGCAGATATTTCACTCTAGGAGATGATTTGCTTCTGTTTTAGCGGGTGAATGTGTGTGCTTATATCAAACACTGAAATAAAATCAAAGAAATGCTGTTGATTTTATGGGCTCTGTCAGTAGTGGGAATGGATCTTTAATTATGACTTGAATTACAGTAGCAGCTAAGGGCCCCTGAGAGGATTCACAGTCCCACCGTGCCAGGTGCTATAAAAACATCTGGGTTACAGTGCCAGAAGGAACCAAACTAATGGGAGGAATGGGAAGGGGATTAATAAAATGACATTATATCGAGGCCAACACAGCTCTTGGCTAAAGGCATCTGTAGTCACATATGTCCTGTGCCCTACACAGGTACAGTATTGCCATCTCCTTTCTCCTGGCCGTGGTTAGAGGTTGGCTGTGCCTCTGGCTGGAACCACTCAGAGTGCAACAGGTCCAGATGGTGTTTGCAGCATGAATTTTGTCACCTTCAGAACAGGTTTCTGGCAGAATTTCAGAGTCCACGTTCCAAGGTTCTAATTTATTTTGGAAGTTCTATGGAGCCACTCCGACCCTAAGCACTAGGGATAATTTGGAGATGTTTCAAATGGCAGTGGTGCTTATTTACAGACGCTGTAAGGGTGTGGGAGGGTGTTGCAGTGTGGTTACTCTACTTGGGTATGAAATTCTTGTGAAATGCCTTAAAGATTCAAAACACAGAGATGCTAAATTAATCTTTTACTGCTGCAAGGTCTGGAGGTGATCCAAAACCATTTCATCATAATGCCTATAAAAATGATGGGAAGTTATTAAATATCCATTTCTACAATCCAGAACATGTAGGAATTCCAGATATTACTGAACTTAAATCGTTTTACGGATTTATTTTTCTTTTAACTCGGAGGCAGCACTGGGTTTCATTTGTAGCTGATGCAGACTATGCAGTGGAGCCAATGATCTGTGTCAGTCAATGCTAACTGAGGATCTGGTGCCTTCTGTACCAAAACTAGGGAAGACTTGTCATCTGTTAAGCTACACTTAGGTGTGGGATGCAGATGGCATTCATTCTCTCTTCTTGACTTTGTAATAGAAACATGTGAGACCAAAAGCTCTGCATAAAACATGCAAGGTTTAATTTTATGGGGAGCTGAGCGGTACAGGTACAACCTTTTCCTCACTTATTCTCAAACCCACTATTAGTGCCCAGCCTCTGACCATTTGCCTGTGTGCACTTTGCAGATGGTGGGAGGAGATGGAACCAAACAGAATGGCTTCAGGGCATTCTTAAAAGCGCCTCCCAGAAATGCAGGGCAGGAGAGCACGCTGCATTGTGTGCAGGGTAAAAGATTTGTCTCACAGTGCTGGGGAGTGGGCAGCAAAGATGTTCACTGTGACTAAGTCATTGCTCCCTATCCGTAAAAGCAGCAGCAGCAGATGAAAAAAAAACATATCATGGTTGTGTTTCATCACCACAACAGGCAGATGGTTTTATCCCTCTTATTTCTGTTGGGGTTTTGCTGAAAGCCCACGTACCTGCCATGCCTCATTTGTAAAAACAGAGCAAGTTTTTACTCTTCTCACTCTGAAGTGTCACCTTTAGCACCCGAACAACTGAGTTTACTGTAGCCTCAGGCTCAGGCTCTGTGTCTATCTAGAAACTGATTGTTATTCAGCATCACACTCCAGCTGGGGCACAGCTCAGGGGGGTCTGCAGCAGCAGAGGGGAGGGAGTCGAGTAGGGAGAAGGAAAGGAAAGAAAATAAATAAAATATCCCCAAGCAAAAGTAACTCAGCTTGACTTCAGAGGTGAGAATGATGCTGTTACACGCTTATTATTTTTCATCTGTGTTATGATACTTCCTAAATTATTTAGTGGCTGAGGTTTCCTCTGTGCCAGGCAGGGTAAAAAAGTGATTCCTGCCCATGAAGAACCTCCATCCTAGGCTTAAGGCAGAGGAGCAGTGGAGGATCCAGGCAGGAGGACTGTGTTGAGACAGCAATGCAGTGTCAATCAGCAGAATAACCAGGATTCTCAGTGAGCTCCTGCTGTAACCACTGCAGTTCATCTAGTTTGCTGCCATTATCATTCCAATGTCTTTTTTGCAATGTAAGCTTGATAATCTAATAACTGTATGGGTTACCCACTCCTCAGTCATCTGTTGTACTATTCAGCAGGTGTAATCTGCTGCAATTTTGTATTATAAAGAACTGATCAGCAGCAAAATTTTTTTTTCCACTGAACTTCACAGGATTTTCTGTCTTGGACAACAGTGTTCCTATACCATTTTATTCTGTGCCATGTTCTGGACTTGGTGAGCTGAGTTGTAAGAGACACCCCCCTCACCCACATTTCATCAGACAGAAGTCTTAATTCAGAATTAGGCAGCATTAATGAAATGTAAAATACTCATTTTTCAATTAACAGTCCTAACAAGCTTGTTAGAACAATTTTTATTTGCTGTGTTTATAAGTGTTGTATTTAAGCTCAAAATTTGGAAATAAATCAAAAAAAAAAAAAAAAAGCAAGAAACAGAGCTTGCAAGAGTAGCAAGTATGGAAACTACAAAATTACTTCTATAAATCCCCATCCTGCCACTTTTGAGGCCAACAAAACATCTTGCACCTGCTTTTATTTCATACCATTAATTTCTTGGATTTTCTTTCATCTTTTGCTTCAGATTTACACCAGTGTAACTGAGTCCAAAGCTCAGTCTCCATGATCCAGTGTCCCCTGCTTCTGCAAAGAGCCTCTAAATACAGCACCTGTATCTGGAATGTATATATTCCATAGAATACACCTAGGATTTATTGTTATTGCACAAAAGTGGCAGCTCTGTGTTGTAAAAGACTAAGAGGCCCACCATGACTATCTCACTACTGATACTTCAAAGATTTTGGTTCAGGATGTATAAGTTTTTATTTCACAATACCTACACTTGATGAGTGATGTTTATATTGTCCTTCAGCCACAGAGAACATGGTTATTTATAAAAGAAAAAAGAAGTTGTGCTTGGTGAGTTGTTTTAAGAAGCTATTATATTATTGTAACATGACCACTGTGCTGGCAGGCTTTTGGCAGGTTTCAAATAAACATGCCAGAAATAATTTTGTTGACAGCATCTTGCATTGGAGCACATCCAGCCTTCATCCATAACATGTCAGCTCAGTGATTCCTTTACAGGCAGGAAAATATGTCACCATAGATCTGCATTTTAGAGTCTTAAAATACTGTAGATATCCAAATTAATGGCTCCAAAATCAACTTCACAGGTGGATAGTGATGTTTTTCAGTCACAAATGAAGATGTAAGAAATAGCATTTGCAGTTTTAATATGCAGCATCAATGAAGTATGCTTATGTAAAAACCTGTGGAAACATCTGGTTTACTTTCCAAATCCAAAATCAATTTAGTTTTGTGTAATAGGAAGAAGGAGGTGAAAAAAAAACAGCAAAGGAAAAGAAGGAGAAAGCCAGGCTGAAGGGTTTTAACTTGTTTGCACAGGTCATGAAGATGTTGTGTTAGTGCTTCATGTGAGGCAGAGAGGTGGCTCCTTCTGATGAGTGACTTTAATGTTTTCTTTCATGTTCCTTTTATCAGAGCAGAAACCATATGTGCCTGGTTTATTTCCCTTTGTGTCATATGCTCAGATTTCAGTATGAAACCCAAATTTGGTATCTTTAGGACTAACATGAAGGGCATCTGCTTGCTGGTGGGTTTAGATCTCCATGTTTATCCCTGCAACCCGGGTCTTTCAGGAACAGTTTAATTCCAGCTTTGTGCTGTGTGCTGCAAATGCCCCCTTTGGGCTGCCACGTCAGGAACATCATTTATGTTCTCCAATCAGTACCTTCCTAGGGCTGAATTAAACACCTTCCTGGCTTCAGTCCCAAGCACAGAGGCTCCCCTGGGCAGTGTGAACGGGCAGCTGATGCCTACTGGTGGGAAATGCCAGTGAAGGGTGGGGTTTGCTGCCAAGGGCAGGGGGTATCACAGGCTGGTGGGGCTGTAATGCCCTGGAGGTAAAAGCTGGTCACAGTGACACAGCAACGTCCCTCTGGAATTAACAGAAATACAGAGAGGGATAATCCGAGGTGGCAGTGCTATCATGGAGTCTGGTGTGATGTGTCTGCAGTTTTGCTGTGAGTGATTCTATCAAAAGAGGCTTCAAATGACTGAAAACAAAGGAGCAGCTTTCCAGACCTGTGCTGAATAAAGCTGTTTGTCTTTCTTTGAAAAGTCATTTATCTCTCCTTGCTTTTTACCGGGGGAAATTTCCTGATGGAATTTTGAAAAGAAAGTGAAAATGTTCTTTTCTACTTCCTTGAAGTGTATTAAACCCCCAATATTTTGCTTATGAATAGCTTTGCTCCTCTTGATACACTAGAAATTCACAGTCTTTTTTTGTTGAGATTTTGCTCAAATATTGATTGAATGCCTGGAGAATTAATGGGATTGACTTGATAATGGATTCAGTGCAAGTACAGATGTCCTGAAAGCTCAAGTACTTGTGTGTATTTCTATCACACCGGGACTTATGGATTGGGAAATCACACTTAATGCAAGGTTTTATTAATCTTTTGAACTACAGCTGGATTTGTAGATGTTATTCAAGTTCATTACATAATTTTTTCTTCAATTTTAAAACTTCTGACCGTTTGTGGTGAGAGTGTTGTTAGATTATTTTCAGGACTGTGACTGTTGCTGTCAGTTCTGTAACACTGTCAGTGTTTCACCCCTGTCCCAAGACACTGTGAGGGCTTGGATGGATTTCTCAGCAGCTTCCCCTCTGTTTCCCTGTTTCCCTCTACATCCCCCTACACCCTGCTGTGAAAGAAAGAAAATTTCTGCCATTTATGAAGAAGCTCTGCATTCTTTCCCTGGCTCATTTATCAGTTTGTTTCTCTAGGAAAGTCACAGACTTTCATTTGTGCCTTTTTGCATCATCTGAAAAATGGAGACCATAACAGTTTCCTAAAACTGGTGTTAGAAGACTAAATTGATTAACATTTTTATTGATAATTAAAGAATTTGTAAAAAAGTGAAGTGTTTTTTCTGTTTGCTTGTTGCCAAAATTGCATTTCTCAAAGCTTCTTACCTACTCTTCAAATCTTTTCTCCAATAATGATAGTATAGTATAAATTTGTTCCTTCTAATTATTTTTCACTTCAAATAGAAAGCCAAGGGCAAACTAGGGGGAGACAAGGAGGGGAAGGTGTGCTCACCTCTACCCCTCTTTGCCAGAAGGAAGAGAAGCCTTGTGGCTTTTCCAGAACTAGAATAAATGATGGAATGCATCAGGTGTTTAATGCCTCAAACTTGGCTGTCCATCGCAGATTTAAAGTCTCTGTAGTGGCTTGATGCCCAAACATATGGAAAGAGAGTCTAGACATTATCTTTTTCTGTAAAATGCATTCTAGAGAAAGGTTGAAAATTATTTCCCAGCACCTTCTGAAAACAAAACTGTAAGGTTTGCCTGACTTCCCTGTTCCAGTCTTGTTGGAAGCAGAAATAGAAGTGAAAATGAATAACAGAAGAGCTTAGTCTAGTAGAAAGTTTTTGTTTTAATAGAAAATTTTAAATGGAAAAAAAGTAGTCTTTTAAAGAAGAACTAGCAATTCTGTTTTAGACACACCATCCTTCATAATAAAGGAAATGAGGCAAAAATCCTAAATGGATGAGTTTTACATGGAGGAGGAGCATCCAGAGTTGTTCTGGCTGTGAAACCAGATCCCTTGACTGAATTGAGCCTCCCAGAAAAGTGGTGTGCACTCATATTTCATACAGTTCCTGCAGGTGCTTCAATGAGTGCATGAAGTCACATGTAATGCAAAATGCTAAGAGGAATCCAGCAAAACACATGAAAGTGCAATAAATTTTTAAGATCCTGCGAATGCGAAGACAGCACTTCATAAAACCCTCAGTGCTGAGAGCAGGGGTGCTGTATACATCATAGGCAGAACATATGGTGCAACAACAGTGCAGTCAGAGCTGATCAGTGAGTGGGGATGGAGCTTTTATTCTAAAGTTTTAAGGATGTGATTAAATTTAATGTACATGCTAGACAAGGAGCCTGTCTTCAATTCCTTAGACCTACCAACCTAGGAGTGCACACAGAATGCCCTGAGGAGATGTCGTGCTTTCTGGGAAGGCAGGAGAGCTCACAAGGGGGATCTCCTTACTGATTTTTATCTCTATACATGCCCCTGTGAATTATTTATCTTCCTGTATGCTTCTCTGACATCTTATTATGAAAGTCTCTTGAAAGTTCCTGTAAAGCTCCTGATTCCCAGACTTAATGAGGGTTGGTAGGAAATAGGCTTTGATGAGTGCGTTTGGAGGAGTGCTGGGATGGGGGCTGTGCCAGGAGGTAATGGGGAGTGTGGGTTCCACTGCTGAGCCACCTGTGGGTGCATTGCATTTATTCACTGTGTAATGACTTAGGATTAATTCAATTAATGCCCCCATGAATTATAACAGCATGGATTGTGTTCGGCTCAAGGGCATCACCCACCGTGGTGGTCGCAGGGTGTAGTTCTGCTGACATACCTTGCTATCTGGATTCTGTGCTTGTTTCCATGTCTAAGTGCCCTTTTCTAAATGTTCATCTTCTTTTGATGTTTCTAGGAGCTGGTGGGGAGTAATCCTCCTCAAAGAAACTGGAAAGGAATTGCAATTGCCTTACTTGTTATTCTCGTTATCTGCTCCCTGATTGTCACCTCTGTCATACTCCTGACACCAGGTATTTATAACCTTTAACTCACTTCCAGTCTGGTTTTCTTCTGTAATTTTACACTTCCAAGAGTAAAGGGATTGCAAACTGACTGCAAAGTCGACATCAAAGGAATCCCACTTCTGACTTTATCTCGATGTGATGCTGAGTTTAAGACTATACTTAGGTAGATTGTTTTAGAATTTTACATTTCAGTTCAGAGATCAGGGCTGCTGAGCTGAGGACATAAGGCTGGAACTTGATTGCCTAAACACGGATAGGGAGTGTCATTTTAGATGTGCCAGGGTAGGAGAGGAACCCACACAGGGCAGTCAGTGAGGGCACATAAACTTCTGAAATTCATGTGCACTTGGAGCAGTAGTTGCCCATTGAGGGTCCTATCCCAGACCATTGGAAATGGCATTAGATGCTTATGCCTTGGCACCTAAATCCCATCCCATTCAGCTGGATTTATTTTTAGTTCAGACCACAGTGTTTACAAAACAATTTCAGATAATGATATACCAGATAGTACTTATCCACAGCAAATAATTAGTAACTTCCCAATAAGGAATTCTTTAAATTAATCCCCTTACCAAGTTTCAGCAAAGTTCTGTGCATGTAACCTCTCTAAATTACTTCTCTTACAGTAGTTGCTTATGTTGTAGGCTTGAATTTTAATGTGGCGTCATTATGATCATTGATTATTATGTATTTATACAGCCCTGTAAATTCCCACGCCTACTTAGGGAGTAGAAATAAAGCAGCACTGACAAGACTGTGAACTGAATATGAAAAGACAAACAAAATGAGAGACAAGACATAGAAAAGAGAATTCAGTGTCAGAAAAGGTGAGGAGCTACAAAACACAGGAGGGAAGCAAAGGTTCCCTGCTTAGGGATGTAGGGGAGAAGAACAGGGATTCCTGCTTGGATGAGTACATGGGAGTGGGAGAATCTGGGGAGCAGCAGGACAGAGAGCACAGAGCTGAGGAGCAGAATGGAGACAAGAGAGAAATGGAACCTCAGGAAGTGGAAGAACACAGAGTAGTGAAGTGGAAAATTGAGATCGAAGTTGTGGGGCAATAATTTCCATCTCATTACATGTGAAAATACATGCAGTCCAGCAGGTCTGGGCCAACTTCCCTGACCAAAATCTTATCCTACAGTCCTGCTGTGTGATGAACAGGAGACAGTGACAAACCAAGAAACACAAGAATACACTGAATTAATTTGAAAATGAGTGAAACAATCAGCACATTATTTTTTTAGGTTTTTTATTGTCATGCCATATTCAGTTTATTTCATGTTATCATGAAGTTTTCAATGTAAATGTAAGTACCACGTGGTCATGCCAGATTAATTATGTAATTCAATTAATTAAAGTTAAACTTAATTAAGGATAATTTATTAAATTAATTGTGCTGCTGTTCAGATTCAACATCTTTGGACAGTGCTGTTCATCTCTGAGATCTTTTGGGGCATGGTCTGTGGACTACACTCACATCAGGCACAACTTAATAGATATGGGAATGTTGCCTTCAGTTTTACAGAAGCACAAATTTTCAAAGATGCACACTAAAGCCCAGATTCCTAAACCCATACCTGTGAGCCTCAGCAAGTGGTCTTGAAGCAACTGCACAGCACAGATGGGACCACAGGTGCCACTTTCATCAAAATCCAAAAAGATTGCATCTACTGAATTCATTTGATCAGCTAGGTGGGTTACCCTGCCATGATATGAAATCAAATTTGATAAGCAGGATTCTGGTCTCATGAAGCTGTGCTGGCTGTGACCAATGACTGAATTATCTTTCAGCTGTTTTTTAATACCTCCCAGAATAAAATTCTCCATAACTTTACCAGGCACTGAAATATCACTAAGAGGCCTGTAGTTTCCAGGGTCCTCCTTCTTCTCCATATTGAAATACTCATATTCAGCTGTAAATAAAATTCACAAGTGTATTTTTTATTTATATTTTATATGCACACACAAAGACATTCTCCCTTTGGAATGTGTGCACACATAAAATGCAGATATTTAGAATGTACCCCGCAACACCTCCAGATAAAACTGTTGAGAGGGTCTCCATGCTTAAAATTTAGGAATATGCAAATTCATTTTCTGTGCTAAAATTTCCATTCATATTTTTTTGACATTTCTAATTCCCTGATCTTCTGGTAAACTGGGCTTGGGTTGTTTTTTTCCCCTGTTGACGTTTCAGAATTATGTCCTGAATGCACATCCAAAAACTCTGAGCTCAGTACGGCTCCTGTTTTTGTTAAGGATCCAGAGTGCTTCTTGGTGAGACTATGGGATAAATTAGAGATCTTAGGTTGCTGCTGTGGCTTGGCAGCAGCTGAGTTCAGTCTTCTAAGCCACTGGCCCTGGAACTTGTTCCCAGGTTGGGCTATGACAGAAGGGAACAGGAGGCTCAACTCACGGGCATTTCCTGCCAGTCAGTGCTAAGTGAGGTGCTGAGTCTGGTTTAACAAATGTAAGAAGAATAACACTGCTAATCCTGACTGGGATGTCCCAACAAGGTAGGACTGGGGAAGATGGAGGAGCCTTTCCAAAAGGAGAAGCAGAGTCTGCATTTCCCCACCATAAAATAGTTATCTGGAAGAAAAAAATGTTTATCCTTTGGTAGCCAAACAGAGAATTAGGTGATGGATATGTGAGCAAGAGGCAAGGAAGGGGCAGGAGTGCAGTGAAGGAAGGGGGCAGAGTGGTTTTGTGGATGTTCACAGGGAGCTGCCAAGTAGGAGAGTGACATCAGGAAAT
Source organism: Lanius collurio (assembly GCA_020086605.1). NCBI lineage: Eukaryota > Metazoa > Chordata > Aves > Passeriformes > Laniidae > Lanius > Lanius collurio. The sequence continues at coordinate 3,726,774 of JACBWW010000017.1, read as the reverse complement.
AAAACAAACAAAACAACCACATGAAAACTCCACTTCACTGCAAAAGCATCCAAGAGGGTGATGCAGTCTGGCATGGATTGAGCAAAGTACTTGAGGATATTCAAATGTTTTTAATTCTTCTTTCCAATGATAATGGAGTCCAGCCCAATGCTGTCACACTAGCACAAACAACCTTTTGCATTTTACCTCTGAATCCCTTACTTGTTCCTGTCTATCTCAGTCCTCTTCCTGTCTGGGAAACCATTTTTCTCTCAGTATTTTGGTGTTGGATTGAATGCCTGCTTTGCAGTGCAGTAGCAAGGCCTGAGATGCAGAGATACTTTAAACCCAGTGCTGAACATCATTCAATGTCTGATTCCAGAGAGTAATTTTGGACAAAATGGGGCAGAGTGCTGCATACATGTAGTCCATGCTCAGACAAAG
>JACBWW010000017.1:3550256-3716544 GCA_020086605.1 Lanius collurio | reverse complement strand
CAAGGATTAATTAGAGCAGTATGTATTCTACTTGTTCCTTTTAATTGATATTAAATAAATATATGCTGAGATACCATAATTAAATAATTTGAAGACAGGAAATACTGTATTTCTGGTGATTAAACTTTATATCAGGTCTTTGTAACTGAAAATTTAGCAGGCAAAGATTTACTTATCTAAGAAAAAAGTCCCTGGTGAGCTTGGCTCTCCTGACTGGATTAAGCTGTTGAATGTATGAAAAGTACTTTTTCTTTTTTTTTTTTACAAGAAATAGCACCAGACTTATATAATTCATTAAAAGAAATTTAGAACAAGATAATTATCATTGATCAAGGGAATGTAATTATACTTTAAAATCTAACATCAGTGGAAATTCAATTAAGAACACAGGAGACCAAAGGTTTGCCCAGCCCCAAATCCTGTTTCCATGAGAGGCAGGGTGTGCATGCACAAGGATGAGCAAGAGGGCAGTGAACCTCATGCACTTTTTAGCTCAGAGAATTCTCAGCTCCTCTTGTGTATTTTCTCTTCAGTTGCCTAAAACAGTTTTCGCTTCTAAGACACTTCCCAAGCATCCTCCAGAGCCTCTGGCAGCCACTCTTTCTTTCATCAACAAATTTCACTGACCTAAGACCTCTTGCATGGGGAAGGGCTCTTGGGAGCTTGTTTCTATTTGTTTTGCTTGGTTAGCCTTAGATCAGAACCTTGGACCAATGTTTTCCATCTCTAATCTATAAATTTAAAGGATGGGAAGCGAACTACACACAAAGAGTGCACAGAAGTGTTTGGGTTAACTTCTCAAAGATGTTCAAATTATTTGAGTTTTATGACACTTGAAGACAATTGTATGCATGCAGTGTATTTTGTTTGACCCTCAAGAAAAGCCAGATGATTTTGCTGTGTATTAGAGGTAAAATCTGTAGGTCCCCATACCAAATCATGCCACACAAAATAATCATGATGTCATAAAATCATGTGATTCAGGTCCCCAGCTGGACATCATAGCTTCATGTGAAATCAGCACTGGGTCTACTGGGTATGATGCCAAGTTTTCATTTTGCTACTTGACTTTAAGTCCCAGCCTCTGGAGAGAGGTAGCACACAAAAATACTCTACTTTGTTTCAAAAAAGACATGTAATAAATAAACATATTTTTAGTCCTCAAAGATATTATCATAATTATTTCTAAATGGTCCTTCAAATGCTAAATTTATTTGGAAGGTAAATGGAGACAATCCAATGTTTAAATTAATTAGAAAATATGTTTTAAAAGTTACCAGGTTCTTTTGAAGGCTTATACCTGATTTCCAATGCTTAAGTTCCATAATAATTCACAAAATCTGGATAATCATCTTCAAAGCATTTTAATTTTTCAGGGAAGGCAGAATGGCAGGGGTGGAAAAAATGTAAACAAAATCTAGTAGGAAGGCAGTGGAACGTGTCAGTGTTCAAGCCAAGAAAAGTTAAAGTCTCAGCTCAGAAGTATTTCCCCTATAAGGAACAAAAGTTTGGATCTGTTGGATAAACGAGGATTATTTTGGCATGCACTTGACTCTATAAAAAATAGACTTCACAATGAATGGTGGTGAATCCAGCAGTTCAGAGACACTTTGGTCTTATTACAAGATAATAATCTTATTATTTCATCTCTTGTCTGCCTTGATTTTCAAAAGCCTGAGGTCGGGGTGATGGCCATGTCTTCAACAGACTCCTCATACAGTAAGACTTCAGCACAATCATGCCTTGCCAGACACATCTGAAATGACAGGGTGACATCAGAGGGATTGGGAAATATTGTACACAAAGATAATTAAAACTTTACCAGGAGCTGCACACTCAGCAGAGCTGCTTGTTAATATACAACACTCTCACTCAGTCTGCACTGAATTTAAGTAATCTGCCCATAATAGTAATAATGAAAACCAAGAAAAACACTTTATATGTTCTTTCTGTCCATGGTTATGTTCCATGTGGTCATTTATGCAGACTAAGCCATTCCAGGGTCTGGGTAGAGGTGTTGGCTTTGCCATGCATTCACTGTAGGAATATCTGAGTCCCATGGCATCTTCAGGCAGGCTGAGAAGAACCACCAAGACGTGGACAAACACCTAAAATCCACCAATTCTGCCCAGACGGTGTCCAGATTTTTTTCCAATACTCTGATTTGTTACCACCCTAACAAACACTTACTCTCTGCTCAGCAGTCCACGTTCCCATTTCCTGATGGACAGGAGCCCATCCCCAGGCCTGCTCTGGGGCTGGCTCTGGGTTCCCACAGCAGCAGCAGCAGGAGCAGAGCCAGCAGGGCCGGGCTGGCCCCACAGAGGGGTTAATTAATGCACATATGCTGGGCCATGTGCAGCAGCTTCCACTGTCTGCTGCTGCTTCAGCTGCTGGACTGACTCCTTGTACAGGACAAATTGCTTGGAATACTCATGCATAAGCCAATAGAGATGCTTATAAATAATTTGGAGGTATCTTTTCCTTCCTTATTCTCCTTGCCAGGGGCAGCAGACTGTGAACTGTGACATACAAAATGCCTTTAAACACGTCTTTAAAACATGCCACAGTGTATATATGTACATGTGTACATTTATTCCAAGCGTTTCATATTTTATTTCTTCCAGGTGTCAGTTTCTGGGGCAGCATTTGTGAGAGTTTGCCATTTCCTTTTGCCTTGAAGCTGATACCAAACACAGCAGCAGGCATAAGATATGGCCTTAAACCAAATTAACCTTTAACATAAAAGCGTGTTCTTTATTTATTTTCTAATTTTAATGCCTCACAAAAAATATTTTTTAAAAAGTATACTAATAACTATAATAGTCTTGATTTCTTTTCCAATTGCACACAGAATGGCTAATATAGCTAAACTATCAAGCCAGAAAACTGAATAAGAAAACAGGAGAGGGATTATTAGAATTCCATAATTTATATTTGCTTTCCTTCCTCTAGGGCAGGAAACTGAGAGTGTAATCAATTTTCTGTTGCAATCAACATTTTTAGGAGAAACAATATTGAACTATACTCAGGAGAGAACAATACTGAAAACAGCATGTTTTTATCCAGTTAGAGGGACATTATCACCTTGATCACTGCAGTGAGCTTGGGTTGCTCCATCCAAAAAAGATAGATTGTAATGGGAATAGAAATGGTCCAGAGAAATATTAAGACCATGACAGAAGCATGGAAATGCACAATAAAAAGAATTGCCCTGATTTATAAGGAAATTATGTAAGGATAGAAAATAAAGAAAAATATGAAGAAGTCAAGTTCTTTCCATTGAATAAGGGCATTCTTTGGATTTAATCTCATCAGCTGAAAGCTGTTAACCCATTGAGAAGGTGTTATTGGACAGAATGTTGATGAGAATTGATGGAAGGAGCAGTCATTCTTTTGATGTAACTATTTTTCATCCATTGCACTTAAACTAGGTGTTCTTATGAACCCTTTTGCTTCTGTACAACCATCAGCATAATTGTCTTCTTAGCAACAAACCACTGCTGCTTCAAGGCCAACAGAACAAAGGCAGTAAGAGGTGGGTTATGCTGGTTCCATGGTAGAGAGAGGAAGAGGAACAAGAAGAAGTGAAATAAGGAATTCAGGGCTTTTCTGGGCTTTGGTAGAGGACTCTGTGTAGGCACTGACCCAGTCACTGCAGGGAAACCAAACCAGTGTGTGATGCTAAGGAAAAGCTCCTCACTCCTCGTGGAATCATAGAATGGTTTGGCATGGAGGGGAACTGAAAGATCATCCAGTTCCAACCCCCCTGCCACAGGCAGGGAAACATTCACTAAACCAAGTTCCTCAGAGCTCCATCCAACCCGGCCTTGAACACTTCCAGGAATGGGGCATCTGAGGCTTCTCTGGGAAGCCTCTTCTATTGCCTCACCACCCTGCTTAACTGGCAGTAATTTTTTCATTCCGTCATCAGTTGGTTTAAAAAAAAGTGGGATTTATGTATAATTGCAAAGTGTTTCTCCAGCAGTCGTTCCCTTGCAGTTGAGTGCAGGAAGACTGTTCTCACTCAGGTGCCATGTCCTGCACTCAGTGCCATCTCGCTCAGGACACCAGCCCTCTGCCCAACGTCGCATCTATTTATTAATGGCTCTTTGCAAGTGTTGGAAGCGTTTCCTTTGGCTCTGTAACAGGGTGCCCTCTTGTGACCACTCCGAAGCCAGTGATCAAACACTGGCAACTGCGAGAAACAAGACAACTCTTCTTTTCTTAAAACAAAACAAGAATTTATTAAAAACAAGAAAAATAACAGAAATAGTTAAAAAATTAAAATTGGGATCCAATGGCTCGATCTAAAGGCCTCCAGGAACGCAGAAGACACAGTGATTTTGGCCCTTTTGGGCTGTAGACCACCAGAAAGGAACACTGGCAGTGCTGAGGTGACTTTAGTTAATCTAAAGTCAATTATTTATGATTGGCTTCCAGTAGAAACTGGCCTGTACTCAGCACTGACCTCTGTCAATGGCAGTTCCATCCAACTAAGCCAACTCCTGGTTCTGTGCACCCGAATTTATAGTGCCTGAGCTCTGCCCCATTCCTCCCACAGCCCACCCACATGGTCCAAGGTGGTGGGTGGGATGTAAAGGTGAGATAATCTCAGCCCACCAATGTCTCGCTGTTGTCCAGAGGGTGATGGTACTCTTTTCCAAAGGTGGGAAAGTCCCCTCATTGAAATTCAGGTTGCCATGGAGCCAAGCTGCAGGGTAAGGGTCTGGAGCTAAAAATAGTCTGGGGCAGTTAGGAACCTGAGTCCATTCCAAAGTTGGGTTGGATGTTCAAATCATTTGGAAAAACATAAAACATACTTGCAAAAATACAAAACAACCATTTAAACATTCTTAGAACAGTTAACAATGGTGTAAAAATATGAAACTTGCTATAAAATTTACAGAACATTATTTGTATTTAAACAGGGAAATAACAATTTGGAAAATTCCTTAGAAAAGGGATTTTTAACTGGGAACTGAATAATCTTTAATAAAGACTTGGGTAATCAGTATCTGGGCTGATGAGTCATTAAAAAGAATACAAAACTTTATTAATCAGGGTAATTAACTGGGAATTAATTAAAACAGTTAAAAATACTTGACATGCAAGGACCAACCTTCAAATTTCATATATGACAGTAACCGAGATGTGTCTTGGGATCTTGGATTTCATCTCTTGTCTGCCTTGATTTTCAAAAGCCTGAGGTCAGGGTGATGGCCATGTCTCCAACAGACTCCTCATACAGTCAGACTTCAGCACAATCATGCCTTGCCAGACACATCTGAAACGACAGGGTGACATCAGAGGGATTGGGAAATATTGTACACAAAGATAATTAAAACTTTACCAGGAGCTGCACACTCAGCAGAGCTGCTTGTTAATATACAACAGTCTCATTCAGTCTGCACTGAATTTAAGTAATCTGCCCACAATAGTAATAATGAAAACCAAGAAAAAACACTTTATATGTTCTTTCTGTCCATCGTGGCCATTAACAAGTGCAATTTGGTGAGGGGCAAAGAGAAGGAGCCAAGGGAATATGCAGAGAAATTAAGTGAGCTGTGGGGTCACCTTTTAATGAAAATTTATTCATGGGTTGCTTTTTTTTCTCAGTGTCAAATGGATTATTACATTGAAGTGTAACACATTGGATTATGCACTCCCCTGTGTGGAGCCAAACTAGATGAGGCAGGTTAAGAGCCGGGGCATTTGACAGAGAAGAGGGGGTCACTGACTGCACTGGACTGGGAGTGCTTGGAGTGACTGTCCCTGCATGGAACAGGCAAGGTGGATGCAAACAAGGAGGAATGGTATCTTGGACTCTCCTCTGAGCTAACAACTACAATGGAAAAAGATTTTGTATTCCCAGTAAAATCTGTGTCATTGTATATTTGGGGCAATGCACCCACCCCAGTCACTTCATGGAGCTGGGAGAAGCAGATTCCTGCTACCTGTTGGCTGCACTTTCTTTTCCTCTTCAATTGCATGATGAGCCTGAAAAATATGTAGGGTGTGGATAAAAGCATCGAGGACCGTTTTATGGGAAAATAGTTGTCTGGGGTTAAATTGCTTTTGGCCTGTGTTGAATGTGAGATATTTCCAGCAGGGAATCAATGGGATGAATGTAATCTGCAGTCTCCAGCTGTCCTGTAACCCAGGGGTCATCTGCACTTTTCCTTCTATAACATCTAGGATTTGAAAAGCACATGGCATGAGTACAGCTGAACAGGAGAATAAGATGGCAGAGAATTTTTGAGGGAGATTTCTTGGCTGTGGAATACACCAAAGTCAACTCAGTGTGGTGCAGTCCCCTCCTCCCCTCAGTCATCAGAAAAATTAATTGAGGGCAGCAAGCAACAAGGTGTGAGGTTTCACTGCTGGGGTTTTGCAGCAGTTTTGTAAGCAAGATGTTTTGCCCTGGATGGAATAAAAATGCATTTAGACCAGAGAATTTCTCATTCATTTTTTGCTTAATTGTAGTGTCTCTCTTTTTCCCCCCTCCATATGTTATAAAAGCAGATAGAAGTAGGGAAGGGAGTTACTTGAAATTGAAACAAGTTCTTGGTTTCTCACATGCATTTCAGCTTTTCATGCTTGTGCCACTGAGTCGTCATCTGAGACCACAAAGTTCCCATATTTGGGCTCTTTGAGGACTAATTCAGCCTCACAAATGAGGTAGCAGCAGAATTTTACCTGGTTTCAAATTTAGGATGAAAATTTTGAAGATGTGCTCTGCCTGGATTTCAGGCTTGGTGCTGAAATTTCTTTTGTTGTTGGTTTTGGGTTTGTTGTTTTTTTTTTTTTTTTTTTTTTTTTTTGTTTGAATCTTGAAAGATTTGAGATTGGATAAAAAAGATAAACAGACTGGTATTGCTGATTTTTATAGTTTTAAGTTTTCCCAAGAGTCAGTCCTCTTCAAGCTTTTGACAAGTTAATTTACAAGCCTGCTAGAGGTGCATGTTGATGTGGGAATTTTTCTGAGCTATAATTGTGTTTTATTTTACTGGTGCTACTCTAAAAGCGCTATATTGGTGCACCAAGTGCAACTGCTTTAAGATGATGAGCAATTAAAACCACTTCTTGCATAATAAAGCAAATTCTATCATGTTGCACTTAACATACCAATGCAATGTGTTATACAGCATTTAGCTAAATTATAGTAAATCACCTTTTTAAAGAAGTTTTTCTTTCAGCCTTGCATGTGGGGAAAAAAAGTGCTGGGAACAGTAAAAGGATAATGACCTATAATGGCAGAAAGCTAAAAATGGGATTCCAGTTGTCTCCTGGAATTAAAGGCTGTAGCAATGTTGTTAAAGGCAAGCTGTTCCTGTCCCCTGTTGCTCCTTGTATCAGCATCACAAAGTCTAAGAAATTCTTATTTATTTCTACCAGGCAAAGTAGCAAGGCAGAAGAAAAAGGAGTTAGTGGTGGGGGCAGGCAGATTGAAACAAGAGACAGGGTGGTGGCAGGGGCTCTGAAAATGTACAAATGCCAAAGTCCACAGGGACCATCCCTAAGGACCAGCTCACTGAGGGCATGATGAAGCTGTGGGTATGGAAATGGGATTTTGCTACTATTCCCTATTCATGATCCTTGCCTCCCACTTTCTCAGTCATCCCTGCCTGCTGTAGGCACCAGGGGAGAGGGGATGGGAAACCTTCCCTGCATTTTCTCTCTGGGAAGCAGCTCAGTATCAAAACAATCTTTGCTTCTGCCTTGGGGAGAGAACTTCGGAGTCAGTTGTTTTTTGGGAACATGATGTAAATATTAAATAGATGAACTGCAGCGTGTCTGAAAGAACAACAGATCACAGTATTAAATGCATCATCACAACAGCTTTATTTCCACCTGGGTTTGTGATTGCATCTCTCTGGACACCTGAATAAGCTTCCCCTGGGGACTGATTGTGCTTTTATTTTGCATTATGATCTAAGTGGTGAAGTTTTGCAGCAGTGAGTGAGCATGCACAGTCCTAGCATCTGTTTAACACGTGTTCTCAGTGTTTCACTAAGGAGTAAATTCCACCTGCCCCAAGGTGTGTAGATCTTGGGGAGCCACTGTCCTGCCTGACTCCAGTTAGGCAGATACTGTCCTAAGTGAGTCAATAATCCTGCAGGCCTAGTAAATACGATGTAATTTCCCCTTTCCTGAAAGCAAAGTAAGATAAGTATTTCCGTAAACCTGCCCATGTTCATCCTTCTCCCTGCTCATACCATGCTGCTCCTTATTCCTCTTTTGGTTCTTCTTCATATTTGCTGGTTTGGGGTATTTTTGTTCTGACAGTTTCTATTTCCTCTGTGAATTTCCCTTTCTGTTGTTTTCCTCTCTGCTTCCATTCTGTCCAAAAACCTCAGGCTCCCTCTCTCTCAAAACCAGTCCCTGAAGAGAGCAGGCTGTGTCTGAAGATAGATGCTTCTGCTGCATCTGGCAGGATTAAGGGCTTTTAGGATCTTGCCCCCTCACACAGCAACCTGTTAACCACAGCTTGTGCTATTCCCTCACCTGTGACACTCAACACATTTTGTACAGGAAATTCAGAACCCCTCCAGTTTACTTTCCCTGTGAGCTGCTCACCTGAGCTGTGGAGGTGGCTGTACTGAACATCCATGCCTGGTGCTTTGTGAGCTGCTGATGGGCTGCTCCCTCCCCTCGGGCTCTGCTGCGTGGCTGGGCTGTGGCTGTGAGTGTCGATAGTCCCAGCTGAGCCACAGCCTGCCTGTGTTCCCAGGTCAGTCAGGATGCTCTTCCCACAGACACTGTATTGTAGTGGGAGCTGCCAGCCTCCCCCAGTCCTGAAAATGTGGGCAATCACTACAAGCCAGTAGGTTTTTCCTGTGTGCTGCAGGCCATCTATGGGTGGTCTGGGTTTTCTTTCTCCAGCTGGACCCTTCTCTTTGGCCCTGGTGGGTGTGTGCTGGGATGAGAGCTGTGACGGGCTCAAGTCTTGGGCACAGCCACTTCTTTCCCCACTCTGGTGTCCATCCACTGCTCTGGGGCTCACCTGGCCCTTCAGAAGAGTTGCTGGGATGCTAGATGAGCAGAAACCTTTTTTTCAGTTTTAACTCCACTGCCTGATCCTCATGAATCTTTCCAAAGGAGTACAGCTGTAGTAGGTAATGTTGAAAATATAAATTCTGTCTGAAGAAACATCTGTCCTACTATTGCAATCTTCCTGCCTGTTATCTTGTTAGATGGTGAGTGCTATCCAGGTATTTCTGAACAATACCTGCCTGGGAGGACTCCAAGAAACCCTTGTCTGGTTCAGGTGTAGCTGTCACCTCAGTGAGGGTGGGCTCAGCCTGGCCAAGGGCTGAGTGATGCCGTGCACCACAGTGGGCAGTGCTGCAGGGCTCCTGCAAGACTCTTCCTTTGGATGTAAGATAAAACACCAAAGCTCCAACAGCTTTGGGTCATTAAAAACCCCACAGCAACTTTTCCTCCCATGAGGAAGGATGCCAGTGGTCTCTTGGTGGCCCTGTGACGTGTGCTGTGCCAGTGCAGACCTCCATCCCAGCACCCCTGCATGTGGCTTGGTGCAAAGTGACCTCTGTCCCCAGGGGTGGATGAGGGCTCATCCCACAGGACCTGCTGCTGTCTTCTCTCTTGACACAGCATAATATGTTTGCCAATCCTGCTAGTATCTGGAGGCTCATTTATCTAAATTAGCTTAGAACAACTTCAGGACTTAAATTTCCTTTATTCACCAATCTTCCTTAATCTTAGGGATTGAGAACAATAATTCCCTCAATGCTGGCTTTCATCAGACTGAGATTCATTCAATTATCTTTCATATTTGTTGATCAGGACTCAAGAAGTTGCCTTTTCCTCTACATCTGTGGCTCTAAAAGACTGGAGGGGCCTTAATGGTCTCGACTTTACCTTCTCTCTTTCGCTGCCTCTCGCTGCTGACTTGCTGCATATGAATTTCATAACCTCTTTTTGTCTACTTGTCATTCATCCATTATTAAACTGATGGAAAATTACAATTTCATTAAAATTCTTTTTAGAGCTGGATTTAAATACTTCTTCTTTTCTCATATTTTATCACTCAGTTTTGCTTTCTGTTTTCCATACTCTGACAAATAATCAACGTTCCCATCACAAGCATGCAGGTCCTGCTAGTATCTTATAAACCAGTCTCCCCTCTCTGGTAGTGTGGACTTCAGAGAAGCTGTACTGCACTAAATTTTTGGGCACTGAGTTATGTTCCTGTTGATGGATGTAATTCCTTCAAATGCTTTGCACTGCCAGCAACCAAACTTGCTCCTTTTAGAAGTAAAATTGTCCTAAATCCTCTTGTCCACTGTGGCAAGCTGTTTTGTCTGTGCCCAGTCTGACTATGCTGTTCCTGTCCAGGGCTCAGTGGCTTCAAAGGACATGAGCTCGCTCTCACTGGGTCTGTTTTCTCTGCTTGTGTATTTTCTGGCTGAATTCAAGACAGAGAAGCAGATGGGGTTTATGATTTCACCCATTCTGCTCAGTGGGTTTTTAAAAGTTTCTCCCCAGGCCTCTCCATTCGTCTGCACTGAGTCTGTGCAGCCCCAGGGCTGCTCCATTATTTCTGGCAATTGTTGTTTTTTGCAATCAGTCACCTTTTTTTCAAGTGTGACTACATATCTGTGTCTACACTCACAGACAGAAAATATATTTTACCACCCAGACAAATTCCTGGAAGTTGGAAGAGGGGTAAGGTAAGGAGTTGGTGAAGTGGACTTTGCTATTGAATCACAGAATCATAGACAGGTTTGGGTTGGAAGGAACCTTAAAGACCACCTCGTTCCAACCCCACTGGACACCTTTCACTAGACCAGATTGCTCAGAGCTCCAACTATCCTGGCCTTGAACACCTCCAGGGATGGGGCACCCACGATTTCTTTGGTGAAAAAGTGATGGAAGAAATCCAAAACTGAAGAAATGGAATAAATGACTGTAAGCCTGAAAATTATAATTTTTTGGAATCATTTATACTGAGCACCAGCCCCAAAGAAAGGCAGATATAAAAATGAGATGCAGTGATGACCTTTATCAGATGTGGTGACAACTATAAATCAGGCTGCAAATTCTCATCAGCTTGCTGGACAGAATTCATTACAGACAGAGGCTGCTGCATTGCTTTCTGGCTTTGATTGAGGTATGTCCCATTTAAATAAATGGTCTTGCACTGGAACAAATCACACATTTCAAAACAGAAGTCCAGGAATATTAGTCATCTTTTGAGGACTAAGACCAGGTAAACCTCACAGTGTTTTGTTTGTAATATCTTGCAGATCAATTTGTTCTTCTCTTAAGCAGACCAATTTTTTGTTCATTAATTCAGGCAGTGTATTGATGGCTGGTATTGAATATAATGGCAAGATTTACAGCCGTAAAAAATCAGCACTGCTTCATTTATGTTTTTTTTTAATTCATTTCAGAAGTATATGCAGCAGATTAAGACCTGATTTTAAACTTGTTATGGTTTAACAAATAATAGGAATGTCTGTCATCTCTTACATCCAGTCATGGAGCAATCATGGAGTAATCTTCCTGAAATTTTACAGTTTATTAAAATGTTATGGGGTTTTTTGGAGCATAAGGAGCATTAAAATTTGGTAGCAATGTCATTAGGGGCAGTAATGTAACTTCCATCAGTTCCTGCAATGTTCAAGAAACAGCTTCACAGACTCATTAGATTAATAAGATACTTTACCTGTGTGCTGAACTTTGAGCTGAATTTCATTGCTATATTTTTCAGTAATTAGGAAATATCCCGAGAGCCTTACAATTATCTGAATGTTTTGCTGGCCACATTTAAAATGTGATTTTTCTGCCTAGAACTTAGTGTGTAATGGGAAAACATTCTGTGTTGTTGATAGAAGGTGATTATTAAAGCAGTAATCTTTTTCTAAAATGCCTGATTATTAGGTAATAGTCTGTCTCTCAGTTAATTTTTTCCTGTTATTTCTGGAATGCATGAAATATTGCTGGAAAATAAAAATTTGGATGGCATACTTTCCTCTTTAAACAATTCTTCAGATTTTGTGGCCTGAGAATATAAAGACCAGGTGTGTACAAAGCATGAAATCTTTTATTGCCTTACTCCCTAAATTGCTAGCATAAACACATTTCTTAAGGATCTGAACACAGAAGGTGGAAGTTAGAGCTGTAAATAAATTGCTGCTGGATCAGACCCCAGGGACTGTCTCTTCTGACATGTGGACCAGGACAAGGGCAAATACTTCAGGAAAATTCTAAAAAGCAGGCAAATTTCTCAAGCTGATGATTCAGGATATGCCTTTAGTCCCTCACTATGGCTGGTTCAAAGGCTTCCTGAAAAACACCTCCCTTCAAGACATATAATCTTTGATGGATTTTTCTTCCACTTTTTAAATTCTAGTTTGGATCCACCTGCAGCCCTGGCACTTGCTCTGTTCTGGGACTGTGACTTCCACACTTTGTTTGCCTTCAGCATGAAGAAATAATCCCTTTTATTTGTTTTGAACCTGACACTGACTGGTGTCATTTGGTGCCTTCCAGTATTTATCTTGGAAAAGGCAAGGAATAAGCATCCCTGGTTTATCTTCTCCATACTGCTTATGATTTTTTTTGACTTCTGTCCTAACTCTGTTCAATCAGTTCTTTCTCAAGTTAAAATTTCTTAGTTTGTTCAGTCATAAATTGTATGAAGGACTATTTCAAAGATAAATGCAAATCTTAATCTAATTCAGATCCTCCTTTTTTTTTTTTTTTTTTTTTTTAATTCAAGACAGAAGTTACTGATAAAATTTATTCCATAATTTAAAAAACAGTTATGCTTTGAGAACTTTGCCTATGAGTCTGAAAAGCTGCTACTCTGATTTTGGACCCTGAGAATCTTAAAGTTTCTAAAACCTTGTGATTTTGAGAGGATAAACAGTATTGCAGCAACTATTTGCCCTTACAGAATCTGATTCTCAGAGAATATTTTTTTTTTTCTCCACTTATGTGTAAATCTGTGACATGAAGGAGATTTTTATTGGTAGCAATAAGCAGAGCATAAAGCTTCTCATCTGCACATTCAGAGCATTTTGTGAAGCTGGTTAATGACTATGATGAGGATTATCATCACCAGGTTGGAAATAAAAGACTGAAACCTAGATAAGGAGTGTGCTAGGTCTGTACACCAAAGTTTTGAAAGAACCAAGTGTCAAACCCCAATGTTGCTTTTAGCAGGTCACCCCAACCGGGCAGTGCACACCTCTGTGGTTACAGTGAGCTGAGTTTGTGTTTGTATGGATCCTAGAGGATTTAACCTCACCTTTGACTCATCCCAGGACAACCCATGGATGATATTAAACCATCCACGTGTCCCTAACCCTTGTTGCACAATGGTAACACCCTTGGGGTAGCCACAGTAGGGTAGGCAATGAGGAATTGTTTCCCTAACTGAAACTGGAGGCAGAAGTTTGGTAGGATCCATCAATTCTCAGTCTAGCCAAGTTGTAAAAAATCCATAACCCTAGTCCTGTGCCAAGAAAAACTGCTGATTCCCTTAATGGCAGAGTGCTTGGGACTTATGTTTTATGTTTTATCTGCAGGGCAGTGCATGTAAGCACTGATTAGGCTTGAACTTCAGTTTATGACACCCTTTTATTGTTGTAATGTTTTTCATCCTGAACTTTTGACCTGCTACCTAACCCTCACTTGGAGTCCCTTTGATATGTCTGCCCCAGCCTTTCTGTCAGGCAAGTTGTGTGCTTTGAGAGCTGGACACCATCTCCAGTATTCTTGTCCTTGTCCAGCTGTCTTGAGAGCTGGAGCAGTCCCAAAATGCATAGAGACAAGCTGATTTGCCTTGTTTAATGTGAAAATGGTGATTTCTCTGCATGTTTCTCCTTCTGGTGTAAGTTTGCACAACAAATGTCAGAGTTGGAGCACAATATTAGGGTCCAGAATCTGCTTTGTTAGAGGGTCACTTGCCTTTCAGGGACTTTCCAGGCTTATTAAACTCCTACAGAGACTGCAGACCTCGGAAACCTTTAAACATAAGGAATGGGGTTTTTTGGCCTTGTTTGCTACCCTAACAATATAGCAAGCTGTGCATGTACATTCAATTCATTGCATTCATCTAAGGGAAAGTGTGGCACCACAAACACGTGACAAACACTAACCCCATCGTTTTATGGCTGCCCTCAAAGCCACTTTTAGCAGTGGCTGTGTTAAAAAATAATGTGTTCTTCAGAAAGAAGTTCCCAGCAGTACTTTTGGTTTGAGTCTGTAATTGGGTTTCACACAAACAGACAATTTCAGATTTCCTTAATGACCTTTTATTTTCCTCCTTGCAGATAATGAATTCATTTACAGAAACCAGAATGGCACAGTGATTCTGAGGAATGTCGAAACCAACAGTTCAACAGTATTAATAGAAAACAAAAAAATTGTAAGTATTTTCTATGACAAGTAGCTGAATTTCACAGCAGTTGAATCAGTAAAGCAGAAAATGACTTGGGTTTCAACTTCATGTATTGTCAAGGAGAAGCAATTCACTGGTAATACAATGGGCTATGCAGTGATGGATAATGTGAGATTGAACTCCAGCTTTTGTTATTATTCTGTGAGCTCAGTTTCCCTCATACTTCTGGAAAGTATCATATGGAGATTTGAAGCTAGTCTTGCATATCATATATAATTGAAAGATGCATAATTCTCATCTCTGCATGCTTAATAAAAAAGACAATTGATATAATTTACTGGCTGTCATCATTCTCTACATTCTTCCATGCAAATAGGTATTTTTAATTTGTACATTTGCTGATTTTTCTTGTCTAATTTCAGTGTTGTTTATGAGTAGTGTTGAGAAATAGAAGTGGAATTGCACAGGAGAGAAACCCTAAGAAAGTGTGAAAAGAGGTTATTAGGTGGCTATTAAAATGCACGCAAAGAAAACAAATTCACATCTGAGAGAGGGTATTGTTTATAGCAATAGAAGTGTTTTGTAGCACTGTTTTTTTGTAGTAGATGAAGAAGATTGTGGCAGAAGTTAGTACATCAATTGCATTAATTATTTTATGAGACAAAGAATTTATCACTGAATTATTATAGTGGGGCCCAACATTAAGTTTCACATACTGCATTTAACCTTCAACCTTTGCTGCATCACATAAGCAATCCTCTTTTACCAGAGTGTAACCCTTTTCTTTACAATTCTAAGGGTAAAGAATGGGCTGGCTTCCTTTGACATCAAGGTCTATTGAAGTCAAATTGCTTCCATTTGGCCTCTTATTCCCCTGGTTTTTAATTTTTGGCATTTGTAAGAAAAGGACGGCTCTACAAGATAATCCTACATTCTCATGCCATTGCCACCCTACTGCCTGTTCTACCTTTGTTGCTCTGCCCTCTCAGTAAATAAACCTGCAGATCCCCTCCACACTAATCCAGAAAGTCCCAGTGCAAGAGCTACCATTCCACCTCACTCAGACACGTCATCTTTATCCTCTTCCTTCCCAGCCCTGGGCCAGAAAACCTTTGCTACTTGGTTATGTTTTCCTTTCTCCATGTTATCAACATAACAGTAAATAAATTCTGTCTTCATGCTGATGCTGCTGAAGGCTCCCCTGTCCCTCCTCATCCTGATCCACACTGGGTCAGCAGCCTGTTGGATGTCTCAGAGAGGTGGTGTGTGCCTCCTCCCTGGAAATGCTCAGGGTCACGTTGGATGGGGCTCTGAGCAGCCTGGTCTGGGTGAAGCTGTCCCTGCTCATTGCAGAGGGTTGCACAAGATGGCCTTTAAAGGTCCCTTCCAACCCAAATCATTCCATGATGGTGTGAGCTGTCCCCTCTGCTTTTGGCTGTCCCCTGGGCTCCCCCCACAGCACACCCAGTACTTCCAGCCTCACTGGCCTTGGGGAGGACTTTCCCCAATGGGGTGCTCTGTCTTTCCCAAATTCCCCTTTCAACTTTGCTCTCTCAAAAGGGACTCTCTCAAGGACTTACATCTAATTTGTTAGGTGAGAGGGTGAGATTTAAAAGGCTGTGGATGAGTGATGTGTTAGTGGCACCTCTCTTTGACATTGGTGCCATCTGTGCCAGCAATGCATTATATTGAAACACGCTGGGAAGGAGAAATGGCTTCACTATACAAATGAAAAGTGAAGCAGAAAAAAGGTAATGCCTGAGAAGTCTGAGATATCCTGGCATTTCTCCTTGTTAGCAAGATTTACAGTGCTGATTTTTGCAGAGCCCAGGTCAGGGTGCACTGTATCACTGCAGCATCCCAGACTTCTAACTGGGGAAAATGGAATAGTTTTCCTCTGTGTTGTCTTAATTGGGGGAGGTAGTGGTGTCTGTATTGCTAATTTGCTCCAGAAGCTATTTACTCTTTTTCATCTCCTGCTCTGAGAGAATGAGAGGGAATTAATTAATTGCCATTTATCAGAGTTTTCTAATAACTACAGCCTACAGCTGCCACCTCACCAGCCACTGTGCAGTAAGATTGAAAGGAAAATTCTGGGTTTTTTTGGTATAGCTGCCTGCTCCGAGTCACAATGCATCTATTATTCCTCTTTTGGGGGCACGCTGGTGCCCACATAACACTTCTGGTGTTCGAAAAAAGATGCTACATTTTCGAGACACTTAATCTGGCAATATTGTTCATCCTTAGAGAGACAGTCATAACAACTAGTTCTAGGTGTCATTAGCTTGAAAACTGAAGAACATTTGTTTCAATATTGTGTTTATTTTTCAGGTCTCCTTAAAGGCTATCCGGTATGAAGTGTCACCTGACCGGGAATATGCTCTATTTGCCTTTGATGTTGAACCCGTAAGTAAACAGATTTGATTTCAAAACACACAGCCAGTGGCAAACTTCACTTTTTTTTTTTTTCACTTTTATGCCAAGAAGATGATGTTTTAAATTAATTGCTTCCTATGAAACAAAGCAAGAACCCCCCATACTTAGCAATTCTGAGAGCATGTCACACTGCCATCTAGTAGAGGAGAAAGGTATAAATTAGACCATAGAGGAAACACTGTCATTGCCGGGATTTTATAGCCTTTGGGAGGGGGATTGTAAGGACATGTCTTTGCTACAAGGATTTCTATCCCTCTTCTGAGATTTTTTTTTCCACAGTGCCTTTTTCAGTGACCCTATAAATTTCTTCTGCAGAACGAAAGCTACTGTCAGTGTCTCCCACAACTGAAATAATACATTAATTATGGTGTCACCATTCCCAGTACTGCAGTTAGGGTTGAGCTATCACTTTCATTATAAATCCTTTTCTTCAGAGGGTTAGGTATAAATCATTCGTAAAAAATCACCATTAGGTTGCTACTAAGTTCTGGATTACAGCAATTTTTTTACCAAACTTCAAAAGAGAAAAGTGTAATGACTCATTTTTAAATGATGACCAAAGAATCAAACATGGGGGAAGCAATTCTTCTGCATGACTAATATTTTTGTCTTTCTCAATTCTGTTGGTATAAGGCCTGAAATGTTTGAGTGATAGCTATGCTGTACTGCTTGGATGAACTATAAGCCCTATATTTTTTGTTTCCACAATCTAGAATATCATAAATTCTTCAAAATAATTCACTAACAGCTGTAATTCTTTTTCCATAATGTAAATAACTTTTCAGCTCCTAACCAAAGGAAATTTGTTGCTCTTTTAGGTAGTGGGGGTTGTGGGTCTGTTGCTCATCTGATTTCTTTGCTATTATCTTTGGAGTTATTCCTGACTTGGTGCTATAGAAGTCAGCAGAAGCATGCCTGGTTTTAGAAGAAGGGAAAATAAAACTGTATCAGAAATTTTAGGAATAATTCGTAATGATTTTTGCTGGGGAAATTACAGGTGATGTGACTTCACTTTCCTGAAGCTTAGATGAGTTCCAGACAGAGATGGATGAGGAAGTGTTAATTCTAAACATGGGGAAGACAGCCTAAGGGTCACTGAACAAGCAAAGCCTTTCTCTCAAATTTACCACCTTGTGAGCCAGAGATGTTTTGTAAAATTCAGTTCTTTTAGTGGAAATCTGCCTTTGGCTGTGGAAGGCCTGTGCCAACACTGCTCAGATGCACTGTGCAAGCTGGAAGAGCCCTGAGGAGGGAGGGCTTCCTCAGCTCCTCTGAGAATGACAGAAAAATACCTTCAATGACCAAAAAAAAAAGACAGAAAAAGTTTAATTTCTGAAAAACAGTAATGAGAAATTAACTTTTTATTCTCAACTGTTGTCCATTGAAAGGACTGCACACTCTGAAGATCTGCAAGGAGCAGAGTTAGGGGGGCTTTTAGAGTGCAGACTTAGTGTTCAGGCTGCAGAGGAGAGCTTGATGTGGGCAATTTGGTGGGATTGGCATGGGAATGGGAAGGGATGGGCTGGATGTGTTTCCTCTGCACCCTCCTCTCTGCATGCCAGTGCTTGCACACCTGAGGGTTGAGGTACAGGCAAAACGTTGAGCTCGTGGTCCCTGAGATGCCTCTCTGGAGGACAGAGAGCAGCACACAGCCAGGTGCTGCCTTCCTCACACCACATCTGCCTCCAGAAAGGAAAACCCCGGGTGGAAGGCTGAAAACAGGACCTTTGGGAACATTTCAGGATGTGACATATACTCAGTGTAAGAGAACATTGCAAATTGTTCAGCTATTCATATGTACCAAGAGCTCCTGAAGCAAAATAAAACAAAACAAAACCCCCTCTTTTTTTTTCCTTTAAGAGCCATGTTTATGGAAAAAACAAAGCTTGTTTTTGTTTTGTGTTTTGTTTTGCTTTGTTTTGTTTTGAAGCATTCTAATAGAGGGGCAGTTAGGTTCAGTCTTGGTTATTGCAGCCTTAAGCCATGATGGGTGGCTCTGTGAATTAAAATGGCAATAACTGTTAAATTACTTCTTCAGCTTTCTTCTCCCTTGGTATGCAGACTGGGGCTGCAAATAATTGCATGTTAGTTAGCTCTTCACATTTTCTGCATTTCAAACTGTATTCTTGGACAAAATTCAAATTACGCTGTTGTCTGCAACACAAGAAATTGATTAGGAAAGCCTTGGGCAGTTGTCCTTGTTGCAAAGTCAAAAGGAAATTTCAGATGTATTGACAGTGGACATGTCTTTAAAGTTTAATTCTACAATTTCAAAAAAGGGGCTTCTTAGAATTATTGTGTACTTATTTTGTAAGCATCACAAATTGTTTCCTATTATTTTGGCATTTGAGAGTGGGATGTGCTGCCTTTTAATTGTTTGTGAATATAGATATTTTCATCATTTTTTTACACGGTACAGTTGTGCTGCTTTTACATATGTGTATAATATTTTAATATGCATAGTGTGAATTAATCATTTTTTCTGAATCCTGAAATGAATGGATTCAGCCTCTACTAGCCAGGAATGAACATCAAATAGAAGAGCACAATGTGTCACTCCAATGAAGCAGAATATTTTTAAGGAAAGTGCTACAAAGTCATTTCCTTCCAGTAATAGCTGCTTCTATACTTTTCTATTTATTTGCACAGAAGCATCTCTGCTCAGTGTTGGTCTGGGTGACAGCAGTGACACCCACGTTGGAATAACACAGCACTGAACTGGCAGACACCTATTTTGCAAAGATACTGAGGCAGCTAATGCTCGTTTTCCTGTTGTATCACTTTATAATTTTAAAGGATAATGAATTAAAGCACATTCCTTTCAATATATTTCTCCCAGGATGCTTGGCAGAAAGCTGTGAGGTTGGTGTGGGTACACTGGGGCTAGTCTGGCTGTCACATTTCATTGTAAATGCTTTTTTTGCAGTGATTATATTTACAGAAGTTTAATCTTTCAGGCAGCAATATTCTGGGTAAGCCTTGTGCTAATAGGGAGCTTTTCTAGCCTTGAACACAGAAGATTTGTTCTTTTTCTGGAAAGGTCACAAGAAAGGCACCAGGATTCTTTGTCTTAAAATACTCCCACAGTTTTTCTGCTGTTTGTTTTTTGGTTTCTTTACACTAAAACAAGATGCAACCTGAGGCTGAAACAGCAGAGTGGAATTTCTGGAAAACATTGGGGAATAAACATCTCCGTAGAGAAGCTTTGATTTCAAATCATCCTTCACCAAAACAAGTGTGTGGGGCTCTGATACAGGGTTTAATAACCCCACAAGGCACTGGCAGCTGGAGTTTGGCCACTGCACCTCAGCAGAAGGGGTGCAGAGGCTCATGGCCATCTCTGGGGCTGCCAGGCCAAGGACAATCCTGCCCAGCTCGTGGCTCCACCAGCACTGGTGGGCAAGCTCTGTGCTCCCAGTGCTCCTCATGGGGACACACACACAGGTCCCCGGGCTGGAATCACTCCCTGGTCTCCAAAATGGATTTCCTGAATAGCCAAGTGTCTTGGAGTGACTTGATGTTGTATTCCCTATCACGGCTCTCTGCCCAGAAATTAGTTTTATGCCTTTCTATGCTTTTAAACTGGGCCTGAGTGGAGAAAGAAGTTAAAAACCCAAGGACAGACACAGAGATAAGACAGATGGCTCAGAGTCCTCTGGCAGTGGGGAGAGGAGTGTGGAGCACCCTGCTGGCTTTTTCAGCAAGGTTTTCTTTGTTTTTTTTTCTTTCTCTGGAGAGTTGATCTTTGTTTTTTCCTGGAATTTCAGATTTTTTCCCTTTTTTCCTGCTGGAATTCTTCAACATCAGAGCACATTGGGACTGTTCTCCTCTGAGGCTCTGGCTCCAGGAGAGGGGGCCCAGTCACAGCTCCGAGGAGGAGGGAAACCTGAGGGAGGACTCTAACACTTTCCCAGGTTTTTCTCCACAGCGAGAAGTTTTATTATTTAGCATTATTATCCTTTTCCTGTGTGTTTGTTAAATAAATAGTTTTATCTCCTTCACTTTCTTTCAGGAAATTCCTTTTGTCCCGTACCTGGTGGGGGGAGGGTTGGTTTGTAATCTGCCTTCTCTCAGAGTATTTATTTCTAAATTTGGCCAAACTGGCACACCAAGTGACAAAGCAGCCCTTAAATTCAGTGGCATTTCTGTGACTGAGGTAAGAGTAAAGACAAGTAACTAAAGCAAATATGTGAGAAGTAATGTTATTTTTTGGAGTTACAAAGTGAGATGTAAAATAGGGAATATTTAATCGCCTTTATTAAGAATCGGTGTTATCGTCATGCAAGAGAGGAATTAAAGCTGCCAAGATTCTTCTTAAATTTTTTTGGGTTTTGTCTCCAATTTTACCAGCCCATTACTGTGTTTGTGCTAGTAAAGGGCAACTACACCCAGAAATGCTGGCTGATTATCATGGACCAAACTGCAGAGACTTCTGAACAAAGTCAGGGCTCAGATTGTTGCAGCTGATACAACAGATGCTGTTACCTGTTTTGTAGTAAAAGAAATGCTCTTTTTTAATGCTGAAGGCTGGAAAGAATCAATCCTTTTGTAATTAGAACACACTCAATGATTATTTTTTAGACTAGTTCATGAGGTGAGTTGAGTATTTCTATTCTCCCTGCCTGTATCTCTTACAGGAGTGATGGGACCAAAGAGAGCTCAGAAAGACTCAGACCAAACCTTAGACTTGGTATTTAGAGTGAATGAAGTAAAAAAAAAACATTATTTATAGAAAGCAACATATTACTATTGTTGTTGTTACTATTTTTTATTATTTCTCCAAGTCTGGTTGTTATGTGGAATGAACAGCTTTTGTGCTTATGGTACAATTACAACCTCATACTAATTTAATTAGCCGTGTAAAAATTAAAATAATATAATGCTTGTTATTTCCAAAACATATTTATGGGTATAAATATTAATGAATCCTCACAACATCCTTTTGAGTAGGTGATAAACATTATTATGATAAATACACCTCTGAAAATTGAGCACTGTCATAGCTATCATCAGTAATACTGCTCAAACCGTAGTCATGATATTTATTGCTTAATTGAAACGGATTTACCAGGACTAGAAATAGGCTTACATAAATCAGTTTTCTTTCTATGGCAATAAATGTATTTCAAATTTACTTTTTTCATTCTCACTCATTGAATGTTGTTTTCAGGAATACCGAAAATGTTTAGTGATTTCATGATAAAGTGAGCACAGGTAGAATAATTGTGTCATAAACAATGCTAACTGTTTTATTGATTGTTGTTTAATTTTTGGTGTTTGTTGTAAATTGTGTAGTTTTTGAGGGAAAAAGCTTATATTTATAGTTTTTCATATCCTCTTTTTAGTGTGAATACAATTTTGAATCCTTGTTCATGAATCACAAGGATCCTCTATTGGAAAGCTGCACAATATAAGGGCATTGTTCACTTATATCAAAAGCTGGTAGCTAAAATGATTTTTTCCAACATTTTCAAGCCTAAAGCAGTGTAATTTCATACACTTGTGAGAAATAGTTACTATTATTAGGATAAATAATGGATTAGGACAATGCACTTCCAAAATAAAACTCAGAAAAGACTCAGTCCAAATACTGTTTGTATTAGCTAAAATGTTTTTCTGTTATTACATCTGTGCATGTGTGTATCTTCAGGCAGAGTATCTCCTCTTTTCTCAATTCACCAACTGTATGAATGTAGTCATGACTGAAGAATAAGCTGTATGACTGTAGTCATTTAGTGTTTTTTTAAAGAGCAGAAATCAAGTTATTAATGAATTAGAGGAAACACGTAGGCCAGCCACTTATCAAATCTGATATTTTGGTAAGTTTTCATGAAAGCAGCATCTTCAGTTACTCCCCACAGAATAAATATTATTAATATCATTCAGCTAATCTTTAATATTTCAATGAGATGCTCACAGTTTCTGAAAATGGCAGCACTTTTATGTGTGTGCCTGTGTGGGCTTTCAGTGAGCTTGTTCTGGGGCTTCAGGGCTGAAGGTGGGCAGCACCTTTCTTTCTCCTTCTTCTTACAGAACCTCTTTTGAGTGATATTATTTTAACAGCCAAGATCAGCAGTGTAAATAACCTTGTTTGATAAAGTACTGTTTGACCTCTATGAGGTAGAGCAGTGGCTCTCCAGCTACATTTACATAACTAAAGCAAAGGCCTGTGTGTCCAGAAGAGTTGTTTTAACAAGACTGTGCTAAGAACATACAAGAGGTTAATTTTGTGGGTGATAGTTTACTTTGGATTTGAAGCTGAAGCAGCAGCTGTTGTTTGACAACATTTAGAGGGAATCATTTATTTTAAAAGGAGATAGTTGTGGGGATTTTTATTAATCTGGTCTTCCTGAAAGACAGCCTATCTTTTCATGAATAAATTCCCTCATCTGCTGTTTTCAACAAAATAGAAAAAAAGAATTTTCAAAGCCATCAGGGAAGGTTGATTCAAAAAGATTCCCACACTTCCATTTGCTTTTCTGTCTGACCTGGGGAAGTGTATCTAGGCCAAGACATCAGCTCTTCTTGGTCACCTTTCACTGAATAAACCAAAGCTGTTAATACCTGCAACCTCAGCAGCTGGGAGGTTTTCCCCCCATGAACTCAGTGCAGGCAGAAACAGCAATATCTCTGTCAGACGTACCAACATGCTGGTATCACTAATTGTTTCAGCCTAATTAATATTTGATCTCTGCAGGGGCACAGAGAGAGAGGGAAGTTTGCAGCACAACTCTAGGGGGATTCCTAGGTTTTCAAAACTCTATTACAGAGTTGTGCAAACACTGCCTTCTCAGGTGTCCCCAGCCGTGCCTTCAGCAGCAGAGCCCTTCTGATGCCAAATCGTCTCTGCTGCACATGCTTACAAAATTAAAAGTTCTTGCCATGGGAGGGTGGATACTCAGTGTAATTGAGTAAACGTTATCAATTGGTGAGAATATTTGTTCTTACTGCTCAGCAGTCAACACTCCATCCAATTTCTGTCCCATGGTTTGTTGAGAACAGAAATTTTTGGACTCAGTTACAGGCCAGTGGAGCAATAATTACTGACAAGTTTAATCCCAGAGTTTTCTTTTGAAGGAGAAACTACAGAAACTAATTTCATATTGCTAAATTTCAGGGCCAATTTTGGACTAACACAGGTGAAGAAAACAAGCCAAACCTATTCTTTATTTGGTTTGAAGCACTCTCATGGCTAATTTGAAATCCTGACAAAATTCCAGCAGAAACTGTGTTTCTTTATGTAGCCCAAATGGTTCTTTGCTTTTGACAGCAATTCTTCTGCTTTGGAACAGCTTGGTTTAATGAGAAAAAAAATTACTTTAAACAAGAAATTAGAGGGGGGTTAGGAACTCAAACAAATGAACTCTAGGAATGTTTTGGTAGCTAGGATCCTTAGGCCATGGGAAAATGTGTTCATATTAAAAGTTAAGGGTCTGTCTTTGTAACTCAGTAGAAACTGGGAAAAGAAAAAAAAAAGGTGGAATGAAAAGACATATCCCAAATCTGCAAACTTTTTCTTTATCTTCCATTTTAATCAAAGGGAAATGATAGGTACTGAGTGTCAGCAAGGAAGAAAGGCTGGGTAGGGGCTGCTTGTGTCTGTTATCCATGGAAAATACATTTATACCCCTTAAATGCAAAGAATGGGTGCTCTCCTCATCCTCAGCAGGTGTTCTTGGAGTAGGATCATCACAACATTCAAGGAACCTGGTCTAGTAGAAGGTGTCCCTGTCCATAGCAGGGAGGTTGGCACTGGAGGATCTTCCAGCCCAAACCATTCTCTGATTTATCCCTGGCTGCCACCGTGGTGACTTCGGGCCTGGAGCTCTTTCATGGACCAACCCTGAAACCACATTGGAGACCAGATTTTTAGCTCTGTTGCTCCCTGGATTTGGGGGATGTCTCCAGGGGGAAGCTTGGGCTTCTGAAATGGTGGTCTGGGTGTGTCCATACAACACAACATAATGGGTTTGCCTGAGCTGGGAAGCAAAGCTCAGCCCAGCCTGCAGCCCCTCATCCCCTCATCCCCACCTTCCAGTTCTGCTGGTGCCTGCTCCCTGCACAGTAATGGTTCTGGTAAAACTGCACCAAACCCCTATTCCTTACTGGGTCTCATTCTCTCCATTCCAGGGACTGTTTATTCTGATTATTGCGACAAAATACTCTGCATGAGGTACAGAGCATTAAAAAACTGAGGCTGCTGACTTCAGCTGCTGAGCTTTAACTGCTTTCCTATTAAAAACAATGGATTAAACCCTTGCTGTTCTCCTAATAATGCAGATAAATGGAGTTAGAACTAAACCTGAAGCCTCCTGATTTGATCTGGGAGACTTCAACAGAAATTGCACGAACACGACTGAGTGCAAAATTGTTATTTCAGACTAAGTTGGATAGCCTTGCTTATGTAGCAAAGGCCAATAAACTGTATCCTGCATTTATTCACAGGTACAGATACACTTCACTAAGCTGAAAAGCAAATCCACAGTTCCAGGGAAGACTGGAGGAGCATCAAAACTCAGAAATAATTAGCCTGTCATGCAAAAGTACATGGGTGTGTTATGTATCAGTATCAGCTATCAGCAGTCTTCCTCTGTAAATATTTTCTTTAGTAAATGAGATTTTCATCAAGCAAGGAAAGAAAAACAAAAAAGCCTCAAGGCAAAACACTATGATACAAAAATAATCAATTTTTCTTAGCTCGCATAAGGTTATATTTCTCATTCTGCCTCCTTTTCTGAGTGTATAGATGAGCTAACTTGAGCAAACTGTTGGAGATTAATGTCCTAATAAGATTCACAAAATATCTTAAAAATAAAGTGCAATTTCTTTTTGAATAAAGCCTTCACAAGATAACTGTGCAAGGTTTCCTAGATAGTCAAAATCAGATGGACAGGAGTAAAATAATCAGTGTTCTTTATTGTACTTTTATGGGGATCTATCTTAGTGAAACATGGGGCAACTTTGCTTTATGAGGAATTAAATAAATACTAGTATGAAAATTACTGAAAAAAATAAAATTAACAAATAATTAGATTCCTTGCAACATAGAGAGGTTTCAGAAGTACATTAGAGATGAGTTCCTGCTTTTTAGCATAAATTTGCTTCCTAAGCTTTTAGGGACAATAAACATCCTGGCTTGTGCTGGATTGTAATAAATATAAGTGGTTATTTTAAAATGTTAAGGAAAGAAATATATTGGGAATAGCATGCAAAATGGGAAGACAACAGTCATTTAAAAAGCTTCAGAAAGCAAAACTGGAAAGAATTTGATTTTGATGTCTCTGCAGAAACATATGGAGCAGTCCATAATCTAATTCTCCTGATTTCCAATCCTTTTTTTTTTTTTTTTTTAATCTTTAATCACTGAAATAGTAAAAAAAAATATATATTTACTGCCCTCTTCTGGAAAAACAATTTTTGCTATGCAGGAACTTCTTGCTATGAAGTTCTTGTACTCAGAAATGCAAATCTTCTGACACAAATGTTTTCCTCTTTAGCCTAGTTACGTGCCTAAATCCAAGGAGTGTGTGGCTCTCTGTGTTTACCCTGAAAAAGTGCCTTTTATCTCTTTAACTGCCTGCAGAACTCTGCTTTTACCAGCTCCATTTTAAAACCAATAATTAACGTTCCTCCTTGGGCAGCTAATGACCCAGATTTGAAAATGGAATCTTCTATTCTATTTTTTTCTTCTACTCTCTGCTCCAAAGAAGCTCTTTTTTGAAAAGGGAGAGGAATCATATGGCTTTAGCCATGTCTTCAGATGCATGTATCCTCATGTTTTTTTGTGCAGGAGTGGGAGGGTGATGCTGTTGATGGCAGTGCTGCGAAGGGTTAAGGAGCAGGGCAGGTTCTGTGCTCCTTCCTGTCCTCTTTGCTCTCCCTCTGCTTCCCAAAGAGATGCTCCTCGTCACCAAGGACCATTTACCCCATGGAAGTTGCCCACAGCATCACAAAGATAACACATAAATGTCCTCCTCCCTTCTATGTGATTTCAGTTTGTTTTCTTTATGTCAGAAAATAAAATTGTCTCCTGCAGGGAATTAGATCTGTGTGTCCATTGAGATGCAGCTCTGTGTCTTCTGATCTCATATGGAACTGGAAAATTAATCTTTCACTGAATGGGGAGAGGATTTTTGACCAAGGTCCCTGGCATATATCTGAATATTTTCATTTCTTTCGCATCCACTTCACTGCTTTTAAACTGTTGCTCTCTAATGCTTACTGATGGTCTCATCTTTCTTGTTTCAGATTCTTTTCTTTGAGTCTTCTAAAAGTGCCCTGGGCCTGGGGCTGTCTTAAAAAAAATTCAATGCCAGTGCTAACTTCTTTGTAGTACTCACATTCTCAGCTGTTACAGTAGAAAAAGCAATTTTTACATGCTAAGAGTAAATTTTAATAGAAAGAACATATGCTGTGATTATGTAGTTGCTAATTTCTGTCTCTAAAGTGAATTATTTAAAAATGAATAAATTAATTAGATATACTAAGCATTCAGCACATTTTCATGGCCTGGTTCTCACATAATTGCTACAAAGCTTTACCATTTGCATTGTAAACTTCACAAAAAAGAGGCTTTTAGAATCTTTCCACAGTCAGTATCTGCACAGCTCAAGAAATGTTTCTTTGAAAGAAGGCATTATCTAATATTTCCTTAAAACCAGTATTAAGCATTGATTTCTCATGCTGTCCTACAGCTCCCAGACTTGTAACTCCAAAGGCAATGAAGGTGAGAGTCAGTCGAGTGAATGTAGATGTGAACCCTGTAAACTCTGGTCTCCACCAGCTACCCCCAGCTGCCTCTATAAACAGTGTAATCCAGGGTGTAAATCTGAGGCTAAAATAGACATCAAAGGCAGCTGAGAGGAATCATACCCCACACAAGCTTTTGGCACCATTGTCTGGGAAAAGGGAGTTGCTGCATGAGTTTGTAGGTGCAAGAAGGGTAAATGCTTGTAAAGAATGACGGGAGAGGTCAGTGGCACCTCTCAAGGTAGGCAGTTGCAGAGAGGCACTCCAAGTTGAGAAAGGATGACTGTAAATCAGCCAACTCCAGTCTTCTGTCTGGATTGGCTTTGGGCTGCTGAGCCAAGGTGGTGAGCTGGATGGACTTTGGGTCTGGCCCAATACAACTCTTATTATGATCCCAGATGTTCCCAGAGAATCATGTCTGTGTGTTTCTGTGGGTGTGTTTGTATGGATCTGAAGGCACTCTATGTATCCCAAATCCCTGGATTTGGGATAATTGCTATCTCCTTTTAAAACATTTATTTGGCCTCAGGCTACTTTTGTACTCTTAATACATAATAGTATTTGTTCATCTTTTTCTTCTTTTCTTTAGCTATATTGCTCAGTGTGTTAGAATCATGACTATGTAATAGATAATTTTCTTCTCATTTCCAAGTTTCTGAATAGAGGGTGGGAGGGGAAACCTGGGAATTTATATATGTGATGTAACTATTGATAAAAGTTTTAAAATATCAACAACAGAATGAGCTCATTATTTGTAACCCTCACTCTTAATTCTTTATAATTTCATTGCATTATTCGTAACCCTCACTCTTAATTGTTTATAATTTCATTGCATTTTTCATAACCCTCACTCTTAATTCTTTATAATTTCATTGCATTATTCGTAACCCTCACTCTTATTTCTTTATAATTTCATTGCAGCTCTTTCCCAATAACCTGAACATCAACAAGTGCACAAAGGCTACTGAGTGCTTTGCAGCTCCCATTTTATTTACCAGTTAAAAATGGAACAGTCGTCCTTTAAGCCAGTGACTGCAAGGGCTTTGTGGTGCCAGTGAAGCGCTGTGAGGGACAGGTGGCTTGGGAGCAAAAGGAGGCTTTTGTAATTGCTTGGCAGGGCAGAGCTGTATTAGAGTGCAGCAGCAGTTGGCAGATTGGATTAACGCTCTCCGAGGGGTGAGAGCTGGCACACGAGCTGTATGTTAATACCTGTGGCCTCAGTTGCTTCTGGAGCTGCATTTGTAACAAAAAGAGCATCCACTCCACTCCGCTGCCGTCCCAAAGTCATAAATCCTCAAGCCAGCCTTGAAATTCCCTCTTGGCGTTGTCAGCAGTATAAGGATCTCAAAAGTGTAATTTGAAAATCAATCTTTTAATAAAGAATTATTATCATGAAAGAACTGAGATAGATAATCAGTTTGTGGAAGGTGAATTAGCAACATTTCCTTACAACAGGGCAGCCCATCCATTACCATGGTGGATGTTGCCATCACACTTTGTTTACAGTTGCTTTGCAAACTTGAGATGGGCACTATGTGTAAGGAATAACTCCTTGGCTTTGCTGTTTCAGAGACCTTTGGTTTGGTGCTTGCAAAAACAGCTTCTAATGCCAGCTCAGCCTCTGTGTGTTTGTGGGAGAGATTTACACATTAACCCTGCGCGCTGCCTGTGGCCCGTGGCCCCGCCGCAGTCGGCTTCAGCTTGCGTTACAAATGCTTCCAAAATGCAAGTCCTTGTGGCAGGAATGTGCTCTCCCTCCCTCATGTCACCTTGAGGTGAGACTGCTCTCGAAGGAAGCCTCTCTGGTGTGGGTGGCAGGGCATCACATCACTGCCTGGCTGGAGAGCTGTTCTGGTTGTCCTTTAAACAATGATTTAATTTTCAGTCTTAAGAGATTAAATTGTTAAAAGATTTGAAAAACAGAGACATGCAAACACTATTCTTTTTGGTCCACTGCCTCTTGTGTTACTTCCTTCTTCCAAATCACATGCTAAAGTTTCTTCCATGTTCTGGAGACACCCAGTTGCTGATTTCCTACAACATTGAGTATGAGTGGAGTGATCCACACTGGTATGATTGAGATGAGGCACGGCCCTGCTGGGTCTCTCTGAGGCACTGACAGTTTAGTGTTGGCTGTGTCACCTCACCCAGGCACAGTTACACTGCTGGTTCAGGATCCTTACCTCCTTATTGCAAGAAAAAGTTTTACTTCCCATAACAACTCTAATAAACTCATTCCCCAGATATATATCTTCCTGATTTTTGCCAAATGCTAAGTTAGTTCCTCTGGAATACAGAGAGAATTACAGAACAGACAACTTCCAAGTTGCCAAATTCTCAGTACATTGATTCAGAGACCACTTCATCTCATCAGCTTTCTTGCTCAAGCCCAGTTCTTCCATCTCTGTCCTCCCCAGCCTGTGCTGGAGTGTCCCAGCAGAGCCAGAATCCACTTTCTGTGAGCACATCACACATGTGGCTGATCAGCTGGATACAGCACAGCAGAGGGCAAGAGCATCCCAGATCAGGTGTTTGATGACAGCTGTGGATTATTGGCTGCCAGCTGAACAAATGCTCAGGAAGTGCTCGTTGATAGCATTTCATTATGGGTTTTCTAATTTATTAGAGGCACAAAGAGAAATGGGCAGTGTTCCTTAGAGGGCTGGACAAGCAGGTTGACACACAGCATGAGACTGTGCTGGAGGTGCATTACTGGAGAAGTGATAAAGAATAAAGGGATAATTCAATGCAGGGACAAAAGAGAATATGCTGTCTCAGAAGAAAGCAAAATAAGTCAGTATCACAATGAATCTGAAAGGTGAGAATGTTGAAGAGACCTCAAATTATACAGCTTTATTGATTTGTTTTTTTTTTCTTGCAAGCAATCAAGCATCACTGAGTGCAGGGTACAAAATAGCAGTATGGATTTCAGTAGTTTTTCCTTTTTTACTGCAGTGACACAAAAGGAGTAGATAGCATGATGTTTCTGTGAGAATCTAATTCCGAGCTGGTTACTATGGAGTGCCTATTAGCAATAAAATGGTCATAATCCTTTGCAAAAATAGTTGATCTGAGGAGAACACTGCTGGCCATTCGGTCTCCACTGAGGGAAAAAATGAAAAGACCATTACCCAACCATGCCTCAGCCAGAGGTAACCCCTTGTGCTCTAAATCACAAATAGAGGGAAGAATGAAAGTACAGAAATTGAACAAAACATTACACAGAAGTTGGTGGTCAGGTACAGGATTGGATTTTTCATCCCTTTGGAGGGCCACTTCAGCATGTAATGGCAAAAGAATGATTTCTTCTCAACAGAAGGGTTCAACAAAACCAATGGTGTCATAAAGAATTTTGATCAAGACAAATAACATTGACATATTAAGTGAAAATTCAGTTTTTAATGTTGACGTTCATAAAAAATGCAGAATATTCTGCAAACAGGTACAGCGACCTGCTTTAATCCTCCACAGTCTACCATAACATGGCAGTGAGGTATTTTTAGTCAAATAATTGTCCTTTTCTCTTCTGGAAGATTTGTATGAACAACACAGTTACCCTGTAAAGTGAACATCATATTTGCTTGTTGGTTACTGACCAATAGAAGGGTCCCTGTGACAGCAGTGTAGTGACTCCTATCCTTTATAAACATGATCTGTCCTTGCAGGAGAAGGAAACACAACCTCTGGGTAGTGTTTGCTTGTGATTTTCCTCCTGAACTTGTTTTCCTCTCCCTTTCACAGCATTGTGAGAAAACAGGGTACCAAATACATGAGCTATTTGCCAATGCATAGCAGCAGCCTTCCTGCATTCTACTTTATTCTCTTTTCCCTGTTAATCTGTCAGCTTTAGAGCCTGGTTAAATATCACAGATGCTAAAGGCCAAATGGCAAATCTTTTACCTGCATATTTTGCATCAGAGTGTTAGTTATTGTTTAAGGGCTCCAGGACCATTTTGAAAGGTGGAATATGTAATTATGTCAAATGTTTGGGACTATTCAATTGGTTTGACATTCATATATTCATTTGGGGATTTGTCTGCTCATAGCATAAGTAGGAAAATGGGCTGTATAATCTATTTCCAGAAAATGTCTTTTTAGAGACTCTTTGTGGGAAATCCTTTTAATGGATGTGGCAGTTCCTGTTTCACCAGCCACTTGTGATATATTTTTACTGTCTTACTACACAGTATAGAAGCAGATACATTACCAAGACAACTGGGGTCTGTTAAGAATCCTGAGGGGATCTATTATTTGTTGATATATTTTATTGTTACAGAATAAAAAATGAGTCATTTTTCCCAGATAAATCCTGAGTGCTTTATGATTAATTACATTAAAATATATTCTTGCTATTTTCAGGCTTTAGCAAACTGTTGTACACTTTTCTTTCTGATGAATATTTAGTGTGTTCATTTTTATTTGTGAGCAGTGGGGTGACTTTTTGGATTAAATGTGTGATTCCTGAAAGAGAAGAGAAACACTAAACAGTAGAAATTTTGCATTTACCCTTGCAAGCTGCAAACAGCTTGCACTTCTGCTCTGCCCTGTATTGGTCCCTTGTGAGCCCTAAATTTTATGGGATTTTTTGGTGAGTTTTCTGGGTAATTCTTTAATGTAAATAACTCTACTGTATAAGGGGCCAGGTGGCTCTATGGAGCCATTCAGAAAATGGATGCAAAGCATACTTTATTCCTGTATTTATCAAGTAACAATCATGAGCTCACGGCAGCCAGTCCACCTGGGTTTAATCCCAGATCCATGAGCTGTTTTATATGCTGGGTGGTAAGACCCTAAATCAGCTGTTTTGGGAGAACAGCCTGCTGGAAGATGAGTGGATTGGGCTGATTTGGAGGGCCTTCTTCTAAGGGCTTTTCACCCATTTCCTTGTTTGTAAACCTCCTTGAATGAGATGCCTCTTCCTTGTATTGATTCAGCACCTTGTCATGCAAACATTAAAGAAAGCCTTCTGTAAATGCTGATTATTGCTGGTGCTGGAATCAGCCCACAAAGTGAGACAGAAACTCACAGACAGAGGAGATGGAAATGTACACTAAACTCTTTCTGTTTTTTCTTGATGCTTGTGATAAATCCTCAGCAGGTAATGCAATCTTTCATACCAGTCACAAGATGCTGAAAATCCTTTTCACAAACTTCTTGGATTTATGTCACACACTTCTGCAGTTACTTTGGGGCAAGAACAAGAGCTATGGATTCTAATTTAAAGCATATGAATAGTCATAATAACCAAATGAGTCTAGATCCATTCTATGCTTAAATAACATATAGTTTCTATTTCAGCAAGCCCTGCTGGACCAGGACCTGTATCCTTACAGCACTTAAACGAGTTTTTCCAAGGAGACATTCCTATTCACACCATGCTTTACTCTGTAGTGACAGAGAACAGAAATTGCTTCTTCCATTTTGTTTCTGTACCTTGTTGGAACCACAATCTCCCTGTTCCTTTGGAATTTGGTGGCATGGAAGAGGCATTTGCCCTTCTCTGCTGCTCTGTGTGCTGCAGTGTTTCCATTTCTGCTGTCATCTGGCCAGGCCCAGGTTTCCTCTGCTGGCTACATAAAACGAGGTCAGTGGCTTCACAACAAGGTGTTGTCATATAGAATTAGCCCTGCATTCTTCTGAATTTTAGAGGGATAGTTGTCACAGTCAGGTCTCCTGCAACATGCATTAGACAGTGACACCCATGGAAAGAAATATGGAATGGTATTTGGGAGATGTTCAGAGGTGTTTATTCTCCCAGCCACCTCACTGGGGGCCCAAAAGCACACTGAGGAGTCACAGGACAACCAGAGTCCCTCCTGGGCAGGGGGACACAAACCAACCCAATGGGGAACAGGGGGCAGGGGACATGTGACCAGGGAGCAGGGGCAGCCCTGTGGCCAGGGTGCCCTCTTGGCTGGACCTCATGGCAAGTGGAGGAACCCAAACAGATAATTGCCCTTCCAAGACCTCAGTGGGAACACATAGACCTATCTCTTAGTCCCTTTTTGATATCCAGTCAAAACATGCTCTTCTTTGCAGAGCATAATTTAGATTGAAAGTAAACAAGGTCTGTGCTGTGACCTGGGATGAGAAGCCCAGTGGGGGAGTTTCTGGCCCAGTGGTTTTAGCATAATGACTTTTACAGCACTTGTTGGTGACAGCTGG
Source organism: Lanius collurio (assembly GCA_020086605.1). NCBI lineage: Eukaryota > Metazoa > Chordata > Aves > Passeriformes > Laniidae > Lanius > Lanius collurio. The sequence continues at coordinate 3,682,817 of JACBWW010000017.1, read as the reverse complement.
TGTGGGAGCTTCTGTGACCTGATTGTGATGATACCCAGAACCCTTCAGAGCACTCTCAAACCTGTTCTGACTGATGTTGGTGCCATGGCTGGGCACACAGAGTCTATGGAGCAGAACAATTGCCAAAAATTCTGCTACCCCAAATATGCCTCCCTGCTGAGAGGAGCTGTAATGCTTCTGGGATCCAGCTACAAATCAGGGCTGAGAGCATCAAATCAGTCTATGGCTTTTGCCACACTCTTTGATAGAAAAGGGGAAGACACAGTTTATACAGCTATTCTTTTGGCCAAGCCTCAGAGAAGGACAGGTTTAATGAAATGAATACTAACTTTTAAACACTCTCCATCCTCTGAGGCTTAGTTTGGGCTTCAGAAGAATGCTCATCTCTTTCTCTGCACTTTTCCCTGCTGTGGATTTTTCCTGCTTCAAAGTGAATAGCCAAATTCATCTTGACCCCAGCAGAAATTTTAGTAGAGATATTAAGCAAAAAGTCATCCTCTCAAAAAGTTCAGGTAACTTCATTTGATTTGCATATCTAAGAAGAAAGCAGATATTTAATTTCTCAGAAAAGCATAAAGTGATTTTTCTCTTGGATTCTTTTCTGCTTAGGAGTATTGCTGGCAGTGTGTTTTCCAAACAGGTTTGAAATTTTTGGGCTGAGGGGGATTTTTGAGCTGCATGTGCTCATGTCCTAATAATAATAAATACTTGATCCTGAAATCTTTGCTCATACAAGTAGTCCTTTTTTACATAAGCAAACCTACACATTGTAAGGATTTATCTGACAAAATTTTCCTCCTGTGAGTGAATTCTGCCCACTGCAAGCCTTTGAAGACTGTATACTATAGCACAGCTGATGTGAGATGTTTGAGAGTCTGGCCAAAGACCCAACATGATGACAAATGACATTCAGAAAATAAAAGAGTTCTTTGAGTGTCTTGCAACTTTTTGCCTTACTCCTAAGCTCTCTCAGTAAAGTAAATGTTTTGGCTCAGTCTCCATTAATGGCTCTAAGACAGCTCTGAACTCTCCAGCACAGCTGGAGGACTCTGCACCACAAGCAAGGACATCAGTAGGTGTCCTGTTCAAAATATTCCTGGCTGTTTCTTTTACCTCCAGCTTGCCACATTTGTCTATTTTCCCCTGAAGACATCTGTTCATGCTCAGTTTGGGGGGCTTATATCTCTGGTATCTGATAACACAGCATGGCTCATAACCTTGAACAAGAGTCCCAGCCTCAGATCAGAATTTTTACATCTACATCATTTTCTTCATCCTACTAGCCAGGATATTGGAAGACAAAAGTGGCTCAGTATTTAATGACAATGTATTATCAGGTTTTTCAGCTCTGTAGGCAGATTCAATCTTCCAGTGCTTTTTCTTTAAGGAATTGTAGCAGTTTTAGGAATTCATCAAAGCTGGAATAAACTCTAAGGCCACATACATCAGCCAGGTCTCAGGTATCAACTTCAGAAGATTCAAGAGCTCTTTGGTATGATTGAATGAGGGTGAGGGAATGGTAATTTATTTGACATCATCTGACACAGGTGGATCTAAAAAGGACACTTGTACTAAAATAAATGCTGGCTTGTGGTCAATTCAATTGTATTCCTAGACCTCCCCTGATACCAAAACACCAAAGAGTCTTGCCTGAAGAGTCCTTATGGATCTGAATGCTGGAAAGGAGACAGGATTTGGGGATGTGACCTCATGATGTCCTTGTAATGAAGGGAGTGAATTGCACAGGGAAGAAGGGAATCACTTCAATCCAGCATCAGTCTCTGCATTTCATAAGTAGAAATCCACTTTCAGCTCTGTGCCTGTTTTTTGGGGAGCTCATGAAGTGGTGTAAGGATTCAGTGTTGGGTTTCAAATTGTAGCAGAGAAGTTTGATTTTATATTCACAGGATGATGTGCTTTGTGTTTATTGATGTGCCTCGTGTTTATTGAAGTGCCTCGTGTTTATTGATGTGCCTCGTGTTTATTGAAGTGCCTCGTGTTTATTAAAGTGCCTCGTGTTTATCTGCCTCTTCACTGAGACCCCAGAAGTTGCAGGGCCGTTCTAGACACTTCTGTGCAACTTTTCCCTCCAGAGTGGCAGGGAGTGAGTCGTGCTTACTTGTGATGCTAATGATGTGCTTGGGATGGCCCCTGCTGGGGCTGGCAGCATCATACAGGACATCTCATGATTTCTTGGCATAAATATGAAAAAAAGTTCTTGTGCAAAACCAGAGGAGCCTAGGAAAAATAATTCTGATCAAACCTGCTTGGTGAAGCAAGTATTCAAGAAATTTCTTCTTTGTCCTCTGGGACACGATGCTTTATGAGAGCTGCTGGACAGTAAAAATGGTTTAAAGATTTAAGTAGAAGCCAAATTAAATGACTGCTAGGATACATGTTTATTTATTTATTTATTTAGGAGCATACAGTAAGAGGACAGAATAGCAAAAAGTGATTCCTGTATAAATTTGTATTAAATGATTCATATTTAGACCTTTCACTCTGGTGCCCTGACTTCTGATCACTGTAAGGGACTGTGCTGTCACCAGTGGAAAATCACCACCTCTTAAATCACTGACATTGACTCTGGTGTTATTATTTACTGCTTAGAAAATAAGTAATAAACTGTCCCTTGTGAGATGAGCTGCTGTGCAAGCTGGCCAGCTCCTCCCCCAGGCCCAAAGAGCACGGATTGATATGAAGATGCAACTTAGCAGGTCACAGAAACATGAGGTCAGCTTTATGCCTTGAGTCAATACAGTTTTATTTCCTGACTGACAGGGGCTGACAGCCCACTCTGATATCACCCAGCACCGCTCCCTGTTTTATTTATGTGGAAATAAAGCAAAAAAACCCCAAGCATTGTGTCCCTGTTGTGTCTGGTTATAATGATGGGGAATGTCTCCAGCTGACCAAGGTGTCCTCATTAATGACTGTTCTATATTTAGCCTTTGCAGAGCCCCTGTGCCCCCAGTTTAATCACAGACCTGGTAGCCATGGCAACGACACCGAGCATCTGGGTGTGCACGATCTGCCAAACAGCGTAACAAAGTGCAGGATGGAAAGAACACACAACAGCTCTAAGTGGATTAATGCATTGTTCTTTTCGACTAGAGATTTTGAAGTGCTTAGAAGAGCTTCTCAGTCACATATGCTAGAGTATTTTTGCAAAAAGCAAGCCCTATTAACACAGGTGACAGTTACTAATCTCTTTTTTTTTTTTTTTGTTGTCTCTTTCTTAATTTTGTTTTGCAGGTGTATCAGCATTCATATACAGCATATTATGTCCTCAGCAAAATACCTCATGGGTAAGCAATTTTTCAATGTCTTCATTTAAAACTCAGCCATTAAGGATCCTGCTAAACAATGTGTATTGTGACAAATGGTTTCCTGTGACAGCCCTTTACAATGGCCTGGCTTTCAGCTGCAGCATCCACTGAGCTGTGTGCTCTGCAAAAGATTACCAAGTCTGGAAACAGAAGTACTCAGCTTCCCCAGAGAGTCTGACTGCATGAATTTCATATTCCAGATGTCAGGGTTTTTGTCTAGAATAGATGTGGTGGTGTCTGGCTGAGAGCCATGGTTGGCCACTCACCAGAGCAGTGGAGAGGAGAAGGCTCTGGAGAGACTTTACTGCAGCCCCTCAGAGCCTGAAGGGGGCCTGAAAGTGAGCTGGAGAGGGGCTTTCTACAAGGGCATGGAGTGATAGGACAAGGTTTCAATTGCAAAAAGGGCAGGTTTGGATTAAATATTGGGAATATTTTTTTTCCTCTGAGTGTAGTGAAGCCTGGCACGGGATGCCCAGGGGAGTCGTGGCTGCCCCACCCCTGAGAGTGCTCAAAGTAAGGTTGGGTGGAGGTTTGAGCAACCTGGTCTGGTGGAAGATGTTCCTGCCCAGGGCACGGGGGTTGGAACTGGATGGTCTTTAAGGTCCCTTCCAACCCAAACCATTCTATCATTCTATGATTCTTTGATTCTTTAGCTTTGATTAAGTGCAGTTTTTTTAAACCCTTTTTTTATACTTTGTCTTCATGGTGCCTGTGGTTCCAACTCCATCACCCAACCACTCATCTCACCTGCCTTGCTTCTTTAGAGTTCAGCTCTTAATTTCTACCTTCTTTTCCCTAAATTATACTTCCTTTTTCTATATGCAATTGAAGCAGTGGCCCAGCTTGTCAGGAATGGGATGCCACCACACCAGAGTCACATGTAGACATATATTAGAACAGAGCATTTCAGGGTGACATTTCCACAGCACCCGTAGAAATGCATAACTTCCACAGCAAAATTCCACAATTAATTGTCATTAAATATGAAGCTAAAAGCCAGGAATCTGCATGTCAGGTTATGTGTTTTAAGTATCTTAGTGGTGATAACTCTGCAGAAATGGGTAAAAGGGACAATACAGTTGTGCTTTGCCATTTCTGTCCATCATTGTATGTGACTCATTTAAATACTTGCCAAGATTCTTCTGGTTGCCATTATTATACATTATGGCTAAACAGATAGAAGATGTTTTGGATCTTTGCAGTAGCTGGCAAAACATGCAAGATTTAAAAAAACTTTTTCTGGTTTGTATGTAGGGTGTTCATATTATCACCAAGTAACTCAGTCCAACCTCCTGCTCAAACCAACTTACTCAGAGTTTTACCAAGCTGGATTTTGAAAACCTGCAGGGATGGGGATTGCACAGCCTCACCTGTCACACTGCATGACTTCCCTCACGGGCAGAAAGTTTCTCCTTGAATCCAGTGTGAACCTCCCCTTTCAGTTGCTATCTCCTTTCTCTCACCAATACCAGGGTATGAAATGGGTTGGGACTTGGGAAAACACTGGAACATGTCCTAAAGACCTGTGGATTTCAGCCTCCAGGGGCTTGCCCTGGGAGAAGGCAGGGTCCTGGCCATGCCTGTGTGCTCAGTGTTTCCTGCTGCTTCCTGCAGACAGCTCCCACTGTTCTGTGCACCGTGGATCAGCAGCCTTCCTGCTGGGCAGTCCTCAGGGGAACTAATTTTTCAACAGGGGTATGATATATTAAGGGCAAAAGGCCTAGAAGTCAGACATTGCAACACCTACATTTTTTAGTCCCCTGCCCTCTTTCCAATCCTTTTTTTTTTTTATTTTTGGTACAGTAACTAGTGGGTTTAACAGTGGAGAAATAAAGATATAAACACATCTCTCAGCATTTCTTCTGCACAAAAATCCCGTCTGCATTCAGGTGTTCCTCAAGGATTTGTCTCAGCATACTAGTCCACATATACACACACACAAACAAAGAAAGGAACAGGAGAAAACAAACAAACCAACCCACAAAAAACCTGCAACCCAACAAAATCCTCAAACAACAACAACAAAGCCAAAATAACTTCTTTGTCTTTTACTTAGTGACAGACAAACAATACTTTGTACAAAAAAGTGTGTACTAGAGATATACATGATTTAAAATCGTTGAGCCCTGGAGCTTGTGCAGCCTGCTTTGTTCCAGCTTCCATCTTATGATCTGCTCACTGCAAAAAATCATGAGCTTGATGTTAAATTGTTTTCATGTATGGTTGAAACATGGAAATTAGGAGATTTCTCACCATCAACCCTGTTAAAGCTGCAGTACCCATGTGACACACTCCAGATTTTTCAGTCTTTTCCCTTCCCTGATGCAATCTGCTCTTTGTTTTTTACTTTCCTTTTTTTTGGGTGGGGGGGGAGGGTGTTCTTTTGGGATGATGTGTTTTGTGTTTGTTTGGTTTTTTGTTTTTATTTGTTTTGGTTTGTTTTGTTTGGTTATGTTTTGGTTTGGGTTGGTTGGTTGGGCTGGGGTTTATCTGGGAATTGACTCAATATGCTTAGATTTTGAAAACTCCATCTTTCTGGCAATGTATCTGAGTAGTAGCTTGTGGGCTGAAAGTGTTCAGCAACAGGATGAAGACACAGCATGAGCACACAAGCTTTGTGTCTGCAGCAAACCTGGCTAAGAGCAAAAAAGGCTTGACTGACAGTGCAGTTCTATTCCAGACAAAACAAAGGTGCAAAAAATAGAAGTACCATGCATAACATGTATTAGAAATGCTAAACAATAACAATGCAGTGGTCTAAGCAGTTTTCTACTACTGCATGATCTTTGTCCCTGACAACCAGCTCCTTTTTCCCCCATCTTCAGCTCTGTTGTGCACTCAGCTATGGTTCCCCTTGCTCTCTGTGTTTGGTTGGGCAGTGGCACAGGGAACTGAAGGGTTGGATATGTCAGGGAAGTTTCCAGCACGAGGGGGAGATCTGGAAAGTGAGAGCACCCCAGAAGGTGCACAGGTGTGTCAGGCATTGATGTCCTCACAGCGTGCTGTGGTGCTGGATCAGGAGACCACGAGCAGAAGAAGGGCTGGAAAGATCCCTGAATCTTGTGTTGGTACAGGTGTGGTTTGCAAAGTTTAGGCTTTAGATATGTACACAGGCATTGTAAACCATCCTGTGCAGTGACAATTTCATTGATCTTTCAGGTGATCCTGGCACAGGTGAGTGGGGCAAAGGGCAGCACACTGCCATTTCCCTGGAACATGGGCACTCCTGGGGAGCTCTGTGTGTATTCTAGGGTGGTGCATGAAGAGAGGACAGGTCTAGCAGGTGAACATGAGGTAACAGGTGCTGAAATACATCAGCTGAAAGTAGAGCCTTTGTTGGATGAAGGGGTAAAAATCTTCTCATCACCTATTTCATATTTAACACAGGAATATTGCTCTGATGGATATCTGTGGATGAAGGTTGTTGAGGGCAGGACACAGCACACCAACACAGCACAAGATTCAGCTCAGTTTGACATTCCAGGTTCTTTGGGGACAATGAAATTTGCAATCCACAAGCAGCCATGCTTGTCCTCCACCTGTCAGTAACAGGAGTGACAAAATTCTGCTCTGAGCAACAACCCCTTTGCCCCTTTTACAAACTGATTTCTGTTTTTCCTCTTGTGCCAGCAGGCACAGCTTTACCCCCTGTGGGTGTGTGCCTGTGGCCCTCAGCATCTCTCCAGCTCAGCAGCCGAGGCAGTGACTGTTGGGGAGCAAACTCACTCCCCTCCACAGTATCCTCCTGCCTGGCACAGTCATCCCTGAAAACAGGCTGTGACAGAGTCACTTTCCCTGAGCTCCCCCTCTCTATCCTGACCCCATACCCAGCTATGATCTGCCTCATCAGGAGGGCCAGGCAATTTAGGATTTGCACCCCCTCATGCCCTTGCTACTCCCCTGCTGAGGCTAACTAATAAGGAAGCCAATTAACCTAATCTCTGGCATTACTTTTTAAATAACATGCTATTAATCTGCCAGCATAAATTGTTTTTTAAAGGGAATTTTCTAATTATTTTTGCCACATTCTGCAAGCTCTCCAGATTCAGGCTGTGTCTGCAGTCAAAAGGAGCTCATACCAATGTTTTTCAGATTTTATATCAAGCTCTCAATAAGTCTGACAAATCAATTTGGGGATGTCCTCAGCATGTATGTATATAAAATACCCAAATGGTATTTTATACAGGACTGCAACATTTTTCCACAAGAGCTGTTGTCAAAGTAAACTGCCCACACTGGGTCTCTACAGGACAACCAAAAGATGTTAATGAAATAGACTCAAAGGATCTGATTTAAAAATTAAAATAAGCCCAAGGCAGAAGAAAGAGATCACGCAGATTTGATACTTCCCTTCTTGTTACTTCAGCTTTCTCACAGCCTCTTGGTAATTTCAGAGTCGAAATCCCCGCTGGTTTGACTCATTTGCCTCCTGCTTTCCGTGGCCCGTGGTTTATGTTTTCCCGGGGGAGCCGGCTGAGATGCGCAGTTGGCTTTTCCTGAGCGGAGGTGTGTCGGGGGTTGTGTTCCCTTCAGCTTTCCTCCATGGCACCTCTTCTCTCCTCCTGCTGCTCACCCAAAAACGCGATGCTGGCGCCGGGTGCCATCTAGTGGAACCAGCCCCGTGTTCCCTGGGTGAGCATCTCCCTCCTGTCCCATCTGCTCCCCTCTGAACGCTGCTGCTTTCAGAGATATCTCCTGATAACTGCTTGCAGCTGTCTCCGTTTATAAATATTTTTGCAAGGCTCTTCTCATAACCCCGAAGTTGCACTTGCTGCATTGCAGTTGCCAACTACTTGTCATTTATAGGTACTGTGGTAGCATCTGCAGGTCCAGATGTGGAACAGGGAGCTCTCCTGAAGGTGCTGGGGAATGTGGAACTCCAATACGATATACAGTTATTTCCTAATATTATTTTTCCTAATTTTGGAAAATAAAAATTTAGCAGTTCAGGCAACAACCTGAAAAACAGGCACTGAAAAGTATTTTATTCTTTTGTGAGTTTAATAATGTTGCTCTTACTGAGTCCAATAGGAATTATCTTAGTCATTCACATCCTTCACTGAAATAAGGGGAAGAACTTCTTTTCTTGGAGGGTTTTATGGTGAGGCTGGGATTGACCAGAGTGTTTCCCTAACCCAGCTGCAAGACTTCCCTCACCAGAATTAAAGTGTTTTCACACCAGTGCAAGCTGCTGGCCCACTGGTATGATCCCACTGCAGGTTCTGAGCAAAAGCTAATTTTGGATGCATATCCAAGGGGGTACTTGTGTATTTAATCTTTTGCTGTGGCCAGCAGAAATGCTACACTTTTTCTCAGTTATATTTGCATTCCCCAAAATAAAGCCTAGCATAAAACACATTTTTTTCAGAGCTCCTAGCACTCACCCAGTTCTTCATGAACCCTTTCCCTCTGGACACAGCCAAGTGTCAGGGGTTATTGCTGACCCCCAGCAGGAGCTTTTAGCACATCCAGCTGGGACATGTCAGTGGGAGCTTCCAAATGTTCTAACCAGGATCAGGGAGAAAATCAGCAGTTATTGCCACTCCTCACTGACTTTGCATTTGAGAAGGAAGGAATTATGCACAGTTACTCCTTAGCAGAGTCCATATTTCTTACCAGATTCCTGTGTTGGGCTCAGAGGAACGTGTTAAGCACAGAGCTGAGATCAGCCCTTCCTGCCTGCACTGCCAGGGTCAGTAAAATCCTGCATGAGTGCCCCATGCTGAGCCCCAGTAACTTCAAGGGAAGTCCCAGGAGTGGAGTGAGTGCACAAAACATGCTGGAGATCCACAGAAGTGGTAACAGGGAGAGGAACTGGGCTGCTGCTTCGCTTTGGGTAAATTTTCAAAGTGATATCTATAGATCTCTCTACAGAGCTCTCACTATTCTTCCTTTTTTCTTCACAAGCCACTGGCAGAAAAGAAATGGACTTTAAAGTTAATTAGAGAAAACTTAATCAGTTTTGTACATATCCTGTAGTATATTTTGAAAGACAGGAAGTTTATCCTTGCACGTGTTCCTATTTGCATGTTCACAGCAAAAGGAAATTGTGTTTCATTATGTAAAATCATGGATAAAAGAATTTTGGGAACTGAATCTACTTCAAACACCTGCCCATTTGACCAAGACTACTCTGTTTCATTTTGATCTGACCTGTTACACATCATCTCTGTAGCACTAAAAAATCCTGTGCCTCAGTATCCCCATCTGCAAAGCAAGAAGAGGGATTGTACCTACCCAATGGAGGCAAAATACAATACTTATTGTACAGACTGCTGCACAATTTCAGTCTAACATTTATAAACTTGTATTAGTTCCCACACTTTATTTTAAGAGGAAAAAATACAGTATTTAATAAAGACCATTTTCAGCTAATTAAATTTTACTTAGAGCAGATGAATATTTTCCCCCAAGAATGATCTGCAGAGGTTGAAATAAAATCTTTATGAAAAGGTATGTAAAACCATATGAAAATGTTAAGTAACTAAAAAATGTATTCTCCAATTCATGAAGAACCTGCTATTTCTACTCCTTCTCTCCTCCCTCTCTTAACAATTATCATTCTATAGATTTTATCACATTTTGAGATAGTTTGTATAGTTAATTAAGGCACTTCTGCACAGTGTGGTGGCTTTTATGCCAGACTATAAATAAGAACATCCTCATGATATCAGAAGCTTTTTCAGTTGCATTTTGACAACAGAAAACTGGCCCTTGGAATGGTTACATTTGGTAGCTTGATCATGGAGCCTGACCTTACATCCTCTGATGCGGACAGGAATTTTTCATCTGAGTTTGCTGGCATTTGGCTCAAGCCCTGATGGAACTGTTTGGCTTTTTGCTTCCTATAATCTTCTGAATTAAACACTCTGTAAATCACTGAAACAGTGGTTAAATCACATTCCAGCTTATTGCTTATGAATACATTTTGAGCCGTTTTGAAAAGAAAGAACCAGCATTTCATTAAGCAAAGCCACTATTGAAGCATCACTCACTTCCAAGCTGTGGCAGGTTGGAAGCAGCTCAGCCTGGAAGGCAGTTCAGGCAGGGCTCCTGGCTGTGCTGGTGGGAGGAAATCCACTTCAGCTGCTCAACACCACATCATTTCCCCTGGGGATTTGCCAGTTGCTCACCCATGTTGGTCACTGCACAGCATTTTTTTTTATTATTGTTAATGTGAAATGTTCCTTTATTGTGTAGGCAAAGTGATTCCTACCACATGCTTCTTTCTTCCATAATCAGTTGTGATGTGGGTGGACACCTTAGAAACCATGTATAGCTATAATAATAATGAATGGTCCCCTGAGGGGATGATTTGATATTAAGAATTATAGTAATGACTGAAAAAAAAAAAAGAACTTGGGTAATTAATAGTTAGACACAAATGGTAGCACTTCAGCAAAGAAAATCCCAGCTACCAACTTCTGTATGTTACAGAAAAGGTCAGTAGCTTATGGCTCATCAGAAAAAAAAAAAAAAAAAAAAGAAGAAAGGTTTGAAGCAAAGTCTCCCATTGTGTTTTTCTGAGACAACACCCCCTGAAATGGAGGTAGGGTTCCTATTAAAGTCTGCATCCCAAATAAAATGTGCTTCACTGGTGAGAAACATGTCTGCATTTGAAAATGTTTTTGTGCTTCAGGATGAATGAACCTCCTCTGGACCCCAGGCTGGGGTCAGCCTCCCAAACCTCAGTCACTGCCAGTGGGTACACGTGCTTCCTGGCACTGCCCCCACCAAAAATCAGCTCCTTGGCATGGGCATTCCTCCTTTTCCATACCAACAAGGTTGAGTTAGTAGAGAGTTTTGACAGAAAAGGGAAATAAATGTGGATGAAAGAGAATTTATAAAATGATGGTGCACAGCACCGACTAACCACAGCCTGTACAAATGCTGCTTCCACTCATCTCCTTCCTAGGAATGAAATCATAGGGGGATTGTCATAGTGGGAATCAGGAATTTTTGTTTGCATTTTTGCCTGAATGTTCCAGGTCCTGGATGAGGTTACCAATAGGACAGGAACAAGAAACGCAGGTTTCCCTGAGGAGCTGGTTTTGCTCCACTTCTGTGGGTCAGTGGAGTCACCCTGTAGGGTGAGCCTTGATCATTCCTTGCTGTGGCTGGGTGATAAGCTCTTCCAGCCCACTAAACTCTCAGTGCACTGCTGTTTGATTACACAGCACAAAGAATGGGCATTCTACAAAAAACAAACTTGTTTCATTTGTGGACACCTGAAAAAAAGTCCATTTTGAGGCCCCAAACCTGCAAGATTATGGGCATTTTCTCACTGTTGTGGGATTTAATGAGTCCTGGGCTCAGTCCCGTAGTGAGGGCTATATAGGAACCTGTGCCAGGCACTGAGGGCTGTACAGTGCCCCACCTCTGAGAAATATGTAGCAGTCCATGCTCTATCAGTCCATGCCACAGCTTTCATGCACCCCATCTGTGTCCTGGGGCTCTCTGGTATCCTTGCTACTTGGTGCTGTGGCCCCTCCACAGGTTGTCACTAACCAAATTTAGTAGCCTGATAAAGCCTTGTTATCCAAAAATGGGCATCCTGAACCTCTAGGGAGCTCAAAACATACGGGGAAGAAGGGCATGGGGATATTTTGGAAAGCAAGAGAGGACCTCTAGGTGGAGAATGGATGCTACAGCCAGAATTTTCCTTGGCACAGTAACCACTGAGAAAGTCTCTTAATGGCAAAGGTGATGAAATACCCGAGTGATAGCCCAGACTGTGTCACTCCAGCCATGGTGCCTCTTCACCCCTTACCCCAACATTTACTGAATGTTCCACAAGAAATCTGAGATTAGACAGCAATAGAAAAGGTTGCTTTTCCCTGTCACACTTGAGAAGGAGATAAGAGGAATGAAAGGACCTTCCATATGCAGAGCCCTGAAGGCAGACCCCCTTTCAAATGCAAGCATTCCCTCTTGTGTGGGTACTTCAGCTTTATCCATCTCTATTATGGGGCAGAGGTGCAGAGCTAGAGGGGTGGTTTTGTCTTTTGAATAAGGAGAGTGTTTTGCCACCCACTTCTAAGCTGTACCTGAAACCAGGCCAGCTGTGGTGGTGTTTAAAAATCATCCTATCACTGTTGATAAAAAGTGGAAATAATGACACAACTAAGTGCTTTGTTAATTTTAACTGATGATGACACAGTCTGTGTGTGGAGAGGGTGTTTAGAGAATGTTCCCATACTCCTGAGAGCCTCCACAAACATCCAGGATCTCCTTACCCTGTTGACACGAGAAGAAATAAGATTTGCTCAAAAACTTAGTTTTCAAATAGAAAACTGAGAATATTGAGTCATTCTGGTTTGGTTTGAAACCAATTAATACAGACTCTTAAATTATTTTAGAGCACAAGCCCAAGAATCAATCTCTTGCCCAATTAGGAATGTGACCTAACAGCCAGTGAAGTCTTATTGTAACAAGGCACTTCTGCTGTCTCTGGTGGTAGGAGATCGTTTCTGTATCTCATTTTATGTACTGATAACCCCATATTGCTCTTTGTGGGTATCACATCATGCTGCCATATTTTATTAGTGTTTGAAAGTCAGACAAGGTCAGCTGGATGGAAAATGCTCAGGTTTCATCACAAACATCCTTTCCTGTAGATTGGCAGAGTTGCTCAGAAGAACCACATTCAACCCAGGCTATCCAAGACCTTCCCAGTTCATTCTTAAACATCTCAGTGCTTATCAAGTTCTTTCTCTTCAACCTGCATTTTTCCCCTCATATTTTTAATAGCTGATTTTTGGTTAGCTGCAATTCTGACTAGTCTTCTTTATAGCATTCAAATTTTTAGATTTTCATTTCTTTCATGACCCTCTTTTAGATAAGTACTCATGAAACCCTGATCAATCCAGTGCCTTACCTCATGCCTTGCATAGCACCGAGGTCAGAGCTGACTGAGAAAGCTCTACAGAGTAAAAGAAAATTATATGAGTAAGAGAAAATTGCCTTTAAGTGGCTGCGTTTATCACCTGAGTGCTATCGCCTCTCATTGTCTCTTTAGGAGAAAAAATATGACACCAGGAACAAAAGTTCTTTTTAAAAATACAATAAAAATTCCCTCTGTCTTCTGTGATTTAGAAGGGTCACATGAGAAACATGATAATGTCATTTTCTTAAAAGTAATGTTGCCAGTGTCCAAGGTCCATTTCCACTGTTTGCTTACTCGGGGAAACGCAGAGGCTTTGATCAATGTTTTGCACTCCTCCAGCCTCCAACCCAGAGCTGGGTGCCAGTCTCTGATGCACTTTTAAATCAGTTTATTTAGACTAGAAAGGCAACTCTGTGCCATCGTTTTACACCACTACCAATGGAAGTTGGTAGCTCCTCTTCTGACAAGTGGTTGTATTTTGTGCCTTTGTCCACAGCAGGCAGGCTGGAGCTTGATGGTCTTAAAAGTGCCCTCCAGCCCAAACCATTCTATGATTCTATGATTTCAAGGTGGTATTAGTAAAGTGCAAGGTTTTTCAGGTTCAGCACCAAATATTACATTGAGGGGGGGTTACAGACACAGGCAGACCTCTGAGCTCATATTGTTGGCCTGAATCCAAAAGAATTGCCAAATTAGAGACCAATGTTTTAGATTCCCTTGCTTTTGAGCTTTAATACTCTAAATACATGAAATTCATCCATCTTGGAAAAAACAGTTGGTGAACGCTGATGTTTCTGAGAGCAGCTGAATGAATTGATGTGCATCTGCAGTTGAAATTAATAAGTTCAAATTGCTTTCATCACCTCCTTCTACTTTTGTTCATTGAAAAGTGCTGCAAGGAAAGTATGTGTATGCGTGAGTGTGTGAATTAAATATTTAATAGTGGATGAGCTTGGATGAATGGAAGAGCCTTTCCCATCTAATTAAGCACTTTTATTAGAATTCCATGAGGGTTCTTTTTGTTGCATCTTCTAACAGTCTGATTTCTTGATTATCTGTTCTGGCAAGTCTTTATTCCCATTTGTATGATATTTTATTCTGCCTCACTGTGAGTCTCAGCAGGGCTCTTTATCTCCTGGGGAGAAATTTTCTTAATGGCACCTGTCTTCTCTTCTCCTTGGTGAATTTTGAAGTAAACAAGTCATTTAATTGTGTCAAGTCATTAAAAACAACTCATTAAAATTGTGTGTTTGCTACTCAAGGAATTACCTTCCTGCCTCTTAGAAATCTTTCCCTCTTCCTCCATGTCCTTATCTATGGTTCTTTGTAAATTTGTTAGTTAACCTGTATGTTTTACACGCTTTTATTTGGTTTTGCAAATTTTCTCCTGTTTGCTTTTTTTTTCCTTATTATGCATCAAGAACTCTTAAATATTAAGACGTTTCCAGTTCTTTATTGCCCTTCCAGATTTATTCTCTAGTTTATTCTCTATTTTCTTTCCCTCTTTTTAAGGAAGAAGAAATCTGTCTTAGCTGCTGTCTGATTTTATTTTATTACAAGTAGATGTGAAGACATTGAGTTCTGGTGCTGAGACAGATGGTTTACATAGATAGATAGATAGATTGTTTTTTATAGTTAACCATAAAAAATGCTTAAAGTACTGTGAGTTGATGCCCTTAGGACTGTTGTCTTTCAAAATATTCAGTGCTGGCTTGATGCAAATAACAAGAGGAGATATTTCTGCCTTCCCCACATGTTTTTGTAGCTGTCTTTATTTCTTCAATTTTTATGTATTACTGACATCTTAACATACTAATTATATAGTAAATGTTTTCCAAAATTATGGCATAGTGAAGTAAGGAGGTTCAAATTCTTCCCCAATAAAGCATATATATATAGTTTATAATATTTCTTTAGAGGGTGGACATATCAGAGAAGTCTTTGGTGCAAATTGTTGCATTTTTGTTCACAGTGGAAACATATTCAAAAAATTTCCATACCAATCCTGTCATTCTGTGTTTGAAATTAAAATTAAGTTATGAAAACAGACCTTAGAACAACAGCCTATACCATACCCCAAAATTTGACTGCTTTTATCAGGTTCAGTCTTATTTAGTCTGGCATTGTAAAATATTCTTCTTGAAGTAAAGGGAGCCAGTCCCTCAATTACAGTGGAAAATTTCAGTGTATTTTTTAGTAGCTTTTGAAGAACTTTATATGGAAAAGTTAATCATGTTTATGCTCAGAAAGAGAACCAGTGCCACAAAGTCTCTGAGGGAAATTTACCTTCTTTAGGAGAAAATGTCAGAAGAGGGAACACACACATACAAAAATTTCAGCAAAAAATAGTAAAAACTCTTTCAAACAAGTTCCTCATTAATCACAGTAATTTTTAAAGTGAAATGCAGGTAACACATGATTGATTAGTTTGTTTTATTCAACATACTTGTTCTGAGCTCTGTTGCAAGTGAAGATGATTTGGCACTCAGCACTCTGCTTGCACTTGGGAACTTCCCTAGTTAGGAAATTTTGAGGAAAGACTTTTTGGCAAAAAACTTTGCTTAAAAAAGCAAATTTCTCAATTTATTACTTCAGTAATGTTTTTTGAACACGGTCCTGAAGTCACGCCTGTGTCTGGAACAATTTAACAGCCTCTGGTCCAGGCAATGTCATTTTAATGTGGAAGAGTTTATGTAGCCCCTGCTCCATTTTCTATCTGGCCTAAAACATATTATTCCCCTCTTTCCCAGGCTGTAAGATCAATCATTTTAAAAGATGAAAGAAATAATGACAACAGTTTAGTAAGGCCTTGCTATTTCTTTGGCTGGAAATTAAGATTAAGGTCCTTTCTGTGAGAAAATAATGACAATATTGTGAGGATGCCATGAAGCTGGTTCTTCATCATAACCAGGAGCCAGAGATATACAGACTGCCTTTGGAATTGCCCATTTCCAAGCCAGTATCCTGCACAAATGAGCTCACAAGGGACAGGCTCAAATCCAAACAAACCCTAATTATGAGAGTCTGTGAGGAGCACTGGCTCTTTGGAGAGGCTGAGATGACCCATAATATTGATTGATTCGGGGAAAAAAGTACAGAGGAATTTTAAGCATGTTGTTTTGGAGGAGATGGAAGGGTGTAGCTATGGAGGACTACAGCTTAGCAGGAATAGCATACTTCCCAGAAGGAGCTGACTGGCATCAGATCCCATTTGTGCAACTGGAAAGTGGATGAGTGCTCCTGGAACACAGGTGTGCATTTGGTCTGACTCCCCTACAGAAATTTAACAAAGGAGAGATAAAGGTCCAGAATAGCACAAGATAATTGGAAATGTGTTTGATAAATGTTCTCCAAAATGGTTTTTCATTTTGAGGATCACTAAGAGCTTTCTTAAAGAGAACATCGGAGAGTTGTGGCCATCCTGCCCTGATGTGCAGACAACTCTCCCTCCTCCTTCTCTCTCTAGGTGATATAATAGCCCAAAGAAGTTAACTTATAGTTTGTTAGGATATAATTTTC
Organism: Lanius collurio; assembly: GCA_020086605.1. Lineage (NCBI taxonomy): Eukaryota > Metazoa > Chordata > Aves > Passeriformes > Laniidae > Lanius > Lanius collurio. The sequence goes on along the minus strand of JACBWW010000017.1, from coordinate 3,666,083 downwards.
CCAGAGAATACCCCATCCCTGGAAGTGTTCAAGGCCAGGTTGGATGGGGCTTGGAGCAACCTGGTCTAATGGGAAGCATCCCTGCCCATGGCGGGGGGCTTGGAATGAGATGATCTTTAAGGTCTTTTCCAGCCCAAAGCAATCTGTGAATCTCTGATAATGGGATTTAAAGGGGTTGCTTGGGGCTTCCAGGTCAGGAGTCCATGGATATTCCAGCATGGACCATGCACACAGTGTAGCCCAAATCAGTGTGTGGGAATCTGATCTTTCACAGTGAGGTCCACAAGTGAGTGGACTCCATTCACGGAGCCACATTTGGGCTTGCTGACAGCCCAGCTTCCCCTGGCCACTGCTGGTGCAGCCCATCTCCAGGTAGCTCCTGCAATCTGTCTGAAGCCTGAGAGATCAGGCTTGGCAAGGAGGGATGTGTTCTCCACCCCCTTGCATGTGGTGCTGAAGTGTGCTGCAAGTGGGTCAAGGAGTGTGGCTATTTCAGGGAAGATTCTCTTGAAAAGATGAGGAAGAAGCCAGAATACACCAAGGTGAATATGTCCATCTCTTGGGAGCATTTGTGGGAGGAAACTAGGATCTGAGTCTGCTTTTGTAGCCTGTGGTAGAAGGGAATAGCTCACAGCATGAGGATGGATGCAAACAAGATTTTGCTACTAAAGGCTTCCCAGCCATACCAAACAACTTGAGAAAGAACTCAGGAGATGCAATTCTGTTTTTCCTTGGCCATACCCAAGAATGAGAAGATGACTTTTTTTTTTTTTTTTTTTTTTTTTTTTTGTCTGCAGAACAGCTCTTTGCTTTTCCTTCTGCCTTATCACCTACCAAAGCTGGTTTATGCAGCATTTCTCATTGCATTAGAGTTTTCCTCTCCTGACAGATGATGCAGTGAGCAGAACTGACAGGACTTGTCTGAGCTCTGGTGTGAATGATTTGCTGTAATTGGCATGTTTGTCCCTTAGCTCCACCTGTATCATCTGAAGCATTACAGCTTTAACTTCTTACAGTGTGTATAATCTCTTTATTTATGTATGGTATTTCCCACTTTTATTTGGAATTTTTGCTCTTCTTCTCACCATGGGTAAAATAACCCAAGAATTAGACAGTTCATTTGACAAACAGTGAAGTGCTATTTTTTTTTCCCAAAAGGGATTTTGATTTGATTCACTGATTTTCTCTTTTCCTTCTACTCTCAGAGGTTACTCTCAGTTGAGATAATCAAGATAGCTAACCAGAGAGACTGATTCCTAACACACATAGCTGACTGGAAACTTAAATAGCTAATGCACACAAGCTTGAAAAGATCCAGAACAAGTTGTAGGGCTCATCTTTTAACAGGAAAGGGAATTTTGTGGCTGCTCCCAGTATGAGCATTATGTCTTCTCTTAGCCATACTTTTGTCATAACAAAAAAGACTTTAGGCTGCTCTCAAAGTCACCTTCTGGGTAAAAAAAACATAAGGGAAGATAGGATTTTGCTCAACAAGCAGCAGCTGTGGATGACATTTTGCATGTAGAAAAAAAAGCTATCTGGGCATCTTATGATGCACTCAGACTTGCAGTGTCAGAGCATCAACAGCCCACTTTGCCCCTCCACATTCTCAGTTCATCCCACCCCCATCAAACCTGTCAGCTTTACTGTGAGGGTTCCACCTGCAGGACCAATGGAGAGGGAACCTGTGGCCATTGAGGTCCTCACCTTGGGTCTGCCCCAATTCTGGCTGGCCTTTGAACAGTTCACAGGAAATGATGGCTTTTTCACAGTGGGAAGATCACACAAAATCAGTTCTGAGCATTCCTCTTGCTGCTGTGTTTGTCCTTGCTGCAGCCACAGCCCCACAGAGGGAAGGTGCAGCCCAGGGACTGCCTGACAGTGCAGAGCTGGACTGTGGCTCTGGTACTGCACAGCCCCCAAAACAGGCAATAAAGAGAATTCACTCAGTGTCTAATTAGTGCATTCAGTTTTGTTCTGTTTTGAAAACATGGGCTGGAAAACCCTGTGCAAGGAGGCCTTTTGCTTAAAGGCCAGGCAGGATTTGGCTCTTTTCTCTGGTTTTCAGTGCTGACAGCCTCAAATTGCCTTGTTATGCCTGTCTGTAGACCAGTGATGATAATACCCTTACTTTTTCAAGCAGTTTGAGATCTTCTAATGAGGTATATTTTATACAGGCTTTATTAGAGTTCTTGTTTGTAGGATATTATGATACACAGGGGTTATTGCAATGTGACTTCAGAATATGTAATGTAATTATTTGTGCTGAGTATAAATACAGCTAAGGCAATGCTATCTGTGCTGGGATAAAATGGCATTATGCTACTTTGACATTTACCAAAAAGGCCTCCTTTTTCTATATTGCATTTACTGTGTGTCACTTGTGTTCTGCTGCAACATGACAGTAATGGATGAGAGAACAAGAAAAGCATTTTGATTTTATTTTCTAAAAAATTTGATATTTTGTATTAATAGGAGCTTTTCCCTTTGAAGCCAGGCTTCATATCAATTGTCTTACAGTTGCTAATCTTTTCTGCCATCATGTTCAAAGAAAAATTATGAGGCAAAAAAGACATTGGATGAAGAAGAAGAAATTATATTTTTCTTGTGGCAGTAGGATTCAAAGATATAATTTTTGTTTATCCTTTGTGGACATCATCAGTGTTGATAAATACAATTAGATTGTTTGCCATCCCTGAACTAATTCTTAAGGCTTAGGCAAGTCAGCAGTGGAACTAATGTGTTTAGCTTCTTATTAATGAGAAACAGAAATTGTTGCTTAAATGATTGATCTTGCCAAAACTTGCTAGGAGTATAGTTTTTACCTTATTCTTAAAAAGTCTGCTGAAATCTGGCTGAAAGGCATCTTACAAGTTCGTGGTGTATTTCCAAAGCAGGTGTGCAGCAGCTTAAGCAAGGGCATTTCTGAAACTGAAATCTTACTTTTCTCTTTTTGCAGGGATCCCCAGAATTTGTATCCCCCTGAGGTCAGCAATGCAAAGCTTCAGTATGCTGGTTGGGGTCCAAAAGGGCAACAGCTGGTAAGAGAAAAAACAATTGTGCCAATGCAATTAGAGACCATGCTGCTATTGCTTGGAAATAAAGAAATAATAATTCCTTTTTGAATAGTTTCTTGAAAACTGTGTGGTGGCTTCTAGCATTTATTTATGATTGTTCTATCATGTAATTTATTTATAAAATTCCCAAATATATCCATTCACTGCAAAGTAATCGTGTCTAAAAATGCAGAGAAAGAACACTTTATGAAAGCTTTTTGAGAGGATGCACCTGCTTCTGCTGATGCTGGACACAGGACAGATTATAGAGATAATAGACAGTTTGATTTATTTAGCATCTCATTGCTTCACAAGGGCATCTTCAGACTTGCAAACTTGGCACTGGGGATATGTTAATATTAGCAGCCCAGTTTGGAGAATGCATCTCTCTAGAACAGAAATGCCCTGAATTTGCCCTGTGGTTGTTTGCAAAATAGAATTAGAAGTGGATCCTGGAAAGTTTTCAGAGCTGCTTAAAAAACCCAACCACACCACTTGTCAGGGATTCATTGTATTTCATGGAGCTGTTCATACTGCAACAATCTTAAATCTCCAGTATTTTACCCCTCAGCCACTGCCATCCTGGATGTGCCCATTTTTTCAGAGCATGTATTTCCTGGCCAGATCCCCTGGCTTCATTTCCTGGTGTAAATCCAATACTAAGTTTTTTTCATATTCCAAACACTCTTTTTATACCATAACAAGAAATGAAAAAGTGGCAACATCTTTTTTGATATGGAAGCTTTATACCAAGAAATGAGCTTTGAAAGCTCATTATAGGAGAAAATCTGGCATTTGTCTCCTGTTCCCAGTCCTCTCTTGGGGACTGTTTGTCTGTGTCTTTAACTAGATTGTTTTAAATTCTGTGATTTAAAAAACAGCAGTAGGAGTCATTATAATTGCAAGTCTGAAAATCAGGTTGGAGAAAACATAACAGATACAGGAACAGGAAACTCTTTCCTCTGCTCCATCAGGAAAATTGTGTTTGAGCATCATTGACCTCAAATCTGATCAGAGAGGAGATGCAGCAGCCTTTACCTCTATCCAACATATCTTCTGAGGAGCTTTTTGCTTTCTTTGCACGCAGTTGGAAGGGACCTTACACACCACATTGTCCCAATCCCCCCAGCACGTGCAGGGAATACCTTTAGGACACAGCAAACAAAGCCAAAACTTCTTTTCCTTCACTGCTCATTAGCTCTGACAAACTGAGTTTCAAATTGTGTAACAAAAACTACATCTGCTAATTAAAAGCTACTTTTGAGTGGCATTAGTCATGTTCTTCACCACACAAGTGAATCTTCCTTCCTTTAACAGAGTTTTTCTGTGAACTTTTGTGCCCCCAGCACCTGTGGTCACAGCTTGTTGCAGACTCACACCCATGCTCATTTTACCAAGCTGAAGGGCTGCACCCAATTTCCACCTTGGAAAGAAGAACTAATGAGATCTTATACCAATGCCAAGATGACCAATTTATTGCCTCCATGGCCTTCTCTACCAAAGTAAAATAACCACACAGAAAGGAAAAATGTTCATATCAAAATAGACAAATTATATCTCCAACAGGACAGTATATACAGTCCAAGAGAAGTCTTCTTTATTCCCAGCTTTATCATTTAATGCTGAGGTAGCTGATACCAATTTCCACCATATTTTATTAAGAAATTTTCAGTGAAAACTCAAAGCCCTAAGAATTCCATACAAGTTCCTTCTGTGGGTTACATGAGATATATATATATATATATATAGATACAGATATATATATATATATATATAAGTACCTTTAAAAAAAATCCCTATGGTTGTTGAATTCCATATGAATCTTGGAAATAACTTGCTACCGCAAATTTGTTCTGCATGCATATTTTTCCTTTTTCTTTTTTTTTTCTCTTCTTTACTTCCAAATATGTAAAATTATTGGCCTATAATTGAGCTCTATTCCCTGTTCTTGCATTTGGAATCAGGTTAGGTGAGGAGCAACTCACTGGGAGCTTAAGCAATATTTTTTCATACTTCTAACATATGTGCCTTTTTGTCCTTTATCAGTCATTTACCTTGAAATAAAATTATAGCTGTAGTTTATAAAATAAACATGTTTTTACATACATCAGTATAATCTTTTTATATCTAATAAGCAGCAGAGAATTACCAGAAGGAAAAAAGAGAAACTTTTAAAATAAGAAAAAAACCTACAAGCATTATAAATGAGATCTAGAAATACACCATGTTCACTGTTCTTTATTTCAGGACTAATTGGGTTACTCAGAATATAATTGCCAGCAAAATTCATGTCACCGTCTGTGGAGATGCAAAGACAGAGGAAAATTAAAGTCTATTAAAATTTGATTGTGGGAATGTGTTTGCTAAATGTACACCGAGTTTTGTTGCAGGAGAAGGAGGGAAAATATGCTGAGTGGGAGGGAAAGGAGTGACTGGGATGTGCAGGCCAGGCCTTCTGGTTCCAGGAGGTTCCTGGGTGTGTTTGAGGGGGGTCCCAGAGCAGCAATTGGGAGCCTGAGTGTGTCAGCCTGGAGCTGCACACAGCAGCAGCCCTCTGGGCACAGGCTCAATCCAATTTCATGCTGCATCTCCCAGGAAAGGTGGGAGTGAAGGGCAAGTGGGTTTTGCATCACCTTGAAGATACCCCAATTTTCAGGAAATGGAAAAGCTTTCCCTCTTGAAATCTCCTGGTTTGTTCTTTTTTGGCAACACAAAGGAGAGGCAGGGCAGGAGAGTAAGAGGGCCTGGTTCCAAAATTTTTATTCTCTTTGTAGCTTCTATTTCATCCTTCCTGGGGGAACTTTGGGTTGCTGTGCCTGACCTCTCTCTCTCTTGCATGTCTAATTCAAAAAAGAAACAAATCTGAAATAGAAGGAGCCTGAATGATCCTCACTCTCCGCAATAAAAAATATAGTGAAATATTCCCAGGAGCAATTTTCTATTTATCTTGCTTTATTTTGTCCTTTCTCATGCCAATTGTTGGATGATAAGAGCATGGTTCTTGACTTCTGACCAACCTGCAGAAGGCCACACATGCCAACTGAACTGTTTAAGTAATGGCAGATATTGGATCCGAGAAAATCTGTCAGAAGATCAGAATGCAAAAAAGCTCTCACTTCTGGCATCTCAGAAAGATGCTTCAGCTTTTCTCTGATCTCAGCCAAAGTCTTGACAAATAAAGTCTCACAAAGCTCTTGGAAGAATGGGGCCCTCACCAGTGTGAGCTCCAGAGTGCTTAGAAAGAGAGCCACTAATTCCAATGCAAGAGGGAACACATTCCCTAAATCTGGCTGTTAATGAAGGGTTCATTCCTCTCATTTGTCCTGCAGCATGAGTCACCATTTATGCTTTTATAGAATAAGTGAAAAACACTGTTAACTTGGAATAGCCATGTGATATATTCACTATTTGTGGGTGTAAATGACTATGCAAAAATGCCTGTGGGAAAAATCCTTCCTTTCCGTGGTGCACCTGACAGCCCAAAGTCACACTTGGTATTCAGTTTCATCAGCCCACTGGCCTTCAGCATGGTGCTTGGTGTTTTTTTTAGTGAACAGACTGTACTATCCTCAATTTGTGTGATACTTTCCAGCAATATGAGGTTGTGGGTGGCATGACAGGACTGCAAAAAAGTGTCATTCTGTACCTTTGTCCTGTTCTGGGTGCGCTTATCTGCACAAGAATCTTCATTCCTTGGATTTCTTCTCTTATTCTGATCATGCCATCTATGACTCAACAGCTACCCACTTCTGATTTTGCCACAAAAAAATAAAAACCTTCTGTTAATTGATCTTATTGGAATATTTTACCAGTTTCTTCATGTTCCAGCTCATGTTCCAAGGCTCTGCCCACATCCCCAGAGCTCACGTCATGTTCCCGTGATACATTTCCCCAACAGTATCTAAGGAAAGGTTAATAGTGCCTCTGATCCTGAACTCAGCTTCCTAAAACGTGTGGCTGACAGGCCTGGACCTGTCTATTTATCAAGAAAAGTAAGTGCAGTGTGAAGAGGTTTCCTTTGTTTTGCTTGGCAGCAAAGCCAAAGCCAGGGAGTGCTTCAGGAGTGAGACTGTCCAGTGCATGTCTGTCACTGAGGTCCTCAAGGAACCCAATAAACCCAAAGCTTTCAGGAGGTTTTTATTTAAGTTATCCCAAAATGAGCACATCCAGGTTCAAAGTATTTGCATTAAGCACAAGCTGGGAATATGCACGGGCCCTACTGCCAAAAGGAAGGAGGAAGCAGGAGGCCTGCTCTAATAAAATGCAGTGAATATTTGTCTGCATTGACAGCACTAAATACAGTTCACAGGAGCTGCTAAACTCCAATTTCAAAAGCAGAAGCACTTCTGCTATGCTGCTATTTTTTTTTTTTTTCTAAATCAGAATCTGTAACCATCCTGACAGATATTAATGGTAGTGGTGACACTTCATATGCTGGGAGAAGCAGTATTGCACAACCTTAGAGGCAGCAGTTATAATTCTAAAAAATAACTCTCATAGATCATGGTATTTATTCTTCTACAAAGACAAACTTTTTTTTAAGGTTCTCCTGACCAGTCAGTCTTTTATTGTTTACACAGTCTTTTTAAGTACCTAAAATATACAGAAAGAGGGTTGGGGCTGCTGGAAGTTTTGTATGCCCTTGCAGTCACTGCAGCCCCACAGAAGGGACAAAACACATTTTTCCTGCACTCACAGGAAATAAACCTTTTCCAGTGCCAACTCTTTTTGGAGCAGGAACTATCTCTTATTCTTGTAGACTGTGCTGCAATCAAGTCTATAATTTGTTCTAAGGTAACAGAAGTTAAGTTTCATAGCATGTGCATAAGATGCAATAAGAAATCTCTATTTCAGGGAAATGCAAATGCCAGGAAAAAAAAAGGAGTGATTCTTTCAGCCTTTACCATGTTAGGGGTTTGCAGATGCCTTCCAACAATGAATGCTGATGCTGCAAACATTTTATTGTCATAACTATTGCTGTTTTAGAAAGGGCAATACTATTAAGAGAAACATCAGATTTTTTTGATGTATAAATCATTTGAGTGGTAGATCCTGCTGCACATGACCAGAATCTATCCATCTCCCTTATAATTTTTTTTAATGCTGTAGTACAATGTTCTGCCAAGTAGGGTATCTAGATGAAAAAAAAAAAAAAAAAGCTGGTTAAATATGACACCTGGAACTAAACTGGAGTGAGTGACTCTTCTAACTAGAAGTTTTTTTCCTTGCCTGAATTTGTGCCTGTCATGCCACCTTAGTTCCAGGCAGAAGGGCTGCACAGATATCAAGGGAAGAGACCCATTTTCACAGGAGGCACTGAATTATCTGCTGTTGTTCCCATTGCAGCTGGGCTTTTGAAGTGCTCTGTGTATAATTGCTGTAGGTCTATTTGTCTCTACCATTCTTGCATAGATTTTTGCATCATTATTTTCAAGCTGCTATTCCCTCACCTTTTCTTTTTGCAATGACATCTGAATCAATATTTAGCTGTGGTCTGCTGTATGTAATTATTCTGGCTTGCTTATCTTGATAGCTGCAAGAAAAAATAACTTCTGCCCTGTCTCCCTCTCCACCCCCATCCCCAAAGTCTATGTAAGCCTTATTTAAGCATAGTGAGGGATATTCAGGCAGATTTTAACATGGTCCCTGCATTCTGGAAATGCAAGACCTTCAGCACAATAATGTGCCATCCTCATCCCCTTCTCCAGTGTCAGAATATGAAATTTTTTAGGGAAATATCAGTAAGATATATTACACATTCCACCTGGACAGGTTGCTCCTTTCCCCTCTTCCCTAGCTTTATTCAAACAATTCCACTGGAAAAGTGCTGTGTTTAGGTTTTGTTTTGTTTCTTGTTTTGTTGTTTTGTTTTTTTGTTTGTTTTTTTTTTTCTTTGACACTCTCTCTTTGTTTACAGTGGCAGCAGTGTCCTACTTTTAACTTTGCACATCCTTGTCATTCCTGTGTTACCCTTGGGCTTGGTGTTGGGTCCTTGTTCCCCAAGGAGAGGCTTTGGCACAGTCAGTGTTATATTCTTTGCTGAGAAATGGTCACATCCCTTCCCCTCCCAGCATCCTTGGAACTGCTTCTTCATCAGTGGCAAAAGAACAAGATATTTAAGATAATTGAAGGTGCTGCAATAAATGTTACTGAAAGAAGGCGCAGGTGATTTTATTTAAAATAAGATGGAAGATGTTGCTCTTTCTGCTGGCGTGAAAGATTTCAGGGGACAAAATGAAATTGATTATTTGCCATAGAAGTTTCACCAATAAATCAGAAAGCAACTGCCCTTACACCCAAATATGAGACATAGGATGATGTATGCATTTCTCCTGGGGCTGAGACACTCCCACAGGCTTCCTCTGTGATTACTTATGTCACTTTGTTTTCTGGTGAAGTTACAGCCATGGATTCCTACCTTTAAAAGCACTTACACAATTGATGCATTAAATGTTACAGACATTCACAGTCTGCATTAAGGAAACTGAGTTTTTACTTAAAGAAGTGCATATATCCATGGATTTACAGGCTTAGAGGAACTCACCTTCTTGTTCCTCTATAAGGAAAGTACTGAATTCTCTTCCTTTATATGTTATCACATTTCCTCCCCTATTGCTGTACAATATTCCTAGCAGTAAAACATGCCAGCATTGGGTCAGTTCCACTGAAAGTAAGTCCCTCCTATTACAGAAATTTCTTAAATTTCAATTGAGGTTTATGGATATTGATCAACTCTTTTTCTGTTAAGGGCAGTTTTCATCTCAGAGACCTAACTGCCAAAAGTGTCTTCCTGTCTGTGCAGAAGGGTTCCTGCATCTTCAAATCAGTGGTTGGTGGGTGATGTCCTTTGAAATACGTGCCTATGAAAAGTGTTGTTCTTGAAAGCTGCCATGAAAATAGTTACCTTTTACTTTAGACAGCAGCAGTCACTGCTGAGAGTGGGGTGAAGTGACAGCCATTGGGATGCCACAAGCAGGACTGAGCAGTGCCACCCAAGGGACGTGGAGTGTCCCACCTTGGCTTGTGGTGCTCCTTCCCCAGGAACTGCCATTTACCAGAGAGATGAGGAAACTTCATGAAAAAATCTGTTAGGTCCCCTCCTCACCTGCTGGAATAGGTGTTGAGTGTTTCTACAACCAACCTTCTAATTAAAGAGGAATATTGCAGTGACTGGCTCAATGTCCAAGGTTGGATGTGCACCTGGAGGAATCCTGAATCCCAACTGCAGCTTCTTTATGCTGACACAAATAATCTCTGTGCTCTTCTTAGTCAGGTATTCTTCCTATAACACAATAAAGTATTTTAAATGGAACACTGTATCATCTCACATTAAATAATCTAATTTACAGTCATGCCCTACATAACCATCAGAGATATTAGGTTATGGAATACAAGATAATCCATCAAGCAGAACTTAAAAGCAGAATCAGAGTTCCATACTAAATGGTACATTTACTATTACATTCTTTTATATAACAAGGCAGTTATAAATTAAAATAACCCCATTAGAATACAGGGCAATGAAATACAAGTAGACATGGTTCTTTCTCTTTGTTGAGCTGAAACAAACCTTCTTTCCTTCCCTGAAGAACAGAAAATAGGGCAGCACGTTTTTCTTCAAACATGTCTTTTTAAATCACCAGATTTGTGATAATTGTTTATTTGGCTGTACTTTGGCAGATTCTAGGTGTGATTAGAATCTGTGCATGTTGTGGTCAAACCTGCTCACAGAATACAAATGGAAATGCACAGCATTTGTAATGAAGCAATGTCAGAAATGTAAAAAAGCTTGTGGAAAACTGAGAAGAATATTAACACACTGAAGCATTTAAGCTGGGAGTATCGAGAGGGAGAATCTCTTTTGTACCAATTTAAAAGGAAAAAAATTGGGGAACGTGTCTCCATATCATAGAAATCTCTTATTACTTCTATAGACATTATGTGGGACTTTATCTCAAGTATTAGCTTTCACAATTTTGGATTGTCTAAAGATGTTTAAACCCACAAGATCCTAAAAACTCTACTGATTTCCTACAAGAGAATCCAAGTGGGATACTTCCAAACAAGTTTCTGAACAGGTCAAAGTCTGCTCCTCTGAATTCCAGGGCTTAATATTTTTTTTTTGCTCTATTTCCTCTTGCAATCCTGAACTTCATGACCTCATGGTGTGTGCAGCATCAGCTGCTCCCAGACTTCACCTTGCCTTGTAATTTCTGCTGGTTGGAAAATGTGAGGTCCAGCAGAGCATCTCCCTTCATCAGCTCCTTCATCACCTGTGTCAGGACAAATTCCCTCCACAGACCTCCTGGGTTATTGTGCTCATCTTGTTGACCCTCCAGGAATTAAGGGTTAAGGTACCCCTTGAGGATCAGGGTATTTGAATGTCAGGCTTCTTTCATTTAGGAAGAAGGGCTCATCTCCTTCTTCTTGACCAGCCAGTTGGTAACAGATGCTCCCACTGCTCCTTTCCTTCCTCCCCCCATACCCACATCCTACAAGGTGATCACCTCCCCCAGCACCAGGGAGAAGTCACCTCCAGACCTGGAGAGCCACATCCTCTCTTGGGAACCCTTAAGACACGGTTCTAGAGCTCTGGACACTGTTCACAGATACAGGAAACGTTTCTTTATTTGAAGACATGAAGGAATGCTCTTCCATTCTCTCTGACATTTTAGTTGCTTTGTTGATCACATGTGATGAAAGCAAAATGAAGTTCTTAATGGCTATTTTACAAGATACATTGGCAGTTCCCAAGCTATGTAGCTAAAATCAGGAGATTTGCATGATTTCCTACTGGTGGCTCTCCTACACTTCCTTTCCCAAACATGCAATCAACGCCACCAAAGGCAGCATAATTTTTGTTTGGCTTTTGCAGTGATTCTGGTGGTTTCCCTTGTGCAAACAGTTGCATTTCTTTTCATTGCACAGATTTCCATGCAGCTAAGCTCTTACATCACTGGAATCAGATGTGTTCAAGTCTTCCAACCCCAGTGAGAAGTCATCAATATTGTTTTTGTCGTGTTCATGGATCAGCATGATTCTTACTTGCATCAATCTGGACTACTGTATTCTCTGGCTGCAGTAGTCCCCTGGGATTTTTAAACTTTATGTCCTGAAAGCTTCCCTGCAGAATTATTTTAAACACGTGTCGTCCTCACTTTGATGCAAACATTACCTTTGCCTGTGTCTGAGCAGGGTAAATTTTAATTAAACTAAGATTTATCTCTTTGTGACATACATTCAGAAACTCCTATGTCTTCTAAATCCCTGGTGTCTTAAAGAGTTAGCTTCATACTTTGAATTAAAACAAAGATAAACCCTGATATAAAAAACTGAAACTGTAGCCTTTTCTGTCAATTATTTATTAAGATGTGATTCTCTGCAATGTGCTGATTGTGTGGAAGTTTCATTGTTTCACCATTGGTCTTAATAATGACATTTTCACTTTCTGAAGAAAAAAAAGTTTATTTGAAAATTTTTTATCTCACTCTTTTGTCATAATTGCTGTCTGTCTCTTTTCTAAATTATGATCATGAACCAATTGATGGAGAGAATGAAAATATTTTAAAGGTTTTTGTCTTGTATTTTTTTATCAGTGTTATCAAACTATATTTAAATGGCAACCAGAAAAGTCTAATTAAAATTCTAGATCTTATTATGTAAACTCACTGGTGAGGAGCAGTTTATGGTTTTATTACCCTTTTTGAAGAACTGATACAAGCTGGTGTAATCACATATGCATTAGGAAAAACACTAATGACAGAATACATTAATGACAGCTATTTGAACATCAAAGTTTGCATTTTATGAGGCTCAAAAGAAGAAATTGGCAGAGGATTCATTAAATAATGCATAATCAATCAGCAACAAGCTTTAGAACTGATTTTGAATTGATCACACATTTTTCTGCTGGAGTTGATGTAAGAGCAATAACTGCAAAATGCCAAGACCTTTCCGGTACAATGCTCCTCACACTTCCTAGATATCACGAAATGAAAACACAATTATTGTATCTGCTTCAAGATGCTACATGGATGAGGACAGGGCCATGCTAATTGTGTGTGGTACAGACAGGTTTTAACTTGAACAAACAGCAGGGAATCTCTCTCTCTGCAGCTTTTCATTTTCACAGTCTTCAGCTTCCAGGTTTCATCTGGCAGCATGAAAACAAAACCAGCTTAAGAAGGCATGTCTCCAAAATATTTGGATGGAATTAAAGAGCACTGGAAGGGGTGGAGAGGAAGGAGAGGTCTCTCTGTATATGCATACCAGGAAGGGTTTGATCATGATAAAATCTATTTGTGTCCGTGATCTGACATTTCCAAATTCTATTTACAAGACTGTGGCTCTGTTACAGACCTCAGCCAGCTACTTAGCATATAAATAAAGACATAATACATTTCCACTTCCTGAACATATTGGTAAGATAAATCTGTGTATTTTCCAGAGGCTTTCCGATCAATGTGATGAATAACATCATATAAATATGTAGATAGTTAATATAGAGTTCAGCACAAAACATTCCTGTTGTTGAAACCCAAAAGAAAATGAACAGGAGTCAGACTATTCTAAGGAAGAATCTTATGCTGAAAAGTTTTTTTAAAAGTCCTTGGTTAAAGGGACTTTAAATCCCCTTGTGGCACTCCCGTGGTGGATTGCCAGCCAAGCTGCTCTATCACTCCCTCTCCCCAATGGGCATGGGGGAGGAAATTCTGGGAAAATCTCACGGGAGGAGTTAAGAACAGAGGGATCACTCACCAGTTGCCATCAGGGCAAAACAGACTCAAATTGGGGAAATCAATTTGATAATTTGCCATTAATTGTAATAGAATTGTGACAGTGAGAAACAAAACAAAATCGAGCACACCTTCCCTTCCTCCCCCTCCTCCTCCACTGACCATGGTGTCTGCAAGTCTGTTTCTCTCATATTTTCTCTCATACAAAACCAGCATTTTTACCCTTTTATAAACACATTTTCACAGATGCACTAGCAGTGTCCCTGATGAGCTCAGCTTTGGCCAGTGGCAAGTCTGTCACTTTTCACAGATTTTTTTTTCTTTTTTAACTGATTCTGAAAAATAAATACAAGCATTTCTGAGAGATGCAAAAAGTTTTAAGATTATTCTGTGTCTTTGTTAATTATTCAGAATATGGTCTCAGCAAAACTGTTTTTCCAGCAAAATAGCAGAAAAAGAAAAACTAAAAGAAAAGCTTAACATTAAAAACAAGAAACAATGAAGTACATCATGTTGGATGAGAACAGTGTGTTTATTTGTAGTTCTATTTCCCCAGTCACTGTGTCTTCCGTTTGGTGCCCGGTCTTTTTAAGCCTCAAAGGGAGCTTGAACTGATTTTGAATTTAAAGCAGGGTTTTGTGGTTTAACCCCAGCCAGCAGCCAACCCCACACAGCTGCTCTCTCCAGTGGGATCAGGGAGAGAACCAGAAGAGGAAAAGCCAGAGCACTTGTGGGTAGAGATAAAGATGGTTTAACAGGGAAAGCAAAAGCTGTGCACACAAGCAAAGCAAAACAGGGAATTAATTCACTGCTTCCCACGGCTGGGCAGGTGTTCAGCATCTCCAGGACAGCAGAGCCCCATCACAAATATTGGTGACTTGGGAAGACAAACACTGTCACTCAAAATGTTCCCCTCTTCCTCCTCCTTCCCCCCATTTTATACACTGATCATGGTGCCACATGGTCTGGGATATCCCTTGGATCAGTTTGGGTCACCTGTCCTGGCTCCTCCCAACTTGCCAGGCACCCCCAGCCTCCTTGCCTGCGTGGCAGCACCAAAAGCAGAAAAATCCTTGGCTTTGTGCAACCCCTGCTCTGCAATAACAAAAATATCTCTGTGTTATCAACCCCTGCTCTGCAATAACAAAAATATCTCTGTGTTATCAACCCTGTGCTCAGTACAGATCCAAAACAGGGCCCTGTACCCGCCACTGGGATGAAAATTAACTCTACCCCAGCCAAACCCAGCACAGAGTGTCAAGGCAAGACTTTGTGCCTGTCTATGCATGAAGGTCAGCTCTTGTTGAGCAAACTCTCCATGACAAAGGGCCAACATTTCCATGTTATCTATTCTCTCACAGATAAATCCTGTGGGCTCACGTTGTAGCTTGGAAATGTGCATTTTAATGTGTAGGAAATATTTACACTTCTCAATGTGCTAATAATTTAAAGTAATGAGCACCCAGGCATTAACTTTATGCTAAATTTGAGTGACACAGCTCATTTAGTTGACAGGTTATATGTTAGAAATTGTGGGATAAAGAGAATATAAACTTAGAATGCCACCCTACAGCTGGAAAATAAATAGGAGCAGTAAAAATGCAGATTAGTGCACATAAATTTATTTTCTTTTGGTCTATAGAGAAACAGGAATTTCACACACCTCTCTGTCTGGAAGGAAGGTGGGTTGAACAACTGTAAAAGGAGGTATAGTATTCACCTACTCAAAATAATTGGTCACTGTGACTTTTTAAGTCTTAAAGAGATTATTTTCATTATATTCCGGAAAAGATCCATAAATGAATCCATTTAAAAGTACCAATATTTTAATTAATGCAGCATAATTACCAAATATCACTCTGGGTCAGTTTGGTAGAGAGTATTATTTTAGAAGCTCTTAAGCAGTTGCAAAAGCATTTTAAATAAATCCTTGAATCAATCAGTGTCATTAAGGCTCCTGTATCTTTGAAGTGAATTAAGTTTAATTCGTTGCTAGATCAAATATTTACCTTACTGTATAAATTTATCTTACTAGATACTTAAACTTTGACTTTTCTTCCTGTCTCAGGCTTGGGGTCCAATATTCTTTTCTCCAGTTTTAGTTGTGTCGTGCAAGGATGTCAGATGGTTTAACTGATCAATTCTAAAACCAGTTGCAAACAGGCAGGGATTAATTCCCAGAGCAGAGGAGTTAGTGGTGTGCTGGTACCTGAGGCTGAAGGGGGTATATCTGAAAGTTTCAGGTGACGTCCTGAGCCACATAAAGCCAACAGCAAAATCTCCATTGATTTTTATTATCCTGGGATTAAGTGAATGCATTTGAAAACCCCCCAAACTTTATCTTAATCCCCTCAGATTTTCCGGTTATTTTTGTTAAGTGTTTAATCTTTTGGGCATCTGTTAAAACATCCAGCAGAAAGAGACGTCTTCTGCTAGATCCAGTGGCAAGAAGTTCCATGTATTAATCCTGATTTCATTAGGAAAAGTAATCTAGGTTTCATTGGTTTGCCTGTTGTTTTGGAGAAATAAAAGGGTGAAAATATATTTTTCCTTTCTTTTGTGTCCTATCCATTGTCTTGTAGAGCTCATATCTTCCTTGCTTTTTTCTGTAGAGTTAGCAATTTCTGTTTCTTCAATCAATGCATGGATGTTTCCATTCTTCTTATTGGTTTCAGAATGTCCTTTCCTCTGCATTGAATGGGTCATGATGAAAACAGACGTGGTATTCAACACGGGGCTCTTCCTGACTTAGCACAGCTTGATTTTCCATGCCAGTAGCTGGGTTTGGTGTTGAATTTTAAGGGACATATATTGCAAGAAATTCTGGGGTAAAGTCTTGCTCAAATATGGACACGAAAAGAGAAGACACCAGAAATTTGAGCTCTGCTCTTTGTCTCCTCTACTCAGAGGCATAAAACTGAGCTTGATCCCTTCTGTCATCATTTTAAATTTGTCTAGGGGTGCTATGCAAAGCTGGCAGAAAGTAATGTGAAAGTGATGTCTGTACATATATTTACTATTTTTCTTTACTAAAATTTCTCATCATCTAATTAGCTGACAGGATTGATCATTTGATAGAAAGCACAGCTTTGATGCCATAAAACCAAAACAGTAAAAATTGTCACATGGTTATTTCACAATAACTTCAAATAGGTTTCTCACATGGGATGTGAGGTAATCCAAAGACATTTCTTTCTTGATGAATAACAGAAGTCCAAAAGCTTTCTCTTAATTTATAAGATACCTTACACAGAAATCTTCCTTGTGCTGCTCCAGTTATCTTTTATCTTGATTATGGTTGATGTTTTCAGGGTACAAGGCACTGTAGTTAGGAGGATAATTTTTAAATCTCCACAAGGTGCTGCCATTTGGCTCTGAATTATATGGGAGACAGTTTGAAGTCAGAGCACTATCTTATTTTTCCACCACAGCTACCACATGCCTCACGCAGCCAGATGGGTGCAATGAAGCTTTGAAGGATCCTACAGTGAAGATGGAAAACAATGCAGTTCTTTAAAAAGGGAAGGGCAGGAACAGGTTGTCAATCCACCTTCTTTGCTTTTCCTGTAAACTCATATAACACTGAATATAGTGCAGAATATTGCATACCTTATTTTGCTGGAAGAATTTTGGTAAGGGAAGGGTTGCATCACTTGAATAAATCCACTTGATCTTGTGCCTGTCACAGAAGACCTCTCACCCAAGCACCCCTGAGCACATTTAGTACTCAGACACAGAGATTGGGATTTATTTGGACCCAGGGTATCTTATTCAGCTTAGTCTTCACAATTTATATGCACATTTAAGCTTCAAAAGCCTCCCCATATGCAGATTAGCTAACAGATAAAATTCTTTACTTGGAATCCTTTATCTGGTCCCTCTGTTTACTAAAGTTCAAGGTAGGAAAAAGAATGTAGTATCTTCCACAATGTATTTTTTACTTTCAAAACCTACTAATTGAATGAAGCTGTTTTTAGTTTAAGAGGGAAAGGAGCAAGCTACAGCTTCAGTAATAATTTTTACCTTTAGGCAAACCTGCTATAACTCCTGCCAAAATTAAATTAAGGTCTATACTTTCTTCTGGAATCTTTCCAGCTCATCTTTGGGTGAAACATATACCCTAATAGGATGTGAAACAGAAGATGAAAGCAAATATTTTTCCCAGTTCTATCTTTTCATAATGTGAGAAATTACATTCTGGTATCATGGTAAAGATACATAACATTTATTCCAATATCTTCAAGTATATAAAAACACATCTGTATATCTTTGCTAAATTATATTAACAGTTTGCATTTCAGTCTAAATAGCTTACTGATACACCTTTTCAGCTTGAATAGACTTTAAAAATATGTTAAAGACAGGGGTGGGGAGCAGAATAAAGCCCTCATAATGCAAGGTGCAAGGGTCAGTGACCTGCCACACCTCTTAGACACTCACAGCTCTGTGGGGCTGGGTAGGATCCACCCAGCTGGATGTGGGAGCTGGCAGAGGTGCTGAGACACTTTCCATCATTTACCAGCAGTCCTGGCTAACTGGGAAGGTCCCAGTTGACTGGAAGTCAGCAAATGTGATGCCCATCCACAAAAAGAACCAATGGTGTGAGGTTCCACAAGGCCAAGTGCTGGGTCCTGCATTTGGGTTACAACAATCCCAGGCAGTGCTAGAGGCTGGGGACAGAGTGGCTGGAAAGTGGCCCTGCTGGAAAGTACCTGGGGGTGCTGGTTTTCAGCAGCTGAACATGAGCCAGGTGTGCCCAGGTGGCCAGGAAGGAAGGCCAATGACATCCTGGCCTGTGTCAGCAATGGTGTGACCAGGAGGATCAGGGCAGTGATTGTCCCCCTGTACTGGGCACTGGTGAGGCTGCACCTCAAATCCTGTGTTCAGTTCCCTCACAACAAGAAAGGCTTTGATGTGCTGGATCATGTCCAGAGAAGGGCAAGGGAGCTGGGGAAGGGTCTGGAGCTCCAATCTCATGAGGAGTGGCTGAGTGAGCTGTTTAGCCTGGAGAAAAGGAGGCTCGGGGCTATCACTCTGCACAGCTACCTGAAAGGAGGCTGTAGCCAGGGGGGATCAGTCTTTTGCCAAGAGATAAGACAAGAGGCAGTGGCCTCAAGTTGTGTTGGAGAGGTTTAGGTTGGATTCTAAGAGCAATTCCTTCACAGAAAGGGTTGTGGAGCTTTGGAACAGGATGCTCAGGGCAGTGGTGGAATCACCATCTCTGGAGGTGTTTAAAAGATGTGTAGATCTGGCACTGGGGGACGGGGTTTGGTGGTGAACTTGACAGTGCTGGATTAATGCTGGATCAGTGATCTTAGAGTCATGGAAAGGTTTGGGTTGGAAGAGACCTTAAAGACCTTAAGGGTCTTTTCCAGCCAAGTGATTCTGTGATTCTATGACTACTTAGAGCAGGGTGTGATTCCCTTTGGGGTGAGGGGACAGGAACTGTGCTACCAATGACAGCAAAAGGCAGAATGAAGCATTTAACCACATGATAAAGACTAATGCCATGGAACCATATTTTTATTTTTGGCTGGCTAAAGCTTTACTTCCTGATCAGCATTTAAACACATAAATAAAGAGCCTGATTCACAGGAGCATTTCACAGCAATAGATCTAACAACACTCAAAACCTGATCAATGGCATTCTTCATCTCATGCCCTCTAACTGAACTGTTCAATTTCTGAAATGAAGACAGGAATGAGAGAAATAAAGCTTGTATCAAAGTACCAAGGCTTCAGTTTGTTGTAAATTAGCATCTTTCTATTAGCTGATGGCATTGGAAGCAAGCTGTGGAAATCCCTTTTTTGACAAAAGATGCCATAAAACTGTGATATATGATTTTGTACTGCCAATTATTGTAAAAGCAAAATGCAACACTTTATGCTGAAGCCACTGCTTAATGCTGTTCTCTTTTTTCTTTTTTTTTCCCTTCAAATCAGATATTTATCTTTGAGAATAACATCTATTACTGTGCCCATGTGGGGAAACAAGCCATCCGAGTGGTCTCCACAGGAAAGGAAGGTGTTATTTTCAATGGGCTCAGCGACTGGCTGTATGAAGGTAGGACACCACATTTAGGCCAGCAGTTAGTTATGAGTTTAAGTTACACTCTACAATTACAGACCTTGCTGGAATTAGACATCCAGCATTGCATTTCTGGGCACTGGTGGACCATGGAGCTGAAAACCTGTAATTCTAACAGTTGCCTGATGTGCTGGATGGGAAATAATGTGAAATGATGTAAGAATTCTGTTTTCAGGCTGTTTTCTTTCCCTTAGTCCAAAGGTAATAAATCACTGGGCTTTAATGAACAGAACTGCTTCATTATTTAATGGCACCTGCAATCACTCATAGATCTGCCAGTTTTCAAATCACAGAAAAGGACAAAAATGGGGAAGGAAAGGAGTTCTATCTTGAAGGAAAAAGTGAGGGAACAATTTTACTTGATTAGCTGTTTTCCACAGAACTAGGTGGGCCTTGGAAGCTGCCCAGGTCTTGCCACTTAAAAAAAATTTCTAAAAGCAGACCCCAGTAATTGGCTTCTTTCCTGCGAAAATGGTCCTGACAGGGTGAAGGGTCACCTCTGGAGCACTGCTTTTCTTTGATCCTTTCATCTGGAAAAGGGCCATTTAGGTGTCTGTGAGCAGCTGCCTGAAAAGTGATTCAACTACTCTAGCTTTGGAGAGCATTCCCACCACCACCTCCCAACCCCCAAGTTCTTTTGGGGGGTTGTTGTAGGCTTTTAAACTCCTATATCAGAATAAAAATTTTAATGCACATATTCCCCTCCCCATGTATATATATATATACATATCCATATATATATCTATATATATAAATAAAACAGGCACACAACATGCATACTGCTCTCTGTTGCTGGCTAATGCAGCTGCCAGCAGTTCTTTCTCACAAGAATCCTGACTTTTGGACCTGGCAGTGTCTCTTTCCTGTGGCACAGCTTCACTCTAAGTCACACTTTCTCCTACAGGTCCCAGCATAGTGCCAAGGTTTTCTTACCTCTACAAAGAGAAAGTTTCCAGATACATCCAGTAACTGTGTGCTGTTGGCTGCTCCCAGTTTTCTTGTGGCTTAATGGAGCAGAATAGGTTGCAAAATGCCATTAACAGTTAATTGGTGTAAAAATATGGACCACTACTTAAATTGGTCTGTATCACAGCTAGACTGGGGCCCTTGAACTCAAAAATGAATTAGTTTGTTTGCCCCTCCCAAAGAAGCTGATCCCATAAATCAGCATACAAACTTGCCAAGCACATCAGTGGAAGAATCTGATAGGGGTTTATTACTTTTGCTATTTAAACATGTGTCTCTACTATAATACAGCATATTTGCAAGTAAATGTCCTCCTTGTGCTGTGAAAGCACTTTGTAATAAGAGAAGAGGCTAAGAAATTACAAAATGCTAATTTTCTTTCACTTTCTTTTACTTATTAATTTGCTGGTGAAGTTGGGGGCAGGCCTGTTTGACTCTGTAGGTCAAATGTGCCTACTACTACCCATATTTTGCTGATAAACATAATTTACTACATCAGGTCTCCTCGCAGAGTCTCACACATAGCATCATGCTGAGAGGAGTTTGTCAAGCTTGTGAACTCCAAGCACACCAGCAAGCCCAGGATGACACTTATTTTGCTGACACAAATTTTTATTCAATTACAGGATTGCTCAGGCAATTTCTTGGCTGACTTTGACTATCAGGTTTGCCCTCTATAATGAATTTTCTTGTTAACTTTATGTTAATATACTAGGGTAAGAAATGAATGTGTGCTTGAGTACAGTCTGGTTATCCCAAGCTAGGTTCTGTAACTTGTGAGGCATGAGGCAGATTAGGACCACTGAACCTGCTGTTTGTTTGGAAGACACTGGGATCTGGAAATGTCACTTTGTGTCCAAATACAGTTTATATTGAACTAAATAATTCTCTTATTTCACAAGCAAGGTGTCGAAGGTCCCATAGGAAAACCTGATTTAAGTGTTCCCAACTAATGGGAATCCAGCAACAAATCCAGAGGTGCAGTGTGTGAGCTGAGCTCCTTCCCTTGTCATCACTTGTGCAGTCCTCATGGAGGTAAACCTGGGACCAGTGTCAGGACACAGGACTCGTGCCAGGTGCCTGAACAAGCTGTGGGGCCATGGTGTTGGAGAGGTCTGCAGTGTTCAGTGTTCAGCTGTCTGCATGCCTGGATGGATGGAGCAGGATCCAGAAGAAGTTGGATATTCCATGGGGATTAATGGATAAGGACAGCTGAGAAATGAGAGACATCTCCCCAGTGGAGTCCAAGGGAATCCAGTTGCAGTTGCCACTGAGGCTGAAGCTTTAACCTGGGATATTCTGCCAACACAATGTCACCAGAACCTTTGTTTTTCCAAAGTCTCTCCTTTTCTTGGATGCCACCTCTCAGTGGGATAAACTTGGACAACATTTTGAATCTGAACTGACCTGACTGGAAATGCTTGAAAACTTGGCAAAGACTGAAATGTAGCACGTCGACTATTTTTTGCTCTTCACTCATTCCTGCTGTGGTTTGCAGCCATGCCTTCCCCACCTCCCCCAGCCAAGCTGGGTGGGATGCTCAGGCCTGTGTTTGTTTGCTGCTGCCTCAGCGAGCTACCAGGATGAACACAGAGCATATGCAGAAATCTCCCTCCATCTGTGCAGCCAGCTCCAGTCTGCAAAGGAGCTTGTGAGAATCAGGATCACAGAGAGTTCAGCACACTCCTCTTCCCTCCCATGCTCTTTTTGTTGGTGAAGTTCTGTGACCCCTGGCAGCCACAGCAGAGCCTCCCCAAAGCGCCCACTGGGTTGTGTGGCAGCTCACAACCTGCTTCTCACTTCCCCTAAATGCAGCACAGAAAATAAAACTTCATGTTTTCTGTTTGAGGAAGATGACTTTTAACAACTTTTATCTACATAGCAAGAGCACACCACCAACAACCCCCCTGCCCTTTCTGAGAGCTGTTTGCACAGTGAGCTCTGCAGGTGGCAACCCAGCTGTGCCAGCCTTTGGGGTAACTCCTGACACTTCACGTGGATGGCAGACCCGGGGGGACACTTTTCTTCATAATGTCATTGCTTTCGTCACGACAGAATAGATGCACTGCACTATTAATCACAGGTTTTCCCTTAGTCAAGAAGCACAGCAGATCCAGAGTAAATTTGACAGGCTTTTTGCCCTGGAAAAATGCAGACGCTCATTTCAATTCAAGTTAAGCTCTGCTTTCGTAAATCTGCCAAAGGAGAAAAAAATTCTTCGAGGTATTTATGCTGATCTGTTGACTTTTGTTAATATAGTGAAAAACATTTCAAATCAATCAGAGCTTAATCTACTTAGTGCATTTAGCTGGAAGGTTACAGATTGATACATAGATTACTGTAACATGAAAGCATAGATTAAACATGGGGTTTATTACTAAAATAAGCATTGACAAGGTTTTCATAGTCTGACTTAACATTGCCTGATAGATGCTTGTACTAAAATCGAGTGATATCCTATAAAAGAGAGTTTAAAGTTCTGCAGCTGAAATCAGATGCACATTTAAATGCATAGCAGCAGCAAAGAGTGGTTTTTATTTCAGTTTTCTGTATGATCATTGTTGGTTTGAGAATATGTTTTAGCAATGATAAGTCTTACAGATAATTTTAAAGCAAGTGTTAGTATAGCAAAAAAGGACTTCCAGAGCATTAGGATAAGAGTATTTATATGTTCTGTATATAAGTAGTAATATCTCAAAGATAATGTGCATTCAAAAATTAAATTGCAGGTATAATTAATTTCATTCGTGCACTCTTCTTAGAGCACTCTTCCACAGGAGTTAATTTTGTCATAGTGTAATTAAAGTGTCTTAATTTGCCACCAAGCACTTGGAGAGGCTGTTTAGATGTGAGAAGCGGGGCAGCAAGGCACTCTGATGGAGGTCACCTCTGTGATTCTGCTCAGTGAGAAGGAGCAGGTGGAGGTGTCCCTGTGTTGCAGTTTGGAAGTTTGTTGATTTTGGATTTGTGTGATTCTGAATCCTGAGGAATGAGGCTGGAGGACGTCCCTCCATACTGGTGTGTTGCTGCCAGAGCAGGAGCAGCTCAGCAGGGAATTCAGGGTCCCTTTAGCAGGACAGGGACCTCTTCTGGGCTGCACTGCTGTGAAGTCCTGGTGTGGTGTCTGAGCAAATCTGTGTTTACTGGTAAAGGTGGATAGTTTCTGGTGTCATGCTTTAAGTGCATTTTTGGAAGTCCTGGAGGAGCAGGATGTGACACAGTGGTGTGTGCCACTGTCACTTCTGGAAGGGGAAAGAAGGATTTTCACCTCTTGATGGTCCTATGCCATGCATAAAGTGTAAAACTGAGTGTGAAAATTTCTGCATGTGTCTTCAGATATAAGAGCAGAAACTAGAAAAACAGTAATTATTTTGCAGCTTGGTTTGTGGGACACATTTGTGGTGGTTAGGGAATTTGGTAAGAATTGCATGTGAGCAAAAAAGTAAACACTGAGGTAAGGAGTAAGAATTGCATGTGAGTTACTCTCTTATGTCACTGTCAGAGGATCAGAGGTTGTCTCTAAATTTGGAAGTCTCTAAATCTCAAGACCATCTCAAAGTGAGAATTCCCATTCCAGACTTTGACACCATGGTTGTGACATCTCCTCTGGACATCTCCTCACCCTCAGGCATCAGAGGGAACCACTCCTGGCAGCCAAGCCCCAGCCCCAGCTCCCACAGCACACATTTAAATCCCTGCTGTAGGATGAGCTTTACACAGCCATCCTTTAAAACTGATGCTCTGCTTTGTGGAGCTGAATGCACAGCGGTGTTGTTATGTTTCTTTTTTAGCTAGAAACCAGGAGGAGGGGGAAAAAAGACTCTTTTCCAGAGATGACTCCTATGCCTTATTAATCTTCATTTTGTCTGCATCTTGCGTGATCACCCACAGATCCTCTTGTGAGACTTCGCAGTGACACCTGGTGGGAGAGGCCAGGATGTCAGCGTCATTAAGACAATGAAACTGCAGAATTTTTTGCTGCAAGATCTAGGAAAGGCTCCCAGTTTCCCCTCACATACATTTCCCTGAAACTCTCTCTGAGCTTATGGGAACTACACATGCAAAGCCACTGGCTGATTCATGCTAATAGTGCTTCTGTTCCTTTTGAACACTTTATAAAGAGAGGAAAGAGAACACAGTAATAAAGAAAAATCTTCTCCATAATTTAATCAGCATCTCACAAAAAAATATCAGAGGGTATATTTAGAACATGTATGACTGGTCTTGGAAGTGCAGTGCCTGGCAGGAGCTGCCAAATCAAATATCAGTTATTTTGAGCTGTATCTTTTATGCCTATAGCATTTCAAGCAAGTGAAGCAGACATATTTCTTATGTTTAGAAATATTAATTCTGTTTCTCTGGAAGTGGTCTTAGCATTGGGAAAACACTCAGTAAGTCTGCTGAATCAGTGCCTCACCTAATTCAGCTGTGTGCTCAATTTTTCATTGTATAACATGAGAATGCTGAACTTCTGCTTGGAAACAGGAACTTTGATAGTCAAATGATACCTGAATTTGAAAAGGAACATTCATAATTAAGCTGAAAGCAAGTATGTCCTGAAGTTCCTTTTTAGTGCCACTAGAGAAGGAGATGACATATCCTTGTATTTCACAGGCAGGGCTAACCTTTCCCAGTAATTAGAAGCTCCAAAACCTGGTGGGGGAGAATGAGATGAAGAATTAGACTGACTCATCACTGCATTTTTTAAGATACTCTGGATAAATAAATCTCTTGCCATGCAAAAGCCATTTCTGCAGACAGTGAGAGAAACCAGCCTTAATGGGACTACAAATTATTCCATTTTGACAAGGTATGTGAAGAATCATTAGGACAGAGAATACAAATTTTACTTTGTTTTTAAGAACTTTCACATTTTCAGTCACAAAGAAAATATTCCATGGGCATAGGTAAATTTGCAGTTCTACACAGCTGCTGTGGGGAAAAAGGAATTTGGGAAACATTTGGAACCGGGAAATGGCATGAGATAGTGCCAGAAATGCAAGTCTAAAAACCCTTAGTTTACTCTCAGGTACATGCTGATAATTTTGGGGGGGTTTGGGGAAGCTGCATGGAATTTGTTCCCTCATTTGTGTGCTTGCTCAGGTGAGGTAGCAAAAGCAGTGTGGTGCTTTGGTGACATTGGCCCATGGTAAAACAGGAGGGTTTCCTCTGTTTTGCCTTTCAGACATCATTCAGTGTTGCCCATCCTGTACACTCAGCTGCTGTGCAGCACCTGGGGCCACACAAGTCCCAGTGAGCCATTATTTGGCTGCCTTTTGAAAGTGACTGTATTTTTGTGCACTTTCATGTGCACACTCATTTGTACCAAATGCACATAAAATCTGCCCAGTTTGGTTGCAGTCAGAGGATGAAGAGCAGTTCTTGACCTCAGCCACTTGTTTGAAGTGGATATTTCCACCATACATAATTCTGTTGCAGGGAAGATGAACTAGATGCAACATTATTTTGCCTCATGCATGTGAAAGCAGAGGGGAAGAGAGTCTTAAATTTCACCAGATGATGTCATGAAAGGTTCTGTAGAAGTTCCCTCAGCTCCTTGCTTTGGCAGACGTTCCCCTGTTCCAGGGAAGCTCCCATCACCAGGAGAAGGCTTCTGGCCCCTCTCAGCTTGCAAAGGTCAGGGAAAATTGAACCATTTAAAGTGCACATTGTGAACACTTGCCTAGAAATCAGCAAGCTCCTGAAAACTTTAAAATGTGCTCTTACCTGGACTGGCTTCAAAATCCAGCACCACCCCATGAGAAACCCTGCCAGCTCTAGCCCAGTCCTGAACCTTCCCTTTCTGCAGAAGGTTGTTGGGAAGGAGGATGCCAGCCAAAACCAACACCTGTCATCCTCTAATTTTTGGATCATCATCACTCAGGCTTCAGGATGGCTTTTGGAAGGAAAAGAGATATTATTTACTGTGGTCAGCGATCTCTTTGGGGCAGTGGAAGGAATCCAGTTGTTCATCCTGATGTTGCAGCTCAGCCAGCAGCTGCTGGTAGCTTAAGAGGTGTTCAGTGAGTGAAGTTGTTTTTGTTTTCCCTGAAGCCCTGGTAGGTATCACAAAATAGGTATTGCATCACTAGACTCAAATATTTCCAAAAAATGGTGTATTGTGAGTTGTATAACAGAGCTGTTATGTTTTTCTGCTTGCACACAAGTTCTATTTCTCTGCACCAATTTTATTACAGTGGCCTTGGGTTAAATGGCCTATTGGAGAGCTGTGTCCTCATTTTCTGATTATGCTGGTATTTTTAATAACTAATTAGTACACTAGCACTTTAGATATTGCAGAACAGATTTTGACCTATGCCATGCTAAATTGAAATCTGGAATAACTCCATGGAAGACAACCATGGTGCCCTGGATCTGCACCAGGATGCTGAATGAGAGGCTCTTGCTGTAATATTCATGCTTTATGTCCACTATCAGGGTTTCAGAGGAAATATCTTAAAACACTGTTATGCCCAGAAAATAAAAAGTGGCATGTTAGAGACTGTTTTCAAACCCAATCAAATTTAAAAGCCATGCTTTTCCTCCATAAAATCATTTCTGTGGTTTGATAGTATAAAACACCGAAAATGCATTTAAGTGATCAGGTTTACTGTGTGTAAACCAAAAATGCATCATTTCTGTGTTGGTAGAACTGAGCTTGGGGGCTGTGACACATCTAAGAGTCTTCCAGGCTGTAGAATGTTGTAAGAGATTAAAAGAATTTAATTAATTTGTACAAAAAATGATGTACAGTATTATAGGGTTGAAACATAGCTGTTAGGGCATGTTTCCCAGGGATACTGCAAGGATCTCTGTCCTGGGGGATTTTTATGAGTGAATTAAACAGATTTTGGTCATGGATTGTTGAGATAAACATCAATCCTATCTCAGTGCAAGGAGGAGATTAGATGACTTCTTTGAGCTTCTTCTAGAGCTAAAATTTTATGATCTTATGTATAATGTTGATGTCTTTTTCTGATATCTTTGCAGTTAGACATTTTGGCTCTGAGATTACAAAGAATGCCTGTTTTTATATACAACAGGGTAAATACATATAAACTGCTTGTACACAGTGGTTGTAGGGAATGGAGCTCTCTATCATGATAAATTTATATGTACCTCATTATTTCCCTGAGGAAAATTGGTCATTTCCTTCTTCTGAGGGTGTCCATGAACTTTTATTTGAAAAACGTGTTGGAAAGAAAGAAAGAAAGCTTAATGTTTTTAAAGTGCTGCAATCAAGAAGTGATTACAGAAAGAACAAAGAAATTGAAAGATAGTCATAGAAATTTTATGTTAGTGAGTAATTCCATCAATTTGACCTAAAAAGGAATTTTCTATAGGCTTTTTTCTTCATACAGCCTTGCTTGAGGAACTTAAGGGGCCACTGCAAAAGTGCAGGCCATTTAAATAGCTTTCCTATGTGTCTCACTGCTCCCTGGCCTGAATAAAGAGTATCTGCCTTAAGAAATAAAAAAAGCAAAAATGAATGTACTTTGTCCAACTTAGAACAAGGGAAAGCTACATGAAAGGGATGAAAATTCTGCTGAGATCTGTGATTCTCACTAGAGAGCAGGCCTGTCCGTTGTTGTATAATAGCAGGGAAATCAAAAGAATATCCAAAATGATGACACAAGTCAGATTATAATGTGTGTACATCCGCTTCCCTAATTTAAAGGGGAAAAAAAATTTAAAAGGACAAAGAACCAAATTGAAGAGCAGTTTAAAATACAAAAGTCCCAGTCCTAATGCCATCTGGAAGCAATCAGAGGTCAGAGTGGGTCTGTGACTGGATGAGCAGAGAAGTAATGACACGAAATGCAAAGGGTGAATCACTACCAAGGGCTGGCTGGGGACCTGGGAGACCCACAGAGAGCTCAAGTTCATGGATTCCTCCAGCAGGGATTAAATCTTTTGTATGGGAAATAAGCAAGAGGTTAAATCTTTGTATGTGAAAAGCAACCTTCCATGTTCCTGTGTGTGCTGCGTGTGCTCGGCACTGTGTGAGGCACAATGACCAGCATGCTCAGATCCTGGGACTGGGAAAACAAGACTGTTTTTTCCAGCAGTGTCTCAAGCTACCAGCTCTCCACTGAGCCTCAGACCTTGAAGACATGAGGGATGTGGGTGATGAAGGGTATTTTACACTTTGTGCCAAGGAAGCCCAGTGGTGACTGCAATGTTGGTATCACCCAGGACATGGAGCTGACTCTGGCTGGGTTCTGCTCTGTGGCAGGACAACTGAAGAGCTAGAACAGATCTTTAAAGCTATCAATTGACATGCCAGCAGCTCCTGAAAGATAAAACATCCAGGGATTATATCACCCTCAACACTCAATTAGTTTACATTGCTATAAGTAACTACCATATGGTGTAGCTCTGCACCAGCTGCTTTCCAGTCTTCAACAGGTCTAAGGGGAAAGGATGCCATGGGCTTAACAGTAATTAGAAAAGTGGGGGGAAATAGCAGGTTTTTAAGTTGATCTTAAAGCTTTTGGATGGGTTAAGCAGTAAAATATAAGTGGCCAGGGACGCATTGGCTGCTGAGTGCCAGGCTGGGAATGCCAGGTGCCTGCTAACACCACCCACACATGCACAGTAACCAGTGTGGGACAGCAGGGACCAAATCCAGAAGGATGTCAGAAACCTCCAGTCCTACCCTGGGATGAGCACTGCAGACACCAAGCAACGCAGTAACGTGTCGAGGTTTTCCTCCAAACCCCTGGCAAACAGCAGGCACTGCTCAGACCTGCACTGTGCTCGGCCTTCCAGCAGCCCTGGCCCACATCCCTGGGGCTTTGCTCAGAGTCTGGAGGTGGAGGGATATAAATTGAGCCAGGTTTCATGGCCCACCAAGGCAGAGCCAGACAGGGGGCATAAGACCAGGAATAAACCCATGTCGTGATGTCTGCTCATCTCTGCAGCCTCCAGCAAGAACAGCATCCACCACTTCTGTGTTGCACAGCCTCTTTGCCTGTTTTCATCTCTTTCCATTACAAATTGAGTTTCCTACTTTGAGAACTTTCTCCACAGCTAAGCCTTGTAGAGCTGGATTTGCTGCCATTCTTCCCAGTTCTTTTCTTCTAGAGGGATTATGGTCATTTCTTTGTTCACCTGTGTAATTCTGGTGCTGAATGATCCCTCTCTCAACCAGTTTCTGCTACTGTTTGCATACTAGAATATCAGGATTAGAATACCTAACAGCACAGTAACACAAAATGATGCTAAGAGCTAAATACTGTGTTTTATCCATAGTTATTAAAAAATACTTCTTAACAAATTCCTTTACTGTGGATTTTGAAGGGGTATTTTTCACTTTTAATTTTTTTCAGATTTTAATGAGAGTGGATGTATCATATGGTACAAAAGCAAACTATCAAGTGCTCTGTGTTTTTATTCATAAAATTTCCTGTCATGTAGCGAGATGTCCTAGATGGTTTTCCAACTGTACTGGCCATATAGATATAAGCTACACCAAGAAATTATTTACTCTTCATCTCACTTGGTACTGATTATATAGCAGAGGAAAAATGCTGCAAATACTCTTTTGAGAAGATTATTTGAATTTCAAACTCTTAGCTGAGAAATATTTCCCATAGTTCAGACAAATTTGCCAGAAAAGTAGATGTAAAATGCACAATTACAATCTCATTCAGAATGCACAATGCCCTGATTTATATATTAGATCCAGATCAGAGTTATACAGTTAACCAGAAGCTGATACCTCTAACAAATGTACATATTCTTTAAAGTTCTTTGAGTTTTGCTTCAAGATTTTTTGGGTGTTTTCACTGACTTAAATAGTGTTGGCTGTCATTGATTAAGCTTTAAATCTGTGGCACCTGGCCTGGGAACCAGAGAATAAAGCCTTGTTTCTGAGACCTGGAATAATTATATTCCAGTCTGAGAAGAATCCACACTTTTTCAAAAGTGCAGAAAAAAATGTTTACATTGTAGTTTAGATGTAAACTTTTGAGGCATAGGGATTTTTAAAAGTAGTAACTAATAGATCTTGTTTGTTCATTTTATCAGTATCACAGTCGTTTAAAATGAAGATTACAATTCTACTTTGTAATGTGATTTTAAAAAGCATGATTTCTCACAGATCAGCTTTTCTTCTGCATCTGTAATTCCTTTCCAGGCTGAATTTTTACTGAATCTTTTACTTTTTCCTGTTGTACTGTTTTGTACATATTCCTTTTTTTGGTTTTTGTTTTTTGTTTTTTGTTTGTTTGTTTGTTTGTTTGTTTTTTAATTATATTTCATGCATTCCTTTTAAACTTGTTTTTA
The DNA here is from genome assembly GCA_020086605.1 of Lanius collurio. Classification (NCBI taxonomy): domain Eukaryota; kingdom Metazoa; phylum Chordata; class Aves; order Passeriformes; family Laniidae; genus Lanius; species Lanius collurio. The sequence continues at coordinate 3,634,947 of JACBWW010000017.1, read as the reverse complement.
ATCATTTGAGACTTTTCTCTGTCCTAATTCTGATGAGGCAATAAGAGCAACATAGGCTAAAGAGAAGTTCTGCCTTGGAAGGAAGAGGTTAATATTGAAGGGCACATGAATGCTTGTTGGTAAAAGGGAACAGTTCCAGAGTGGTCCTCAAAACTTCATTAGAGATCAGAGAAACATGCAATATTGCATTAACTGGAAGAAAAACTCTTATATTACAGGGTTTAATGTCTTTAGAAATGTTGCAGAGTTTATTTGAAAAATAAACCCAACAAGCCTCTATTAAATTTATTGAGGAAATGGAAAGCAGAAACTCAGAAGACTCTAATTGCCACCTACAAATATGATAATTAGAGTGAATAAGAAGTAATGAAGGAGGAAATCAGAGGCAACTCACCTCCTGAGCAGAAAGGTGGAGGTTACATTGCCACCATGTGGTAAAACTATGGAGAACTGGAGCAGCTCCTCTCTTCATCAGGATTCGAGAGGAGAGCTGCAAACAGACAGAAATCTGCATGATTTGCTGGAAAAAATATAGTATGTAAATGGCATCTTGATTGGAAAGAAGCAATGTGAGATGAAATCCTATTTTGCTTTTGATTAGTGTGTGCCATCGGTTCTTCGTTGGTGTGTTTGTGGGGGTTTTGACTTGAATTTTAATTCAAAATGCTATTACATAAAATATTCAGTGGAAAAGTGAGCAGAGTGCAGAAAAGAATAGGAAGAAAAGTTCTTTTTAAAATGATGTCATTTATAAGCTTTTTTGAGTACAAAAATCCATCATTCTGTGGTATGTCTTCTTGAAATCATCGCCAAAATTTCTGCATTAATTTTGATTTTTTTCAAATTCTTCTGATAATCCTGGGATACTTCCCAGTTCTATGACATTTAGAAACGTGAGTCTTAGTGTTTCACAAAGTACTTTTTAGAACACACTATATGGAAATGTAATTTTTTTTGTTTAATGGAAATGCTTCAAGTTCTGCCTACAGCAGGATTTGGAATTCACAAAACTGTGTCAACTTGCTCTTCCCCACCCCCCTCAACTTGAGCTGGTAATTCCTCATGGTGTGACAACTGCTTGCTGTAGAAATTATTAGGATTCAAGAGCATGATTTCACAGTCTGAGTCGGATGAGCTTTTCACAATCCCTTTTTGATCAGATTAGAGCTGACCCCTGAGCTGACCATCAGCCAAAGGGAGCGGGGAGAGCCTCTCCTCCCAAGGCAGTGGCTGCTGGTGGCCTCCCTGGCTTTCCCTTCAGCCTGCTCTGTCCTGCTCCACTGCAAGGTCTGCTTCTTGTCTTCACTGCAGCGTGAACCTTTCCCTGATCTGGCACCACATCCCTTGCACAGGCCTGTTTGAGTTTATAAAGGGCTTGAATCCATGCTAAATGCAGTGGCTGCCTTTGTGAGAACAGCTCTCCTCCTCAGCACCCCCACTCTTGTAGCTAAAATACGAGAAAAAGATTAAATGACCAGCACAGATGACGCTCAGATGTATCTCTTAGCACAAGTCTAATTATGACCTCCACTGAGGCAATTATTCTGTCTTGATCTCAATGTCTTTTACAAGCATCAATTAATAAAACTTTACATAATGTCCTGGTAGGACAGGAATCATTATCATCTTTTTAGAAGCAGGCAAACTGAGGCACAATTATTGACCTGGTTTTAGATGAGATGAGAGAAATTAGGACACCAAACCGGGGTGAGAGGTTCACATTAATCCCTAGAAACCAAATGAAGGGCTGAGCACAGTGTGAAAACCCAGATCTGGCTGTTTTCAGCACATCCCTCGGCTCACCTCCAGCACAGACCCCTGGCAGGTGCCCTTCAGTTTTGGTCACAGGATATGAGGGATGCACAGCTGGAGAGATGCCTCTGTGACAGTCACTCTGCAGGAAGGCTGGACTGGCCCCCAGTGATTCCCACAGGAGCAAGAACCGTTCCAACCCACAGGGCACCCTGTCAGCAGAAAGCAAATGTCTGTTGTTAAAGCTGCCCCAGCTCTGTTCTGCATCCTGAAGGGACTGATGGACCCTCACCTGCCTTTCAAATCGCAGAAAAAATGAGCAAATCGTTTCAGCCCTTCCCTTTTTACCCAAATGACTCACAAGCATTTGCCTCCCACATTAGTTTTGCTTTTGCTCAAAGTTGAGTCATTGTCTTGTATTTGATTTAACAACAATAGCAGGAGGAAAAAAATAGCCATCAGTAGCTACTGCATAAGACTAGATCAAAAGCAATTCCTTAAAGGAGGCTTTCATGAAAGCTAGATTAAAGATTTGAGAAACCAGTAAGAAATGGAGCTGGAGAAAAACAGCTCCTAAAAGCAAAGCATTATGTTTTCATGCTATTGTGCTTTTAAAATTGAAGGCAACAGTCTGAAAACAGGCATCTAAATAAATCTTTCTTGAAGAGAATTATCTGGAGATCATTGTATTTATTGCATTTGTTTTGATTTTCCAGCCTCTGCCTTAGACTGTAGGCATAGACATAAGAGATTCAATAACTCATTTTAAAAATTAAACTTCACTTGATTATTGAACTGACCCATCCTAGCCCTTAAATTGTCGTGTGTTATTCTGGAGTATCACCAGCAGGCTAGAAATGGTGAGAATAGGACAGGAGGCAAGAGCTGTGACCCCCGCAGCTGATGGATTTCGGGTGCAATAGCTGAGCCTGTGCTGCCCCTCGGAGGCACAGCACAAAGTTGCATGCGGAGAGAAGGGTTTAATTACGGTGCTTTTAAATGATCTTGGTGTTTTAGCTCTGCCTCCTCTGTGCCCTTCTCCCCGAACACCCTGTGAATTGCCCAGAGGGCTGTGTGTCTGAAGGTTCTTGGTAAGGGTCTAAAAGCCCTGTGGTGTAGCACTCCTTGCCCAGATTATATAACATGTGATGATACACTGGATAATGAATTTTCCAGCTAAATGTTGGTGGTTTAGAATCCTTTTGTGCTTTTCATCCCTTTTCCCTAATATTTGACATCTGATATTACTGTGGATATCTCAGCAATGATAGAGGATGAACAGTGATGGGATGGGAGGGACAGGAGAAGGTTCAGGGATTGGGTGTGATTATTGTCTGGCTCTGTGCAGCAGGGACTGGATTTGGGGATTTCCCTGTAAATTTCCCCATTTCAGCAGTGTCAGTGGAGCTGTAAATCTGGCTTGTGTGCCCTGCTGATAAACACCAGACCCACAGCCATGGTGGGAGCAGTTGTCACCCTGCTTGCATGGCCCCAGTGTCAACACACTGAGATGGAGAAGCAGCTCACTTCTGCCCACTCAGGAACTTGGGGTCCTTTTAAAAACTCTCTCTGAGGAATGACCCAGCTGAAATATTATGTTGTTTGAGAAAAAACTACACAAGGCTTCTTATGGGACACCTCTTGTTTGAGAGTTTGTCTATGAATTTTGGGCTCTGCTTTTGACCTTGCAAGTGAGTGTAATTTGAACTGGATGCTGACCTGGCAAGTAGTGAACCAGGAAAGCTAAGTGTGAATCACGAATATTTCAGTGCTTTTTTGAGATTTAAAAGTATTCAAGACAGGATATTAAACCCCCAAAAAAGAAATGGTAACTTTAATGGAGTTGTTCTGGCTGTGTTAGCAGAGAGCCTGTGGCTCCAGGTGAGAGGTGGGAGTAGCAGGACAGAAGTGCAGTCCTAACAGCCACTGAGCTTCCTTTTGGGAAGGTCTGTAGTGCAGGATCTCCCAATAACTGAGGTCGAAGTTTATCTTCAATGAGCAGATCTCACAGCACAGCTCTGCAGAATGGCTCTGCAGCTGAAGGAGGTTGCAGGAAGAGTGGACAAGCCACGAGGTGTGTTTTCCTTCATCCCACTGAGACTTCACAGTCCAGCCCTGGCAGAGCTTCTTTCCCTGGCGGAGGAAGAAGGCAGCAACGTGATGGATCACATTGCTTGAAGCCCAGGCTTGTCCCTGACTGAGCAAATTGGGGTTAAAACAGCCAATCTTTTGTTTCCTCCCAGAACTGATGTTCACCTGCATGAATTACTTGCTTGGACTTTGTGGACATTTCAAATGCAAGTCCACTGAGTATAGTAAATGTCAGATTACAAGGAATTTGGCTTTGATTCCAACAAAATAATTTTCCTGGGACATCCATAGATGGTTCCTGACTTGCCCTGTACCATGTCTGACCTTTTCTTTTCCTGTAGGAGAAAATACACATTTGAAAGCACAGCTGAGTTATGGTTTAGAGGGGAAACAGTCTGTTGCCTTCTACCCAACAGCTAAATTGTGCCTGAAAATGGAGAGTGACTTCTCCAGTCTGACTTTACTTCTTTTCAAGCTTTTAGTTTAGCTTAGTGGGAAGAGTGTGTATTTTGCTGACCACTTGAAAAAGGAAAGAAAGCATAAAATCATTGCTTGGCTGCACAGTTTTCCTGAGTAAATGTCTATTTTTAGTTTCAGGTAGAAAACAACTGTGAGTTCATTCACAGAAATTATAGGAGTGGATTTGTCTCCTTCAAAGACATCTGTCCTTATTGGACAAACCTGACAGTTACATTTCTCTATATCACATTATAAAACAAGAACAGGAGTCTTAGTAAGTACATATTACTATTTATACTGATGCCGTGAAGATTTTTTGCCTTTTATTTTATACCCCTTTCGTGCCTTTTGCAGTCTCTCTTTCTGGTACTTTTGCCTACATTCTTGGACTTGTTTGTCAAACTAGGAGACTAAATATTTTAGAAGCTTTGTAGGTAGAGGTCAATGTGCCCCAGACCCCAGGTCCTCTCCAGAACTCATTCTGTAAACTGAGACAGAACCATCCAGGGGAAGGTTCTTTGGGGAGGGGGACTCACTCGAGCCTCTCATTGGGGATTTTTTGATAGATAAGCTAATTAGTAAGACCTATAATGTGATACCAGATCTTTTGCAGTGTGCATTTTGGTGCATTTGACCTGGACGTGTGCACCTAAGGATCCTTAAAATAAATACCAAGGTAAAATCCCTTTTTTCCCCTTCTAACTGTGTTTGACTCTTGATTTAAGACCAGGAAAAGCATCAATACCAGTTATGAATTTAGAATTAACACCACATTAAACCATCTCTCTGAGTACAAGAGGCACAGAAAGGTAATTTACAGGCAATTAGTCAGCCAGGTGGTTATGTTTATAGCAGTATATCATGGTCCCATTTTCAGTTTGGGAACATAAATCTGCAAAACAGAAACCAGATATCCTGTTAGCATTCTTTAAGAAATGTTCTTCACAATAAAAAAATTAAAAAATAAATAAATAAAAATCTGTGTAGCCATGATATAACCATGCTTTGAGTATTTTCATAACGTGGTGGAATCCTGCTAAGGCTGATGAAGATGAAACCTTCCACCCAACATGCCAACAACATAATTGGGATTTATAGCTGCAGGCTGGAGCACGAAACCTTCAGGGGCTGGAGGGAATGACAGAGAAGTATCACTTGGGAGCAGCCTGAAGAGCAAGTCACAGCCTCCCACACAGGAGTGTTTGTGCCTGAAGGAGCAGGGCTGAGCACCCACCTTGGGCAACGCTGCAAGTGCTCAACCAGTCCAGAGCTCCTGGGCTTTCCAGGAGGAAAGCTACCAAGAAAAGATGAAAGGCAGCCAAGGAAGTCTTAGAAAGAAAGGACAATACATGTACTAAAATTGGCACCTCTGAGTGTAACCCACATCCAAATACTCCAGGAATAACCTGACTTAAAAAGCTGGGGTTTTAGTGACGGGTAAGAAATGCCAAAGAGTACAACTCACCACTGCTGGTCCTACTCAGCAAGGACAATGGTATTTTCTTTGCAATTTCATAATGTTTGCCATCTGAACATTTTGAGGCATTTCAAAAATCTGTGTTTCATAGTCTGGTGGTGGGAAAGTTCTTGCCAGCTTGCTGTGTCCTGTGGGCCAGCTGTGCCTAGTGCTCAGCAAACACCCCACAAAACCAGAGCCAGGGAATAGTGAAATATTGGTCAGTCATGGCCTCAACACAACAGCACTGCTAATGTCATGGATGTCGTGGTAAAAATATACTGGTGCAAAAGGAGCTGCTTTAATCAGTGGTTTTATTTTATTTGGTTTTTTAGTGGTTTGTTTTGTTTTGTTTTGTTTTTTTTGCATTTTGTATTTTGTTTTTGTTTTTTTATGTGAGAATTGTCCTCAATACTAAATAGGAAGTCTTTTAAGGGTAGAGCAGGCTATGATGACCTTGGAAATTCACATTATGCTACGTTAGGTATTGTGATCTGTTGGGTAGATAAAAATGGAGCCATCTCCATCCTGCCAATAAGTGCAGCAGATAAAGAGGGGAAAGGAGGGTATTTCTTTCCAAAGCCACCTTTAATCAGCAAAAAACAGCAGACAAAATTATCTTTGGTAGAGGGGATTTGTGCAGTATGGGTTACATTTATTATCTGGCAGGTTATAAGCTGTATTTTAATTTCCGGTATTTGCCTGCTACATCCGAAGGAACAATGCGAGCTGGATCCACTGCTTGTCATTTATAAGTCTGTGCATGTCATTTATATGGTAATGGGGGAGTTCCCCCTCATCCCCAGTGATTTCTGCAAAATTCTGCATGCTGGTTCTCAGCATATTTAGCTTTCTCCAGCGTAAATTAAAATGCACATTCATGATCTTTGAACAAAGCGGGCAGGGATAATTGGTAATTTGAGCCTGTTCTGTACAATGCAATTCAAAGTAATACTTATAATTTGCAGTTAATTAATCAGGGTTTTTTTCCCCTTAAAATTCTTAATTGCCTTTCTATGATATTGATTTTTAATAAGTTTTATTCCTACCAGTTTTAGAGACGATTATATAGGCAATTTCTTCTCACTGTTACTGCATGTGTTTATATGTATTTCCATATATTTTGGGATGTTTTCTCAGAAATTTTTATATGCTGGCTCATGGATAGAGTTTTTGTAGGCTGAAATTAAAAAGTTGGAAATAATGGAATCAATGTACGGCCAAGAGAAACAAGGTACAACAGGGAATAGAAAACTCAATACAATGAAATTTTAAAAGAATTTTAAATATTTTGAATTCCATTGACACTATGAACAGTCAGCCTCATCTGGTATTGAATTCACTATCCAATTAAAACTCTCTTTAGAAGACTCTGATTGTTGTAGCTTTAAAGTAAAACCAGCAATCATTAGAGACACAAACGTTGGAGTCTCTAAGGTGATTAAGATGGTCATAAATTCAAAAATAATAATATTAGCAAATATAGATGTACGTGGGGTGGTGCCTGTGATGGGAAATATGCCTTGGGCACTGAGCACCCCATGCCTGACCAAACCCAGCCCCATCCAACCTGACCTTGAATGACCAAGGATGGGGCATCCACCACCTCTCTGGGCAACCTGTGCCAGTGTTCCACCACCCTCACTGTAACAACCTTCCTTCAGAAAGCCAATCTACCCTCCTTCAGTTTAAAACCACCACCCCTTGTCCTGTCACAACAGGCTCTCTAAAAAGCTTGTCCCCATCTTATAAGCTTCCAGCAAGTACTGAAAGGCTGCAAAAATTCTGCCTGGAGCCTTCTCTTCTCCAGGCTGACCAACCCCAGCACTCAGCCTCCCCAGCAGAGGTGCTCCAGCCCTCTGATCCTCTTCCTGGCCTCCTCTGGACCGACTGGAATTTCCCCACTGAGCCTTCTGCACACCAAACCCACTGGGGTTTATTTCCTATCTCATTTATGGGACTTTTAGGCTGTCACTGACAGCCAGAGTTGCACAGGCCTGGTTGGTGCCCCTGCCCCAGGGGCACAGCTTTCCCTTTACTTCTGTCAGTAGATTTAGGGTTACTGCACACAAGTGAGACTACAGCTCAAAAATATTGATAAAAGAAAGCATTTCCTGGTAACAGGGATTAAAGAGATTTTGATGGGTGGACATTATCCTGCAGGGATGTTGGTCTTTTTCTATGCTTACCTGAGTCCAGAGTGGAAGACCTTCAGGACACACCCAGGAAGAACAGAATTCTGCTCAACGTGCAAGTGCCACAACTCTGATAAACACAGTCAAAACCACTGATCCATCAGTGGCATAACCTGATTACATACCATTACCTTCATTAATAATAAATGTTCTTGCTATTTTATAAGAACATTTTTTCTGATATTAGCTGTAAGCTAATTTGAATTCTGTTTTTATCCAGCTCTTTTTTTTATTATTCCTGGGTGACTCTATTGATCTCAGTAGTTCCTCTGATTATTCAGTCCTGTGAAATCAGATTCATCCTCTGAGTCATTATTGAGCTAAATCTCTCAGTTAGCCAGGTCCTGAGTCACTGTTCAAGTTGAAACCTCTGGGAATATTGCCATAACAGGGCAATATCTACCCTGAGTGGTTTTTTAATGGTTGTTCAATGACTTCAGCAGTTTAAACCCAGCAAGGAATTAGGAGCTAAACTAAATTCAGTCAGTGTGCTCCAGTTCCCATTTCAAGAAGCAGGGCTGTATTTTACAATATTAACTGACATTTATTAGCACTCAGACTAGGTGACTAGCAGGTGCTGCTCAGGGTGAATAAATCATGCAAGCAATTCACATGAAAGACAGCTTGTGCAGGTGCTGATAAAAATCCATGGGGTTGAAGAATCAAGTCCTTTAATAGCAATGTCAGGCTGTTCAGTCTTCTTATCTCTCATATTTCTGTATGAAACATTAAAAGAGATTGCTTTTGGGCACTTGTGTTCTTGAACTATTGCAATGATCTAATGAATTTTTGATTCAGAGGGTTTTGTGATCACTAACTTTCTTGATACATCTGTAGCTATTGAAATGGATCCCCTGTGTCAAGGCTGGCTGTCCATCTTCCTCCTACCATAAACCCCATAGATTCGTTAGGAAGAACCTGTAACTTTTAATTTAAAGAGAAGGTGAAGTTGAAGCTACTTGAGCAGGTTTGAATAGAGTAATACTCAGCATATAATGAAAGCCTTGATTTGTCTCACTGCATTGCACAGATAAGCAAATTGCATTTCCAGCCATAGCAACCTGTTCAGTGGCACCAGAGGGGTAGAGAGCTCTACTTCACCTGGGCCCTGTGAATTCTGTCTGGTCTGGGTCCTTGGCAACTGAGAAGGTATGACAGGACCTTGCAGGGAGCGTGCACCCACGTCAGTGATCTATGCTGCAAATTGCTCAGGGGACTTCTGCCAGGAAATGTTGCTACAGATTTAGTGCCTTCAGCTAACAGGCTTTCATGAAGACCTGACAACAGGCTGTGGGTTTAAGTTTGTGCCAGGTGATGGAAAAATGCATTGTTATTATACATTAGTGGCAGACAGCAGTTTGCCACTGTGGATGGGTTTCCTAGATACATTTGCTCTTTGGAGTGAGTGCTGGAAACAGGAATAGCTGAGGATAGGGTCTCTAATATTTCTGTTTTCATAATTCAGCTCCCATTTTCATTGTTACAAATGGACATCCTGACATGATCACGGACCTGCTGGTGTCTGCATGTCAGTCTTGTCATCGTGGTCCAAAGGTGGCTACTGACACTGAGACTGACTCACACAACCAAAGGACACCTACTAATTGTTAGGAGCTGTTGTATTAATCATTAATGCTTTTGAAAACTAAGGATTCCTAAGGATGGGGTACAGGTGACAAAAGCCCAGAAGCACAGAGAAAGAAGCTTCTAAAAAGAGGAGAGGGAGGATGTGGAGGCAACTCAACATTCTTCTGGTGTGTTTTTTTGGAAAGAGGACATCTTTTATTGCAAATCAGGCCCCAAAGACTGATGTGCAACAGGACAGTATGGCTTTGTGTATGACACATGGTAACCCTGTGTGCCTGCTGTGATTGCTCTGGAGAGATACCAAACCTTGTGGGGAGTTGCTCATTGCTCCTGCTGGACACCCAGGGTCCATGTGAAAACTGAGGGACAGCTCCTCTCCATGGCTTTTTGCACCTCAAATGAGATTTGCAGAGCTGAGTGCCCTCAGTGTGTCACTGAAGGTGGCCTGGAGGACACACTGAGCATTTTCAAATTGTCGAACTCTTCCCTTATTTGTAAGAATATGTCTCAGAGGATTTCTCACACTTGTGTGTATCTGTTTTGTTCCATGGTAGATTGGGGTTTTTTTCCAACAAATCTATTTGTATGATTGAGGGAGATTTTAAATATTCATTATTTCTTGGTTATTACAGGCTGAGCTTGGCCTCCTGTGTGTGTTCTGTAGGGTCTGTAGAGGTGTACCTGAGGATAAGATTAGGCTGGTGTTCAATGAAACCAACTTTTGGAGCCCCCAAGCACTCAAACAGTAAAGAAGGTCTGGCAGCTGCTTGCCAATAACCTTAGAAACAACACCCCTAATGCCCTGACTGCTATGGCAAACACAGAATCTTTTCATGTTGGAAACACAACAAATCAGAAGAATCAATAGATCAGGGGGGGATAAAAAGCAAAACAAACAAACCACAAACATTAAATCAACAATTTATAAATGGGGTGAAATTAGTACCCTCAGAAAGTCTCTTCCATCTGTCAGGAGCTCGGTCCGATGCTAACATCTCATCCTGCTTCTTGGGGATTGGTGTCCTAAAGACTGTCCTAGAGCAACACTGGTGGATATTTCTGGTAGTTGGGACTATGAAGAGGAGTCCAGGTTGGAGTGGTCAGGATTTGGCCAGGCTGGCTGGCAGAGTTGCCTCTGATGTCCACACTCTGGCTTTTCTGGACACTGTTTGCTCTTCATTCCCATGTGTTCCCCCGGGATCCTGGCCAGGTGTTAGCAAGCATCCCTCAGTGACTTGTCTGCTGCTGGAGCACTGAAGCTTGTGATGTTGTCACCCAGAACCACCTCCATCTCACAGAAGGGAAGGTGAACCACAGCCCATTTGTGTCCATGTTCGGTGGGGTTTGCCTGTTTGCCAAGCCAGCAGCTCTGGGGCCCACATTAGAGATGTGGAGGTAGGACATGACCTTGCTGACCACACAGAACCCATGAAGAGTGGCTGTCCCCAGTGCCCAGCATGAACCACCTGGCTGAAATGAGCTCCTCTCCCAGCCCTCAGCATCTGGCAACAGGGAGGCAAAAGCACTGGCCAAACCCTTGCCTGCTGTCTCAACATGACGTTCTGCAGGAGCGAGGGGGTGCCAGGCTGCGTGAGCAGAAAACAACTGAAAATTGCTGTGTGTTCAAGCAATTAAACCAGATGACTAAGAGGGACTAAAGATAATTGCATCCCACACCTTCCCTGTGCTTGAGGAGATGCAGAACTTCTGGCTGGGCTCCTTTTCCTGAGATGAAGGGCTGCCACCTTCTCATGGCTGCCGAACACACGGGAGCTGCACGATGAGATTTTGGATCAAGGATCTGGTGTTTATAAAGTGTTCTCTAAAGCACATCCTCAAGAACACCATGCAAGCAAGTAATTGGCTATTCTGCCTAAGCTTGTTGCCTGTCAGTGGCAGAGGAGACTCTGTGTTCCAAGCAGGAATAATGGGTCACTTGTTTCTCTTAAGGATCTCTTGGAAAATAGCAGCTTGAGAAGGATTGTTGTTTGCATTCAGATTCACAGAATATTTTGAGGTGGAAGGGACCCACAAGGATCATTGAGTTCAACTCTTCATGGCCTAAATGGCCTGTACAGGGAAGAAACCCATACCCTTGGTGTTACCTTCACCATGCTCTGGCCAGCTGAGCTAATCTCAGGGTCAGGAGCTGTGGAATTGGGCTGAGCCCACAGTTTGCCCTCAACCACATAAATTTTTATATTTTCTACAAAAGGCTGTTGAATTGTTCAGTGGACCTGCAAAATTACAATTCTTTTTCCACCTGATTCAATTAGACAACTGTGAAAGAGAATTAATTGCTCTGAAATCAATAGTTCTGCAAGGCTGTTGCTGACATCAGCACAAAATAATGTCAACACAGGAAAATGTAGATTGGATATGGTAATCCAAAACAGTTTTATGTTATTTGCATACACATAACTACTTTTGCAGTCATTTTATGACTATTACAATGATTTAATGGAAGTCAGTGAAGGCCTACACTACAGCAACTGAGAGAAAAATTTATCTGTATAGAATAAAAGGTCATTTTCCACAGCCATCCCTGAAACATGTGTCAGTAAAGGCTAATATGAACAATGAGTTTTCCCTAACTGGCTAAAAATACTTGCTTTCACACTGTACAATAGTAATCGATTTGGACATGTGGTTGGTGCTTTGAGATGATCTAGTAATTGATTTTAAAACAGATGGCAGCTGTCAAATAAGCATTTGTATTTATTTGATGTTTCTCTGAGAACCCTTGGGGTTTCACTATCTCAGTAGTCTTTGTTTTCTCTTTTCCTAGACCCTCTTGCTGTTCTCTGATCTCTCTTCCTCTCATGTTCTTTTGATGCATCCTACTGACAATTTCTTTTGAGCTTTCTTTCCCAAAGTAAGCCATTCCCTTTATGTCAGGCTTTAATTTCATTTTGCTTAAAATTCCTTTTTATTAATAGTTTTAATAAAACAGCAAAATGTCTTCAGCATACCAAATACTTCATGATCTGAGCACCAGCTACAATACATCACACTAACAGAACCTTTGGCTGCAGTCCCCAGAACTGCTGTGCTTTACCACATCAGCAATAAATAGTACTGGTCCTGAGAGCTTTGGAATCTTAAACTGCTAATGCCTTCTAATTATTTTTCTACTTTTTTTTAAGTGATCTGAAAGAGTCGCAATGGTACCTGTCAGACTGTCAGAGGACTTGTCTGTCCAAGCAGCTTTGTCTTCTTGTGCAAGTCTCTGTTCCTTTAAACTCACACAAGAAAATTACAAGTTATTTGTGTCTTGTAATAGGGAGGCCCAGGAAAAATATTTTTCTTCGCTTGCAAATTATTTCTTTTTCTCAGTGTTTTTGTTGTTTTTTTTTTTTCTATTGATACCATCTTATTCCTTTTTTTGTCAACTTCAGGAATTGGAAGAAATCTCTAACCTACCAATGGATTTCTCAGTCAGTCACTGGTGAAATCTTCATCTTTTTCCAAAGAGCAGGCCAGAACTTTGCCACCTTCAGCAGAAAGGCAAAATTCACCAATATGAGTCAGGATGGACAAAAGCTGCAGAACTAATTGGCTTTTTAGAAAAGCATGAAGAAATGCCCATGGCCACAGCATTTACATGTGCCTATAGCAAAAAGGAACTCTAACAGTCTAGGGCTCTGTGCAAGGCTGGGAACTGGATTTGCCATGGAAATGTCTTCAGAAATTCCCCAATGGCAGTTTATGGCTCAGGACATTAAAACCTTCTCTGTGGATTTCCAAATGTGGTGCATACAATAGTTTTTTTCCAGAACCTTCTGGCTGTCACTGAGGTTGCACAAGAGAAAGGTCTGATGCTTTTCCCTGCATTGAGTCTATCAGGGAAGCCAGAGGTGAATGCACTTCACTGGGACTATTCAGTGCTTAGGCAGAGGTGGACATGATAATTAAAATGTTTGAGTTCTATGGCTAAAGGTGCTATACAAGTATTAAAAGGAATAGCCAAATCCACTAGTGAAGATTTTACAGGATTGGGGTGGATATTGTCTGGGGAGGAATGAGCCAGAGGGTTTTTGGAGTCTCTTCCAGGCCCATTTCCTATGATTCCTTGGGAAGTTTGTTACCTCAGGTAAGATACAAGTCTCCCATTTCACTGCTCTTGCAAGTACTGCTGGAATTAAATTGCAGTCTGAAACAAGCAGGTGGCTGCTTAACTTGATACACATGCTGGGCTAATTTTTAATGACAGACCTACTAGAAATGTCCACCCAGCTTCTGATCCACTGTTCAGTCTTTCCAGGAATTGCACACATTGAATCACAGCTAAATGCTGCATCCAGGCTCAGACTCACCACAGTTTGTTACTTGGCAGCTGAGAACCAAAGCAGGGCACTTCTCATTTTTCTCCCTGATGATGAGCAGGAAAGCATCTATCAGGAAACATATCCTTCAGAGGAGATGGCATTCCCACTTTGAGCAGCCTGGTTTGCTTGGGATGCTGCCCAGGTCATGATTCCAAACACAACCACCCATGTAATGCACAAGTGCAGCAACCTTGAATTCAGCTCAGGGAACGTTCCTCTCATCACACCTCTGTTACTGCCTCCAGTTTCTTCTCTCCTCCAGTGGTATTGAAGTCTCTAAAATGGTTATACACCCAGTTGTCACTGAATATGCTCTGACCTAGGACTTCAAAGCCTCCTCCTGAGGGTCTGTTAATTTAGAAGAGTGTTTGTTTCACACAGCTTTGAAATGATCCTTCAGTTGGGCCTTATTCAGCTAGAAGGATTAAAATCCACATCCTATAACACTCCCTGAGCACAAGCACATCCCTGACTGACACATTTCCCCACTGCAGAGTCACTACTCATGAGCAGGGTCACCCAGCTGTTTTCAGAGGGACTCATTACTGAATGTACTGACATGGAATAAGCACTGCCTTGCCTCAGACCCTGTGCTTGAACCCAGCCAGCAGGTCTGAACAGCCCTTTTTCAGCTAAGGCAACCACACACTTTATTCTCACTATTTTTCAGGTTTGCATGCCCTGTTGGGGCTGACAGGCAAAACTGTGGAGAAGGAAGGAGCACAGAGCCACCAGGATCTGACAGTGAGCAATCTCAGCAGCTCACTCACAGCATCCTGACACCGTGCAGTGCTCAGCGACTGCCAGCTCTGGGGGAGAGAGCAAAAGCTTTTTGATCAGTTACCACTTTATGCTCTTAGTCAGGAGGTCATGGTCTGTATATGTAGGGGGCTTTGGTGTTTAAGGAGAGCCTGGTTTTTCACATATGTGAGGCAGAATCTGAACTAACTTTAGAAAGACTCAGCAATGTTGAATGCAACTGATTTTCAGAGCATGTGCTAAATGCAAACACAAGGAATAAACTGTGTCCAAGAACAAATAGTCTGCAAATCATTTTTTCTTTCAGCTGAAAGAACTTGCTGGTACTAATCCATTCTATATTCCAGAAGAATGTTCTCTGGTTTGCTAAAACTAACTGATCTCTAACAACAGCAAGGTCTTGGCTTTGTTTCAAGGCAAAGATTCACTCAATTAAATCTCATTAACAGACGACCACAAAACCTGCAGTAAAACCTTTCTGGATGTATGACCTTCAGCAGAACTGCTTCATTAGGTCTGAGATCCTGGAGAAAATGTTTGCTGAATAAAGTCATTCCTAATTAATGTTAAAATGTCAAGGATTCTTCTGCTATCCATCTTTACTCCTTTTTCTTTATGCTCTTCATTATCTCTTTAATGGGCAACCAATATAAAAGTCAAAAGCAACATCTTTTAAATGTACATATAACAGGTGGGACAGTGCAGCAGAGCAAATTTGCCAGATGTGCTTTCCCATGAAACATTTCCAAGTTCCTAAATATCTTTCTGAAACCTCACTTACATGCTGCCATTAAGCATTGATTAATTAATTTGTTATTTTGAAAACTATAAGTACTGAGGATTAATTTTTCCTTGCCCCCTCTCTGATGGTACCTTAAGTTTTATTCCAAGCCATATGCAAGTCTTGATTAACAAAGTGTTTGCTTGCCCTGTGATGAATATAATTGTGTATTCTCTAAGGATTTCTCATCCATTTTTAACCTTCTCTGGTGAGTTTCTACTCATCAGACCAGAGGGATGACCTAGTTGGACTGGGGGGTGTCAGAGAGTTGGGTACAAACCTGGTGGTCTGAACTCAGAAAATCTTCATCTATTTTTCCAATGACCAGTGATGGCAGCAGATATTGGAGCTGCTTGGACTTGTGCAGCAGGACTTCATGGTGAACATTCTGCAGCCTCTTTAATTTTTATTCTCACATTAAAGTAATGGGACCCATCTTCCTGCCCATCAATCTGTACAGCATATGCAAGCCCTTCTGGTGGTTTAAATAGGAATGACTCACATGATATTAAGCCTCTTAATGAAAATGGATTACTTTATTGTCTTTCACAAAATGGGAGGTTTAAAAAGCCAAGTTAATGTCTTCCAAATGTCACTAACTGGAGACACTTTGGACCAAGAGTCAATTTTATAGCTTTTCTGCAAATCTGTAAGATGAGTTCATCTTTACAATGAAGGATATTAGATTATATGGAAAGTATTAGAAATTAGAAGTTATTTGAATTTGAGTTTAATGAGAACTAATATTAAAAATAATTCCACATGATGGCAATATTGTTTTCTCCTTACAAACTGAACTCTGACATGTTTGCATTGACATCTTTCTAAGCACCTTTTTAATGGCAACTATATTACTGAAATCTCAAAAATCCCAAAAATCCATGGTATAAAGGATCAGGCTCTAACCCTGGTTACTTAGGGCAAATTGCCTTGCAAAATAGATTTAAAAAATGAAACAGGGATAAAAGTCAAGGTGGTATCCAAGGCATAGATTCTAAGGCCTGGTATCTTGTCCTGAGGTTCCAGCCTTTCATAAGTTACAGAAAATTGCTATATTTGTTTATTCCCAACTGGTAACAGAACTTAGGAATATTTAGATTGTTGCTGAAGCACTTTCATAAACACTGTTTGAGTTGATTGATATGTGTCTGGTTGGATGTTGTGAACTGTAATCATGTGCAGGACACACGGCAGGAGCAGCAGGGCCTTTGTGCTGTCATGGATGTGTTTACTAATATGAATAATTTGATGTTTCTTCAGCAAAGGTAATTAAGCCTAATAACCTATAAATACAGAGTAATTGTTATCAATTGTGTTCTTTTGTGTATATGGCATAATTTGATGAGTATTTTTGATTGATATTCCTGTGGCATCCTCCCTGTGCTGTGATTAGACTGGGATTTTCATATCTGTGCTATTTCATTTATGGCTAAATAGTAATTTACCTCTAATAGCCCTTTGTTTTTCTGTTCTCTCTCTTTTTTCTTTTTTTTTTTTTTTAATTAGAGGAGATCTTGAAGACTCACATTGCTCATTGGTGGTCTCCTGATGGCACCAGGTTGGCATATGCAACAATTAATGCTTCCAGAGTCCCCACCATGGAGATCCCGATATATACAGGCATCATTTACCCTACTGTTAAAACATATCATTATCCAAAGGTAAGGGGAAAATAAAACAGTCAGTCCTGCTCTTCTGTTGGAAATAAATACTTGGTTCTTTCCAGTAGACTCAGACAGGGGACTAATAGTGCACGCTCATAGGCAATGAAAAGAAACATATCCAGGGGAAGATCAGCTGTTCCCCAGTGAGGGTGGTCTCCATTACTCTTTAGCTGCATTTGTAAAATTGCAGTTTTCTGGTTCTATGAGAATTTGTAATTCCATATACAACGAAAATAAAATTTAAAAATCCTTGCTTTTTACACGCACAAAAGCAATTTTGCTTCCATGCTGGAATGGATGGAAGTTGGATGGGGTCTGAGAGTTTGCACCCAGGATGGCCTTATGTCAGTGGAGACACTGTTTTTAGAGATTTGCTGTGCCTGAAAGACAGAAAAGACTTAAGAGCCAATCTCCCCTTGACTGCAGAGACCTGCAGCAGGTGCACAGCACTGACACAGCTCTCCACCAGACTCACTGCTGCTGTTATTGCTGTAATTTCCTGCTCTAAAGCAACACAGGGATGTCTGCTGCAGTCATTCCTTCTGGGTTTCTTGCTTTAAGCACTGATTGCCTAAGACCTCGCATGCTGGTCCAAATTGAACCATAATTTAACAGGAGAGGTACCCAGATATATGCAGGTTTTTTGGAAATCACAGTGGCTCAGCCCTTTCCCTACAGTAAAAAATGAATCAGTATTTTACTGTATCAACCATCACCCTGTTAGACAACCTTTTGTCAAAAGGTGCAGGAAATAGCAAAATAGTAGAATTTTATACTAAGTGTAGAAGAGTCCTGAGTAAAATTTCCCCTTGTTTGTGTGTGCCAGCCTCTCCCCACCTCTGTGCCACATCCCCAGGTTTGCAGTCTGCCTGTGAAAGACCACAGCAGTGCAGTCCATATCCCCTTCAGTGGGAATGCTTTTTATAATCCATCAGGATATAATAATTCAAAATCATTCTGTGTTGCATATGATATGGTAATTTATTATTTTTTAAAATCTAGGTTGGAATGGAAAATCCAACTATTTCTTTGCATGTGATTGGTCTGAATGGACCCACTCATGACCTGGAAATGACTCCCCCGGATGATCAGAGAATGAGGTAGGTGTTTTCTCACCCTGGGATGTGGCCCCAGCTCCTTTGGGGTTTTAGAGCAGAGTCTGACTTTTTTCAAGATCATTTTACAGTTTTTAACTCTGGACCTTTCTCTTCTGCTATCAAAAAGTGTCTTTTTGTGTAAATCTGCCTAATTTTTTTTTCAAATTATTAGTCTTTTTACCTGTATTTTATAGAACATCATATTAAAACAGCTTTACACTTAATAACTTTAAAATAACCCCAACCCATTTATGCAAAAGATGATGTTTGACCTGTGGCCAAACAAAATGGGTATTTGCCTTTCAAAAATACAGCTTCAGTCCTGTGTACAGCAGATGGGGATTCAGGATCACATTATTCCCATCACAGTATCAGATTGGTGGCCCCTGAAAAATATAATTTCTCTTTTGGTAGCATTCTCTGTACACAGAGAGACTCAGAAAGGTTTTAATTACAGCAATAACTTCTGACTGCAAGATCCAAGTGCTGCTAATAAATTTGTTCTATGTGGTTATGGGTGGCTGTAATTTATTTGGTTGCAATCAATATTGCAAAATAATGCAAAATACATCATAATTAATTAGCTCCTGTATATTTCATCAAAACCATGGCCATTGCCATCTCTAGGGATGATAGAAGTGGTGCTGTCAGAGCAATAGGGGTGCACTTTCATTATGCATATGTTTTCTGAAATGGGAGGATCAGTGTGATAAGATTTCATTAAAATAGGCAAGAGGGATGTACTATACATTCAGTTACAGAAGGGACTTTCAAGGAAGCAGGGGAGGCTGGTGATAAGGATCTTCCAGCAGACACATCCTATCTGAAGCATTTCAGTGTGCTCAGTGTAGATGATATATGGACAGAGTGGTATTTCGTGTTCTTTTTATCTGGAGCAAAGTGATTTAGTACAATTAATAAAGCTGACAATAAAGTGAAGATATGCCATGACCTTTTTTTCTTTCAAAATTGAAAGAAGCTAGAAATTTCCCACAGAAATTGGATATTTTTCAGTAATAATAAAAAAAAAAACTTCTTGTTTCTCGCCACTGGCTGCTTAGCCAGTGCAGCCTCAGGAGCAGCAGATGTTTAAAACTAGCTGAGATGAATTGTACATTCTTGTCTCATTTTCCTCTGCAAAATGGGAACCATAAAACTTGGTTGTCCTATAGAAGAGATGTGAAGGGAATTAAATGAAATTAAAGACTCCACACTACTCAGAAACTGGAATAATGACTATATGCTGTTGTCTGTGGGCTGGGTTATCCATGGTCTTGATGGCTGGGAGAGGCTTCAGAGAGAAATTGAGACTCCATGCCCTTCTCTGGGGCTGTAAGGAACACCTTGATTCACCTAAAAGTTCCTGATAAAGAACTGTGGCTCCTGTGTTCAAACAGTGAGAGGGATGTAAAAATTGAATATATGTCCTCGAAACTTTAAATTAGATTTATGGAAAAAATGCTCCAAGCCACAATAAGTGCTAAAATCACCTTCCTTTTCTGGGGAGACTGAATCTGCTCAGTTCATTTTGGAGAGAAAGAAGAGACAGTTATACAGTTTAATTTTGCTGTGTTGTTTTTTTCCTCTTAGGGCCTATGCTGTTCCTGATAAAGAGTAAAATTACAATTTTATTTTGGACTCTAAATTTTCAGACTGCTGCTGTCTCACCTGGGCATATCCTTCCCCCCAGAGCAGTGGATGCAAGCATTGAGAACTTTCATTCCTTTTTCCCCCAGCCAATTTCAGGCACTAAATATTACTGAAAAGCACAAAAAACAATTTCCAACTTGTTATTTTTCTAGACAAACAGATCTTTGTGCTTTTGCCCTTTCCCTTCAGTCTGTACGGGGGCTTTGCCAGAACACGAAGGACTCTCCAGTGACACACCGTGTTGTTTCCAATGAGAGCAACAATTCCTTATACATATTTTATAGCAAACAAATGAACTAATAAATTTTTTATAGACTGTATGCTGCAAAAAGTCATATTATACTTTAAGGATGTCTTGGCCCACATAACCCGCAGTACATCATAACATTACCAGCTTTGATGGTTCAGCCAGAGTTGTGCCCTACAAATGAAGTGGTGGAGCCCTGAATTGCTGCAGAGGTAGATGTGTGCTAGCACCATTCCCTGGCTCTAATAAGGCAACCATCAGTGAATTTATTCCTTTATTTCCAGCCCAGCCTAAGTGGTTGCATTCCTCATTATTGTACGGGACTTTTCCTGAAGATACCGATTTACAGGACTGTGCAGCCCACACCCACGATTTACTCCAAGCACCATCACAACCTGAATATGTCCAGCAATGAGATGGTGCAGGGAGTGTGGGAGGGTGGTTTTGTTCATGCAAACTGTGTCTGCTGAGGTCTTTATGGCAACCAACTGCATCAGCTTTACAGAAACCCTGTGTCACTCCAAATTCTGTCCTTCTTACTATTTGTCTTTTAATGCAACACTCCTGGATACTTTGATGTGTAGTTGGAATACTCAGAGGCTATCAACTTTTCATAAAAATAAAGAACCCAACCATTGATAGTGATGGATCTGAGTCAGCTCAGGTTAGTGTGCTCAGAATGGAAATGGTTTGCAATTTCTTTTCCACTTGTGCATAAATTTGTAGTTCTGGGCCATTCAATCCTTCTTGGAAGACAGAATAGCTTGAAAGACTCTTTATGTCGTTATTCTTCTCTTCTTTGAAAATAACTTCCAGAAGTGGCAGATAAAACACCTGCATAGCCCTAAAAATGTCATTTTTAGGGGTTGAAATCCATACATAAAGCAACCTAGAGTCATCAGGACACGATGCTCTTTAAAACCACAACTCTCTTGTTTGCCTGAATCAGCCTCTGACTGCTCTGCCATGTGGCAATTCATTAGGATGGCAGGAATGTGATTGGTTTTGTGCATGCCTGTGCTTGCAGGGACTACTACATCACCATGGTGAAATGGGCCACCAGCACCAAGGTGGCCGTGAACTGGCTGAACAGGGCCCAGAACGTGTCCATCCTGACACTCTGTGATGCCACCACAGGGGTTTGCACCAAGGTAGGAGACATTTGCACAGCGGTCACTTGCCCTCAGTGTTCATAACCCATGCAAGGAGAAAGTATTTAGGTTATTTTACATGACAAAAAGTCAGCTGGCACACATTAATTTAGGCAGACAGAATATAAACAATGTTCACAATTTTTAATGTTTTTCAACACCTAGAAATCCAAAAACATTCTGTGTGTGCATGAGGGAGTCTGATTACCTGTCTTGAAATATCTGTATCCTCACACAAGCTCACACACCTCAACAGTTTGCAACCTAAATATCTTTGCAACATTCTAGCTGTGTTGTATGGATTTAATGGCATTAAAACCAGCTCATGCTTATCTACACATGCCTTAATTATAGTTAATTAATCCCTTCTATAAATGCACTAATACAAATGGTGTATTGATATAAGATCTGGATTAGCAGATCCATCATTTAAACTGGCATGTGTTTCCACTGTATAAAATTGTTCTGATACGCCTGTCCCTTGAAAAAAAATGTTTCAATTCTGGGCATAGAGCATGGTGAGAATTTTTTTCTTAATAATTTTCATTTCAGCCTTTATTTATTTCTTTAGAAGCTTTATTTCTTTGGGGAATAATATATCTTGTGGATTTATGTGTTTTGTCTGTAGGAGTGAAATGCTTTCTTCATCTGGTGAATGCTTATCCAACAGGGAGGAAAGTCAAGGAAAGCAGTCACTTCATTCCACTCCAGAAACACATATTTGAACAGTTTCTTTGTGTTTCTGAACAACTTTTCAACTGCAATCCGACAGCTTCCTGCATCAATAGGCAAAATATAACATGTGACAAGTATGGTATTAATGATCTTTTTGTGTTTTAGAAACATGAAGATGAGAGCGATGCCTGGTTGCACAGACAGGTAAGAGGGATCATCCCCTTGAGGTCAACGTTTTGGTAGGATTATTGTTTCACTGAGTTTTTTCCCAAAGAGAAAAACTGATTTCTGGCCCTGAGAGAGATACTTGGACGATGGCATCTACTCTGGTAGGTCCCACTGTTCTTAGTCTGCAATTTACCTGTATTTAAAAGAGATGAAAAGCTGATATTGGTAGAAAATCATTCATTGGCAGTGTCTGTAGAGGACTCATCAGCCTCAGAGGCAATCCTTCATACCCTGCCCTGACACTGATGATGATCTAAACACTATGGTGTTGTTTTCTGGTTAGTGTAACAAGAGAATCTGTGTCTGTTCAGAGACAAAATCATGCAGATAGACTGTTAAGTCACTTAAATATTGTATATAACACTTGCCCAGGAGTCAGTTTGGGAGGGGACCTCAGATTAGATTAAGCTGTTCTTGAGAGAGAAGATGTGATCTCAATTCAGCCACAACACTGAACTGTTTCTCTACCTTGTGTGAGTGCCAGACAGGGAGCAGCATTTGCCATAATATCTTGTACTCTATGTTTTTCCAAGTCCAGCTTTAAAGCATTTCAAATTTTTGTCACAGCTAGTTCAGAGGAGCCAAGAACCTGTAGAAATTACACTACATCAGTTCACAGCAAGAACAATGCTCTCCTCTGTTCCAGTGGCTGTCCTGCAGCAATGGGATATGTGTGATCCAGATGAAAATTGATTGTATGAGGAAATAGATTTTGTGCTCCAAGCATTTCAAATAATCTTTTGCTGATATCAAGTAAAAATTATGCTGAAATATTCTTTACATTCATAAGGACCATATTGGCTTGAGAGGAAACAAAAGCTTAAAAGACAAGCCAAACCAAGGGAAAATGAAATTGTCCAGATACTGTATTTTTTTTAAAAAAAGGATTTGTTCATTTTATAAGTTTGAGGACAATAGTAGTCCTTTATTTGCTATGTACTGCAGTATAGTAGAAGTTGTGTTTTTTAATACTAATACAGTACAGTGGAATTTGTGTTTTTACACTGCTGTGGTTATTTAGTCCCCTACCACGTGGACAGGCATTAAAAGATGGTGCTTTATCCTCAGTATCTGAAGTAAATGGTCTGTCAGTCCCTAATGGGCCTGCTCCAGGGAAATACATTTTGTTTTACTACATCTCCAAAAAGCATATACTGTGTTTGAGAGCACACACTTAGTTTGATGTTAGAGAAGGATGTTCATTAAAGCCAAATGAGTCAGACAGTGCTAAACTAAAATAACATTTTCTATGGACTTTGGAGACATTTGATAGCACCCTTCAAAAGCTTTTGTAGGAGTCTGAAGAATTATATAGCTATTTTTCCTTTATTTCTGTCAACAAAATTACTTAAAATTCTAGTTTTGACTGAATATGATTACTGGGATAATTGTATTTTCTATATTTGCCTTTTATTCTATGCCACATTAATCTAGATAACTGGAAAGGTATTTTCATAGCATGTGTGTCTGACTATGAGGATGATTTGAAAATGTTAAATGCTAGTTTGAGTCCACTAACCTCTTCAAGGAGGAGATGAATTGCACGCCAGGCAGCTGCTGGAGGAGCTCAGGAGTGTGGCTCAGCTCAGGATGATGCCTCCTTTGTTGAGACATTTTAATACAAGTATTTGCAAATGAGCCAGGTGCTTTGTCCCCTCTGGAGACAGCCAGGGTGGTGGCAGTGGGGTCACACAGCCAAGGCACCCCTGGGTGGGGTTCAGCCCACCACAAACACCTTCTTTGACAAATGCCCCAATTTTAAATCATTAGGGCCAAGGAATCCAGCTGCTTTCCTCATTCTTTAAAATACTCCTTCAAAATTCTCCATATGCATGGTTTGAAAAGCACACATAGGTTGTGTTTTTTTCCCAGGAGTTTAAGTGCATCCTGCAATAGGGACAAATTTCACAGTCAGCTGGGGGCAGGAGACAAGGAAAAGATCCTCACCAGGGACATGAGGAGTCTCCAAGGATGACAGGGTTGACTTTTTTAGCTTTCTGAAATCCTGGGAGTTCTGAGAAAAAGCATACAAGGCATGAATTTGAATTTTGTTGTTGTAGTAGTTTGATGACTCAGTGGCATTTAACAGTCTGTCTACAGAAGGTCATAGTAAACAATCTCATGTTTCCTTCCAGGCTTCAGTGAGTAAATATATTTTATGCAAGTCCAAAATCTTTAGAGAGCCTCTCTCCAACACAGGCAAGGAGAAATAAGGCAACCACTCTCTGTGCAACTAAAAAATAGGATAAACTACTTAAAGTATAATGAGAAATACACGGTATTTACACAGGTTTTGCTAGAAAGTATCTGTCTTTCTTTGTCAGATGAGGTGGCACATGTTCACTAAAACTGTCCAGGGACTCTGGATGTTTATACTTCTTTTATTCATATACCTGCTTGTGCACTTCTGAGCACAAGGGCCAGACTGAACTTCACTCATACTTTTGCTTAAATACACAAATTGTAGGAAACACTAATTATAGCTGTAAGCAATTTTCTTTCAATTTTTGTGAGGAAGCCATTTTCCAGTAGTACTGGGGATGGTTATATACAGGCAATGAGTCAGCAAGGGAGAAATCAGGCAATATCTGAGCACCTGCTGAAGATAAAATTTACTGGCATTTTAATTGGTTTATTTATTTAATTGTGCATGTGGACTGAAAAAAAAATTAATTATAAACCAGGGTGCAATTGCCATTCCACCAAAGGCTGCAGTCTTTGACATTGACGTTGGCAGGATCAGGAGATTACCATAAAATTGTTTAGAGACCTATAACCTCCAAAACTGTCTGTGTGGGCTGGCTGCCCTCCACTGATAGCAGTTTCTTTGGGTGGCATTTTTCTTCCCAGTCCTCCTGTTCCCCCAGTGTTTCAGATGACCTCAGTCTGAAACTAAAGACTTGGTTTCTTAAAAGGCTGAGATGTTTGAAACCTCACATCATTTCTTTTGCTACTCCCTTGCTTTCATCCTGCATAACTCAGAAATGAATCTTACGTGTAGTTAATAGGAGATATGAAAAGATATTTTTAAAATAAAAACAGGTTCCAGAGGAACTTACAAACAGGACCCACTTTTTTCACTCTGTAAAACCCTTTTGCCGTGTAATTAACTCATAGCTGACCTAATTTTGGCCTAAAGACAAAGGATGCAGCAGAAATAGGACCCAGAGTCCCATAACTCAAATACTCAAATTCATCTGCCAGAGATAAAAAAGCAGCTTGTGGCTATAAACGACCTTTTTGATGCTTAAAAGAAGAGTCCCTGATTCATCCAGTGGAGGGGATCAGTATCCAGACACATGGGATCCTCTCCAGTTATTGACCCTGATTTTGGTGCAGCTGCCCTGGCTTCAGAGATGGCCACAGGTGTGGCCAGAGATGGCCTCATCTGACCATGGGGATGTACCACTTTGGCCAAGTTTATAAATATATACTCTGAGAGAAGGCAGGTTACAAACCACCCTTCCTCCCACCAGGTTTGAGAAAAAAGAAACTTTTTCTTTGAAGGAAAGTGAAAGACATAAAAACTATTTATTTAACAAACACACGGGAAAAGGATAATAATGCTAAATAATAAAATCTCTCACTGTGGAGAAAAACTTGGGAAAGTGTTAGAGTCCTCCTGTAGTCTCCCTCTTCCTCGGAGCTGGGATGGGGTGGGATCTTCTCCAGGGCCAGGGCCTTGGTGGAGAACAGTCCCGATGTGTTCTGATGTTGAAACAGTCCAGCAGAGAAAGGAAAAAATCCAAAATTCCAGGAAAAACAAAGTTCAACTCTCTGGAGCAAAACAACCCCCAAAAACTGGCTGAAAAAAAACCCCAGGGTGCCTTTCCACTCCTCTCCCACAGCAGCAGCAGCAGCAGCAGAAGAATGCAGAGAGCGAGAATGAGTTGTCTCTGTTTGTTCTTGAAACACAAAACTGTTCTGAAAAGTTCTGCTCACTCTTTTTTTCCTCTCTCTCTCTCAGGCTCAGTTTAAAGGCACAAAAAGGCATAAAACTAATTCCTGGGCAGGGAGTGGCAATAGGGAATACAACATCAAGTCACCCCAAGACAGGGGACAGGGATGGAGGATGAAGCTCATCATTGCCCCAGGGGCTGAGTGTGTCAGGAGATGGAAAGAAATCTTCCCCCTGTGCCCTAAAGAGGAGGGGACTGCATTGTCCCATTGGAGTTGATGCTCACTGGGTCTTTTCTTTGTTGGATTTAAACAAAGTGCCAATATGCAAGGGGTTAAATGGACTCTTGTCACACTTATCTGTTTATCAGAGCTATAGGGCTGTGACACTAAAAGTGCTGGGACATTTCACTGAAAGAATAAATGCCCACACAGCAAAATCATTAATGCTGGGGTCTGGGCAAAGGTGAATCACACAGAGAGGGCAGGAGACTGCTGAGGAAGGCAAAATGCATCAGAGAATCAATTAGAAAGGATTCAGTTATTCAGATTAATTTGTTTCCTTTTTAAAACACTACGATGAACCAGAAAATAATAATTCTTATGGAAGTCTAACTCTCAGTCAGTAATAAAACCAATATGCAAAGAATCACTTTGCCATTGATTTCTGTGAGGAAAAGTGCAGAGTCCAGCCAAGTGCATGTGAGGCACTGTAGAAAAACAGGAGTCTGGGATTGTGTTGAGCACAGACAAACCAGTTTGGACCTGCAATGTGTGGGGCTGAAACATGGTGGTTGTTTGACCCATGATAATGCATGTGTGGTTTTGGTGGAGCTGTATGAGAGATTCTGTGTCCATGAATCATTCATTCCAACTCATCATAAATCGGATCGTTTCTCTTTCAAACACTTGTCCCAGTGAACATTTGATCATGCAAATGCTCAAGGTCAGAGACACTCATGCACCCCCCACCATCCTGTATGCACCTTATCTTCCCCTTGTTTTACCAGAGGAGTCTTCCTCAGGTGGCTGCAGATCCAGTGATGCTCGAACACAATTGAATTCACTCTTTTTTTTTTTTTTTTTAATTTTTTAATCCTTATTCTTTTACTCCAAGACTCTGAGCCTTTCTCTAAGACCTACAGAAGCTCAGACTGCATTTAGCACTGTCCCCTCACGTACCCCCATTCTGCCAAACTTTGGATAAGGCACAGAGGCACTCCTTGTTTTCTTCTCCTGACTGTTTGCACATACATTGACTTGAGTTGTGCAACTCTGAGCTCCAGCACTGAACCCTCCAGGAGGTTCACAGCCCTCCAGAGGCCTCCCATTACCTTCTCTTTTCCAATAAAGCTGAAGTATTTGGTGGCATAATTTCCTCATATTTCACCATCATCTACAACAAGAAACTACAGACATTTGAGACTATATCCATATCCTTATCCTTTAATTATGTATTAATGAAACATGAGTTTGTTCAATCCCTTTTTGCACCTGCTGATACCAGCTGTGTCCATAAACCTCCAGTGGCAAAAAGTCTTCTACACATTCCATATCTGCTGCCTAGTGAAAGTATTTTCTTTTACTAGCACTAAACTGATCTGTTACTTTCAAGGAGGGCTGCTCTGTTCTATTACTGTGTGATTCAGTCAATAATGGTCAACCACAGGCTCAGACAGTTCATATCACATGCAGAATATTTTAATTATGTAGCTCCCTAAATTACATAATCCTGTTCCATGAGAATTTCAGTTTGTATCCCCATTTACCACCTGGGATCAGTCATCTCTGTCACCAAGTGCTGGCTGCATTAATGTGTTGTCTTTCCAGCAATAGGAACATGCAAACAGGATGCCTTGTAACATCAGCCCAGTGCTAAAACCTCACATCTGTCACCTGTGCCATGAACTTTTTTCCTCTGTAGCTCTGAATGAACCTCAGACTCATCTGCACAATGTCTGCTCTTGCTGGCAGAGACATATTGCTGGAATATATAATGCAGGAGGCACAGATACAGAAATGGAGGGTGAACTCATTGCTACCTACCTCAGGAAAGGAAAACCTGTCGAGCAGAAGGTTTGCCTGAGTTATCACAGTCATTATTCAATGAGGTTTCTCCTGACATGAAAGACATTTGGAAATAATATAGAGTTTCATGTTTCAGGTTCCAGAACAATGCCAGAAACAAATGAAACCATTACTTCATAGAGTTGCAACAAGCTGCAAATGGGAACATTTTAAAATATACTGAAAACCTAAGCAGGGGAAAATAAAAGGGAAAAAGAACAGTTTGAACACCTAATAGAGCATTGACAAATCTGACAAATAGTGGAAAAGAATTAATCAGTAAAGAACAAAAGGAGCAAAGGAACATAGAATAAGAATAATGTGTTAGCTTATGGGAAATAAAAATGTTTATTCCTTTGCTGTGCCATAAGTCTCCCTGTACAGCCAGGTTCCTGCTGGTTCAGTGTGGTATCTTGGCATGTGCCAAGCAGAAAATCAAGATATTTGATTAACAGTGAACTGCAGAGGACCCAGAAAAGGCTGGCAAAAGTGTCCTTGTTGATTGCCCTGGAGGAAGAAGGGTCCACAAAGCCCAGGCAAGAAAGGCAGGGCTCATCCAGCCAAAGAAAATCCTGATATCACAGGAGAGCTTCAGCAGAGGTTCAGCTTTTTTGTTTACTCCCAACTAGTCGAGGTTTTGAGTTAGCTTCATGTAGCCAGCTCTCTTGGTACAGTGCTCCTTTGTCCCACCCTATGGACCATCCCTGGCCTTCCCTGGTAATCTGCTGTTCAACCATCTCATGCAGCAGAGACTTCTCATGTGCCTCAGTGTTCTTGTTCACAAAAAGAAAACTCCCTTCCAGGAGATGCTTGCTTGCCACATGGGGTGTTTGATTTTCCTTCTGCGGAGTCTCTTCTATCTCTGTGTGAAAGTTCCAGTCACCCAATAAAAGTCAATCACCACATTCACCTGGGAGCTCTGTGCCAAAGAGAGTTCTGCAGGAGATCTTCTCCTTCATAAATAATTCAGTGAGATAAGCATTTGTAAGAGAGTAGGAAAAGACAGCAGTTAGATGCTGTTCAGTTGTGTTTCCTGCAGGACAGGACCAGAGAGGTTCCTCCAGCAGGGTAAACAGGGTTTGTCACACTGCTGCTAAAGGCTGTATTCCAAGTGCCCCTGCAGTCAGCTGTATATGTGCACTCCTGGCTTTGCAAATGGGAATTGACTTTACAGCCGAGGAACTCGCCTTGCTGCCTGTCTTCCAACAGCCCAAAGGTGTCTGCTTTCCCAAGAGCAAGAAGCAGTAATCCTCAAAACTTTCTCCAGTTTTCAGCAAGCTCTTTGTTTGCCTCAGGTCGCCGCCAAAGAGCACTTTCTGTTTTGCTGTGAATTAATTTCACAAGGTTTTGGAGTGCTGAGCTAGTTCTAAATACACCTGATTAACACTAACATGACTAATTTTGCTGCTTATACAGAATGAAGAGCCCGTTTTTTCCAAGGACGGTCGGAAGTTTTTCTTTGTCCGGGCCATTCCCCAGGGAGGACGTGGGCACTTCTACCACATTGCCATGTCATCATCACAGGTGACTCGCTCACTGCTGCTGCTGCTCGGGGTCTCACTTGAGGCAGACAGCAACAAAAAGTGGTGTCTGTGCTTGTAGCAGCGAGACGGGGAGGTGCAGATGTAGAAAGGTCTTGTGCATAAAAGAAAACCTCCAATGATGCTTTATTGGGTGTAAGATAATGTGAATTTGTAAATGAAATACTGAGAAGGAAAAGGTCAATCAACTGTCTCTTTCCAAACATTATTATTGTTTTGGTTTAGTCTTGTATATGCCTCCTTAGCTGTAGATAAGCAAATCCCCACCCTGCCATAAGGGATTAGATAGAAGTGTGGGGGCACACTGGATTATAGAAAGAGGTTTGAAGTTGCTCTGTGCTGAATTCACCTCATTGTCTTCAGTGGAGTCATGGTTAAGATGATCCTGATTCTCTGTTTCTTCAGTGTCTGCAGATTCACAGAAACAGCAGATGTAATGGTGGAAATTGCAGATGTATGGTTTATTTTTCATGGGCAATGGAGCCAGAGGAGCTCCCTTTTCCAGAAGTTTTAACGATAAAGAAATCTACTTCTCTTTTCTTTCTGGCAGCCCAACAGTAGCAATGACGACTTACAGGCTATTACATCTGGAGATTGGGATGTGACAAAGATACTGGCATATGATGAAAAGAGGCAGAAAATGTAAGTAACTTTTGGCCTGACAAATCAGACTTTGTTTAGCCCTGGGCTCTCAGGGCTGAACAGGGCTCTCAGTTGCAAAGGTGTTGTGTATACACTGAAACCTGTGAGCATGAGGAGGTGGGGATAAGAAAGCAGGAGAAGCTATCTCCATTTTGGCTTAACCCTTCACACCATTACATATATCTTGTGTTATTTTGATTAATCTGAACAGTTCAAACCTCTCCTTCTGTGACTATTAAATAAATTTGTGCAGAGGAGTAATTTTTCCTGCTGCAACTTCTAATATTAGCCTCTGTAGGAAAGAAGCCTGTTTTCAACAACCACCTAGTCAGTTTTGGAAAGATTCCTTTGTTGACCTGCAAAAATACCAATGCAGAGGGAAAAAAAGAGTATTTTATTAGAATCAGACAAAAAATTTTAAAAAAGAAAAACAAAGGCAGCCTTCTTTACACTTGCTCTTTATGCTTGTAAAATATCTTCTGTAATCATTCATTATTTCAAATACACTTCAAGAAATTACATAAGAAAATATTTAGACAGCTTTCTGGAATCAAATAACAGATTCCTTTCCAGACAAAATTTTGGGTGGGTATGAGGTTCTCACCTCTCAGTTACTTAAGTTCACTGAACAGTTGAGTAAATAGTCTCTGGAATACAATAAACTTTGAGTAATCATTAAGAGCACAGTGCTTCTTCAAGATTTTGAATGCTCTCAATTAGCAATAACTTCAGAACAATACAAAATCATAGAAACACAGAATCACAGAATGGCTTGTGCTGGAAGGGAAAGATCCTGCAGTTCCAGCTCTCTGCCATGGACAGGGACACCAGGCTACCTGTCAAACCTTGCCTGGAACTCTTCCAGGGTGGTCTAAGTAGCAAACTAGCACCAAAGTCTTATTGGCATTTTAACTGATCAGTCAAGCAGAAAACACCACACACAATTTGTGCAATCAAGATGTGTGTGTGTTGGAAGCAGATCAGCAGGGGTGAATATCCTTCCTGACATTGTTCACCCCATGGATGCTGCATTTCCTCCTGTGCTCTATCATTATCCACATGAAATGCATCTGGGGCGTTAATTCAGACCCCAGAGGCTGGACTGAGGTTGGCCACCTCTTGCAGCATCTCTTCTTTACCTCCAGAAGCTGTGACTGCCCAACAAAGCTTGTGTTATTTATCCAGAAAGGAGCTCACCGCAGTCTCAGCACAAACCAAGGACAACGAGGTGTTCTTCAGCCTCATGCCCTGCCTTCCCACCAAACCCTGCTTAGCTGTCTGTCTGGGCAAAGAAGAAAATGTGGCCAGAGAAATAAAAACTTTCTCTACAGAAAGAAGAAAGGTGTATAAAAGAAATTCTGAGCCATGAAACTTGAGGTGAAAAGGTGGATGGTTTCCACTTAATCACTGGAGCCTTTTTGATCTACCAATATGACCAGTGTAGGACACACAGTTTCCCATGCTTGTTTTAATTGCAGTGCAGTCAGCAATGTCCTTTCTTGAGCCTCTCAGTGATGTGTCCCTCTGTATCTTTTTCTAATTCAGTTTAAACCCTCCTTGCTTTTACAGGACCATGGAAATGGCAATATGAGTAAAGGTGGTGTTGCATGAGATACTTCTAAGCACCCTTCTAATGGTGCAACTCACTTTTATTTTTCCCCTCCAGCTATTTCCACAGCACAGAAGATTCACCAAGAAGGAGACATTTATACAGGTATTTGCTTTACTAACTTCATATACAGAATTTCCCATCTCTTCAATTTTACACAAATCATAAGCAATTGCAGTAGAATAAGTTTTAGTTTTTGTCTTTAATGGCATTGCAAGATCTTTCAATGTGTCACTGGAAAAGACAGAACAGTGTAACCATAGTGAACAAAATACTTGACACTTGGAAATGTTTTACATTGAGAAATTTTCT
Source organism: Lanius collurio (assembly GCA_020086605.1). Taxonomy (NCBI): domain Eukaryota; kingdom Metazoa; phylum Chordata; class Aves; order Passeriformes; family Laniidae; genus Lanius; species Lanius collurio. The sequence goes on along the minus strand of JACBWW010000017.1, from coordinate 3,602,759 downwards.
CATATTAATTCAAATTTTAAATTGGTCTCAAGATTGACTGTCACAAAACTCTCCAACAGAGTTGCTTAGTACTTGAAAGAATTCAGAAATACATAAACTAATGGTATAAACTCTTTTCTTTCCAAAAGAGGTTTTGAGAAATTTGATAGTAGCTCACCTCTTCATGAAATTGAAAAGCATAACAATATTTTATGTTTAGAAACCTTTTTCTGCAGTTCCAGAAGAGTTTGGCATCCTCCCTTAATGTATGAAGAGTGAAAGGCTGGCTTTACAGCAAGCTGTTGGTAGTGTTGCTGTTGTGAAATATAATGGAAGCAGATTACAAAGGGGAGGAAAAACAAACTTTTAAATAAATATTTTGGAATCATTGTTCCATTTGCCCTACTTTTGTTTTCAGTCACCCTGCTGCCATCACACATCTGTGATGAAGGGCAGAGGTGGTGATGGCATAAGTGGATAAGGGACAGTCAGTACATTTTCCTTCTCTCCCCTGACATCATACCTTTTTTTTCCTCAGTGGGAAGGAAACTAGAGCAAACTAAATTATCCTTGGTTAAATAATTTTTTCCTTTCAAGACCTATATGCCTGTTCACTGCACTCCACAGTTTTTTGAGAGTATTTCCTTGAAGAAAACTTTAAAAATTTCATTAACTCTTCATTTCTATTCAAATGAGAAGAAAACCTTGCTTTAAAAACTGAGTCCAGGCACAGCTGTTCCAGAGCTGCTGGAACGAGTCAAAGCACCCCCCCACCCTTCCTTGTCTTGGCATCCATCTCACCCTAGTGCCTCATCAGCTTCATCTCCCCACACAGATAACAGAGAAAGAGCAGATGAAGATCTGTTTAGGGCCTTTTTTCATCTTCTTTTTTGTGTGTATGATTTAGTTGATTTATAGTCAGAGATAAAATCTGAGCCTAAACCCATGATCTGCTTATTTCAGTCTCTGTGATCCTAAAAAGGTTGCTCAGCCTCATCTCTTGAAATGGTAGCAAAAAACACTCACCTGCTTTACAGTAATACTGGAAAGATCTCTTGGTTAATATTCTTTAAGTTTCAAAATGCTATAGTGGTGCAAAATGTTACCTATTAATATTTGCTAATAATCTGTAATTCATCCTTCAAAATTCAGTGGACTCTTAGCTGCACTTGGGAGTGAATGGACAGGCCACATTACCTTCTTCAACAACAGATCTCTAAATACAGTGTTTTTGTTCTATTTGGAGGTTGTAAGAGCAGTTATTTAAACCTGTAAAACAGGCTTTGGCCTCTGAGGCAGCAGCTGGCAAATCAGACCAGTGATGCAACCAGTAAGAGAGTTAGAGAAAGCAATTCCAGCTCTTTGTTGTCTGTTATAATATAAATAAGTGTAAAAATATTGTTCATTTGTTTTATTATTTCATCCACCAAATTATGACTTCTTGTGGAATTGCAGCCATCATTTTCTTTTAAAAACTATACCTTCCTTCATAACCACCCGACCTTGCAAAATGACATCAGTATCCATTTATATATTCTCTATTCAAGCAGAAGGGAAAAAAAAATCCATTACTGCTATTTAAACTCAACCAAATGGAAATACTTTGTCTCTTACTAATGTTGGACACATTAGATTTATATTCTTCTTCTAAAGTAAGGTACAAGTAATGTTGCTTTCAAATAACGTTTGCTCAGTGACCTTCATGGAATCATATTAACTTTTTCAGTGCAAGCACAAATGGGAACTTCAACAGGAGGTGCCTGTCCTGTGATCTGATTGAAAACTGTACTTATTTCAGTGCATCCTTCAGCCACAATCTGGAATACTTCCTCCTGACATGTGAAGGTATGTTGGGTTCTATTATTGCAGTTGTTGTGCCTCAGGGTCAGGATTCAGAGCCAGCACTGATATCTTTAGACAGAGATGCTTTCAAAGCTTTACTCTTGACATTTTTCTTTTCTTTTGTAATCTTACTTGTAGCTAGAAAGCAAATATTTACATTTTTTTTCTGTGCATACTGGCACAGAAGGTAGAGGTAGATTCCTCCAGCCACAAGTATCCTGAAAGGAAAGTAACATCAAAACCTGGGGAATATAAATCATCAGAAAATTTATGAGAGAGAAGCCAGCAAGGTGGGGTTTGCTGTGGGTGACTGGGACTGAGTTCCAGATACACCAACCAGTACTGTGAACAGAGGGATTTAAAGTAAGTTACAACGAGAAGACAATTTGCCAAGACAAGGCAGTTTACAGAAATGTGTCTAATGGACAATGTGAGTACTGAATATCTGGTGCTTCCCCACTCATTCATCATAGATTTTCTTTAACTTGGCATAATCTGCAGGTCCAACAGAGATTTCCTGGTTTGAAAATGTCTGAGAGTATCCAAAAGGCCAAGGATAGAGGACATTGCAGGAGAAGAGTCATTGAAGTTTTTTCTGGCTTTGTTAAGACTAAATGCAGAACTCCACAAAACTTAATCCTATATAAATTAATTCTGCTTAATTATCCAAAATTGCACACACAATGCATGCATAGCAGTCATCTGCTCCTAGGATTAAAGCTGCTCAAATGGCTGCATGTCCTCTGAATCAAGGCTTGAGATCTGCAAGCAAACAGGAAATTCCTTATTTTCAACAGCTCAGGAGAGAAGTGAATAGGTTTTGATGGGATATTTGCAAGGAATTCTTTACTGTGAGGGTGATGAGGCCCTGGAACAGGTTGCCCAGAAAAGTTATGGATGCCTTATCCCTGGAAGTGTTCCAGGCTGGGTGGGGCTCTGAGCAACCTGAGGTATTGGTGCCCATGGCTGGGGGACATCAGGGGTCCCTGTGGTGATGCAGGGGCTGCCCCTTCTCTGACTGTAAAATACCCATTGCTGCCAGTAACTGTTTGGGGTAAACACCAAGGCTAAAGAAGGAATATTTGAGATGGTAAAATGGGAATTAATCAAGATAAAGTGGAGAAGTAGAATGGTTACCATATATAAAGTAAAACAACTAGACTAGAACAGTTGTAAAAACATGTTTTTTTCCCCTGGAAGGGAATGATAGGCTGCATGTTGGAGGCATTTAGAGGTATTAATAAAATATCTGGCAAACACAGTACAGAAAAATAACATTAACAGGGTATTGCATTAATTAACTCAATTGACTAATTAACTTAATGGACTTACCTGTAAATATTAATTTATAGCCATGGCAATTGGATGCAGAGAAGTTTCATTTGTCAATAAACATTCAGTTTTGTAGTAAATATTATATTTACAAAGTTCCACTCTTTGAAAGAAAAACTTATTTATGTTTCTTCTTATTTTCAAGAACAGCGGTCAGGAGCTACCAGATAGTGTCCATTTCCTTTGCTCCAAGATAATTGTTTAATCATAATTAGAATCATTTGTGAATAACAGATTCAGGTTTCTAAAGGGCCTTATCAAAAGTTATGAGGTGATACATTTTTGATTACATTAGATCTCATCCACAAAAACCTGCAGCAATACCTGAAGAGGTTAATGGGTTTTCTTAGTGTGGACATTAATCCAGTACACAAGATAATGATTTTGCATAATGAACCATGGGCCTGATTCTCAGCTGCTGTAAACAATAACTCAATTACAGGGTCATTAGGGTTAGATATGTTTACATCTGCTGAATATATCTTTGTCTGAATTTCCATTATTCAGAACTAAATCCTCAAACTCACTGTGGCACAAATACAGCACAGCTTCATCTGTGGAGCTCATGTCAGTGTCTCCATTTAGATACCTCTAAAAATAAAAAGTATACATCAGAAAATACAGAAATCTTGGTAGAATTTCCATTTTCAGTGATTTTATAAAAATATCAGTCAATTGCATTTGGTGGAGTTATTCCTTATTTACATGACTGAAAGTGAGAGGTCTTTCAACCTATTTGCTTTCAAGCAGTTTACAGGAACCACTTTTTTTTTGGCACTTTTTATGCTGAGTCCATCTAACTTCAGATGTGTGCTATGGGTGCACTTTGAGCTGGGACAGCTCCCTTTGGTTCCTGCTGCAGCTGATGTGAGTCAGGTCAGTGGAAACCTCCGTTCTGGATGAAGTGCAGACTTCTGGATAAAAATACCACACTATCAGGCTTTGGTCATATACATAGGTGTTGTGGTTTCATGGAGAATCACCTGGATCCAGTAACAGGAGAATTCCTGTTCCACAGCTCCTCAAACTGCTGAGCCAGAGCTTGGCCATGCCTCAGCTCCTCAGGGTGCTGGGTTATTGCTCACTGGCACTCATGCTCTAGTATAGTTTTGATTAACAGAAAATCTTATTTATTCATGTGTATGTAAAACCCATAAATGGGAAAACTCCTTGATGGGGATATACAAAGAGACCCTGCTTATCCTGCAGTTGATCAAGCAGACAGAGCAAGCCCACCAGGGTGAACAAGAGCTTGTCTTACAATGTCTGCTCCCCAAGGGCTTCTGCCAGGAGTGCCCATCTCTGCTTCCCAAAAAAAACCCCACAGCTGGAGCTGATGTTCAAGATATTCAAGCTGATGTTCAGTGTCAGACAGTACCTGTGGCTGCTTGGTGCTTTATCTCCATAATATATCAAACATGCATAAATTGGTGTGCAAATATGTATAAAATGCATAAATCTCTGTTATATATATAAAATGCATCAATATGTATGAAAGCACCCAGATCTCAGGTCTTGCTGACTGTGACATGAAAATGTGTGCTCAGAGTGATCACTGGTGTACCCCTTGTCAGCCCCATATGTATCTTTGAAGGTTGCTAAATTAAATAATTTTTCTCTAATGAAGCCTGTGGTAGCTTAAAAATTTGTATTTTCTCAGCTGTCCACAGGACAAATGCATGGGCAAATATTTATGGCTTGAAAACAATTTCTGTACTGACAGAGAATAACCTCCACCATACCTCAGTTTCACTCTGTCCTTTCCTTTGTGACCTTCTGTTCCAAATTTCACTGAGTTTAGAGCCACAAACATGTCTGTGGCTCAGCTGAACTTCTCTACAATGGATGGCAAGGTTTGCAGGATTTGATCAATCAATCAGTGCTTATAAAATAATCTGTGATACTTAAATGAAAGGCAAGGGAAAGGGAAAATATCTGTCCTAAAAGAACCCCAAAAAACCAAGAAAGGTCTGGCATTGCTCATTTGATCCCAAAGGTCAAGAGCTGGAAGTTTTCTACTCACTCTTTTGGTACTTTAAAGGCAACATATAATTGCCTTAAAAGATTTTTTTTCTGTCCTGCAGAATACATTTAACAGCTTTGCTGCTTGGCACAGGCTGAAATGAGAGCAGCATGCTGCAATAAAAGGTAACCTCTCTTGAAAGAGGACAGTGTAATGCTTACTGTCAGGAGGCAACATTTATTGCAATCAGTCAGTCCCAGAAGGCTAGTTACCTTATTTTTCATCTAATTTTGTGTGCTCATCATTGAATTACTGTAGCAGGACCTAAGGAAACACGATGCTTTGCAGACTGCTGTTGGATTATCTCCTCTAGACACGGTTGAAAAAGCAATATCTGCTTGACCAAGGTCACTCCTACTGTCATTTTCACCATAAAATATGGGTTTACACTTCTGCCTCCTCTCATAAACCAGCACAGGCACCTTGACTGATTCCCTCTAAGATAAACAGAAATAAAATCTGGATGGAAGGGGTTTTCTATTTCATACATAAATTTAATTGAGGATGGATTTTTCTCGTCTAAAATGGGATGTAAATTTCAGTTGCATTGAGAAAAGTATAGGAAATTGCAAATTTTGGCTGTAGGAAGAAATTTATTCCTGTTTCTTTAGTGGGACTCAGACATGTAGGGTGCAAGGCTGAATGACACAAGCCAATAAAGCACTAAGCCATCACATTTTTAGCTGATAACTCATTCTCCTCTGAAGGAGAACCCTTACCAATTACTAACACTTCATAGGAGAAAGGTTCACGAAGGATGTAGGACTCCAGGTGGCTCTCCAAAAAGCTGTTTATTGCATGCAGCAGTCCAGGGAGTGGGTAGTCAGAGCCTGCCCTACAGCTGTCAGCCACAGCTTGGTGGCATACCTGAAGCCACTTTGTGTTCAAGTTACCAAACATTATATACTTTTCTTTGCTGAGCATCTTAATACATGACAGCCAATAAGTAACATACACAACACCCTCACATTTGGTTACAGACCATCCTATCTACTACTATTACCATACAATAGCCATTATTGTCCAATCACAGGAGTAAATATGTTACAATTTAGGCTTACAGTGGAGAATTCTCAGACTTTTCTTCTACCTGACACATGACATTTCTTGTTTATTTGCAGTATCTTTCTTTTTGGTAGAAAGACATGCTCTCTATTTGCTTATTCTCTTCTTGAAACTTATTTACTTGGTGGAAAACATGTATTTTGTTTGTAGTCATGTACCTTTGCTTTAATCCTTTTAACATCACTGACCTTTGCCTTCTCAGTTACTCAGTGATCACTAGTTCAGCAAAAACATCTCTTATTCTGTATCAAAACTGGCTTTTATTTCTATCTCATCCCCAATTTCTACATTGAGATCTTTCTTGAAATCTTCTTTCCAAACTTTCACCCTCCCCAACAACCACTGAAGTCAACTGGGCAGGGTTTTAGTACTTCCACTCTACATAGATACACTCTGTCTTCAGGGACTCCTTCCCTCTGCCCCCAGTGTAGCTCACCTGCACCATTAAAACTCGACTCCTAACGAGGTTGTTCATGGGGAAAGCAAGGGAAGCAGCCCTTTCTGTCGCAGGATAATTGGTATTCTGACACTCAGGTGCTTTGGCTGCAGTGTCTTCACTCTCATAAAAAAATCTGTGAAATCACAGTGAGTTCCAGTTGGATTTACAGAACTGGCAGAGGTTTCCTAGAACCTGGAGTTCTAGTCCCTGATGTAGTAGACAGTGGTGTTTTACATCCTTTACATAAGTTGGTCCTTCTCCATCAACTGACCTCAGCCAAAAATCTGATCCTGGCCAGCTCAATGTCCCTGGGGAGGTGTGAGGTTCCCCACAAAGGGTTAATGCCTTCTGGCTCTGAGGCAAGAGGAATAGAAAGGAAGACCCCTGGCCTGTGCATGCATCTCTGCAATTAATGACATTTAATTCACAATGAAAACGATGGGGAGAGGGCAGTGTTTTTCATGGGATGTCCACCAGCCTGATAATTAAAGTTCTCCATAATCATGCTTTATCAGGAAGGGATTATTAATTTTTAGGGGTGTCACAAAGAAAATTGGAGGGGAGAGGACTGTAACAAGGGCAAAGGGAGGATTTATCTCATGCTTGGCATGGTTGCTGGTGACAGAGAAGTGCCTTGGCCACTACACTGTGTATTATTCATGCAGTGACCAATTAGGGAAGAAAGAGCTTTCACTTTGAGGAGGGACAACAGTGCAACTGAACAGAGAACTATCTTCTCTGTAGTCCTTCCTCCTCTCCCAGAAACAGTAGGATTGCTTTGTTTCAAAATGCCATAAAACTGCTGTTGTTTATCCTGTCTCTTTGAGGATTATCTCTGCTGGAAGCTGTGTCTGTGGCTGACTGGCAGTCTTTATTGTCAGTCCTGTGCAGGCCAAATGACTTTAAAGCTGTCTCTCTCTTTGGAGAAGAGAAAACAGACTCTTGTAAGAAAAATGTTAAAATATTGTCACCTGATTTGGCTGTCCTCTTTGGCAGTGTGGTTCTCAATAGCTTGGCCTAAGTGCTGTTGATCATAAATGACAGGTAACAGAAATGAAGTCATTTCTACCTTTCCTAGCAGGAAAATCTGCAGCTGCAGAGCAAAATTTTATGTTGTAACTGAGCTGTGTTTGATGAAATACCTAAAGAACTGATACAAAAGTATATCTGCTTTTCCCCACGTGTGTCCTCTGAGCCAGCAATGACAACAACTCTGCAACTGCACTCCTGGCCCTGAGGCAGAGAGGGATGCCCATAGGCCTGGGAAATCTTTAGAAATAGGATTTATTGCTGTTATGTCCTGACAGAAAAAATCGTGTTTCAATCCCATTCACAGATAAAAAGTTGTACAAAAAACACTGATTAGGAAAAACTTCACAATTTAAGGGTCTCCTTTGAGAGTGATTCACACTAATGAAGGAGAAGCACAGGCAAATTAGTGATGATCTGAGTCAAGTTCTTCATGCCATTGGACATTCATTCATTCATTCTCTCTGTGCTTTTATGAGTTTAAAAGACAGGTGCTGCAGGTTTTTCCTCTACAGAGGCAGCAGGTAGCTATAAACTTCCCAGCTCCTTAAAGTGTTTTTTAGGAATTTAATTATCTTCTTTCCTCCTGCTTGGTGGAACTTGGCAACACCATCTGGAGATGGGAACACTGAAGAGCATCACTCGCTGCTTTCTCTTAATAGGTTTGTGCTGAGCCTTAAGAGGTAATTTTGTTATTCCACATTTGTTTTATTTTCCAGAATTTTTTCTGGAGTCAGTAAAGATTTTCACTACCAAGTTTTATCGAGTGATATGGCTCTGCTTTGTGGACGGTTGTCCTAACTTTGCTTTTAAACACATTTTGACACCATAGAGCCTGCAGCATGATTTAACAAGGTTCAGCCTTCCACAATGGAGAGGTCTAAACCCACAGTTTGGCATCCTTTTAGGTATCCAGGTTGTTCTGCCCACTGATATAGACACAACACAAGCTCCTGCCCACACAGTTGATAGAAGTCTGAAATGTTTTGTGGTTCTGGATTTTATCATAGACCGAGAAATTTTTAGTGTGGGTGAGTCTAAGTCACAAAAGGCATTGAGTTAAATCATTGTTTTATGATGAGGCTGCTTTAGGAGAAGTATTTATGCTTGTTGGGGCCAGGATCCAAACCCAGGCTCGTGTCCTTGACCAGTGCTATCTCTCTAAACACAGTCAGTGATTGCTCACTAGCATTTCTACTGCTTTCTTTTAATAACATGGGAAGGGCATTTTACTAAAAATCACAATCCAGCACTGACAAGGGAACGTTTAATGGAGGCTGCAGGTGTTCAGAAAAGGGGGAAAACTGGGTCATGACGCCTCATGTGCTGCATATCCCATGAACAGCATGAGATAAGCTCAGACAGCAGCTGGGTGGGTGGGAAAAACCTTTGAAGCACCAGCATCCAACACCAGCACCACTGGCATAGCTCAGCTCAAGATTTAAAACCCAGGATTTCTAATTTTATCTTAAACATAAAATTCTGAGCATTGTTTCTAGTACTGTGGCTATAGTTAATGTTATTTCTGCATAAAGACATTGACCTTTTTTGAGGAGATGTATATTTTGGAACATCTCAGTATTTTATTCTCTCACAGGATTACCAACTGATTTGGAAAGACTTGAATGTGTGCCATAGAAAAGCTGAATTAAAACCAATAAATCACATGGATTTGCTGATGAATATCCCTAAAAAAGTAACATTTTCTTTTGTTTTGCCACCTACTTATGGGTTCAGTCTGCTTCATCTGCAATTTTGTAAGTGGCTTTGGGGAACTTTTTCCCTGAAAATCACTTAAATATCACTCCTGTGAAAATTTTGTCTGTAACATTCATCAAAAAAACAGAGGCTGTACTGATAAAGACTTACTTTGTGAATAAAAGTGTCTGAATCCTTTCTGCCTCAGGACAGAAGATCATGACATTTGTCTTTCACTGTGAATGAATCAAATCACTTTTTTTTTTCTTCAGTTTCTCCATCAAAATGAGGGGGCCTTGTCACAGAGATATTTTTGGCAGCAAGTTTTACATTTATGACTCCTTGAACAGAAAGAGCTTAATACTATTTAATATCTCAGGAAAATCCTATACTGATATTTATCCGGATACAGGAAGAGGGAGTAGAAGTTTAATTGTTGGCAAAATAAATACTGCACTAAGTTTTTAATTTGAATTATGGAAAGGTATGAAAGCTCTTTTGCAGCCTTTCTCCAGATGATCATTTTCATGCTTTTACCAAGTGGGGAGCAGAGGTTCAGAGAGAATTAATGTTTGCCTGTGGACACATCTGGAGTCAAGTATCATGACCCCCATTTCCTTCCTCATATTGCAAGACAGTACTCCAAGGAAAAGCAGCATTGACTCCTGGAACAGACCAGAAATGTGTCTCCTTCTGCAGCCTGTCTCCATCATGGATGGTGGATAATTAACCCTCTTCAGGATTTTTGCAATAATGTACCCATCAGGGACCTGTCTGCCCAGCTCCTGCAATGAGAGGTTGGCTCATGCCTTCAGGCAGGAGAATAATGAACCTCTTTGTACATCTTCCTCGGTTCCTTCATTTAATCAGACCTTTTAACCTGTGCCATTTGGACCAGACCTACCCTGCCAGCAAAGCAATAGAAAATCTGGAGGTGAGGATATTTTTACTAACTATGGACAAGCAGATGTAAATCAATGATTCACAAAGCACAAATTTATAAGGCACTATTTCAAACCTCTCTACACTGCCCATATATTGCCTTAAATACCACGTGGAAATGTTGCATGTCACAGTCTCCTCAATAACATTCCTGGAACCAGATTGAAATTAGCAGTTGTTATGCTCAGGTAAACATCAGTGCAAGCCATAATGGAAGTGTACAGCTTAGCTCTTCCCTGAATATATTGGGCTATTTATGAGCTATAAAACAGCTCCATATTTAAGCAGATACATCTGCAAAAAGCAGGTGGATTGCTTTCTTTTTTCTTCTTTCTGTTACAAAATAATCATGGGGTTTTTTAATGCTGTTTTGTATAATGATTCTCTAAATCCTGAATTGGATGTGGACACCTATGATACAAACAGGTGTTTTTTACAATAATTGTTTTAATTTGTTGACCACATCCAGACATGGAAAATTCCAAGACACACTTGGTAACAGTGACCTGAGAAATCCTAACCAGCTGCCAAACGTTGGTCAGGACTCACAGGTTTGGTTTTTTTCTGCTGTGACAAGCTCCTTTAGGGAATTCAAGTAGGTCTTGTAATTCCAGCTTCCTAGAGGTGTTGTGAAAATAAAGTCCATTACTGACTGCAAACTCAGGTTGTTGCAGTGACAGCAAGAGGCATAGAGGCTCCTGGACGGATAAATTTCCAGAGTGGTTTTGAAAGCTTTGGTGAATCTTCAGTTTATTCAGTGCAGAGAAACCTTCCTAGCACAGAAACGCAGCCATCAGTATGCAGGAGAGCACTCCTGTGACAAAGCCAGCATGTAAAGTGATTAAACGGTACCGGAGTGAGGAGTTAACGAGGCATGGCCGCAGACGTTTGCTGGGAGCACGCAGCCCAAGCAACGCCTCGTCTCAACAGCAACCCAATAACCAGCCTTAATTACACCACAGGCCTTAATGAGTGCAGGGCCAGTCCTCCCAGGGGCTGGATGCTCCGAACTCCCTCCAGCCACACCTGGAGGCACCCACAGCAGCAGAGAAGCCCTCGGTGTGTTACAGGAGGGGGCTCCAGCCTGCTGTGCCCCCACAGCATCGCTCAGTGCCCTCGGAGACAGGCAGGGATCTCTTGAGCAAGGGACTGGGTTTTGAGCTGTAGTAGCACTAAAGCTGTTATGAGAAATAGAATGACTCATTTTGGCTTAAAGCACGTCATTATGCATTATGTTTCACTGTGAGGGTGTCAGGGTCTGGGAGAGCCAGTGCAGCTGCAAGGGGAAATATCTTCCTGTGGCTTTTTTGCATTTGGAGAGTCCTCAGACATGTATGTGTGTGCTATTTCCTTCTTGTGGGTGATGTGGGAGTACTGAGCTTCTAGGAAGGATTTGAACAGAGGAAAAAATTTTCTTGTCAAATGCTACTGGGATGATGTTTCATTAGGAGTGTTTTCTGCCCATAACACCCAAGTTAAAATAACAGAAACTCTTTTTCTTGCTTTTGAGAGATGAAGAAGCTGAAGGTCCTATTTAACATCCCGAAGTAACCACTTCCTTGTGGCTTGGAGCATCTCTGGCAGATACCCAGGGAAAGGTTATGGTTATGGGTACAAATATCTCACTCCAGGGCCTGAAAACAATATTAAATGCACAAGGAGGAAATACCTACATTTAATCCCTACTTAAATTTAGTTAGGTAGAAAGCCTGCTGCCTGGCAAGGTTTCTGAAGCATATGGGTTTAGTGTCAACTAATAATGTCATAAAACTGCCCATCATGGTAAAGGCAAAGCATCTTAGAGAGTCTCACTTCCTACTGGAATTCAAGTAAATGCTTTCTAAGTGCAGCTGGTCCTGCTAAGAGGGACAGAGCTTGGCAGTTCAGGTGACCATTGGCAAATATAATGATAAATTAAGTTGTTAAGGTCTAAAGAGACTTAATTGGATGCTGAAATAACTATTAGCACTGAAAATGAGTTTTATTAACCAAATCAAGAGCCTATGGATAAACAAGTGCAATATGCACACCTCGATTTAAACAAATGTGAAATGCTGATTCCTGGATTTTACTACTGGGATGTGCACCAGCTGGAGGCTACAGCTCCAGCAGACATGTCAGTAGCTCTGAAGACCTCAGGCAAGGCTGACAGCCAACTTAAAATACTTTTTTACTGCTGACATCTTAAGCAGTAATTCCCAAGTGGTGGCTGGGAGGAGGAGACTGAGGGAAAGGTTGTTTCTACCGGCTGCCCCAACAGGTTGTGCCTCCCCGTGCCCCACCTCACCTTACTGTGAAATGCAAAAATCCCCTAAAAGGCTCCTTTTTGTATTTTTCATCAGTACATCTCAGAGGAACACAGCACTGCCTGTCCACAAGGACTGGAAGACAAAGTCAGTGCAGATTCACCCTCTGTCCACCTCAGGGGCTGTTTCACCAATCTGCTGCCTGTGCCACAAACAGCTCATTCTCACCTGGGCCCAGGAACTCAACTGAATAAAAATTAAATAGATTTTTTAAATTTTTTTTTCTTACTGGGATCAGTTCTAGAAGCTGTTCTGCTGCTTTACTGGATGATTTTACAAACATTTTTGATCTTGCAAGGGAGTGGGATATGATGGGATGGGACCAAGTGGCTGAGGTAGTGATGGGAATGGACAATACTAAATTCGGTGTCTTGGTAAAACTGAGTGAGGATTTCATCATTATGGAAATATAGAATGCCCTTAGTTGGAAGGGACCCACAAGGATCATTGAGTGCCATTGATCAACCACTGTCCCTGCACAGGACCACCCCAAGAATCATTTAGACATTTTTTATGGGCCACCTAATGACTGCAGCCTTTTACTACTGCACTCCAGAGTAGACTGATATCTATATTCTATATCATTCAAAAATAAAATACAGTTTTCATCAGTTCACCCAGATTTAATGTTATTTTAAATCCCACCAAGTGCTATAATATATTTTATTATAAATTTTTGCTACTTGATTCTTGATGTGCAGGTCTTGGGAGTTCAGGTTTTCTGAACTATCTAAGCTGTTCTTGGCTTTTTTCTGGGTCTACAGCAAGGGGCAGGAAGGCAATATTTGACAGTGTGTGCTCTGGGGGTCTGAACACGAGGGTCTCTCTCCAGGTAGGGCAGGGCAGGCAACCCTCAAGAGATTTTACCCTTATGTTACCCCACAGGACAGTTATCCTGGCCAAAATACCCCAAATACCTGTCTAACAAACCCCAAGATCCATCAGAACCACGGAGATGATGCCCAAGCCCAGCTGAACATCCTGGATGTGCTCAGGGCCTCCAGGAACCGGCCGTGCCCCAGCCGTGCCCTGCAGGTTCCCACCCAGCTGGACACTAAAGGGGCACAGCAACCTGCTGGGGCCTGGGAGGCATTCCCAGGGCTTGCTCACATCTCAGGGCACTGGGGGAGTGTTATCTGTGGTGCCCAGCGTGGCTTCCTGGGCAAGGATGATTACCACAACCTCAGGTTCTTGTGTACCAGGTAGCGGGAGGCTGTAATTAGCGCTTCCAGGCAAACAGTGACCTTATGGAACTTTTCCTGAGGCTTATGAAGCCTAAATTAGTTTCTGCTGTTTGAAAGCATGCATGGACTTAATCTCTGGGCCCTATTTATATTATAATTACTATATAATTCACATTTGCATTCACTTGACTCCTTTTCTCACTTAACAGCCGAGGTTGGCTCTCGCTTCTCAAGTCCTTTGTGCGCGGTTCATGGGTCACAAATCCCGTGGGTGAAGGCAGGGTGGGGGATGCTCATTCTCCCTCCCTCACACGCTGTACAACTGCAAAACAGCAGGCTGGAATGAAACCCCCTTTTGCACAAGCAGAAGGTAGCAGCAGAGCTTTTTCTGCAGCAAAAGAGAGGAAGGTGTTCTTGGTTTGGGAGTTGGATGAGAACTTCTTTTCTATCTCCTGTTAACAACAGAGCTAGGGCTATAGTTTGAGATTAATTAAAATGGTGACTTTTGTGGGTATTCCAGGATGTTTTCTCTTCCTTTAAGCAGATCACTCATTTATGTTATAAAGTATTTCACTCTATTCTTATCCATCTTTAGTGTGTTGTAAACTCCCCATAAATAGTCAGTGACCTAAAAATAGGTGGAAAACCCCCCCAAACTAGTATGCATGAATATTTAATAATAAAATTAATAGAAAATGTCTAATTTTCAGTGCACAAAAAAATATTGTGAAATTAAAGCCAAACTCCTCTCCTCTTTGAAATGGCCCCATTCTGCAAAGCACTCTGTGTTCCTTGCTTTTCCATGTTTTGATCCTGTTTTCATCTTGCTTGTAAATATGAGCTGCCTGGCATTGCCCAGAGGAAGGTGATCTATCATCTGCTTCCATCCAGGGTTCTTGTCACTTGGTCATTCTGTACATACAAAATTTTATCTGAGCTCCACTCACAGGAGACAAATGACCATGACAACAGGCTTCCTCTGATGCTTCAAATAATGAAGCTTCACAAATCAGGCAGAAGCCTCCTGCATGTGGAGACCAGGGTGCATGTGCATTATTTCCAGATATATGAGCAACCTTGGATGAACTCATTATTCTGCAGTGGGTAGTACAGATGTTACCATCTTAAAAGATTTAAAGCTTCCTCTAAGGAAAACTGCTTCTTTCACCTTGTTTGCCAGCTGGACCAGCTGTAAGGTTTATTGCTGGCTTTTGTTTTCTGTTTGCATGGTACTTGTTAAGCCCTTTATTAACGCAGTCAGTGCATTAAGGGTATATTAAAACCTGAGAACTCATGAGAGGAAAACAGCTTAATAACCAGACAATGGGAAACAATGTTATTTATGGGTTGTTGGTGGTGTTTTTTAAGTTAATATCCAGCACCAGTTAATTAGCTAGGAAATAATTATTTTGATGCAAGAGAATTTTACTTATGGAAAAGAATAAATTAAGATTACCTAAATCATTTTCTACTGGATTTTTAATGGAATAAACAGAAAATATGCAATGGGGTTTTATTCAGTCTGTTAATGATGTGTAAATGGCACTGAGAGAAAGTATTTTCTTTTAAGCTGCAATTATAAGGAATTATCCTTTTTCCTTAAATATCACAGAATCATGGAATGGTTTTGGTTGGAAGGGGCCTTGAAGCTCCTCTTGTTCCACACCCTGCCTTCCACTAGACCAGGGTGCTCAAAGCCCCATCCAGCCTGGCCTTGAAAACTTCCAAGGATGGGACAACCACAACTTCTCTGGGAAACTTCTTCCAGTACCTCACCACCCTATTGGGATACTTTTTTAATACGAAATCACAAAATCATAGGAGAATTCAGGTTGAGAGAAGCCCTGGGAGGTCTCTAGTGAAATTTCCTCCTCCCAGCAGAATCAGTGTATATCAAACCTGGCTGCTCAGGGCTCTGTCTAGTCTTGCCTTCAAAGCCTCCAAGAATGGAGAGTGCACAACCTCCTTTGACATGCTGAGCTATCCAGTGGCTTTCCAAAGTAGTCAGGGAATACAGAAAATGCCAGCTATACTCCCCCACTTATAGTATTTCTTTTAGGATTAGCATGTACTAATCCAATAAGAAATTTATACTCTAATAATAGGGACAAATGTTAACTTTTGGTTTCATCTCTTTTCAAAGTTTGCAGAAAGCCTGCATGAAAATTGGATTGAAAGAGGTTAAATTGAGGTATTCAAATAAAACAGAACTTGGAAAAAAGAGGGAGTTGAGTATGGAGATTTTTCTGTTCAGATTCCATAGATTGGACCAGCATACTAGAAAAAAATGCCCATGGCTTTTGGGAAGTCAATCAACCCCACATGAGCTGGAGCTGTTCCCTCCTGCCTCTTGTACTTGCAACTCCAGGGGTGCAATATGAGGTTCATGAACTCTGCAAGCAAATTCTCCTAATCTACCTTCTTTTCACAGCTGATCTTATCCCTACAGTGGTTATATACCTGCTCCATGCCTGGAGTCTGTATGTTTTCCACGTTCCTCTTTGGATCCATCCACATGCATTATTGCATTATGGCTCTTTAAAACCTTAACCAAAGCCTCATGAAAGGGAGGAAACTCTCAGCCCACTCAATGTGACACCTCACTGGCTGATATTAATTAAGAAGGAGAAGAGGGAGATTAGTGAAAGAATTGTGAGTGAAGGTTAAGTACCAGCAAAAGGAACAGGAAGTAGATTATGATGAAGAGGAATAAAAGGCTAATTGGAGATCAGCAGCAGGGCTCATTAGGAGCTGGCCTGGGGAATGACCCTGCTCAGATTGTTCCCTGGCAGCCTGGGAACCTGATGCTGGATGAAACTGGTGGAATTTGTTAAGACACAAAGCTGATCAGCATCCTCAGAAGGCAGAGATAAATACTGGAGAACCCAGATGTCTTGCAGGGCTGGTGTGGGAGAAATTAATAGTAAAAAGAGCAAAATTAAGCTCATGGCGACTCAGGACAAGAATTTGTCTTGTATGTTTGAAGCTCAAAAGTTAGAAATGCCTCAGCAGAGCAGATGGGTGCCTGGGCATGCAACACTGACCACTGGATTAGCAAACTGCCCATCTGCTGTGGTCATGGAGCAGGTGAATGCTCTCTTAGGATGGATCAGGCATGGAATTTTCCATGGAACTGGGCAAGTAGCAGTTTCAGTATAAGAATCAATTAGGACATCTTCAACAGCATCCTCAACAGGTCTTTTCTGTTCAGGAACAAGGAACTGAATGTAAAACACTCTTGCATCACAGAATAAGATGACAAAAAACTTTGTCCTTCAAAAGGGAACTAAAATAATGTAGTTTATCTGACTGGATGACAGCTTTTGAGGACACATGACTGCTGTGACTATGATGGAAATACTCATTCTTAGTAGGAAACAGATTGTTGGAACAACCCCAAAAAGGTGTAAATTGAAATGACAGCCGGTATAGCTTCAAGCTGGAAGGCAGCTCCCACCAGAACAGGACACCAGTAGGAATTAATCAGCAAACCCAATTACTTTTAGAGGGAGTTTGTCAATGCTTTTGTAGCACATGATTTCCTGAAGTAGCAAGGGAGGATCTTCTAGGACCCAAAGGCCTCGTGTCCTTCAGTGGCCCTAGGACAGAGAGTGGGATGAGCTGGTCAGTGCCAGCCCAGCTTCCCACACTGCTCTTTGCAGGCGCCTCCCAAACCCCCATGGAATAGACTGAGGACCTGACCACGCTTATTCATTCCAGCAACCTTTTGAAGGGCCCATCAGGCCTGTTTTGTGTAGTGGAATTAAAACCAAATCTCTTGTTCATTTGCCCTCTAGTCACTGATAACTGATGCCACCTCAGGGCAACCAGATTTATTTCTGCTCCATATAAAGTAAGCATGAAATTTATTACCAGTATCATGCAGGGCACAGACAAGCAGTACCATCAGTGTGCTTGCCTGAGAACAAGCCAGGATTGATTATTTTACAAGACAAGCTACATTTGAGGAAGTAAAGATTTGATTAAAAAATTAAATGCCTTGGGGAGGGTGAATAGCAGCATAAATCTGTTTGATGTTTATGTCAACAAGGTTGCCAAAGCAAACAGCACGAACATCTGTCCACAGCATCGGCTGGAAAATGCTGCAAATGGGGAAATATTTTAATTGTGAGCACTGGTTCACAGAACTCCCCATGTCTTTATTTATTAGGCTGATAATATCACCCCAACATATGAACTTTATGCAGCATGTATAAATAATTCATGGATTAGCAAATAAAGAGATCTGGAATCTGTACACAGAAATGGCTGTTGCCAATTATCTCACTTGTGCAGAGCCAGACCCTTTCAGCTCCCATCGCTTGCAGCTGCTCTTTTAAATCATTCATCAGTGCTTAAGAGATATGCTGGTGGCATTGGCAGAGAGTATTTGAATTTTCATTGTTTACACAAAGTGAATTTAGCTTCTGGTCTGAAATTATCTGCAACGCTGAAGCCTTTGAGAATATAGATGAGAAGAATAAGACAATTCCTCTTTTTATCCTTTTTAAACACTTCTATAATTTTGATTAACTTTTCTTCAATTTTACTTCATATTCTTTTTATAATCACTACTTTCATTTTAAAGTTATAATAATTTATATAATTCCCTATGCTGTTTAGATCATGAAAACATCAGGAATACTCTGGAATATAAAAACAATTACAAAACAAATGTCGGTAAATATTTTCTTCAAGGTTGTAAAAAGATTTTCCATTTTTATTCTAGAAATCTCTACCTTATCACCTAAAAATCTAGAGTTGCTTCTTTCTGATCATGCTTAAGCAGAACCTTTTTGGAAATAATAATAAAAGCTGCTTAAAAATTGATAACAAACCATGGCTAGTGCTTTTTTGTGTCTAATTACTGAGATACTGAGTTTCTGTGCCCATTCAGATCATGATGGGTAGCACCTTCTGGGTGATAAATTGGCCTGTTGTCATTAGAGTGATATAGCTCAATTTACTTCTTGCATGGATAATTACAGTAATGGCATCAAAGTCAAAGGCCTTACAATAAACCCAGACTTTCCTCTGTATTAATTGAAAATCTAACTCATGTAACTAGAGTTTTGTGCAGCCTTATTAACTGTGCATCTATCTGGGAGGTACAAAATGTGTCTATACACAGAAGTTGTGTCAATAGATTTGCTCCTTTCTCTTAGGCCACAAATAAAGAAAGAACTTGTAAACTTCTGTCAGGATGCTGGAGCTGGCTGGTGCAATGCTGGAGGCAGGAGAGGGGACTGGAGCCTGCAGTGGCATTCAAGCACATCCCATCCCACTCCTGACACGGATGCAGAGAGGGATAACAGGGGCCTGTATGGTGCCACCCCTAAAAATTTTGGTGGAGGTGACTGGGAGCAGGAGTGCCAGGTCCCACACCCTGAGCAGAGTCACAGCCCTGCTTGTACCTACCCCTCTACAGGCAAGAAATCCAACAGCATCATCTTCACCATGTCATGCAGAGAGTGGCCTGCCCATGATTTTGGGAACAGTCAGGAGGTTATTAGGTATGGGCTGGGTCTCTCTTACCTTTGCAGATCAAGGCAAAGCAGCTCAGTGTCTGCTTTACTTGCTTAAAGTGGAGCACTTTGTGTTTTATCCTTCAAGGAGCACAAGTGAGTTTTATCCTTCAAGGATCCTGATGCTCCCATGCTCTCAGGACCTCTGTGAGAAGAGGCAGAGCACTCACAAGGTTTCTGAGGGGGGCAGGCAGACACTGGGGGATCATCAGTGTTGATTAAAGAAGAGAAGCAGCAGAATGTGCCTGAGAACGTGGAGGCTCAGGAGTCCCCATCAAAGCCCGTTTGGACAGGCTCTGGAGGAAGGAGACGTGGAGCAGAGGATGTCTTTGCTCTGCTTCTGTCAGCTCCCAGCAGCTCCTTGAACAAATCTGGTTTCCCTCTCAGATCTGCGCATGACAGGGGATGGCATTTAGCAGATGGCATGTGTAATGGGACTGTCACACCGCCACAGGTTTAAAAATAAACCTGGGGAGGCAGTTAATGAATACACACTTCTCATTTCAAGAACTCTTTCTGTCCCTGTCAGGCATTAGGCACTCAACTTGTGAGTGTTGAAAGACCTCTGATGTGTGTGCATTAAAAGACACAATCTAGCATGTAACTGGGTTGTTTTACTTTAAAAAGTGGCATTGAAATAAGCAATTTATGTCATTCCTTAAAAAGTGACTTTTTCTTTTTGATATACTTTTAGCCTGCTCACAAGTGAAATGCATTCTTTAACTGGAGTGTTGTCTTTGAGAATATTTAATATTAAGAGTACATTCTTCTCACAGAGAGGATTCTACTCTGTAGTTTTCTGTCTTCACCATTTTCCTTCTTTGTTAAAAAATAAAAATTAAGCAAGTCAAAAATCTAGTTTTTCAAGGATATTTATTAATTTTAATTTTTTTAATTAATTTCATATTACCTCAAATGGAATATCTTTATGTAGGACTTAAAAACATTGAGCTGTGGAGATGATAGTAGCAGTAGTTAGCAGTGAGAGACTAAGGAAACAATACATAATACATGTAATTTTCTAAACTACACACTAGAATTTTTCTTTATTTATTAGTTTCTCACAGCTTTTTCAATGACAATTTAAAAAAAAAAGGAAAACTAAATTAGAAAATAAAAGGATTACATGCATTTTACTTCTCTCCCTATCCCTTTCATTTTGTTGCTATTTCGTGTTAATTAAAGGACTGCTCTAGCTCCAACTGAAGTCATTTGGGAGGATTCCTCTTATTTTCAGTGATGATTTTATCATGCCCATGTTTATTAGGTTTGTTGCTTTACCAGCAGTCTGGCTTCTGGGACTGCAGGGAAAAAGCAGGGCAGATTTGTAAATAAATACGGTCAGCATACCAATGTATATCAGTAGGAGAAAGGTAAATTCAGCTAAATCCTGGTGAGTAAACCTGTTTTTTTTTGCTCATTATAATCCACCTTCCTGCATTCTAAAAAAAGAATTGCATTGTCAGGGGAGAAGATTCTCAGTTACAAAGAAACAAAAGTCAAGCTGCCATATTAGTCAGCTTATTTATAAATAAAATCTTTTTCTGCCTTTTCTCTGTCCACATAAGGTCTGGAGGAAACACTCCTGACTGCCTGCAGTGGGATGTGGGCTCTTGGCAGCCCAGGGAAAACCACTGACACAATTATAGCACCTTGAAGCCTTTCTTGCTTCCAAAAACTTCCTCCATGCACCACACCAGTATGAATGGCTCACTGGAACCTGCTGTTGCTGCCATTTGTGGGCACACTCCCAGTTACAGCATTGTAGGGGCTTTTTCTCAGCCAGCCCTACACAAATTGCTGTTGCACAAGCGGTGATCCCACAGGGTTTGCTCATAGGTTGAAGGGCTTAAGAAAGCACCTTAAAGGGGTTGGAATCTCAGTGGGTATCAGTCTCCTAAAGCTTAAAGGACGTCGGGTTTTTTATATTCCGTGTTCAGTTTTGGGTCCCTCACAACAAGAAAGACATTGAGGTGCTGGAAAGTGTCCAGGGAAGGGCAACAGAGATGAGGAAGGGTCTGGAGCACAAGTCCATGAGGAACAGCTGAGGGAGCTGGGGGTGTTTAGCCTGGAGAAGAAACTCAGGAGAGACCTTATCACTCTCTACAACCTCCTGAAAGGAGGCTGTAGCCAGCTGGGGGTCGAGCTCTCCTCCCAAGGAACAAGTGATAGGACAAGAGGAAATGGCCTCAAGTTTCACCAGAGGAAGTTTAGATTGGATTTTAGGAAAAATATCTTTTCCAAAATGTTTGCCAAGCATTGGAACAGGATGTCCAGGGAAGTGATGGGGTCACCAACCCTGGAGGTATTTAAAAGTCAATAAATGTGGTACTGAGGGACATGGTTCAATGGAGAACTTGGCAGTGCTGGATTAATGGTTGGACTCAATCATCTCAGAGGTGTTTTCCAATGTAGATGGTCCCATGGATTTATGATTCTGGGATCTTCCCACAGACATGGCATGGGAGCCTCCTGGCCCTGCTGTTGGGATCTTTGCTGGGCACACAGGTTTCCCCAGCTGCTCACTCTCGCTGCAGTTGTACCACGTCACACTATGGGGAAAGCAAAGGAAAGTAAGGTGGTCTCTGAGGGGAAGAACTCAGCATTTCATGGCTGCAGGGCTATTTCCACCTTCCTGAGCAGTACTGTCAGGCTCAAGGGAAAATCTGCAAACAGGTATGGGAGCCACATGTGAGTGGCTGTCCTGGGTCAGCCCACCTGGGCCCAGTGTCCTGTCTCCAAGAGCAGTCACCAGATGACAGCTGAAAAACAAGGAGAAAGAAGCTGACAACTGCAATATGAACTTGATCTCGTGTACCTTCCCATTTTTCTATCAATCAGCCACTTGATGACTTTCTGAACAAGAGGATGAACCCAGATCACTGTGCTAAGGACAAAAGCACCCTACAGCATCCTCTGGTGAAGACTGTGGCCTCCTGAATGCTTCAGCATCCTGTGGCAGGGAATTGTGTGGTTCACTCGTGCACTGCATAGTAATGATAATTCTCTTTGTATAACACTGACTGATTTCAATACCAAATGTTGCATTTTAAGACAGAATATGTGGCCTTTTTCAGTGTGAGAGACAAGCTGGTGTTTAATTCATTAAGAAAAAAAATAATTTACAAAACAGCAACATTTATCCATAGCATACAAAATGTAAATGCCTTGTGCTGTGATGTTTGGGCATCATTAGAATAATTTTAAAGGCGAGTGATTTAATTGTGTTTCTGCTAATTATAATGTTTACAAATTAGGGAAAGATGCATTTAGTGGTCTGTTGGGAAAAGGCTTTGAAACCTCACATGTCTTTGAGTCTACAGTACTGTCATTTAGTCATAAACTCTTCCTAATACCATGGTGATTTGCTTTTTAGATTATTCTTGCATGAAAAGCGAGTCTCAAGAGCCTTCAGCTCCATGGAATTCAAAACCAGGTTCACATGTGTGTGTGCTTTGATAGAAATTTAACCAAGATCTTTTCTTCTCCTTTTCAAGGTCCCCGTGTCCCGATGGTGACTGTTCACAACACAACGGAGGCACAGAGTAAGAACGGGCTTGAGCTTTGCAATTGTTCCATCAAAAGTATCCAGGCAGGACAGGGAGATGTAGCTGCTCTTTGCTAAACTTACATTCCTAGGCAGCCAGTCTCTGCCTAAATGGAAGTTTTCTGCAAGGCAAAGGGGTTTGCAGAGCTGTTTTGCTGCCATCACAACAGCTGCTGTTTGGGGTGAAAACACACAGGTTGGGGCATGATGTTTGTTATCCTATTTCTCAAAAAAATGCCCAGTTCAAATCCCTTTTCATTTTTTTGTTAGTCTTCCACTGGTTTTGTTTTGAGTCCCATATATAAGAAATAAGATAGTCAGATAATAAGATAAGATAAATGTAAAAAATATCTAGCTTAATCTGTGGTTTTAATAAAATCCCTCTGATATGAATTATCAGAGATAATGAAGAGGAGTGAGCCCCACAAGTGATGCCTCTGCCTGGTTCCCTGATCTATCCATGGAGACTGTAGCACTTATTATTTGGTAAAGCCTTTTCATGCTAATGATTTGCATCTACATCAGTGCAATTATTTCAGAAATAGGTGTCTTCCCTCAAAATATTTGGCACTCTCTCTAGCCATTACCAGGCTGGCAACGTAGAGTCCAGAAAGCCATGGAGTTTCTGGGGTTCCACTCTGGCAGGGTGTGGCACTACATCTCATGTGAAACTAAAATTTATTTTCTCCCATCATTTTAATGGGAAAAAATCATCTTTCATTTTAACAGAGTTCAGCCCAGCCTTAACTGCAGTTAGGGACTTCAGGCACTGATATGACCCAAACATTAAGCAACACCTTTATTCTATTTCTATCTGTTTTGTACACGGTCAAGACCTGTTTATCAATCATCAATTTCACTTACCTGCATTTACAGCAGCTCACTACTCTTATCTCAAAAGAAAAAAAAAAAAAAGAGAGTGAACAAACCAAGAAATTTGGCACTCAAACTAAAGGTTTACTGTGAAATGCTGAGCTGCTTCATTTCCCACTGAAGGTAACAAGTGTGACAGGAACAACTCTCTGCACAAGGGGTTGTCAGCCCCTTCTTCTTCCCAGCAGAGCCTGAGCTTGGCAGTGCCCTCCTCAAGTATAACCCCAGAGCAGCCCAGCTGATGCCCACAAAGCCCTTCAGCCAGGGGAGTTTCTTCACCCTGACCTGCAGCTCCAAAGTCACTTTCTCCCCCACATTAAATGAAACACCTGAATTTTACCACAGACACGGAGATGTCTGACTGGCTGTGTCAGCATGGATAGTGCTCTCGTGAGTGGTGTTATACCCTCCTGTATAGCTTTATAAAATACTCTTATGTGAATAAAATGACAGAAAATATATAATAGAAACAGTGAATGAAGGGCTTTAAAAAGTAAAACAAAACACACCAGGACTACTTTTACTTTGACAGATGCATATGGGGAGCATCTATTACACAGAGAACTCAATCTACTCGTGCAGAACACATTCTCTACTGAAATTCATGATCTTCTGCATACAATTACCATTTCCCCTGGTTCTTTTCTTTTTTCCCCCTTCATTCTTTTGCTTTTGAATAAAGGGCAACTGACAGTTGCATGTTACTGAATTTACTTATTTAATATGAGCCCATTACTCTATAAAAGGGAGTTTGCCTCTGTATTCTGCAATAATCTGATAATAGTGAGTTGCACTGAATATTAGAGTGTGCTTATATTTAATTAAGCAATGACCATTTGTACTCCACAGACTCAAGCTCCCTGTGGTCCTAAAGCAAAAAGGAAAGTCCTTTAGGAGATATGCCAATCTTTTTTATTTCCTTCACAGTCTTCCTGGCTTTCTGTGAATGCAATTATATGAACAAATAAAACGGCTTGACTAAATTCCCCTACGTGGCAAGCCCCTTTCTGCTGATAAAGCTACTTGTGTGTGCCATAATTAAATGAGAATCTTAATATTTAACTAAATGTAATAGGCTGTTGCTTTGACACTTCTGTGGGGGTTGTGGTTTTGATAAAGAGCCAGGCTTTGCAGAAGCAGGGTGAATATTCACTGAACCAATATACTACTGCTGAAAGGTCTCTGAAAGGTCTCTGAAATGTGTTAACTGGGAAGGGCAAGTTTTTGTCTGCCTGTCTGGCAGAGATGGGCAGTGAGAGACGGATAATCAGGTACCACAAGTGTTACTTGAGGAGCTGGGGTTACATTTCTATTCATCAGTGTGTCTCAAAAAGGAAGTTAGAGTCAGTGTAACAGAATGGGGTGTGAAATCTCACACCCTCCTTGGGCAGAGATAATGCCCTGGACCCCCCCTGGTTCACACCCAGACTGATGCCAGGGGAATGAGCACTGACAGACTCCCCAGACCAGGATCTACTCACCCCAGCCCTTGAATCCTTCCTCCATGGGGCTCAGGATCTTTGCTATTGGATGGAGACATTTCCCACCACGTTAAGACATACAGCCTGGAGGGTCTCCCTAAAGAGGGGCTCTTTCCCTACCAGCTGGGAAGGACTTACCCTTGCTGCTGCTGGAGGTGGCTGCTTTTTCTAGAAGTGGCTCAGCAGGTAGAGCACGTGGCCAGGATGAAGGGATAAATGTTAAATCCCAGGAAGGAGGAAGGAATCCTCTATCTCTGACCCAGAGAGTCCTTGGGTAAGACACACAAGCAAAAGGAAAAATTTTTGAAACTCTCCAAACGTTAAGACTGCTCCAAAACGTGACCTTGCAGGCTTGTATGAGCTTTGCCCACTCTCCTCCTGCCATGGCTTCCCTTCCCATGGATTTTTTCTTACACAGCAACACTACCTTGGCTTGAAGCCCCCCAAACTCTCCTCCCCCTCCTATTTATTCTGTATAACTTGGACACACACACAGACTTGAGGATCTCTTCATTTGAGGTCTAGCTTTGCATGGCAGGTCGATATCTCAGTGACCCATGGTAGTGTCCCAGCACAGCAGGTCACATTCCCACCTCCTGCAAATCAGCTGAATGCCACTGATTTCAGGAACACAGCTTTTTTGCCAATGCAGAAAACTTGGAAGGGGTTTCAAAGGCTTAACTGAATTAGACATCTATGAGGACTAGAAAGAAATCCGTTTGTAAGGAAATTTGTGTTATATATAACAAGGTGACTATAAAATGTTAAAATGCATTTTCACAAACTGTGCCAAAAGTTTTTGTGATCTTGTCCTCCTTCTTTCAGAAATTTTTGAGCTGGAGGTAAATGAAAATGTGCAGCTGGCTGTAAATGACAGGCAAATGCCTAAGGTAGAATACAAGGAAATCAAGATAGATGATTACAGTAAGTAGCTCCTTTCTTCTCACTTATTTTTCTCTTTCACTGCTATAGCTGTGAAATGATACAGCCACCCTGGGTAGACTGGCAGGAGGAAAAATGACTTTGACTCTCAATAAACTCACACAGTTTGCAAAGCACTCTCCCAGAATGTGCTACATAAGGAGGTTATTACAGAGGCAGAATTTGATGAGAATTCAGCTGAAAAAAGGCAAAATTATAGGGTTTTTTCCTCTTGAAACTTTCTTTGTGGAGAAAAAGCCACTCTGGGAAATGACACAGTGGAGTGCCCCCTTTGTTGGAGGCATTTGCCCTGGGTGTGTGTGTGTGTGTCATTTAAAATGAGTTTGGAGTGGGCTAATGTGTGTTCTTGCTGGCTACAAATGTGGCTGCCTCTCAGTGCACAATCTGAGCTGCTGCAGTGAATGAAGTTGGCTCTCCAATAACTGCCCCCTGGAGTCACTCAGGATTCTTAGAGAAAGCCATATGGTTTGGGAAGGTTGGAAAAAATAAAGAGTTTTATGAGAAAAGACAAAGGAGATTTCACCTGGAGTAAAGAAAGCAGACACTTGGAGCAGTTTGCACCTGCAGCTGGTGTGTTATTTCTACCACCCATAAAATCATTCCCCACATATATATTTATATGTGGAGAATGTAAATATACATGTATGTACACATTTACCAAAGAGAGAGAAAAGCCTGGTGGCAAACAGCCAAAGTGTAAGCCTGTCTCTGCAGTTGTAGTTTCTCTGTATGAGGAAAATCCACATATTCAGAGATGCACAATGGCTCCCCAAAATCCCAGCCTCCATGTGTGGTGGAAACTCTAGAAAAAAACCCCAAAGGCCCTGGATTCAAATGTGGCCCACAATGTTTGCATACCAGGAAGGAGTGAACCTCTCAGGCCACAGGCAGTGAAGGAACATAAACCAGTACATAAAATAACAGGAACAGACGTGTGCTTCCAGGTTTTATGGACAGGAAAGGAAGGGTAAAGAGCCCATATTTCCCCCCATAAGCCAACTCATGGTAGACTGGCAGTTTGTTAGGGCTAACTCAGCCTGATACTAAATTTTTTAACTGCAGATCCCACTGAAATTTTGCTCATTTAACCAAAAATATACTTGTGTGCAATAAATACAAACTGGCCACAGTCGTGTGGCCGTTCTGCTGTGCCCTCCTTGTGGTTCCAAAGCTTTGGGCTGAGCAGCCTCGGGACACTGCAGGTAGCACTTAGTGATAATAAAAGTCAAGCAATGGCCTTTTTGGCTGTCCCTGGGCCATTGATCCAATTTGCAGCTATTAGCATTCAGATGGAATAACTAATTAGGCAGTGTCAGGCAACGATTGCAAAGCAAACCACTTAAACCGTGCTGCTAATCTGTGTATTAATCTACTGAAAATGCTCCTAATACCAGTTTAACTGCTGGGCCTTTGCTAATCTAGATTGTAGATATTATTTTAAAAATAAATGTGCTGTCCTTAGTGCAGAGAGTGTTTGTATGGAGGTAGTTTTGACTACTGATACAAAGCCATAGAAATTCCATTCAGCTAAAAGAAGCTTTAGTGGTCACATTCTTTCTCTACATTGGTTCTGTACCAGTACAACAAGGTGGGCTGCAGCACCTTTGCCTCCTGTTTACAGCAAAATTTAGCCCTTTAGAAATTAGGGCTGAAATACTTGTTTCTCCCCATCTTCACACCATTATAGCAAAATAATTCTATTTCTCTTCCCCAACCACCATACTTAATTGGGTTTTAAATTACCATTTTCATTGCCAATTTTCCTCCTTCTCTTCTGCCTTGAAATATTGATTTCTGTCTGCGTCACTCATCCAGCTGCCAAAAAAGGAAAATTATAGCTATTGACAGATGTTAATTGAATGCTGTAAAAGTGATGCATGACTGAGCAGCTCGCACTGTACTCCCCATTTACATTTCTTGTCACCTCAGCTATCACAATATGGCTCTCTTTTTTTGACAAAATCTGTGTTTCTAAGGTGTTATTTGCCACTGCCTCTGAAGAAATGCCATTTTGCTCCTACTCGTCTGTGGCCAAAACACCAGAAAAATCTATTGGAATTGTGTCAGCATTCCCACATCAAAGACATGTTGTTATTTGTTCTTTTTTTCACTCAGGATTGCCAATGCAGATTTTAAAGCCAGCAACCTTTTCGGACACGGCGCACTACCCTTTGCTTTTGATTGTGTAAGATCTTGCTTGTCTTTTCTTTCTGTTCACATTATCAGGGCAGCATGGAAACATTTCCCATGATCAGGAACTTTTAGGATCTGTTTTGTACAAGGAATGCCAGAGTCCAGAACATTGGTTCCTACCCCATCTCACTTCACAGCTGGGAGGGGCCAGATGTGCATCCCTCCTTTCCCAAGTTTGATCCAAAGTTTTCAGCTCCCAGGAGGGCACCCTGTTGAAATCCTGCAGAGTAAATTGAGGATTTTGGGAAGGTGTTCCATGTACACTTCAATAATTTGTGGGGCAGAAACAGGAGGAGGAGGAATACAGGATGTATTTTGATTTTCTGTCCCAGTGCTCAGGGCATCCACCTTGCAATTAACAGGTAATTTTAGAGTGGAATTCAGGCAGCCTTACTAGAGCTTAAATTTCTGCCCTCATGAAGAAATAATTTCCTTGTAAGTGCTGGTGTTCCCTGAAGTGACAGTAAAGAGAAAACTGGAAACCTTTGAAGATCTCCACGAAGTTAGCATTTATATTAGATAGGCAGGTTTTCCTCCTGGCGGGCAGAGCAGATGGGTATTTCTTTATGCAACATTTAATAATAATAATACACATTACTGAGAGTTTTTTTGGGAATTTGGAAAGCAACTGCAGAGGGGAACTCACTGACCTTGGAAGAACCTGTTTGGCCCTGGCTGCATCCCAGTGCATCACTTGCTGCCTGCCAGGGAACACCCAAGAGAGAAAAGCCTCATGCAGGAGGGCTGAATGCCTGGTGAAAGCCTGTACCACCCTGCACAACCCTCCATGAAGGACAAAGCCACTGCAGTGAGCATGTTGTTGCATCACAAAATTACTGCGGAGAAAATGCGCTTCATTATGGACGCGCTCGAGGAAGATTGGCTCTCATCAAGAGCACAGCACTTGATTAGGCTGCCTCTGGAGCTGGGTGGGCCGGGGTCTAGCTTGGATACATGCAAATCAGTGGAGTCACACGCACATTGAAGTGCCTGATGTCTCCGAGAAACCCAAAAATGAGAAAAAGTGCATAAAAATGCCAGTGATTCTACAGTAATTCCAGCCCTAAATTATTGCTTAAAATCATCATCATCCCATGTTTTTTCCAAGATGCCTGGCTGAAGCAGGGTCTGTATTTCTCAAGACAGTTCCCCTGTACAGACCTTAAGCAGAAGGGTGAAGAGGAGGTCTTGCCCACCCCTTTCCCTTCCCATCAATTTTGGGCCAAACTGGGCATTATTAAGCCATTTTTTTTCACTTTAGAAGAATCCTTTCCCTCTGTACTTGTGTGATGCAGTGATGACAGAACCACTTCAGTAGAAAATAAAAAAGAGCTTTGGGGAATGTAGAAAATAGATGCACATAAATAGATCCCAAAATAGATCCCAAAATAGTTCCTAAAATAGATCACTGCCCTGGTTACTCACAGGAGGATTCCTGACCAGTTAGAGATGTGCTTGTTGGTGGGGTTCAAAGCTCAGCTTAGGGGCTACTGTGCATAGAGGGAGGCAAAAACCAACCTGCAGCTTCCACCCAGCCTCAAAACCCATCCCACACAGCCAGCCTCCTGCGTGCCATCCTTGCAGAGAGGGGCATCCCCTTCCAGAAACCTGCCCTGCCTTCCCCTGCACGACAGGGCTGCGGGTCCCCATCCCACAGCAACCCCACAGCCCTGGGGAGGGCATTTGGTGCCATTGCCTTTTCGTGATGCCCTTTTCTGTTTCAGAGATGGCACACCTGGCAGCCAGATCGTCACAGAGAGGTTCGAGGTGACGTGGGAGAGCGTCATGGTCAGCTCCCACAACGCCATCGTGCTCAAGTTCGACGGGCGCGGCAGCGGCTTCCAGGGCGCCAAGTTACTGCACGAGGTCAAGAGGAGGCTGGGCCTTTTGGAGGAGAAGGACCAGCTGGAAGCTGTCCGGTGAATGGCCCTGTTATTGAAGAAATTAATTCATTATGATAATTAACCCAAGGCTGTCATTAGTGCTGCGATGTGTAGGGTAGAGCAAGGAGAGGGACAATGTAGTCATATGATTGCAACTGCATGTGAGAGGGAGCTCATGTCAGGCAGTGCAGAAGGAGAAAAACAAGCCCTAAACAGAGCTAAATTAGAGCACACTTATCTGCATCACGTGTTCAAAGCCCTTTTATTTTTAGCTCTGTACAGTCATACAGCTACAAACAAGTAAGCTTGAATATCTGTTCCTACATTAATATTTTGCTTGCCTGGTAGTTGGAAAAAAATCCATCTTTAAATCCTTAAACTTTTTTAACACAATAACCAGGGGAAAACCCTAAATGTCAAGTCCTGTCATATGGTTAGATTTATCCTGCACATAATCACGTTAAAACCACTATCAGAGTACTGCAGTAGCTTTGCAATAGCTTATTATGGCTTCCAGAGGTAGTGCAGGTTATTCGTTGCCATTGCTTGGTCAAATCCAATGCATGAGGTTGCAAGATTAAATCAGATTCATGTGAAAGCAGCTTGGACCAGATTTCTTAGATTGTCTGCATAAATGGGAAGGGGCTTTACACTGAAAAAGGGCAGGTTTAGATTATATGTTGGGAAGGAATTCTTAACTCTGAGGGTGTGAGAACTGGAACAGGTTGCCCAGATGAGCTGTGGATGCTCCATCCCTGGAAGTGTCCAAGGCCAGGTTGAATGTGGCTTGGAGCACCCTGGTCTAGTGGAAGGTGTCCCTGCCCATGGCAGAGAGCTTAGACCTGGATGGTCTTTAGGGTCCCTTTCAACTCAAACCATTCTATTATTTTTTCTGGGGACAGTTTAATTTAAAGCTGATTAAAGTCACACTGGTTTTGCTATAAAAGTGAAAAATGTTTTTAACCCATTGCTTTTCCTCTCTCATGTTCTAGGACAATGCTGCAGGAGCACTTCATTGATAAAACGAGAGTTGGTGTGTTTGGGAAGGTAATGTTTTGCCATTGCTCCTTTGTGCTATTCTAGTTGGCTGATATGGCTAAACAGCTGCTTTAAATCCTGATTTATTGAAAATGTCAGTGGTGACATTTTTATTATTATTTATTTTTGAGATAGACTGCACCTTGCTCATCAGTGTTAAAGGTGGATGCTTTCATTTCATCAATGTGTCCATCAATGAATTTTTTTAAATTAACTTCCAAGTGCAAAAAGTGACTCTCACTCAGAAAAAACATTGTCAGATAATTGGTTTTTGGTTTTTTTTTTTTTCCTTTAAAAACTTTTATTTCATTTTCACCTGGTCTCTTAAAGCCTGTGGGAACATGGGTACATCTAACTCGTGTGCACAACAACGCTGTGGATTTCTGAGGCTGATGTGCTGTGTGTGCCTGGCTGGGAAGCAGCTGCTGTGAAGTACTCAGAGTTTGAGATGAGAGTGGGACTGAGAGCAGAAATTGTTTATTGTGGAGTGGGCTTGGAGTGGGCAAAGAGAGCTGCACACAGAGCAGCTTCTCTGCAGGGAATTGTCCATGGGCTGGCAGCAGATGCTGAAATTGTGATGCTCATTTTGAATAGAGAAAGACTGGGGTTAACATTTTGGAGAAGTAACGTATCTGGTTAGAGCTATAGCCATAAAGTGGGATGGAAAAGGCCAGCTCTTGGGCACACAACCCTCCTGCCTTCAGGAGAGTGCCAGCCACAGGGCCAGGGAGATGTCCCTTGTTTTGTGT
This sequence comes from Lanius collurio, assembly GCA_020086605.1. Classification (NCBI taxonomy): domain Eukaryota; kingdom Metazoa; phylum Chordata; class Aves; order Passeriformes; family Laniidae; genus Lanius; species Lanius collurio. The sequence continues at coordinate 3,570,689 of JACBWW010000017.1, read as the reverse complement.
TTTTCCAGGGCAAGGAGTTAAAGGCTCTGTAAACTCTGACCATCTGCAGCAAGGTCTCAGCTGCCCTTTTTCTGTATCCAAAAGCAGCTGTGGCTCCCAGCAGAGCACTGACACCTCTGTTCCCTTTCTGTTCCAGGATTATGGTGGCTACCTGAGCACTTACATGCTTCCAGCCGGTGAAGAGAACCAGGTGTTTGCCTGTGGAGCTGCTCTTTCCCCAGTGACAGACTTCAGACTATATGGTAAACTTCATCCCTGAGCCCACACACCCTCCTGCTGATCCCAAATGATGTTTTTTCCCTATCCTTTCCCAGTTGCCATCTTTCTTTCCCAAGATCCTTCTTAGTTTATATTCTGTGTCTTTTTAGGAGTAGCCATAAACCCTTTTTCCCCCTAAAGCAATTTTGATGGCACCACTGGGACCAGCCATGGTGGTCAGAGTAATCAAATCACTTTACTACTCCTCTTAAATAAAGGAGATCTGTCTTTAAACTCCTCCATCTTTGCCAGCAACCAGCCCCACTGCCTTGAACATGCTTCCTTCTTGCCTGAACCACCCATCCATGCAAGCTGTGGTCCAGCCTACCTGGCCCATCCTGGCTCTGACCATAGCACTACACTGCCCATGGTGGTCCTTTCTCTCAGGGATGGGAGTTCCCTTTGCACTTAATGCCAGTGAAAACCAGGGCACTGCCAGGGGAGCCAGTGGTGTTCAGCCAGACTTCAGGAGCTGTACAGTTATCCCTGAGACCAAAGGGAACTTGCTGCTGATGGAGAAGGCCCCAGGTGAAAGGAGAAAGGGACACAACATGATAACACCCTTCTATCTCCGTTGCATTAACAAAGAAAAAAAAAAGATTTTCTGTGAATTTTTTAGAGATCAGAAGTACATGGTGACAATGACAGACTGTGGTATCACACATATCCTTAGTGCATTTTAAAATGCTTTTAGAAATGTATCCTCTATAATTAAGGCCATGTTAGAAAATAAGGTGGTTTTTAGCACTTGCAATATTTGGCTCAGAAGCACCAGTGTGCCCACATGACTGAAAGTGATATTTTCATTTTTTCTCTTCAAGCTTCGGCCTTTTCTGAAAGATACTTGGGCTTGAACGGGATTGATAACAAAGCATACGAGGTAACTGCATGGACACTGCATTTCCCTGACAAAATGTGAAATGGGTCTTCACTCTCTCTCCAGGTGTTCTCCTTTGAGAAGGAAGCAAGGTTATGCAGGGACTGACTAGTGAAGCTCTGAAGGTGTCCTTCAGCCTGCTTACTGCTTTTCTTGTCTTAATAGTAATCATGGATAAAGTTTTTATTGATTAGCTCTCTTGTCTGCCTCTCTAAATTGGGTAAATACAGTTCTAGAAATTGAAAGTTGAGTGACTCAGATGTGCCCAAGATGACACAGTGTCATGACCACCCGAAAGCTCCTGCCAATGGCCTTGCAACTTTAATTATCTCTGAGATAAACGAACTCAAGTGAAGCTCAGCTTGATTTTCTCAAACTTTGTAATATTTCAGGCAGGCAAAACTCTGTGCCAGAACTGAGCAGGACATGGGAAAGGAGACACAGCACCAGTTAACACAGACATTCATTGTTTAATACCTGTGATGGGATCAGTTGGATCCGGTGCTGCCTCTACTTGGGGGCAAAACCTGATAAAGAACAGTCACACAAACAAAATTTGTTTAAGAGAAAACCTTGCTCAGCTTCTAAGCCTTGTCTCCAGCCAGAAGATGTGAAGGCAGCAAAGGTCTGCCACTCTTCTCACAGAGAAAGCAGGTATCACCCTGTGTCTTCACAAGGCAAGATTTATCTTGGCTACCTAAACTCTGAGTTCATTGTCTCTCAGATTTTGCACTCATAATCTCTACATTAGTGCAAATCCTTTTTTGTCCTTTTTGGAATTGTTTGTATTTGTTTTCCTCTGTGAATCTGAAAGACAGCTGACAGCAAAGGCCATCTCAGCAGTGGACACTTGAATTTCATATCAGATCGTCCCCCAAGCTATCAAACTCACTGAGGTTGGCTTTCAAACCACACCAAAGTCATCCAGATCCATGAAGAGTTCTTAGGCATAGGCACCTGGGCATCCTTTTTTATTCACTGGAAATTCACTTTGATCTTCTCCATGATCTGCAGATCAGGCTTTTAGTGAACATTATCAGAGCAGATGAGGATCTCTGACATCTTCCTACTGCTGACACTGCCTTGCCAGCACAGGATGGGGTCTATTTTATCTCTGGATTTATATAAGTAGCCAGGAGAATATGTTGTGCTGGTGTCTGCTTGCTATCCTGGTGATAAAGTATTAAATGGAAAGAAGTGCTTCTATTACCTCCATATAAACTCTTAATTTCTAGGAAGGTTTTTAATCTTATTGCAACCTTAACCTTCACAGATCAGCAAATTATCACACAGAGTGTCATTACTAAAGGAACAGACATTTTTGATCATTCATGCTACTGCTGATGGTGAGTTAGCCCATCATTTGAGCTCATTATATGTTTGTGATAGCTTTGATTTTTGTTAATTAAATTTGCCTCTTTAATGATTTCAATCTGTTTTTACAGAAAAAATCCATTTTCAGCATACTACGGACCTTATCACACACCTAATTAGGGCAAAGGCTAATTACAGTTTGCAGGTACAGTATATGTTTCTTTTTTTCTATTTGAACAGTTATTTTCCAGTTGGAACTCAAACTGCTGTTATGGAACAAGCTTTAAAAAGCCCCTAGCAAACTCAGCCTGGCACTAGAAGTAACACCAGCAAATAACATGTTTTTATTAGTCCCATGCTTATGTGATATCACTACTTTGGTCTGGACAGTTGTAGAACAAATACTGAATTACAGTAAATTATGTGAGAGACATATCCCTAAGGAATTTATTTCCATTGACTTTCTTTGGGAACAACAGAACAAATTCAGGATGAATTTCAGGGGAAACAGGACTCTGAATTAAATCAACCAGAAAAGTTACAAAGATAAATGTCACTTAAATCTTACATCCCACTGTGAATGGCATACTCTGGTCCAGGAAGTTCCACTTTCCACCAAATTATATCTCTGTTTTGCTGAATGCTCCATGTCCAAGTAATTAAATCAAAATGAACCCACCCTAGCACCCCTACCTAGACAACCCATTATGATCCTCTTGCATTTCTTCGTTACCTGCTCCATTTAAATGAAAAGTTGGGTTTAAACTATTTAATTTCTAGCTTCCTTTTTTTTTTTTTTTAATTTAATTACTTCTCCAGCAAGATTTTTTATTTTTTTTTTTACTTAATGACATTTTTGCTTTTAAGCCCCCATTTTAGTCAGTATAACCTAATGCCATTTCTTTCCAGAACTGCATGGTGTTTTGATTTTCACAAGGAAAGTGTGGGCTGGTTCTTCTTAGACTGAACCTGTTAAGAACGGAATTAAATGGAAAACCCTCCCCCCCAAAAAATGGTCCTTGTGAGGGAAGTGCAAGTCTGCACTCAGAGCACTGAGGTGCCCAAATTACCCTGGGCCTCACACACATCCATGGGAAGCCCTGTGATGCTGGGGAGATGCAGTGGGTTTGCAGCTCAAGCTACAGGTGTGGGTGATCAGCCTTGAGACTTTAAGCTCTAAAAGGTGTGTATTTACTTGGTTTTTGCAGATTTATCCTGATCAAAGCCATTACTTCAGCAATGCAGCATTTGAGCAGCACTTGTACCAGTCCATTGTCAACTTCTTTGTGGAGTGTTTCCAAGTCCCAGACAAACTGCCCCTGGCCCCGCTGAAAGAGGAGGAGGATGATGATTAACCCTGATTGTCCGTGCTAAGCACAAGGCAGATCTCTCTGACAATATGCAACTGGATCATTTTCCTGAAGAAAGAGATGTTGTTAGCATGTATTTAAAAACAAAGCAAAAACTGAAAGCAGCTCCTCTGCTTTACTTGACAGCAACTCCTTCCTAAATGGAAGAACATTAAGCATGGTGAACTCAGCAGAAACTGCTGTCTGAAATAAATCCATCACAACCAACATCTTCTTTTTCTTTAGTTGTTTTGGGGTTTTTTCCCTTTTTTTTTTACTTTATTTCTTTTTTTTGTTTGTTTGCCGCAAAATGACTTCTAGAGTGAAAGTGGTAAGACACTGAACTTGAAGGAACACCCCAAGAAACCATTTTGAGGACTGGAAGATTTAATGTCTCTTTGCATTCAAGCAGTCAAGCAGTAGCAGTGAAATCCATCATCCACATTAAGGTTACTATAGTTAGCATCACACTGTGTCAGAAAAAAAATCTAACCTAATACATGGAGAAGATTATAGCACAATTATTTTAAAGGATACAGATTCATACACTTGCCTGCTCTTTTCCACCTTCAGGAGCTTTGTCATTGCTATGGGATACACAAATTCAATTGTGTGAAATATCACCCATTTTTACCTTCCTGTAATTATTTTGTTAATTCTATATGGCTTTTACTTCTGTTGTTCATTGGGTCTCATGCTTACCTTATTAGCTTCTCAGCTTGTTCTGGATGGGGAAAAAACATGCAATGAATTAACCACCTCACTTTAGACCTCAGGGGTCTAATGAGGCAATGGGACTTGAGCTACTCAGATATTAAAAAAATCTATTGGAAGAAAGCAAAGAAAAACTCACTCTTGAGTTCCCAAAATAGCTCTTGCCAGCAAGATTGAGTATTTTCTTTGTCAGCTTTGAAAAATATGCACATAAATAAGCTAAATCAGCTTACATTGAGATATTTTTTATTGCGATGCAGAAAAATATGCGACAGTCACGATTATTCTTTCTCTTCCTTTAGTGCTGGAACAAATGGCTGGTAACCTGTTGGGGAGCAGCTAGGTGAGGCTGTGGTACAGGGATTTGTACCAGAGACCTCACAGATCATCTTATAAAGCCATTTAAACAGAGACAATGTGCAGAGATTTATTGCACATGCTGTCTGGGGCTCCATTTTATTCCAGGTCAATGATTAGCATATTCCAAACTCATTTAATTATCTCTTCTGTTCACCCTAATTTTGACAACGAGAAAAGAAAAAAAGAAAGAAAAAAGGAGGTTTTTTTTTGCTTTTAAAGGTCTAACTGTTCATTTTAGCAGTGGAAAGCAACTTTTAAAACTTCTTGTGAAAGCATTCAGCTCTCAGAAAGGAATCCAACCTCCATCTACTTCCACGTACTGCGTCATAAGAATTTTGACAGTGTCGCTCCTTGTAAAATACTCTGACCAAATGTACAGCCAGTATTAATACTGTATATTTCATTTTGTTGTATATAAAGGAATGTAAGTCAGCTCTTCGTCAGATCCCCAATCCAATATTAGTCTTGTGTTCGACATGCATGCGGTAACACTTCTTTGCTGATCAGGACTCCTTAGAAGTACTAGCTTGGAAATATAACAATTAATGTAATTTCTTTTCTTGTTTTAACAGCTTGGATGTCAATGCCAGTTTCTACTTTTTACATAGTACTGTGGGTAAACTCACATCCTGACAGCAATGATGATGTTTCCATTGTGTTCCTTAGTGCGTCTTTTTTCTTACCTTTATTTTAAGCTTTGAATGTTGGTTGTACTTTGACCATCATGAAAAAATATATTGATAAACCACGGAAATTACCTAGTTTGGTTGGGATTATCTCCTTTGATTTACAGTGCATCCACATTGTGTGAACAAGAACTACAGTGTAAATCTGCTTTATCTGGCCAAATGCCAAATAGACCACGAGAATGCTGCGTGTCCAGATTTTGCTACGCTGAACAGGCTCAAAAGCCTGAAATGAACTTGAACTGAGAAATGTAAAAATCTGCTCTGTCCACAATCTTTTGTAGAAAGAACTTTAGGATGTGGCATGGTAGTGTTTGTTCATTCATGGAATAAAACATTATTTTACCACCCTGGTTGCTACTGCTGTTATTTTGTGTTGAGATATTAAACAAACCTCAAGTTCCTGGGAGTGTTATTTTTGGTTGAATTGAGCCCAAAGTGGCACCTGCTGACTTGCTGCACTTTGTCAATGCCTGGGTGTTGTCCCATCAGCTGACACCCATTTGACCAAACCAGATTCAGAGGAAGAGAAATTTAATACTTCAAAGCAAAACCAAGAAATGATTGAGGACACTTACTCCAATCTTTGTTTCCAGCAGATGAGGAAATAAGAAAATGGAGCACTGGGACGGGGAAGAGCAGATTGCATCAGTACAAAATAGCTTTGCTGTTATTTTGCTTAATTACCTAAATGCAGCTAGTACTTTTTTTATTGTCCAAACAAATCAAGCTTGTACTCTCAGCTAACTGGTATATCTGGTTGCCATAATGTTCAACTGTGGCATCCCAAAGAGGAAGAAAACTAATGAGTAGTGCCCTACTAATTCAGAAGGAAACCGCAGAGGGAAAAATGAGGCATTGCTGGTAGCTAATTAACAAAGCCAGGCAGTCAGCCATGTTTGTAATTGTCTATGGGTTCAGGCATAGAGCTTATAAACCCATCCAAGCTCTGCTTACAAGCTCAAGCCAAACAAATGCTGCATCTTTGAAGGGTGGGAAGGACAGGAATCGAGTGAATGAGAAATGGTATGTGGGATGTTCCCATGGGAAGACCAGTGGAGTCTGCTGTTTGCAATGGGGAAAAATGTTTAGTGGAGGAGGCTGAAGGTATGGGGCCAGTGCTGGTACCTGGGAGGTGTCCTGCATTTGCTGTCATGCTTGTGTTGTCCCAAAGCTCGCTCAGGTTGTTTTGTGTGTTGGGTCTCAGGGCACATCTGCTCTGCAGCCTTTTGTGGAGCTGGCACAGAGCTGCCAGACCTGCCTGGCCGAGGGCTGGGCTGAGGACAACTTTCTTCCTTGACCTGAGTAAATGCTGGCTCCCTGTGGCACTCATTCATCTCTGGACTTCTTACCTGCTTCCCATTTGCAAAAGAAGAGTAAATGGCAAAAATGGAAAAGATAACAGAAAAAGCTCAAGATCTCAATTTCCAATTCCTTAATCACATTGCCTTACTGAGCCCAATGTTTACTTATTTTTATTCTGCTGTCTAAAGTAAAGCTCCCAGTTGGAGGCTCAGAGGGAAGCTTAGGGCACTTGCTAAGATCTGTCTCCTCTTCCCACTTCATCTTTCCACCCTCTCCCCATTCAGTATGGTTACAGTCTGAAAGCAAACCCACCACCCCCTTGGAAATTAGGAAGAGACAAATACAAAAAGAGCATGGTGAGCCCTCCCAATAAGCCATGACCAAAACAAATTCTTTATTCTAATAGTTAATTTATGATTATTTTTTTTCTCTTTGCTTTGAGACATTCAAGGAAAAGACTCAGGTTAAATGATGCTACATTCTGCCTCCTCACTGCAGGAACAGCTTTAATCAAAATGTCCATTTCTATGATTGAGAGCAAAGAATAAAAAGCAAATACAGGTGGAACGAAGCCCCAGGAAAGCAAAAAAGTAAACCATGCTCCAGTATTCCTGTGGAATAAAAGGTTCCCTCCAGTCTGGGGTTTTTTCCTTCCTTCACTTTAAATTTACCTTTTGGGTCAATTTAAAGCAAGAAACAACTCTCTGAGCTGATGTGAATGCTCTCATCCTTGCTGGAAAAGGAACCCTTACAGTGTCAGTGCAACAGCTGTTGCAGTCAACAGCTGTCAGTGCCCTGAACTGCAGTTTGTGCTGAGCAGTTCCACTAACTCAAACTGACATGTAATTTCCAGTGAGTATTTGGAACCTGCCTGCAGAAGATCCTGAGCACCTGCTCCCCACCGCCTTGTCTGGGAGCACCTTGAATTGAGACTTAGTTCTCCACCCAGAAAACCGAAACAAACCAGCACAAAGCATGAACAAAGCAAACCCTCTGCTCCACATTCTGCTCTGAAACATCACAGGAAAAGAGTGAGGAGAGTCAGGAGCCCAGATTGTGGCTGTGACAGTTCCTGGTTGACTTTTGTTCCCTGTAAATTGCCATTTGGATGTGCAGAAAGCAGGGAATTCAGGATGTGGTTTTGCCTGTACTTGGCTCCTTTGACACCAGAGCAGTGCAGCCATCACACGAGCTGTGGCACACACGACGAAATGTGGCCATCACAGGACTCTGGCATGTGATGCCAAAAGTTTGTCACCCATTCAAAAGTATTGCAGAGCAAGGGGGAAAGGAGACCCCAGAGGAGGCATAGCCCATCCTGAGACACAATCCCTCCCCTGATGTGGTTAGGGTCATGCCCATGAGAAACACAGAGACTGTCCAGATGTTTTCAGTCTGTGCACTGAGACAGGTGCCAAAAGACAGATGAGAAAAGCAACACTAACACAGTCAGCTTAAATTTCCCAGCTATCAGACCTCTGTGGGAAATCTGTGGGAGTCTAGAAATCAGTGTGAGCTGAAGACAGCTGAGATCTGGCTCCCAGCTCTTCCTCCAAGGCAGAGACTTGGAGCTGCTCATCACAGCTTGCACCCTCAGAGCTGCCAGGAGCAAGAAGCACATGCACCCATAATGATGCTGAGAGTGCTGGGGGGGAAACAGAAGGGGGCACATTCTCACCCAAAAGCTACCAGCCATGCCTGCAATTTTATCCTGCATCTTGTGCTCATGGAAGTTAATGGTCACTGAGGAAATCAGCAGTGCAATGTCAGCAGTAAGCACACATCAGCAGCTGTGCTGAAAGACAGAGCGGGGCTGGTGCCATGACAGGAGCAGAAATCACTGCTGCAAGACTATCAGTACCAGAGCTGGTGATAAGGTGTTTGTCAGATGATGATGATGAAGGTGTTGTAAGAGACAAAAGCAAACAATGTCCCAGCTCTCAGTGGAAACAAAAGCTAGAGCTATGGAATCATTTTTAATCCTTATCATCTCTGCTCAGTGCACTGTAGTTCTTCTTGAAGAGGTATTTTTTGAAAGTAGAAGCCCTGGAAACAAACCTTATGTCTCTGTGATCCGGTAGACTTTTGTTTTCACTGTGATGATTCTGATAATTTTATTATTTACAAGGAAATTGGGATAGAAGAAACTTTTTTCACTTGTCTCTGGAGGAAGGCTGTAAACAATTTATCTTGCAACACAGCAACCAGCAGCCAGAAACTCAGCCCAAACTTCCCTTAAAAAATCTGCAACTCTGCCTCAGCCAATAACATTTGAAATAGCACAGCATTTTCCTGCATCAGGATTTTAAAGAGCAAATATTCTTCATCCCATCACTCAGCATCCTCAGGAAAGAAAGTAAGGAAGAGGAATAATCCCCACTTCATTGGATGTAAAGACTTTCCCTATCTGCAGTGGCCCTGGGTTACCTCTTCTGGGAACTCCTGTAACAAGATGCTTTCAGGAAAAGCTGCAGTGCCACAGTTTTTTCTGGACAGATGTCAGCCAGTTTCATGGGGGATGTAGTAAATTGAGATGTCTACATGGAACATCTCTGCAGCTGAGATGGCCATTCTAGACTTTACAATTTTTATGTGGACTAATAGGCACTTTACAGCACAATTTCATAGAATCATGGTTTGGGTTGTAAGGGACATTAAAGCTCACCTTGTCCCAGCACCCATTCCAACCCAAACTTATCCAGCCAGCTCCCCATGCCCACTTTATGAGGGCACACTCTGTGGTCTCCATGGACCAGGCGGTTCTGGGTGAGCAGACCGGCTGCAGATATCTCTTTTCATCCCAGAAAACAGGGACAACAGAGAAAGTACTGGATTTGCAAAGACATGATTCCTAACCCCTCAGTTTTCTACCGAGTTGCTGAGTGCAGCTCTGAGCAGAGCACAGACATTTGCTGTTATATATTTATCCCCTTTCCAGCTCCGGGAAGCTTTTGAGTGGTAGGATGCCATCTGCTGCTCCAAAGGGTTATTTGCTCCCTCCTTATCCCTTCCCAGCAGGCAGCTCCCACTGATGGGGACAAATCTGGAATATATTCAGGACATTTGTGAAGTGAAAACTTTTTCATCCATAAAAAAATACCTTCTCAGATAATAGAAAATGGAATGAAGAGTTTAATCTCACAAGCGCTGGCTCAGCTCTGAAGAAAAGTTTGTGCAATGAACGAGGCATCCTAGAGAAGACACACAATATTTACCCACAGACCAGCTTGCCAAGAAGATTGGATTTTGTATAATTCCCAGTTTAATGCCAAGAATTGCTGCTAATTCTGCCAGCACCCAGCCCCATTACAGCAGAAACAATCACCTCCACATCTGTGAGCCGATGCGACGGCCTGTGACCCTGAGATATGGTCCCAGCAGGTCTTTCTAAAGCCTGTAGAGTGAAGAACAAATTAAAACACCCCATCAGCTCTCAGGGACTGGAACTTAAACCTGCAAGCAAGCTCTATTAAGTCCAGTAATAGACACCAGTCATACTCAGCCACACAATGGAAGTAAAAGGGCATGAATAGCACTCCATTGGCTCCAGCACTCCAGAAGTAATAAGCATCATGCTGGGCTCACTGCACTGACTAATCCATAATTTATTTGGCTTCATAAATATCAAAACACACCACAGCTGTTAGTACTTCAGTGCAAACCCTGCAAATATTGCTTCAATTATTCACGAGCTTGTCGCAGGAGCCAGTCGACTGCTTCGAAGGTGCAATTATAGAAGGTATCTCTTGCTTGGGAGTTTCAGCAGAGCAGTTGCCACCCAGGCCCCTGAGGCAGTTGGTACAGGGAGTGCTGGGAGTACCAACAATAAGAGAACAAAATTGCATTTCCCTCAGAAATAGCCTAAAGCCTTGAGCCTCCCACAGGAAGGGATGCAGGCAGCTTGCTGGCAGCTCTCAGAGGGGTTGCGTGTGGTCCCCAAGAGCCTTCAGAGACATCCCTGCCTCAGCATTTCCCTCTGAGGGGCTGCCCAAATGGTCATAAAATCAACAATCCCGAAGCTTGCACTCCTGAATTCACCCTCCTCGCAGGACAGATCCAGACTTGTTTGAATGATCAAGTCCAGCAGTCCAAGTCATGTCTCCACCAAGGAACCCCCACCTGAAGCCAAACAGGCTTTTCCCCCTGAAGATACCTCCCTCTCCCAGTGACATTTGGGTGCCAGAGACAAGACCAGAGGCTGTGTCCAGTTGCTGGTTGGTTGGAGGTCAGGGTTACAATGGCCACATGGGACAATGGCATCAGGTCCCACACAAATCATCCCTGTCCATGCTCCCCTCTTCACTGGGGTTCATACATCAAACCCCCTCTGTTTAAAGCCAGGTTTACAAGTTGGACCATGTGGAAGTTGCTGGTTGTGTTTTATGAGCCAATATATTTTTCCATTGAAGAGCAAAAATGAAAAATCATTTTAATTCTGATTTCACTCCCATGCCTTCCTCCTGCAAAGAAATGGGGAAAGAGAAGTCTCAGGGGCAAGCAACCCTCAGGGGCTCAGCACAGAGCAGCACCCAGCCTGGATGCACACACATCATTTGTGAAACAACACGAAGAGTATTATCTGGAATAGATATTAGATAGTCTGGCCAAAGCCTGCAATACCTTTAGTTAAGCAAGCAGAACAAAGTCAAAATGCAAGTGTGACCAGACCTACAGCAAATCCCATTTGAGGATATGAAGCCTGACTTTGCAAAATAAACTCGAATTTATCCGGGTACTAGAGACCTGCTGCCCCAGTTTGGTCTGCCCCTTTGCTCCAGAACTGGGACACTGTTTTCCTGCATGTCCAAAGTTTTTTTAAAGAGGTTGATTTTTTGATCTTTAATGAGACCAGAGGAAACTTCTGATGTTTTTACATGGCCAGAGCTGTCAAAAAGCCACCCAGGATTCCAAAGTCCAACTTTCTTTTCTTTAACAGACAAGTTCCTGCTCCCCTGACTTTTTCAAAACAACACCACCTACATTAAAAACCCCTTTGCATTCAGTATTTCTATTAAAGGGCTTGCTGGAGCACAGCAGGACCTCTTCCTGCAGTGAGGGGAAGGGCAGCACAGCAGGGAAGGGCTCCTGCAAGTGAACAGCATGAAATTTTCATGCAAATCTCCCACCAGAGCCTCTGGAATAAAGCTCCAGATTTCCCTGCCCTTAATGAATAAATCACTCAGCTCATTAGTGGAGTCTCTAGCAAGAGGGCAGCAAGCATCACCTTTGTTGCTGGGCTGACCAAAGAACTGACATGGACATGGATAAATATTGCTCTTAAGGTGGTGCTGATGAAGCCATGAAAACCATGTTAGCTCATAATCTCACACACAGAGAAGCAAAGTGCAGATAATTGAGATATAAGTGCTGCTCAGGCACCAACTTCAGAGATGCTTTTCCTCCCTTAGTAGGCAAACAAGCCATTTCTGAGGCAGTGAAGCTCTTTAATGTATGTCTGGAGGGGGCTTTTGCACTGCAGCAAAAACAAAGGGGCTCTGAAAAGGGTCCCTTTATAGAAATATAAATATATTTATCTCAGCTGCTGGGACAGATATGCTGCAGGAGAGGTAGTTTGGTCAGTGTCCTGTGCACAGATGTGTCCTGGGGCATTGTGCAAGGTTGGAAGCTCAGGCATTTCCAGTAACACACATCCCATGAATGCCACACAGCCCAGGCCTGCAGGAGCCTGTCTGAGTCAGGGCCATGCTTCAGGAAGCTCCACAAACAGGGCCAGTGATGTGGCACAGAGCAAGAATGCATCATCAGAAAGGGGATTCTCTCATCCTCTCTGATGCCCATTAGTGGTACCCAACAGGGGCAGCTCCCCAGTTACAACTGGCTCTCCCTCCAGCTCTGCCTTCTCCCTCCTTCCTCACTGATAAAATAAAAGGTAAATTTTCTAGGGTGTCTGGGTGTCACAGAGCATCTGGGTGTCTTGTTTTCCTAATCAGGCACTTTGGATGTGTCACCAAGAGTTCCAGCCCCAAATCCAGCCTTGGCTCCACACATGTCAGGTGAGCTCAGTCCTTGCATGAGTCTGGTAAGTAAAGGGAGGAGCAGCATCAGTGGTGCTGGTTTGAGAGCTGAGCTCTGGTGTTCCTACATATGAATGTGCCTGGTTCTCCTGAAGAGTGAGAAGAAATTTGAGATGTCCAAGAGATAATCCAGCACATTCCCAGGCAACAAGGAAGTGCCAGTGTTGAAGCAAAAGGCTCCTTGTGCACCCTTCCCCTCCCACACACCCCAGGGAAAGGCAGGTCAGCACTCCAGCATTACATTTGCATAGGACACCAGCCTGCTTTAACACATGGGCATTGCCAGGGAAATCCTTGCTGGAATTTCAAATCCTCCAAATGAAGCTCTCTCAGCTGTCACTCAGAGGACAGCTTTAAATTTTCTCATATTTTGTGCACTGATCACTCCCAGGCTGAAAGGTCTCATGGTTTGGTGTCCACAGAAGCCACAAACTGATTGCTGAGTGTTGTATTGGTGCTCTAGGTTATTTAACTTTCCAGTAATAATGCTCCTGGAAAGCATGGAAAAACAGCCCCACCTGCCTGTCTCCACCCTTGCTCACATTTCCAGAAGGGCATTCACTGGCTCCTGCCACTGTCTCTGCCACACACTTCAAACCCCACAAATCTGAGCCAGAGGTTCTCAGCATCTTCTTTACTGCACTAGCTTGGTAATTGCAGTGCATATCCATGGAATCTAGCTGTTATCAAGTAAAACATAAATGTGGAAAGCCTGCTACAAGGAATATGGACTGGCAGCTCCCAGGCTTTCAGTCAATATATGAACATGGCATTTGTCTGCTTCCTAAACTTCATAACTCTCCCACCCCTCAGAGTGCCATAAACAGACACTTTTCTGTGCACCTCTGGCAGCTTTAACTTCACCAGGGTTCAGAAGGAAGGAGGCTGCTCCCTGACTGCTGGATTGCACTTGTTTTGCAGTTCACCTCCTGTGGCTGCCTGGGGATGTGTCCCTGCACTGGGACAAGCCTTGCTCAGCATTCCCAGTCCCACGGCACTGCTGCAGTTTGTGCTGCTAATGCTCTGCTTTCCAACATTTCCCAACAGTGCTTTCTTCAAGATAGGAACATTTGGAGTTAGGAAAAATCCCCAAAATAATACAGATTTCTTGGTTCAGGCATCGTTACTGCTTCTGCAAAAGCAGCACACTAACTTACCTCATCATGCCACAGTGCACAAGACCATGATTCAGACACTGGAAAAGTTGAGTCATATGAGCACAGACTCTCAAAGGGCTGATGGAGCCCTCAGGAGCTGCTGAAGAGGGACACTGGATATTTAGATGGACAATGAGTTTGCTGGAAGGCATGGGAAAGACAGAGCTCTGTCTGCTTTCATGTCATCTCACCTCTGGAATTGCTTCCTCCAGAACCATAAACCCTGGGGAGCTTGTGCCTCCATCCCTACAAAACATTACACATGGAGGTCTGGCTCTGCCAGGGAAACAGAGGAATGCTGAGGTTGTCCCCTGCACATTGCACTTTCCCTGCTCTGTGTCTCCACCAGCCTGCAGAGGTGGCACACAGAGATGTGGCCCATGAGGTCTCGAGGACATCTGATGGGGACAGAAGCCAGGTCCAGCTCAGTCTGCAGTGGGAGCAGGTGCTCTGGCCTCGGGCCATGCTCTGCTCCCAGCACAACAACTTCACCTCGGTTCCATGAGAGGACTTGAATGAGACATTCATCCAGAAGCTAAAGAACATTTCACAGCTGTGAATCACAATTGTGTGAGACAGATAATTAGGCAATTAGAACAGTTAGGTGTTAAAAAGACACCATGTCTAGAAATGAGGGTGAAGAACAAGGAAAGACAGGAAAAACCTAGCTGGAAGTTTTTCAAATGGCAGTGATGCAGGAGCAAGAGGATGGAGAGAGGAGGAGGGAAGAAGGCAGAGGGCAAGGTAAGTTGTCTTGGGCAAGCCATACAAAAATTAATATTTGCCCCATGAATTTGTGGGATTTCTGAGATGGTTGTATTTGCATACCAGAATAAAGAATCAAAAACCTACAGAGGACACCAATTATGCATTATTTGGGCTTTGGAGCCATTAAGACTTTCTGCAACCTTTACATTTTGATGCTGTGGTGAGCCAGAGGCACCACTTGGAGAACAGTCCTGCCTTCAGGCACCTCCCTGGAGAGCCACATTCCCTATCAGGCTGAAACAGCCTGTTCTTCTTCTGGGGATTACAATTTGCTTTGTCTGCCTGGGACTTTTGAGTCTCTCGTGTTTCATACAGGGCTGATCAGAATGTGGCCTTGCCAGAAGTGGGTAAAACTGATTACAGAGTCATTTCAGGTCTACTTTTTCCAAGCTGTCAATTTGGTCATTTGCTCAGGGTCTTCAAGGTGAACCTTGGCCTGGAACAAGGCTCAGAGCCCCAGCTGTCCCCAGCTCTGGACACTGTTTGTGTGGCTGTGGCTGTAGCTGGGTGTGCTGGTGGAGACTTCAGAGAGGCCCCTCTGGAAACAAGAAAGAATCCCTCCTTGCTTAGGGAGAAGTGAATGTCTCAGGTGCACCAGCCAAGAGAAAGGGCATTTGCAGGGCTAGAGAACCCATGAAGATTAACACAGCAAGCTCCCCACTTTTCCCCTGCTCTGCCAGGAGCTGCTCTGCTTCTCATCACAAGGAGCAGATCTGCTACAGGGTGGAGAAGGGGCCGTGGCTCCCCAGGCTGGGGCTGGGACTGGGACTTTGGCAGCTGCTCAAAGATTGCCCCATTTCTCTGCTTGGGAGAAGGGTTTGCCTGATTTGCTGTTTGAAAAGCACCCAAAAAAATGGAGAAAAAATTTGGATTCATTTATTTTGGTCTATAATTCAGGTAACAAGGTGAATCTCATAGCTCTGCTCCTGAATTTTTGGGGCTCCATGGACACTTTCTGGTTTGTCCAGGCACTGCTGCCCACAGATGTGGAGAGCAGTACTGATTCTCCTTGTTAAAGCCCACTTTGGCACAGGTAGGCTTTCCTCTTGTAGCAACAGCACAGGAAAGCTCAGATTGCTGATTGTGACACCCAAGGGTTTTCTCAGCATTTATCCCTGCCACACATGGGGCTCTCCAGCCTCCCATCACCCAGCACAGAATCTGAGCCCTCCCCAGCCTCTCACCCTACACCACAGCTCCACTGTGCCTGCTGAGGCTGCCATCCCCCTGCCTCCCCACCCTCAGCTCATCTCTGCCCTCTCCCCTTCACTTGTTGAACCAGCTCTTCCCCAGCCCTTTGCCCTGGTCTCAATGGAAGGCAGAAAAACACAAATTTAAGTGCAAAGGGGCTTTTCTGGATTTCACCAGCTGTGTTTTGCCCTGATGCTTGGGAAGGGTGTGGGTACAGCATATCCCTGCCGAGGTGCAAGGTATTTTTCTGCCATGGTATTTTTCTGTCCTGCCACCACATCAGCATCTGTGCTTAGCTGAAACAATCCCTTTTTAACCCAGCAGGTAGCTGGAAAACCATTACAAAGATTTTCTTCCCACTTTCTGCACATGCCAGCAGAGCAAAGGGGACACACAGGGTGACTCTTGCTCCTGTCTCCCCCTGTGCCTGCTTCACAGCCCCTCCTGTGACTGATAACTGTTTTATATTTCACTCACCCTCCCTTGCATTTGTTTTATAGTTCACTCTCTTGCAATTTTCCCAGCCAAAAATCACTTTTAGCTCTGATTTCCAAAAGTTCCTCAATGCCTTTTTGTCAGTGCTTTGCCAGCATTTCAGGGCTGTAGCACCTTCCTGGGCACATCTATTCATCCCTTTCTCTGCCTCCCATGATCCTGTCCAAATCTCACCACACAGGATTAGGCACATGCCCCTGTTCAGCACATTCTCTTTTACTGTTGGTGCTGTACTTCAGTTACAGCTATGCCAAAGATTTTTAGGGAGTTTGTTGCCACAGTCGGGTTTCACAATGATGTTACACTTTCTCACAAGCCCACTGACACTCTTCTCTAAGTGGCTGAGGCACTTGTTCTTTAAAACACTTTAAAAAGCAATTTTATCTATTTAAATGAAGCATGTAATGGTATTAAACAGGAAAAAAAAAAAAAGAAGAGTGGATTAAATACAAAACTTATTGAAGCAAATGGAAATTTTGTCCCTGATGTCAGCCAGGCTGGGGTTTCACCCAGAATCTGAGAGAGCACAGATGAACAGATAATAGAAATGAACCAGCTGTGGAAGCTGGATCTGCAATCTCAGCCTGAACTCCCCTGCCCCACACAAGGCTTACAGCATGTCTCTGCCTCTAATTGCTGTAGGAATTGCCATCCTACTGCATTTTCTACTATTCCATCACTGAAAGAAGGACACTCATGGTACAAAAGACAGGGAAAAAAAAAAAGAAAAGCAAAGCACCAAAACCCAGAGGTATTATCGTGCCTTGTGCACTTATGAAGTGAGAAGGTTATTACTACAGAGAGGAATTAAGCTACAATGCTGATGCTCTGTCTCACTGAGGGCTTACAGAGTGGTAATTAAGAGAAGCACTTTCTGCCTAAGAGAGCTCTTCTGCTAGAGAGGAAGAAAAAACATTTCTGCTCATTTTAATCAGGCATTGATGGATGGCGTTAATCAGCTACGATAACGTGTCAGCATCTGCCTCATCCTCTGCAGAGCTCCTGGAGCTGCTGGATACCCCCAGCATGCTCCCTGCCTGGACCACAGCCCACATCACTGGGGAAGCACACAGAGGCTGGGTCTTGTAGGACAGGGAAAACACCAGCCCTGCTGCTTATTTATTTCAATATTTCCAGCACTGTTTTGGATCCCCTGCAGCTTTGCAGACACCAAACCATGAAATCCCTACATGATTGAAAAACCCCTTTCCCCAGGTCGGGCTGCTGCTGCCCATAGACATAAATCACTGGAATGAGTTTCAGAGCCCATGACACAAGATGGACTCATCTCTGCAGCAGTCGTGGACTCAAAGGAATTTATGTGGCGAGTGCTCCTTTCCCAGATGGTCCCCACTCACCTCCATGAGCAGCCTGGTTTGGGAGGCTGCAGGAGGACATCAGGAGCCCTGAAAGTCTCTTTGCACACAGCACTGGGAGCTCTCATCCCTGGGAGGCTGGGGAATGTCCCTGTTATGGGCAGGGAAGCAGCATGGCAAGGTTAAAGCCCCCTGCACTATGTTAAAAGCCAGGAACACCAATTGCACTAAGTTGAGCCAACCTGGGAAGTTTGGGGTGAGCAGGTTGCTCACCACACAACAGCAGGACCACGCTCAGAACAGTCTCCAATGCTGCAGCACATGATGGGCACCTGGGCTCAACCCAAAACCTGCTCAAGGTAACTGAATCCTTGAGAGTTTCCATCTGCTTGGCAACTTTGAGACTGGGTGAAAAAAGAAGTGCAGAAGGCACATAAATGTGGCTGATGGGAATGATCTCCACTGTGCTGGAGTGGTAAGAGAGGAGAGAGAACCATACAAATGCAGGGACCTGAGCCCAGACACCGAATGTTGCTGCTCTGTTTACCCACAGCATTGTCCTTGCCAGGTTTGAGGGGTTTTGATCCAAGGGAAGCTGTGAAGATGAGCAGACTGCCAGAGGAAGCTGAGCCTCCCTCTTCAAAAAATGCTTCTTTTGCATCTTCTGCCTCTGGAAAAGTTGGAAACAATTTTTCTTGTCCTCCTGCTTGTCCAAAATCAGCAGGGGACTTTCTCCAGCATCTGTCTCCTTGGAACATCACTGGCAGCTTTCATTTTCTTTTCAAGCACATCTTTAAAGTGCAGGGAGAGAGAAAACAGCCCCTGGAAGTGCCTCAGCAGAGGGTCAAGCTTAGTGCCAGAGGCAGAGCATCAGGCTTGGTGCCAGTGGGTGCAAACACTCATGCCCTATGGTCCTGCTCAGTCCTGCAGCTGCCAAAACTCAGAGCCACAGCTGTGGGAGAGAAAACAGGATAAAATGGGAATTTCTCTGAGTAAAAAAGAGCCTTCCAAGGACAAAGCTGTTATTTTGAAGAGCAGGGCAGGAAAAGCCATGGGGGTCTGACTTTAGTGTGCTGCTCATTGCCAAAGGCACTGTCTGAAGGAAAAGGACCATGGGGAAGCACAGGTAGGGCAGCCCTGGCTCCAGGTGAGCACCACGAGCACTTCTGGGTTGTCTCTCTAGGCAAGACAAGGTCTTGATCAAGAGTCAAGGGAGTGCATAAATGCCTGGCTAGTTTGTAGAGCAGTCCATGAGCCTGTTCCTGCAGATACAGGGTCCAGCTGTGAGTCCATGCAGGAATTTCAGGAGCAAGACTTGGAAGCAAGACCCTGGTCCTGAGCCCAGCATGGGATTCCTGTCCCACTGGAGTGAGGGGAAGGTGATGGACAGAGACATCCCCAAATCCCTCTGAGCAGAATGAGGTCTCTCCAGCACAGGGTTGCAATCATGGCCTTGTCAGCATTGTGACTGTTGCTGGGACTGGAAAAATGCAGAAAAACAGCAGAGTTGATGTCTCAAAGTGGGTGGATTTGTGATTTCTTGGTTAAACTTTCTAAGCAGAAGTCAAGCAGAGGGACACAAGGGTAAGGAAAAATGTCAGTGCTCGTTCAGGTTGGGTTTTGGATGGTCCAGATCTGCCTTTTATGGGATAGTTTCTAGTTACCATAAAGGAAAAGGGAGGAAAATATATCATGAATCCCAGTGTGGTTTTGGCTTTTAACCAGCTCTTACCATAACCAGGGGTCACACCTTCATCATATTGGCTTTCACAGGCCCACAAGGACTTGCAGATGGCTTCTCCCACTGGGGCTCAGGCAGCAGAGGCTGCAGCTCCTGCCTTTTTCCCCAGCCTGGGACAAGAGATCATCCAAAGCCCTGGGACAGAGAAGGTTGATGCTCAAAATATCCACAAGGACTTTCTGTGCAGCCTCTGTTGTATGCAAGGGGTGACAAAGGAGCCAGCACTGTCCCCAGCCTTTGACTGCACAGCAAAATGCAGCTTGGAGGGGAACTGAACTGTCAGTACTGAGTGATAGCACTGCACATCTCCTTCCCAGGGACAGGGATGTCCTTCCCAGGGACAGGGATGAGAGGAAGAGGGACTCACATTTCCCAGGTTTTTAATCATCATTTTTAATGCAAGAGCTATAGAGAGGCCAACCTTGGAGCATGGGAATAATTGAGAACAGTCTTTGTTGTAAAGTGTAAAAAACCAAAAACTTCAAAAAAGCAACAGCAAACAAGTCCAAGGTTACTGGCCTATACATGTGATTTCAAAGGCTGAATTTCTGTTTTTAAAACCAAGGTTGTCTCTCTCTCAGAGTTATTGTTTGGATTACAGTCTTGCCCTGAAAGAGGATGAATCTGCCTCTCTATGCCAGCAAAAAAAAATGTTGCTATTCACATCTCTCTGGAGGTGCTAGACAAAAGTAAGCACTGCCTGTAAATAAGCTGCCTTAATAATTAATTGCCAGCACAGACAGCACAATAGAAAAGCACCAGAAATAAGTTATTCCAAGTACAATTTCAAACTAACAATGCATGAACAGCTTCTGAAAAAGCCTCCAAAAAGCAGACTCTGAGTTTCAGAGAGAGGTAAAACACCAC
>JACBWW010000017.1:3495722-3549971 GCA_020086605.1 Lanius collurio | reverse complement strand
GAATATTAAGTGGTTTATGCCCCAAGCCTGTAAGTGTTTTAGAGGGATAATACCCCTAATAACACGCTTTAAGCCTTTAATAAGTTCTTCTCTCCTCTCCTCTCCTCCCCTCCCCTATCTTATCCTATCCCATTATTTAGAACAATTCAAAGCTCACTTTAAACTATCATTAGCAAGTAGGGGAGAGATGGCAGTGACAGGAAGGAGGGAGAAGACACTGTAAATAGAAGAAAAACCAAACCAAAACCCACATTTAAGCAGAATTTGTAATTCCCATATAAAGGAAAGAAGTGGTAGTGATGCACATCAAACCAACAAAATCACCCTGCAGACTGACTACTGGCTAATTAAATTTCTTACTTAGCATACATTAACTGAGCTGACACCGGCACTTCACTGCACTGGCATGAACCAAACTTCAGGTCCCTCAGCTGTGAGAGAAATGCCACAGGAGTAGAGCAAGGCAGCTTTATTTCACACCACACCCACCCTGAAGGGAAGCCAGAGTCAGAGGATGGCCAGGACATGGGATCAGCTGCACTTTGTGGGGCTGTGGCTCAGCTCTGAGTGACCCCTGTGCAGGATCAGAGCCCTGGCACAGAGCTGCAGCATGTGCAGCCCCCAGGTAAAAGGCCACAGTCTGCCCATGACAGCACAGGGGGTCACAGAGATGGCTTTTCTGTGGCTGTAGTTCAGGCATGCTCTGACTGTGAACCAGGAGAGGGTTCTGATCCAACAACCCTGCTCATGAGAGCTGGAGCACAGGGGTGAAATCTGATTTCTTCTGGTTCTCGGGTCTGTTTTGTGGCTGGGGATTCATTTTTTATCAGTTTTGCTGAGGGCAGGAGAGCTGCACTAGGCCACAGTGACTGTGATCTAATGACACAGCTCTGGGACAACAGATCAATACTCCTCTCCCAACCCACACATTCCCACACCCTTAGAGGCTGATGAGCTTCAGGTGAAAAGTTCAGGTACTTCAAGTTTTAAACAGCTACAACTGGGTTGTTTTCTTCCTGGAAACACTGTGGCATCACCAGCAGAGCCCACCAAAGAACCCCTAACAGTCTGAGCCAGGAACAGGAAAGCAGCCAACCATGCTGGGTAGCCCAAGGATTAGATAGGAAAACTCTTCTGTCACCCTTCCAGGTTTGCATCCTGCCAGTGCAGCCCTGATCTCCCACACCACTATGGTGAGCCTAAAAGCAAAAGTGCTGAGTGGAGACACATCTGTGTTTTCACCTTTCTTGGGCATTTCATGGCATCTCCATGGGCACAACTGAAGAGCACCAGCCACAGCCTGACACCATCAGATGGGCAAAGGGCCTTCCTGAGGCCACCAGAGAGCAGCCCCCCAACTGGCAATTACTGCTTTTAGAAAGGGATTAGTGGGTAATGGCAGAGAAACACCCACAGCTGCTCTTATGGAAAACTGTCCCGCTTGGTTTGCTTCAGTCTGGTTTCAGGGAGCCTTTGGGAGCAGGATGCTGCCATAATGCTGGAGTTCAGCCTTAGATAAGTGCTGAATCACAGCAAACCCTTCACTTAAAGGTGAACTTCATTCTAAATGTAACAGAGAGATGGGATTATTTTTTTCTGAATTTTAGTCAGATAATATACACATTCCCTTATCAAACCATGTAATTCTCAATCAATACTTCAATCTTTAAAGTATGTAAATTTATTGCAATTTTTTTTGCATTTTTTCCATCCTTTACACCTAAATGACCAGAAAACTTGGCTGCAAAACTGTCCATCATGCAATTTTACCCCCCTGCATTAGGATTAAAGATAAAACACTCAACAAAGTTCATCTGGGTATGCAACCCAGTGACAGGGAGAGATCAGTCCATGAGGGTTCAGAGGGTGTATCTCCAGAAGAGATGGCAGAAAAGATCCCACCACAAACCACAGGAAGGGTCATCCCTGTATCCCATTCTTCCATCTGTCTGTCTGCACTGCCTGAAAAAGTCTTCCTTGCCAGGATGATCTTCCATGTGTTACACAATCTTTGCTGAATAATTACCCCAAATCTACTGTGGTGTTTTGGCAGGTAAAACAATTTCCATCCTTAACAGCCATAAATGCATTTGGTACAGAAAAGGCCATCAAACTGGAAGGGGTTTGAGTCAAAGCTCTGTGATGATCAGCTCAAGCCTTTCAGAGCAAGAGAATCAGCCACCACTTCCCACAGATCAGTGCTCCTCCAATCCCAAACTTCACAGTCAGTTAAAGTTTTCAAAATGTGCTTGATAAATTTCTGCAGTGCCACCTCTCCAGAGCCCGGCTCGAATGGAGAGCGTGTTGTAACCTTCAGCCTGTCTGGATGTCTGATTCCCTGCTTGGATCCTATTATCATCACTCACTGGGGACACCAGATA
Source organism: Lanius collurio (assembly GCA_020086605.1). Lineage (NCBI taxonomy): Eukaryota > Metazoa > Chordata > Aves > Passeriformes > Laniidae > Lanius > Lanius collurio. The sequence continues at coordinate 3,547,590 of JACBWW010000017.1, read as the reverse complement.
TGTTTGAAGGAAGCCAAGCCTTCCAGCTTGTCAGCTCTGAAATATGTAGCCTGAGGCTGTCCAGGCTCTGGCTATTCCTCATTCCATGTGTGGGCTAAGGGTACCTGCAGCTCTCACCCTCTTTGCTGTGCAGATGGATTTATCCTTGGACTGCTGCTGTTTGCAAAGAGGGGAGAGTTGTCTGCAGCATCAGACAGGAACAGCCCTTATGGAACACAACATTACCTGGAATTGCAGTGCCCCAAAAGGACAGAGTCCATTGCCCAGTGAAACCCAGCAGTGAGGCCAGCCCAGGCTGGCTGCTGGTCTGCAGCTGGAAAAGCCTCTCTAATCCCCCTCCAGCTCATTTACTTTTCACCTTTTTCCATCCACATGAAACTCTCCACCTCTTTCCTCTCACAGAGCACCTCTAAGGAAAGAGGTGTGGCTGTCAGATGGCAGCTCCAACCCCGACAGCCTCCCCTACAACACCCACCCTCCTGGCAGTGGGGCAGCAGCTCTGGGATTCGGCATCTCTGCCACAGCCCAATTCCTTGCAGGAACACCCAGAACTGCAGCTCCTGGAACAAATGTCTGCACCACAGGATGCCTGGGGGGGTGGACGTGTGAGGACTGGAGAGCACCACTCCAAATGCAGCCAGCAGCAGGTCAGGGAGATGTGCAGTCAGGCATTCCCCGAGTGTGGCCAGCACAGGGCACCCTCCTCTAGAGCTGCTGGCATTGGACCCCTCAGAAGGGATAATAAGGGAGATAAACCCCAGCAGGGACACAGCCTGGCACCCTTGGCCAGCAGCATGGGGCCGTGCAGGACAGACACAGACACCTGTGGCCACTGCTCTCTCAGCTGTGCACTCGGTGGCAGCAAGGCCAGGAAAGGAGTGTGCCAAAATGAGGGTGGGACGAAGCAACGCCCCAAGCTCCAGCCCTGGGAGTGTGTCTGCTCCCCCACACCCACATAAATGCTCTGGCTGTGTCCAGCAGCTTTGGGAGCTGCCACTCTCTCCAGACTGGTATGGACTCAAGGAGGAGCAGCGTTTGGACACCTGAGGTCCAGGTTTTGCAGCCTGGACCCCGCATGCCACATGGCCCAGGCTTCCCCAGGCTGCCTCAGCAGGAGGGGGTGCAAGAGGGTGAAATCCATTCATGCTGCAACTTGGGGGAGCCCACTCAAGCTGAAACGAGCTCCCAGGTGGTGGAGGGAGGCTGTGGTGAGCATCCAAGTGCCAAAAGTCAAGCCAGACCCAGGGGAATGCTGCTTTCCTTGAGGGTGGTCACAGGAGTGGTGCACCAGCATGGGGGGACCTGCCATTGAGGAGGCAGAGAGTGAGGGACTCCGGAGAGGGGTCTCAGGGAGAGAGAGCAGCCTCAGGGGCTCGGCGTGAGGGTGTCACAGTCCTGTGACACAGGACCACCAGTGCCACCAGCTCCTCCTCCCTCAGCGGGGGCTGCCAGGAGGGCGCTTCATTCCAGGTTACAGGGAGAAAGCTGCATTGCCACGCCGTGAAGCAGAGCTCTTCCTCGCATATCTCAGCTGGGAAACTTTCCTTTTCTAAAGGAGACTTACGTAAAGAAAACCTGTTATGTTCAGTGGCTGTTTCCCCTGCGAAATCACTTCCCAGCCTTTCCGCGGGTTTGCTGCGGCTCAGCCATCGCTCCATCTAGTGGGAATCTGCTGTACAGAGCTGTGGGACACGAGGGGGGACGGGGAAAGCTCCGGGACAGTCACTGCTGCTGCTGGGAGCGAAGGGAGCAGCCAAGCCCCCACCTCCTCTTCGGCTGTGACTCCCGCAGAGGATCTGGGCAGGAGGGAGGATCTCATCAGAGCTGGCAAAAGCAAAGTAAGGATTCAGATTTTTATGACTCAGGTGGCCCTGAATGTCTGCACAAACCACTGAACTCGAGGAGTGAGTGCTCCTGGGCCACCCCGATGCAGGCAAGCTGTGAACCTCGATGGAGTTCCAGCGAGGATTTGAGTGGAGAGGTCTCCACCTTCCACTACTCCATCCTGCACCTTCCTTCTCCTCCCGTTCTGAGGATGCACCTCCCTCCTAACTTAATCCCTTAATTTTCAAATTCCTTTGATTTTTGTCAAACAAAAACCATAGATTAAATTTGAAAGTAAGTCTTTAAGCCCAGAATCACTGGCTGCTCTATAACTCCCCACACACACTGATGGTCAAACAAACAAGTTAAAGATAAATTCAGCCACAGAACCAGAAAAAATTGCCTATTCCCCTAAAGACAGAAAACTGGGAGGTATCTCAAGAGAGGGACACCAGCATGGGTTGTTACATTTTTAGCTAAACAAGGCTTATGCAATGTTCTCTGCAGGTGCAGGTGTTAATTTTCCTGCCTGTCCTCTCTCTTCAAGCCCTGAAAGTCCCTATCCACTGCTCAGTGTTAGCAGAGATAACAGGCCCAAAATACTGAGTTCTCAGTGAAAACAGTTGCCTGCACTGAATGACAGCCTTAAATATCCTCATGGGAAGTCAGTGACACTCCCACATATCTATGAAGTGGCACAGGAGAAAGTCCCCAGGAAGCAAGTGGTGTTTGTTCTGCTGTCCTAGAATCCATTTCTTTCTCGTGGAGTGTGGAGTGAGTTGAGATCAACTTTTACCTGACTCAGTACCATCACTGCAGTTTTTAATAGGAAAGGGAAAGTCAGAGGAGTAAATCAAATTCATGGACACAAATTCCCATAGATGTAGGACTGGCATTGCTGCTTTGATTCACAAACTCCCCATATTCCAGGCAAAATCACGAGCTGCTGCTTCACAGCCAGAGTAAGCCCAGGATTAGCATAAAAGGCCCAAATCCAGTGACACATCTCCCATGGTACGAGCACCTTGGCACGAGGCTGGTGCTGGTGTTCCAGAGCAGTTTTAATCTCGGGATGCTGCAGTGCTGTGGGACAGGAGCTGCGTGGGGATGGCACACAGGACTGAGCCGGTCAGAGCTGTCTGCTCTCTGTGATTCCTGCACACAGCACCTCCCTCCAGGAGCACAGTGGTGGAGAGAGTCTCACCCCAGCCCACCATGGGAAGCACTGGGAGCTCGGTGTGACCACCAGGACAACTCACAGGGGGGCACTGCTGTGGGGCATCTTGGCTAAGGTTTGAGCAAGGATGTGCAGAGGAATTGGGATGGGATCTGATCCCCAGGGTGCAGCCCCACACTCACTGCCCCAGAGGCAGTGGCAGTGCTGGCAGCTCTCAGAAGGCAGCTCAGCCACCTGAACTCAAGGCTCAAGAGTTCAGTGGGGATCCTCTCTCCAAACACATCTTCTTCTCCAAGTGCTGCACCAAAAAATCCAAGCTGGGAACAGCATCTGTCAGTGGAGGCATCAGCAGGACTTTTTTTTTTTCAGCCTTAAAAGTGGCCTGGGCTGTTGTGGTTCATGACAGAGAAACACCTCACACTGGCTAAGCTCCCTTGGAGTGAGCAAAGTGAGGACAAGGTGCCCTTTCTTCTAGGTGGGTGGGCAGAGGTGTCACACAAGCCAGTGGCAGCTCCACACCTCAGTTCTCTCTTGGAAAGGAAATCCCTGGAAATAAACCACTGGAAGCTGTGGCATCAGTGGGGCAGGCAAATAGTAATTTTCCTCATATTTAAAAGAGAAAGAATCAAGCATCCTCACTTGTGTCAGTAATAGCATGACCAGCAGGACCAGGGCAGTGATTGTCCCCCCTGTATTCACCACTGGTGACACCAACGCCTCAAATCCTGTTTTGGGCCCTCACTACAAGAAAGACACTGAAGCAACAAAGGGGGTGAAGGGTTTGGAGAACGAGTCTTATGAGGAGAAGCTGAGGGAGCTGGGGTGTCCAGCCTGGAGAAAAGGAGCTCGGGGGGGACCTTAACACTCTGCAACCACCTGGAAGGAGGCTGTAGCCAGGTAGGGATCGTTCCCTTCTCCCAGGCAGCAGGCGATAGGGCAAAACAAAATGGCCTCAAGCTGTGCCAAGGGAAGTTTAGATCGGGTATTAGGAAAAATCCCTTTACCGAAAGAGCTGCTAAGCACTGGAACTGCCCAGGGCACTGGTGGAGTCACCACCCTTGGAGGTGCTTAAAAGGCGCGTACGTTGTCACTGAGGGACATGGCTGGGTGGTGGGCCGGGGGTAAGGGTTGGACCCGGAGATCCCGAGGGTCTTTTCCAAGCAGAGCGATCCCGGACGTGCGCGGTGCCCGCAATGGCGCGGGAAGGGCGGCAGAGGGCGGCAGAGGCCGCGCTGAGAGCGGGGATGGACCGGGACAGGGAGAGGGACAGGGACAGGGACACGGACAAGGACACGGACACGGACACAGGGAGAGGGACAGGGAGAGGGACAGGGACAGGGACAGGGACAGGGACACAGGGACAGGGACATGGACACGGACACGGACACGGACACAGGGACAGGGACAGGGACACAGGGACAGGGACAGGGACACAGGGACAGGGACATGGACACGGACACGGACACAGGGACAGGGACAGGGACACAGGGAGAGGGACAGGGACACGGACACAGGGACAGGGACAGAGACACGGACACAGGGACAGGGACAGGGACAGGGACACGGACACAGGGAAACAGGGACAGGGACAGGGACACGGACACAGGGACAGGGACAGGGACACGGACAGGGACTGGGACACAGGGACAGGGACATGGACACGGACACCGATACGGACGGGAGAGGGACAGGAACACGGACACAGGGACAGGGACAGGTACATGGACACAGGGATAGGGACAGGGACACGGATGGGGATACGGACATAGGGACAGGGACACGAACACGGACAGGGAAACAGGGACACGGACAGGCCCAAGGACAAGGGACAGGCACAGGGACACAAACACGGACACGGACACGGTCACGGAGACAGACACGGACACTGCTGGAACTCCGGGATCCGCCGTGTCCCTCCGGGCCCGAGGTGGGACACACCGTGCTCCGGCCACCACCGGACAGCTGGCCAGGACCTTGTCACCGCCTGGTTTTTTCCCTTCTCTCCCCGCAGCCGCCGTTTCGGGAGCGGATGTTGGGGATGCCGCCCTGGAGGGCACCGGCACTGCGGGAGCGGGGGAACAGCGCTGGCAGCCAGCAGGGACAGCGGGCGCAGCAGGTTGTCGCTGTGACACATCCCGGTTCAAAGCTCCCAACAGTGACATAAATCCTGCACTTTCACCTCTTCCTTTCCTGTCACAAGCTGTTACGTGTTACAGGAGTACTGCATGGGAATTCCAGGACCCAGGCTCTGGGCTGCCGTGTCCCCCCTGTGCTGGCCTTAGCTCTTCAGGGACCTCCGAAGACCCTTCCCTTTCCAGCCCAGATGTGTTGGTGCTGTGGGTCACCCTTTGTGAGGGGTCTGGCCCAGGGTTCAGCTCAATGCTGTGATTTGCTGCCCTTACTGCACAGCATTGTCTTTTTGAGACCTGATATCCAAACTAATTTCCTACTTCTGTGACTCTTTCAATCTCCTCTCATAAAATAAAAAGTAGAAAACACATCTCAGTCAAGGGAGGGAGGACAAACAAAGAGACTTAGTTTGTCTGTGATTGAAACTCCAAAGGCAACGGGGTGATAAGCACAAATTCAGATATCCCTTCCCAAGACATTTTCATGGAGGTGATCACATACCTCAATGACCATTGCAATGAAAAACTGTTGACTTAATAATTCCTTTTACTGTTACCTTTCTTTCCAAGAAGCAGGTTTGAATTACATGTTGGAGTCCCTGTTTAACCCAGCTCCATTTGCCTGATCAGTGCTGCTTTTGGAGGGGATCCTTTCTTCCTGTGGGGAATCAGGGAATCACATTCAGCGGCCTCATGCATTTCCTGGCATGGAAAAAAAACCAATTCTGGATGACTCTGAAAACTGAGGAGTCCCTCCTCCCTACCAACGGGAGGACTAATAAGGGACAAGATACTTGCAGACAATATTTTTCATTTTCTTCTTTAGGTTGAAGGTTTACAATCAGCTTTTTAATTCATTTTCATAAGAAGAAGTCAGATGAGTCTGAATTCAGATTACCAGAAGTTTTGGGGGACCCAAACTGTCTCTGAATCCCAAATAAAAGCAAACCATTGCAGTGACGCAGATGCTGCTGTCCCTCAGAGGTGCAGGGATCACTTAGAGACTCCAGATGTGATGCTCTGCAAAGATGTTCTTCTTCCCAGAGAGCATAAATCCACAACTTTCTGAAGCCACAAGTGCCAGCTATTTCTACCAGTCCTGGAATGATTCCTTCATTGTGATGCTCATTCTTGTGAAAGTTGATCTTGTTGTTTCAGTAAGTCTAATTCATGTCATTAACTATAAATTGAAACTCCCTTTATATTCATTTTCTTCTCTCCCATTTTCATTTCATGGATATATTTTGTTAGGAGATGCTGTTCTTGTGGCTCTCAGCATCCTATCAGGTACAAAACTTCTTCTTGAAGCAGAACTCCTTAAAGTTATGGAAACTCAGTTTAAGTAAACCATAATGTGACCTGATACATCTTCATAAAAGACTAAGAGCAATCTGTGAAGCACATCAGCAGTACATTAGTATGGGTAAAATTACATATGAATATGTTTTTAATGTTTTATTCATAGCTGCATCGCACTGATAAATTATGGGGTACAAACTGTGTGACAAGACATAATTAGGAGCACTATTTATTTTAATTAAGGTGTATTATTAGATATAGTATTCCAGATTCCCAGAGGTGCAGCAATAGCTCTCTGAAGGGATGTATGCAAAACATCCTCTCATCATACAAGAAATCTGCTTCAATGTGCTGTAATTCTGTGCAAAATGTCCTCGCAAAGGAAAACAACTTCCTCTTGTGAGAGCTTAGGAAATCCTGCTTTGCTGGTGGGCATGAGAAATGGAGTTTCAAGGGGAGAGTGTTGCTGCAACTCAGGGACTGAACAAGTGGCAGGAGAGACTCTCAGCTTCTGACATAATCCATATGGATGGTGACAAAGTTTTGCTGCTTGGTGTGGTGGGGACATCCCTTGCTGGCTGCAGATGTTTTGTGTGGGCTGGCATCAGGCATCCCTTCGAATGCATGTTCCCTGTAGATGAACAGGTGAGTTTTCTGCTGTTTCTTTCCCAGGTTGAGAGGACACAGTTGTATCTGCTTGTTTTTTACGGGTGTCAGACAGAACCTCTGCCTGACTGTCTTGGGGTGACTTTATGTTGTATCCCCTATAGCTGCTCTATGCCCAGAAATCAATTTTGTGCCTTTCTATGCCTTTAAACAGAGCCTGAGAGGGGGGAGAGGAAAAACCAAATGTACTTCTTCAAAGCAGTGTTTCAAGGCCACAGAGAGACACTCCCCTGCTCCTGCATTCTTGTGCTGTGGCGAGAGGAGCAGAGAAGCACCCTGCTCTGTTGCGGTAGGACACGGAAAGCACACGCGTGTTCACACAGCTGAAGGTGAGGGTGAAAAGAGGAAGTTTATTATCTGACTCCACTACTTATAGTTGTACAAAAGAGACAGGGCATTGGAGGGAGAAAGGGCCACCTCTCCCATGGCACTGGACAGGTTACCAATCCATCACGCCTTCTCCACCTCTATGAAGGAATGCAAACAACTAGCTGTTTACAGAACAAAGCATGGGAAAGCGTGTAACTAGAATGTAAATATCAGAAGGCTAAAAGATTTCTAAAAACCAGGGCGACACTGCTCTCTTTTTCAGCCAGCTTTTGGTTTTCATCTCCAGAGAGTTGAACTTTGTTTTCCTGGAATTTCAGATTTTCCTTTTCTTCTCTGCTGAACTGTTTCAACATCAGAATACATCGGGACTTCCCACCGAGGGGGAGGCCTGGAGGAGGGCCCACACCGACCCAGCTCCAAGGAGGAGGGAGACCTACGGAAGGACTCTCAACTTTTCCCAGGTTTTCTCTCAGCAGAGCGAGAGGTTTTATTATATAGCATTATTATCCTTTTCCTGTGTGTTTGTTACATAAATCGTTCTTATCTCTTTCACTTTCCTTCGAGGAAAATTTTTTTTCCCCAAACTTGATGGAGGAGGGATGGTTGTAACCTGCTTTCTCTCAGAGGATATATTTCCAAATTTATCAAAACCAGCACACCAACACAGGCTGAGCTCAGAGCTGTCACCTGGAGACAGCAGACACTCTAGGTGGTGCTTTTGTTTCCTGTTGTGGAAGCAGATAAAGGAAAACCTTCACACTCCAAAGTCTACCCAGCCACACACACCAGGCTTTCTGCCTGCCCTGGGTGCTGCTTCCCACATCCTTGGCTGGATTGCAGTGGCATCCCTGGTGTTGGCAGCTGCAGCCCTGCCCTCACCCTGGCCCCAGCTTCCTCCTAGTGCCCAGGCTGCTCTTGGGACAAGGAACCACCCAGCACAAGGCAACACCTCTTTGGTATGAAATGATACCAAGCCAGCTTAGGTAGAACATCATTTACAGGGAGAGGGAATAACTGGAAATGGAGCAGTGACACCAGTGCTGAACTGGGATGATCTTTCTCCCCTCAACACAGATTGCTATATCCATATCTAGAAATCCTAAAGCCACAAAATGGATCTTGGAAGCAGGGATTGAGAGGAGCCTGCCATTGGGCAAACAGGGTGAATCAGAACCCTGACAGGCAGCACCCTCCTGCTGTTTCTGCAGAAGAGCTGGGTCTCACCATCCTGGCTTTTGCCCATGATCAGTTGACTTTGAGATGTCACACTGGGATGATGAGACTTCTCCTGGAGAGGCCAAGGACTTGGGGTTTTAAACAATAGTTCAAACAGCCTGTCATTTTAAGCCACTTTGGGAAAGTTGCAGGAGTTAATCACCATTTCCATGAATGGAAAAAAAGATGACAAGAACTACCTCTAGAGAAAGTTTCCATCCCTGAAGGCCAGAAACACTGATTCCTGTCTCTTTGCAAGAAACATCAGAAGGAAAGACATCTCTGAATTTTAATGCATGCTTCTGCATGTGATTAAGCCCCTGTGAGAAGATGGCAGCAGTGCTGCTGCCTGTATGGACCACTGGAAATTTGTGTTGGCAGGGGAATGAGAGGGCAAACAAAGGTCAGAGCAATATCCAGGATGTCCTTTACCACACCTGCTTTGCTCCCAGAATTGCCTGAGTTCCACTCTGAAGTACTGCAGCAACACAGGCAGTGCAATTCCATCCCAGCACTGCTGCTCCAGCCCCTTTGCCATGATTTTTGGGGTTGATTTATGAGGGGGGAAGAAGGAGCTGCCAAGAGCAGCCATCAAGTCATCATCTTTGTTCCACTCTCGTGTCTGTACTTACTGTTTTCTTACAAATGTGGGTACTGAGGGGCCAGACTAACCAGCCTAGCGTGAAGGCTCCCCACACCAGACACACAATCTCATCTTTGCTCCCCCATCTCTAAAAGCTGATCTGATTAATTAGACTCAAAACCCACAGGTATCTGCCAGGTGGGTGGGAAGGGAGCCTTGGCTGGATGTAGGTCGAGGCAAGGGGATCTGTGGAGTCATTCTTGAGTGAAATAAACTGCAAAAGAGGGTGGCTGAGCTGCACTCCAGGTGTGCAGCCACAGCCCAGCCTCTGTCTGATTGTGTGAGAGGCTGCAAAGGGCTGGCAACAAACAGCATCAGGGCACAGGCAGATGGGAGCAGGGAGTCTTCCCTTGGGCCATCTGAAGGTAGGGATTAGGCCTAAAGAAAAGTGTTCTGGTAAACAGGAATAATCTTCTGTGTTATGCTGACAACACGTCTGCTCCAACCTTCAGCTCATTCCACTTTTATTAACACTAAACCAGAGGTAAAAAAGTGCCACCAAGAATATTAAAGGGAGAGTGTTAGAGTGAGCATCTGTCCTTGCTTTTGCCCCTAGGGTTTCTCTAGGGCAAGGGGAATCCCACAGATCTGTGAGAGGAGGCTGCTCCTCAGCTCCCCATCTCTCACACCTCTGGTGGGAGCCTGTGGCCTTCCCTGGCTCCATCTCCTCCTCTAACAAAGAGACTGAAACCAATCGTATTGGAAAAGGGAAGTCAAGTGAAGGCAGTCCATAGTAAATGTGCTGCTTATTAAACAGAGAGGAAAGGCTTTTCACAGCCACCTACGCAGATGCATGCATCTGCAATTATCTTTATAAATTCTAAATCAAAGCAAATTAGCAGCCTAGTGCCAAGCAATAAACATGATTTGATTAGGTATTCCATACCCAGGGTACAGCAGGATTTTATTTTTCTTTAAGCACTCAATTACCATCATGATCCCGTGTTCTGTGTGTTATGAAGACCTCACTGCCCTGTGTGACAGCTCAGTTCATGGGGGCAGCTTTCAAAGCTCTCCTTTTGCCCTGGAACACTGAGTAGATGCTGAGATCACAAGAGCTGGCAGCTCTGCAGCTCACTGTGCCCTGGGTGGCACTACCATTGTCAGCTCCAGCTCCTGGAGTCCCCAAGGGCAAGGTCCTGTTCCTGAGCCAGGGAAACCCCCAGAACCAGCACAGAACCAATGAAGGGACTGAGAGCAGTCCTGCCAAGAAGGACCTGGGGGCAGGGGGTGTTGAAAAATTGGACATGACCTTGCAGTGGGCAGTGGCAGCCCAAAACTCAACATATCCTGGGCTGCATCACAAGCAGCATGGCCAGCATGCCGAGGGAGAGGACTCTCCCTCCCTGCTCTGTCCTCATGAGATCCCTCCTGTGTGCTGCATCCAGCTCTGGCACTCCCAGCACAAGGTCTGGACTGTGAAGAGCAGAAGAAACTTTTTATGCTGGGGGCAGTGAGGCACTGTAAAAAATTGTCTAGAGAAGCTGTGGATGCCCCATCCCTTGGAGCATTGGATGCAGTTTGGAGCAACCTGGTCCCTTCCAACTCAAACCATTCTACGATTCTAAAATTCTGTGATTCACAAATTCCTTAGTTCTTCATTTCTTATTTGAGAATATGTTTCTATACCTGTGGCTGATGAGAAAATTTGAAAATATGCTTAAAGCTCAAGCCCTCCAAAATTAGATGACAAAAATATGTTTTAAATGTCCTAAATCTCAAATCACACTGGACCCCAAGCTCTCTGGGGTGGCAATAGCAAGTGCTGGTGCTCACATCACTCAAGTGAAACACATAATTTCAGAAATCCTTGCACACACAGCCCCTCCTCCACGATGCTGTCAGATCAACAGAGAGGACAAAGGGTCCAGAGGAACTTTGCTGTGACTTTCTGCATCACTATGGTCATGGGTTTGTGCTCAAAAACTGTATAGCAGCTGAAATCAAACAGGAGAGACAAGGGTGTCCCTTTGGGAGACTCAGCACACAAATGTCTCCACAGTTCAATATGCAGCATTTGATAAATGCTTAATGCTCATTAGCATTAAATAAATATATTCTTACAGGAGGGGCACTTGTGTCGAGCAAACATCACACACTTAAAGTTGTTGTGACGGTGGATATTTAAACAGTAAATCTGTTACAAACCTGTATGTAAAGGGCTTGTTTCTCACTGGCTCTCAATTCACTCCAAAAGTAATGCAGGTGAACATGGGAAACACAGGTGTTATAGATGAGTCAAAATTCATAATAAATTAAATGGTATCAAGGTTCATTTTAAGTATAAAGGATATTAGACTGTATATGTATCCAAAGATGTTATGTTTGGAATGTGCCTTGGCATGTTCCCTGGTAGCCTGGCCAGAGTCACGAGTTACCCTTCTCAGTGATAACATTTGCATCTGAAGCACAGGCACCTCCACCAGAGAGGTCTCAAGTACCCATCATCATCAAGAAGTCAGATATCCATCTGGCACATCAACCTACTCCAAATCCACTCTGCCCTTGGAAAATCCTTTTTCCATCTGAAAGGAGCAACAGATATGATCATCTAAATTCCTGTTCCTCCCTGGACCATGCTGATGAACGACCTCTTACCTAAGACTCTTCATTTTAATGACACAAGAAGAGTTCCTGAACACATCAACATCTGAACAGACCCCTGATCTCTGGACCAGAGGACCATTGAAGACAAGATGAATATGAAAAAGACAAAGGATTCTCTAGCCAGAGGCAAGAAAAACTGTATAAAAACCGGACTCAGAAACCTCGAAGGTGTGCACTGCCCACCCCGAACTGCTGGTGTTCAGGGCTGTGTATGTGTCACCCAGGGTCAAGAACCTAGGCTTGACTCTGCCATTTTATAGTGGCTAATCAAAATTGTCAATTTAATCATAAAATAAATTCTGTTTGTTTTTATATTAATAATTTGGCTCACGCAAGTTATTAATTCGATTTAATTGGCAGTTTCATTCATAACACAGGGTTCTGCCGGGCTGCAGAGCCTGAGAAAGTCAACAAACAAAACAAATCAGCATTAGAAGACTCATTACAGTCGTGCCAGAGCAATTCCATGACACAGTTCAGTCCCTCCAAGCACTTTTTTTCCATGATGTCCTAAAGAAAACCCCCCTTGTGCTCAGTGCTGCCTGTAACGGTGTTTGGTCACACTTGTGCATGAGGAGCACCAAGCCCAACACAAAGAGCACAGCTGGGAGCAGAGGTGGGGTGGAGGTGATAGATGTGCTGCAGCTCCCATCCTCATTCCCAACGGGAGCATCCTTGCCCTTGCCAGGACCACAAGGCACAAATGATCCTGTTTTCCTTATTAGAAGCCAGAGGGCCCTGAGACTGCAGCCCATTTTGCTGAGAAAGCAGCACTCTGGTGTGGCGTGTACTTGGTGACGCTCTCTTGCCTCTGCTTGTTGTCACCAGTTTTTAAAAGGGTCCATTAGTGCCTATTTGTGCAAGCAATGATTGTGATGGAAAGCTCTGCCACACGTGTGTTAACGGGTACTTTATCCCTGCCAGAACCTGCAGCTGTGGGGACAGAGGTGTCACTTTCAGACTCCAGGAATGTGTTTGGAAAAGGAACACGAGGCAAGCACTCATTTAGGACTTGCAGAACAGCACACAGCAACAGGCCACGCTGACAAGGCTGATACTTCCTTCTTCCTCTCTTCAATACTTCCTTCTATGCAGATACAACCACTGGCACACAGATTCCCTGTCACATTAAAGCAGTTGCAGGACCTGTGCATTTTACAGGCAGAAGTGGGGCAGCTGTTAGCCTTCTCTGAGTTACTAGGGTGAGTTTTTATCCTTGCTGGAAGTGGGACTTGCTGCAAACTGGCAGAGCATGGAATTGCAAGAGATGCCAGCAACAAAACAAGAGGTCTGGCTGTGTGCATTTGCAGCCACAAAACACATATTTTGGAAGAAAATTGCCATGGTGGGTAAAAATTAATGGGGAGTAGTGAGTGGAGTTAATGCAGGAGGCTGGGGGCAGGTGGCTGTGGCTCTCTTTGGGTTGCTCATTGTCAGGCTATGTCTGCTGCCTGGGTAACCCCGCTCTGGTGCTTCGGGGTGGGTGTAAGTTTGGTGATAATCACCAGAGCTCAGTACAGCTACTCCCATGTTTCCATGTTAAACATGCTTTCATTCCCCAGGGTCTGAGTTACCTGGACGTTCTTCACTGGATTCAGCAGTTAAAGGGCAAAACCCAGAGAGTGCAACTCAGTTTTTGCTGATGTATTAAATTCTCTCCGTATGGCACAAAGGGTATTATTGCTTTCCTAAAAATCCAGGGAGCTGTACTCACCACAGCAAAGCAAATCAGTCTTTCTGCAGAAAGAAGTAAAGAAAAGCAGCATTGGCTGCAACAGCTCTTTCTACCTCCTTTGTCATTTCCAAATTTGAAGAGCAGAAAAGCCCAGGAACCATGTTTTTTCCACTATGAAATATAACCCAGTGCCAGCTGGTGTTTGGTATGGTTGTTTCTCAAAGGAGAAGAAATTGATTTAAATCTTTATAGGTAGAAAAAGAGCTGTTTCTGCCCTATATTTCCCATGCTGAGCTTAAAAATTTTATAGGATGGTACTATCAAACCTGTAATTTTCCTAACAGTCCTTTGAAGGACATACTTATCCTTCCACTTTTGCCCCTCTTTTTTCTTACCCCTCAGAGGATGCTTAGGACAGAAGCTTCACCTGTGCTCAGTAAGGGCTCCATGGCTGTTTGCAGCTTCTGTGTGGAGGAAGGGTGATGAATTTCTACAGGTTTGTGTAACTGAAGGTTAAACAATTTATAACATCAGTTAGAGCCCCTAAATAAATGACTGAACTACCCTGAAGTGCTGCATGATGTGCTCGTGATGTTGTTAAGAGGTTCTACAAGGAGGAGGTGGTAAGTTAGCACTTATGCCTGGTGTGGTGCTTGAGGTAAAAATAAATCTCAAAAGGTTCTCTCCTTGTTTGTTCAGAGTTTGGATAAACTGCAAGACTTGTGAAGTGTTTCAGCAGTTACAAAGTGTTGCTGCTGAAAAACTGGAAATGAGAATTCCCATTTCAGTTTCCCCACAGTGGGCACATCCGATTATAGTGGGTTTGTTTCTGTTTTGTTTTCTCAATTAGTTTCATATCAGTTACTTCATTATTTGATACTTTAATAATTCATTTTGCCTTCCTAGTCAAAAGGCCCCAAACTAGTTTCATTAAAATCGTGTTTCTTGCAATACACTTCAATTTAAATGGAACAATTTACTAATTTGTCAGCTCCCAGAGGCTCCTAGACTTACGAAATCCTCCCCCACACCCCATTTTTTTTTTGGGGGGGGGGGGTGTACATTTTCTTTCATTGTCCAGAGGCACTAACATGAAGTTTCTGCTTGTGCTTGCTATTATCCCTGCATCTCTTTCAAAGCAAGCAAGACCACACCTGCATGGGATGCTCAGCTGCTCCAAGTGCAGGCTGAGGACCAGTGACTGAGTTCTTGGGAGCCATCTCAGCACATCCCCTCACATCTCCTGCTCTTGCTATTAAGCTCAACATCTCATTTAGCTCTTAGAATTTTCTTGGTTCTCAGAAAGCCCCTGTGTCTCACATCCATGTGAGAATGGGGTTTATAATGGCTCTTTAAATAGTTCATCACTCAAAATCATCTGCAGAGGGAGGCACAGCAGCTCCAGCCCTCTAGCAGGGTTTGTTCTCTCACTGTATTGCTGACAAGTGACTGATGTTCCCAGGGCTTCACACAGCCCCCAGCTCGCCCTGTGCTGCAAGGGATGTCACTTAATCAGATGATGTCATCAAATAAAACAGAGGAGTTTCACAAAACCTTTCCTCCAGGTGCACACAGAACTCAGAGCTTGGCCACTCTGATGGTCTCTTCTAGGAAGATATTCTCTCTCCTTGTAAAGCAGTTTACAAACATTCTTTTCTTCTACCTACCAGGATGAAGAGAGATATTTCTTTAATAACTGGACTTTATTATATCATCTGTTCCATGGAAGTAGAAATGAAATTCACAATACAAAACTTCTTGGGATGGTAAGAGAGGAAATGAAGCTGTATCAGTCACTGTGGACCAAGAGGAAAAGGCTCCATAAAACCAACATGTTGAGATATTCATTGCAAAGAAACTCTGGAGAATCTGCTTGTGAGCAAACTGTTTGATTTCCACTCCAGAGCTGTGCCATGACCTCATGTTCATGTGAGGAACAGCCAAGTTGAAGAGCACAGATGGAAATGAGAGCCACTGCTCACAGTGCAGACAGCAGCCTGGAGGGGTTAGAGGACAAGGACACAAAATATATTGCTTTTAATGCCCTAACTAGAACTTTTGATATGCTGGATAGCTTTTATACTGTGCTGGCTGCTCTGTCAGAAAGATGGTGGCTTTCGGGAGGCCAGGTAAAGAAGTCTACAGCCCAACAGCAGCTACAGAGTCTGGAGAGTCAAATTAATGGCTACTGCAGCCTTCTCTAGGCACAGAGGAAAAAGGAGCCAGGGTAAAAGCAGAGTAGGAAGCACTGGACTGACCAACACGCTCACTGTGAGAGAAGCAAGGTGCTGGTTTTGGCAGGGAGGTGAGTCTCACTCCATCCAAGTAGAGTTACATGGGGTTGTTGTGTTTGAAACTGATGGAAAGGTGACTTAAATACACCTTGGAGCACAGCTCCTGAGTTCTCCCCTTAGGTGATGTGAGCTGCAACTGTCCAGCCCCTCAGCTGAAGGATGCTGCAAGAGGAAGGACACGCCTGTGTTTTGATCCCTCCCTTTTTCTTCCAGCGCGTTTCAGTCACATCTGCAGAGCCTCTCCACAAACCTGCACCTGCCTGCAGGACCTGTGCAGCTCCAGCTCACCCAGGTTTGAACACGGGTGTCACCACTGAAGGGCTCTGTGGATGCCCTTTCCCAGGTGAGCAGCAGAACACCACTGCAGACAGAACAAAGCTGGTTTGTGTCCCATCTGTCACGGCCTTGGAGCTCCCAGCCCAGCCAGAGCTCGGTAACTTTTTAACCCCTCCTGACTCATCTGCAATTCAGATTTCTCCGGGCTGGCCTGATGGCTCCAAGTCTGCCTCCTATGCTGGGCTGAAAGCCACCATTGTCACACGAAAAATCACACTCTTCTCTCCCTCTCTCCTTTGACAGTATTACAGTGCTTTAACTGAACATAAGGCAATTCTGAGCTGCTCTGAAGCACACACTTCTTTTCGGAGGGCTCCTCTGGGGAAGGCTGACTGAGTGCCTGCTCTTAACACTGAGCTCCTCTTCCCTCCCTCTGCTCCAGCCTGGAAGGCTGGTGAGCTCCAGTTCTTTGGGGCCCCAAGGGTTAATCCAGCCCTCACAAATGCAGTTCAAATACTTATTTTTTCCTTCTCTCACGAAGTCCCTTTGTACTGCAGGAAGGGACTGTATGACATAGTTATGGGTCAATAAAAAGCTGTGAGTTTATCAAGTTTAAATATCAAATCCCAAAAGCTGTGAAAATGGTGAGGATGTGTATTTGCTTGCTGAAGTATTTGCAATATCTGTCAGGAGAAAATTGCTGTCACCAGAAAGGACTTTGCAATTGCCCACAACACTCCAAGTTAAATGGAATTGAAGATTTGTCCTATAAAGACATAAAAAGCAGGGAAGGAAATTTGTTTAATCTCAGATATAACTGCCTCACTTAAAGTCCTTTGGTTGACACACTAATAAAATTTGACCTCTTGAGCTTAAAATACTTTTTTTTTTTCCTTTTGGTGTCACTTGCCACAAGGACAAACCCACCCAAAGCTGTCTGTTCTGGGGTGCTCCCTGTCACTGATGCTTCCTCTCTGGCAAACACAGCCTGGTCTCTGCCAAAACACTGCTCAAGGAACATTTATCCTCTTGGTAAGGATGGGAGTATTTTCCCAAGCATCCCTCACTCTTCCCCCTTGTCTGCATACATATTATGCAGGTTAAAATTCCCACTGAAGAGCTCATTTCCTAAGGACTCAGTCCTCCAGGGAACGCTCCCATATCCCATTGAGGAAGCTTCCCAAGCATGTCTGTCCCTTGGGAGGAGTCTCCTATGCCTGAAAAAAAGCAGATAAAGAGCCAGACTCTGCTGGGGGGCATGTGGGGATGAAAAGAGCATCGCCAGCCACTTCTGGAACAAGCAATTTCTAAATAAATACAAAGAGGATTTATTTTTCTTGAGGGTAGTAAAATACAGAAACAAAATGCTCAGAGGTTGTGGCATTTCCATCCTTGGGATATTGAACACTGAACCTCTAGAGGTCTACTCCAGATGTATTTCTGCAAATCTGTTCCACAGCTCTACCTGATGCCTCACAGCAAAGAAAGCTGCACAGTAACAAGAGGAGACCATGTCTGCTTGACTTCCAACATATCCATAACCGATGAAATGTCTTTGCTATTAGACATGTCCTTCTTTTACCTTTAAATAACTGCTTTATCAGAACACGTTTTCTACAAAACACAAGTTTGTACTATGGATGTTTTGCTTCTGCAAGCAACTAAGTGACAACATGCAAAGGTATTTTTTTTTCCCTGAATACAGAGGATAGGATCAAATGGACACTTAAGTATTACAGCTTTCCACTAAGAGAAAAGCATGTTCATAACAGCACTGCTGTATCAGAATACTCCATCAAACCCTTTCCCTATCACTAATCACATGCACAGTAACATCTGTGCAGGCCAGTTGGCTCTGGACAGCTCCTGTGGTTCTTTAAAGACTACTGCCTGGCAGGTTGTGTTTTTCGTTCCAATTGAAAGGTTAATCAAGTAAGTCACACTTGTATGTTGGCTAAACAAACACACTGTCTCCACTGATGATGAAACAGATGCATTACCACTCGTGTTTCCCATGGGGTTCATTTGTTCCATGATCACATTTGGTTTTCTTCAAGCTTCTCTATGCAGTATCTGACAGCATTTTGGATACTTTTCATAAGGAAATCTACCTTGCAGATGCTATTGCATTTGTGTCTGAACTCTTTTAAAGTTTCTGGTAAAGGTATTATACATCCTCAACATTGCTTCACTGTGGGAAATGTGGAGGAAGCCAATCCTACAAAAGGTTGAGAACTCTGAGCACAAATGCATTATGGAGTGGAGCAGTCCATGCTGCTGAGGCCAAGACTGACTACACATCCAAACCTCGTTTCCCTCTCCCTCAGCAAGGCTCTCATCCTGCACCAAGCTGTTGTAGCAGGTCTCTTTAGCTTCTAGGACCCAGTCCTGTGAGGTAATGTGCCTTGAGTCTGATTCTGTGCACAACTGAGCTGAGCCCTGACACACGTGTCTCTCTGAAAGCAGCATTTACACTTTATAGGACAACACACCATTGATAAGGCAGGCAGAAATCTTGTTGAATACTCAACAGGTACAAAATACGCATTCCAAGTAAAGTTTTGTGTAGCACAACATTGCCACGTATTCAAAAGCTGCAACAGCTGGTATTTGTTTTAAAGGAAAAGGCACAGGCACTCAAGAACCTTCCTGCAACTTGGTAATGAGAACAATGAAGAAAATCCAAAGCCATACAAAGATTAACACAGATTTAGCTCATTTGACTATTACATTAAGTGGGAAAAAAGGTGCATTTATTTCTCCATTAAAAACAGTATTCATGCAATATATTATGACATTCTTTAGGGTGGGATTAACTTTATTTATCTTCTGTGTTCTAAAGGATTTAGATAACTACTTTGTTGAACTGTTAGAGATGTGTCTCTGCAGGGCTCTTTAAGTCAGGTTCTGTCCCTCCACTGACAGTAAAGGGAGACCAGACTTGCCAGATCCCCATGTCTGAACAATTTAAGTCATTTGCACAACTCATCAACCAACAATGAACTTCCACTGCAGTCCCTCCTTCATTTTTACTATTTTTAAAAGTTGAAGCATAAAATCGCCATCAATTTCTGGCCTTAGATCTCCATGTTACAGACTTTTCCTTAATGTGTCCTGTAAGAGGAACCTGCACTTTGGAGAGCTGAACATCACACCAAGAAAAAACCACAGAACTCTGACAGAAGTAAATGGCATTTGTGAAAAAGCATCATTTCCCCCTATCTGTACCACACTCTTTAACCTTTCATTCACTTCAAACCATGGTGACCAAAGTGCAACATTGTCATTTATCCCATTTTGTCACCTTACCAAAGTCACGCTGGTAGAAATTTCACCATTCCTGTGATCCTCATGGAGCCCCCAATAGCTCCCAAAAGAAAAGCCAAACACAGGAGCAGGTCAGGACATGGATACAGCTGAGGAACCAGAGGCAACAATAAAAGGCAACAGACACAAGCTGACCTCTGTGGGACCTCACTCATCTGGACATTTACTACCACAGGGTTCTTAGAGCAGCAATTTGTCATTCACTAAAGCACTTTGTTCAACTGAGGCATTGGGAGAAAGGCAACAGAATGAGTAAATCCAAGCACCAGCTGGATTCACACTTAAGGCCACAGCACAAAAGATATTTGAAATCAGTAATTTCCCTGACAGGGGAGTACAGATACTCACTTGTCTATACACCACCAGAGCTGAATTGTCTTGCTGATCAGAAAAAAAAAAATAAATGCTTTTAGGATCACTTTTTTATCTACTGAAATCTAAACTGATAAAAATGGTCAAAACAGAGTATTAGAACTGTGTGTGTTTCAGGAAATACAACTGAATATAGATTCGGGAGACTGATTTTTTAATATTTATTTAGTAAAACTCACTATACAAACAAAAAGTTATCACAACAGTGTAATAAGCAGGGTTATAGTTTCTCCTTCCTTCAAGCTGCTTCTCTGTTTCAGTAAAAACACATATATACATTTACAACTATTTCCCTTTAAAGCACTGGGATTCATATATTAAAACATACCTGGTAAAATAAGCTTAAAATAATTTCACATTGCTTGGAAAAAGATTTGAGTAATTTACTCTTACCAGAGTGCCGTTGTTGCACAGTATTCAAAAAAATGAACGACCACTAAAATATAGAGTAAAACATTTAAAAGTACATTTATTTCAATTGTGGGCAAAATATCAATATAAAAGAAAATAGAGTATAAGAAATAAAAATAAAGTACAAAACATTTTCATCTTCAACATCCATAATTTAATAGATAGCAAGCCCTTTTATTTTTACATCCAAATTACACTTTTGGCTGAAGTACCATAATTTATTTTAAAATGCTTAAAAATGGGCTCATCATGATACCTAAAGTGGGCTCTTTTAAAATGGTAGTATAATACAAAACATAGTAAATTATGTTTCAGCATAATAAAATTACACATCCTAAAAAAGATGCAGTTTATTTTTGCTTTCCTGCTTTAAACTGCTCATCATCCCTAGGAAAACAGCTGGAAAACAGCATCCACAGGAAGTTCTAGTTGCTTTGTACAATGGCTGAACAGCTAGATAGAGTGCTCCAAGGATTCCGGAGCAGTAAGGCATTTTACTATCCATCAAGTAAATTTATATGTAAGCTTGTTAAGAAAGAACAACTGTAAGAAATGACAGCTTCTATAAAAAACATGCAAAAAGACAGAGATCTTGCTGGTCCCTCCACTGGGGAGGTCTATAATCAAACAGGGTCTATAATCTTCAGTAAAAAGCTATTTTTCTCATCTGCAACTTGAGCCAAATATTTTCCTTAGTGACAAGTTTTTTTTCCATTGCCTAATAGGCTACTATTTACTAATTTATTTTAATATTTACTAGTTATCCTTTGTGACCACGACAGGTCACAAAACCACTACACCACCCTGCCTCCCTCTTCCCCAGAAGTATTTCCCATCAAAAAGTAATTCCATATTGAATTTAAGCTAGGTTTTTGGGTGTTAAATTACACTCCTATCAAGTAAACACTACATATCCTAAAAAATTACAATTAATTAGTTCCTAACTAAGAAAAACTTTTAGTAAGCCCAAGCAGCAGAATGTCTTTACACAAAAGGATATGATTCATAATCCAGTGTTTGAGTAAGTACTCCAGTCAGGACAAACTCAGCATTGTGGACATCTGGAAATATCAAAATTCATACAGTTCACACCCGACACAGAAATTCTGCCTCATTCTGCAGGTGTCAGGAGGGGCTGTTCTGGACCTTTGTGGCCTTCATGCAAAGATGTGCAGGAGTGTCACCCCACCACTACCAGGGCCCTACAATCAGCCCTGACACCTGACACTGCACAGACCACACTTGTCCATCCATACCTCTGTTAACAATTAGCACTTATTGGGCCTTTACACTAAGGTAAAAATACCTGAAGTGAAAACCCCCAACTCACTTGATGAATACTGAGATGGTGCCCTGGTTTCAATATGGATACAGTTAATTTCTTAGTAGCTGGTACAGGGCTGTGTTTTGAATTTAGGATGAGAAAAATGTTGGTAACACACTGATGTTTCAGCTGTTGTTAAGCAGTGCTTACCCTAAGTCAAGGACTTCTCAGCTTCCCGTGCTCTGCCATCAAACAAGTGCACAAGGAGCCAGGAAGGGGCATGGCCAGGACAGCTGACCCCAACTGGTCACAGAGATATTCCACCCCACAGAACACCATGCCCAGTATATAAACTGGTAGGAATTGGCTGGGAGCCACTGCTCAGGGATGGGCTGGGCACTGGCCAGTGGATGGTGAGCAATTGTGTTATGCATCATTTTATCTCTTGGGTTTTACTCCTTTTTCATTACTATTATTACAATTGTTAATACTAAGCTTGATGTTGTTATTGTCATTAGTATAACAATATATTATCTTATTTCAGTTATTAAAGTCTTTGATCTCAACCCATGAGGTTTACTTTTGTCTTTCACATTTTTGTCTACTTCTCTTCCCCTCCAGTGCTGTGGTGGAGGGAGCCAGGGTGTGGTACTGAATTGCCTTTTGGGCTTAAACCACAGAACACAGGAACTTTTTCCTAAACAGGACTAAAACCCCAAGGACCAGCCTAACCTTTCAAAAATTTATGATGACCTGCCTATAAAATAACTATTAAAAATGTCCAGCAGGCGGCTGTTTCAGATTGTTTGCAGGGTAGTCCATGTATTCCTCTCTTATCTGAACGCTTCAAATGACCTCTCTATTTGTATAGTAATAATTATTGTAAAATAAGAAAAAAAATCAAAATAACAGCTATACTGTTGAAATGACAACAAAAGCTTATACATACCTATGCCTCGAGCAAAATATTCTCGACATAAATGAAGGTCATTTTCACAGGAAATCAATATTATCTCCGGCAAACTCTAAAGGAAAGAAACTAATGGTAAGCTCAGAAGAACATGGTAAGGTATTATCAATAAATTCTAGAAAGCAACACTCAACACACTTTATTCTGCTTATGCTCCATGAGTTTTCGAAAAGAAGGTTGTTTAGATAAGACTTTTCCTCCTGCGCACTCCACAATAGCTTTCATGGTGGAAAGACTGGGACAAATTCCAGGTGTAATGTAAAAATATTTTCCCTAAAAAGAGAAAAGGAAGAGTAAGATAAACCATTATTTTCTTAACTGACTTCTGCAACATATGAAGTTTTAATGGCAAGTGACACTTCTTTTATACAACGGGGCAGGCTTTGTAAGCTGGGGGTGGGTTTATGGACATAGATTCATCAGTTGATGAGTTGTCCTTAATTACTGCCTCCCCCAGAGGGGCAAACCCATAATTTTGATAAATTTGAATAGTTTAGGTATGCCTACTTCCACAGCTGTAAAATAACAACTGCATCTTGGTAAAACACATAAAAACAATGCTCCTTGCTTCTTTGAGCATAGCGGTATCTCAAGTGTTACAGAAGAACTTTCATCTTTTAATTAACACACAATTTATTACTTCCTGACAAAAATTATTCTACTACTTGACTGAGATAGGTGATCAGATCACAAAATAGATTATCTGTTCATCAGCCACAAATAGAAAACCAGAAAACACCTCGCTATTTAGTCTGCAAAATGGAGAGCAAAATGTAGCATTTAGACATAACAGAAGACAGATTCTTATTCATTACAGGTTGAAAAAAAACCTGGTTTAGGTGGTTTACCTCAACAAACAGTCTGTAAATCAATTAGGCTGAAGAATCTTTAGCAACTCAGACCTCCAGACACCTCTCTGCACTGCAATGTAATTTTAACCAGAGGCACGAAAACATCTTGCACCATCCTAGCAAACAGCCTGGTGGAAAGTGCAGTCTCTAAGGAGAATCATCCTACAACTCCCTGAAGGGCAAACTCACTCTTCAGACTCCCATTTTTATGGGCAAGGGCTCTGACTATGAGGCTGGTGTAAAAGAAAAAACAAAGTCCCTTCCATAAGTGGCTTTTGCAAGTAAGAACGTTCTAAATTTTGGGAGGGAACAAATGTCTTGAGCGTGTTTTGTTAACATCTACGGGATCCAGTCATTCAGAGGGCTGACATCCACCCCAATGATGCTTAAGCATAAAGCCAGAAAGAAAATTTACAACAAATGTTTCATGTTATATATCAGTCCCCTCTACTGCTTTTTGCTGTAAAACCCATGGTCCCAATGCTGAAAAAATTAGGTTGAAAAACTCCAAGTGTTTAAATGCTGTGTTAAACTGCATACCTTGAACAGTGGAGCTACTTGTGCTCTCTTTAGAGACTCCTCTAAACTAAAGCAGAAAAGCACCTCAGCTTCAGCATCTCTGAGCACAAAGTTCTGCTCATCTGAAAAAGAAAGACTGATGAGGTGGCACACAAAACACAAATATCCACAGGGCCCAGGATGGAATCTGAGCAGAACATCTGAGTGGCAGAGTGGCTCTGAATGGCAAACACCTACTATAATTTAACATGATTACAATACCCCCTTCCATTGGGCTTCTTACAGTGATGACCCCAAATCACTTGAATTAAACTGTGTTTTACAACTTGCATATCCTAACAACATCACTGTTCTATCAAGTCCCTTTTTCTAAATTACTGGAGAAACTTGCAAATTTTTATTTGATTCTCTGCAAACAAACGAGCAGAACGATCAAGTAGAAGGACTAAGTTTAAAGTAAAATTATTATGATCACTTAAGGGAGCCCAGAAAATGTCTCCAAGTCCTCACACAGTCTTAACAGAAACTACTTCCCATCTGTTTTACTTGTCCTGTTACTCAGCCAATTTTTCATTTTTTATGAGGGATGGAATTTCAGTCTTTATCTTCCCACAAAAGCTATGTCAAACACATTTCTAAATCCAATAACCCTAAGTCTAAAGACCAAACCAAAAAAATTATAGAGAAAAAATTGGTCTTTCCAAGGACAATTCTGACAACTTGCAAGAGACAGTGTAAATACTCTTCCAAAACACAAAAGAAACAATTAAGACAATTTTTGTAAACAATTGCCATATTTTCCATCATTGTAGCAGGTACAAAACAGCCCATTAGCTACAAACCAACCTAATTTCAGTAAATAAGTACTTCCAGTACTTATCACAACAGTTATCCTTAATCCTGACTTTCTTCATCTTCTAGGAGTTTCCATATGAATCAATTTCTCAGTTCACTGATACTGAAGTAAGTAAATTGCCTTCTTAAGATTTATAATAATGTTTGCTGGTTTATTAGTTAATTATCCATAGATTCAAGTCTTTATGATGGTTACCCAGCGATGTTATACATTTTCTTCTTACAAATATATTACAAAAAGCACAAAATAATAATAAATCAAACAATCACCCTTTCAGAAAGAGTGAATGAAAAAATAATGCAGCCACAGGTAAAAATCTACAAAATGGCTACAAGAAATACAATACTTAACAACATCCAGTCATTTAATCACTCTACAGCAAACTTTTAAAGCATGTTTTTCTTTCATTTAAAGGGAATAATCTGTATTAAAACAAATGAAAACTAAATGAAACAAAATGTTCTGCTGAAACAGAACCTGATTTTTTTAAAAAATGCGCATAATTCTTGTGACAGCTTTGCTTAACCATACTAACACAACCTTCAAGTGGAATACAAACTAGCTGCTAATATTATTTAAAAACTTAGCAAATTATTCTTTAAGAGGTGTGAACAATGACAGACTTGCTGGAGAATTAAAATTTCTGCTTTCAAAAGCTGAATTCTTTAGAAAATTGGTAAGAAACACTGAAAATGGAAGACAGAACAACAAAGTATATTTAAATAAGCTTGTCAATGAACATTTATCTTGCCCTAGGAATTAATACTAATTTAACTTACCTACAAATTTCTGGCATTTAAAACATTCTTCTAACCACTCTGGAGTTACTATGTGTTTGACTACAGAAATTGCTGTCAGGAACTTGACAGTTCGGGTCACTTTACTGGCAATTAGATGGGTACATTTCTGGGCAGAGTCTGCTACTTCACCTCCAAGGATATACAGTTTCTGCAAGTTGTACAAAACACAAATCACAATGGAATGGTTGTTAAAAAAGTGGAGGAAAAAAAGAAATTATCATAACATCACCATCAAATAAAAGTAAGCTCCTAATGAAATAATAAATATAGATTTCTGTATTACAGTCATTCCTTTACTAAAACTGATTAATTCTGACAGAATTTACCACCACTGAAAATCCAGGTATTTCCAGACATAAATATCACCTGGCAAGACTGAAAAGTATTCCCTGCTTCTGCAGTTTTTTGATAGTGGGTTGTGCTTTTTTTAAGCAAGGAACTAACTATAAGATACAAATTACATTTTTTTTTCAGTGAAATGGGATATTAAATTTTAATTAAGCAACAATAAGAGTATATAACAATTTTGCTCCTTTCTAGGGAGGGTGTAGTATACACTGTAGCTACAGCAAACTTAACTTTGCTAGACTTTTCTTTAAAGAGAAAAGCATCTCATGAAAAACACTTATTCCACAAGAATTTTTGATGATACTGTGCAATTATTCTCTTTTCCTTAGTTTAAACTAGCTCCTCACAATTGCTATCTTATCAATTAAGCCAGTCATTATCTGAAGGAATGAGTAACACAATGAATTAGCTGGTGAGGCACATCAGATTACCACAGGTGTTAGAGATAGAGTGCCCCCCTCAAAAAAATTTAAAGAATGTAAAAATATTTGGACAGCTTTGTGACTACGCACCCTGGACTTGTGATTAAGACAAACATTTTGCACAAATAAATAAAACCCACACCAATATCTATAAGCACAAACATTTAACAGACTAGGATGATTTTATTACTTGAATCCTCAGGAGTCTTCAAGCAAGAAAGCCTAAGGGGTGCGTTTGAAGGCCTAAGAGGTCTCTGGCAGCCCTGCCCACCCTGCTGCTCTGATAACACACAGGACAGACATGGACAGTGTTCATAGATCTTCTTTACCATGCTCTGATGGTTTGCATGAAGATGACCCATGAAAGTATTATTCAATGACACTGAACCTCTCCACTATTTACTTCCTTCCTGGTATGTGCACACACCCTGTGAACAGTACATTGTACCCCTGTGCAAGGCAAAGGCTGCTGTTTCTATGTTCACCTCAAACACTTCTACCTGTGAGTGCAGAACGTGCAAGATTTCCACTCTGATGTGGAAGAAACACTTTGGGCACACAGGTACAAAGATTACCCCTCCATCTCAAGAAGATGAGAAGTATTCAGGCCCAGCTAGGTATCCAAACTGCAGAGTTTTGATAGCATCAGTGCTGACAGGTTTCCATTCAACTTCACAACCTTTGAGGCTGAAGTTGGCTTTTTTTTTATTTGGGAGCCACAGCTGTTACCAAAACACTTTCTCTATATAATTAACCTGGTACCAACATGACAGAAAATGGGAAGTTCACACTGGAACTTTATGGCATACATTGAAAAACATTTTACGTCCCAAAATATTTAATATCAATCTTCAAATCAATACATAGCAAAGGAAAAAAAACCTCTGAAGTTGAACCACTTTAAAAACAAGTATAGGTGTAACGAAGAAAATATTACGTATTTCTGAGTGCACAAAAGTGCATATTTCTAAGAAATGTAGTGAACTCAAACTAGACCTTATTTACTTCTCATTATCCAAATGTCATAAGTTGTTTACAGTTACATTTTAGTGCAGCTTTATTGGGGCACAGAACAAAACCTCCATAGTAACTTATCTCACACCAGCCATAAGCTTTGTCATCAGCTTTCTTTGAAGCATTTGGCACTACACATAGCAACTCCACTAGAAGAATCTTGTGTCTTATCCAGTACAACCTTCACTATTTTTCTCACCTAAACTTGGTCACGAAATTTGCTGATTTAAAAACAAATGGGGAAAGGGCTTTCTTGCTTTTTAAAGCACTCCTACAGAAAGAAAAAGCAAGTAGCACAGTATTATGAAGTAGTTAACTAAAGGAGAACAGCTAAATAAAACTCATTTCACAGAAATCTACTCTTGGCCATGGCCAGTAAGTATGGGGTTTTTATAAGCTAGATATATGCTAATCAAGTCTTAGCAAACATTCAATGGCAATAAAAAAGTTGTCAGATGTTTCAAAGCAGTTCCCAAGAGATAAGCCTGAAAGTCACCTTAATGTACTGTTGCACTTGCATAGGTTCAAATCCTGTGAAGAGCACCATTGGTGTCAGCTCAGGGGTGAGTTTTTTAGTAGGTGGTGGCAGGTCTTCAATCCTACAAAACACAGGAAATACAGCAGAATGTGATGTTTGGGTCCAAGGCTGTATAACTTTAATTCTGAAATTAGACACGCACACTTTTGCAAGTTTTACCAGTGGAATGACCCAGATGAATAAGAATTAGGCAGAACTTTATCTGAAGAAAAAAATCACCATGCTGAGAACATAACATATCCTCTTCTTTCTGCACTCTCCCAACTCTCTTACTACTTCACTCTTGTAGTTATTTTTTCATTCCTGCCAGCTGTGTAACTGGCAACATCCAAACCCCACTGACAGCTATTTCACTGAGCAGGGCACAGGATGGTGCAGGCTGATGGGCAGCTGACACTTCTGAAGAACAGTCACTTAAGGACTACGGGCATTCACTGCTCACTGTTCTTACCTTGCTCTTTTGGAAGATGGCTGAAGACTGGATTCATTCTGCTTTGGTTTCAAAGGCAACCTCACACCCTGAAATCAGACCAGTTACATGTTTAGATCTGAATTAAGCAGGGAAACCAACTTCTAAGCTGAATTAAACACAAATGAAAATGACACGCTGCTGAATACACGGGGCACCTACTGCTTACACAACAAACACAAGAGCAAAGCTGAGCATCAGCCAAAGCTTCTCCACAAACTTATATAAGTGTTCACCAAATAAAATACTCTGGGACTTTCTTCCTTTATCCACTGATAATTATCAATGGAAAAGTTGATAAATTAAATGAGAAAGAAACTGAAAAGTCTGTTCAGTTCTTAAGTATAGGAAGACTACAATATTCTTCTTGGTGCTAAGTATCATGGAATGGTAATATCCCAGAAAGTACTGTTTTAAACTTAAGGTCCCTAACTACACAAACAGAAGCTGGATAGATAGTCCCACTTCCCCAGTACCATATCAGCCTCTAGAGCATGTGCCCACGGGTGGCTAAATGTAGCTTTTAGGCTCTCCTTGGTCTGAGTAACTCGAAACCACAGCTCTCAGGTTCAGAATTGTGCAACATTGATTCCTTTTTAACCTTCAAACTGACATCTGAAATTTAATGAAAAATGCTAGAGGCAGATGACCAGAAAGACAGGCAGCATTGTTCCAGCCTTGCTGTGAGTATATTCCTTTGGGAGGAACAAGCCACAGGGGTTTGTTCCCTGCTCTCAGGAACAGGCATTTTTATGCTAGACAGCATAAGTAGTATGAGCAGCTGGAAAGAAAAGTGCACACATTCACACTTTGATGGACATTTCAACTATGAAAATGCAAGAAGTAGATGGCATCAAGAGCATCTTACAAGACAGCTGTCCTCAGAAGAGGACCTCGAATCCCAAGACAAATAGAAATGCCTGCTGTGAAGACAGTGAAGCACCTTGTCCTCCCTGACACTTCCACGTGCCCAGCATTTTCTATTACCAAACCATATTCCTGTGTGGGCACCCAGAGGGCAGCTGGACCAGATGGTGTCCAGAAGCCCCTTTCAGTCTAAGTTACAAAATTCCCACTTCACATGGGCAAGAAGAGTCCCCATAAAAATACAGAAGGGAAGGTACTAAATTACCCATCTGACCCCTGGGGTCTCCATTTGCTACACAAGATAAAACATGGACAACCCGATGTGACTGACCCACACAAAGAAGGCACATGTCCATTTCTAAGATCAGCTCAATTGCAGTGTGTTTTGTGGTAACAAATCCAAAACTGAGTTAGTTAAAAGCTATTTTAAATACCAATACTGCATATACTGAATCTTCTCAAGGACTTCTTTATTTTGCAACAGCAGATATTTTCCTTCTTCAGGAAAATATGAAGACCACAAATTTTTAAAAACATGTAATTTTCTAAATGCGAGTTTCCCACAGGCCCACAAAACAATACCACAGGGGTCCACATGAACAATCTTTCTAACTTATGGTCAGGAATACAGTAGTGCCTATTTCTAAAGCTAAAGGGTATTCAAGCAACGGTGCCCTGAATCCCCATCTAAAACATTAGCACAAATTAAGTTTTGAGAGTTACCAAGCATCTCTTTTCTGAACAGTTTACAAAGTGACTGAGATACAACTGATCCAGAACATAAGAGGTGTGGCAAAAAGTTTTTCTGCAATATAAAATGTAATCTGAGAATGACCTGTAGTACCAAAGAACTGAAAGTTCATCAGCCTAAACTGGGATTTACCTACATCAAGATATACTGTGGAAAATTATCAAGTATAAATCTGAAATGGGAAGAAAAATTACAGTACAAAAAACATGAGATAGGTGTGAGAGCTGACAGGGAAACTGCAGCTCTTTCTGAGTATGTGGAAAACTATCTCATGCTTTGAATGGTTCACAGAACACATGACAAAAATTTACTTCTATTGTACTTTTTCAAGGTACAATTTTTCATTGTTAATTTACGCTGATATGTCAGGGTTATCAACGACACTTTTTAATGCATGGTATATTTTAAAATCCTAAAATACATAGCATATATGCCCATCATTTGAATTCTTAGTATTTATCAGAGAAACAATATAAAGAAATTCCATGCTTAACTTACATTATGTATCCTACTTAAAGCTCAATATTATTACCGATTTTGCACGTTCTGTCTTAAGAACCCTTATGTGGTCTCATCTACAGAGTATGAGGTACCGACTTCAAAAGTTCTAAGCCCTTTCTAAAGGTCTGATGTTGAAATTGAAGAGTGAAACACCTAGCCCATGGTGTGTCAATAGCAACCTAATTCTGTATATCCCACTGAAATTCCTTAATTCCGCAAAAGATTCTTTCTCAGATCCCTCAAAATAAAATAGAACATTAGCAGAAAGTACAACCAGGAGCTTCAGCAAAGGAAAGGAGTGACCTTATCAAAATAGCTGCATATATACAATAATTCAACATACCATTAGAAGCTCTGGTGACACCTTTAATGGGACTCTCCAAGCATCTAGGGAATGGAGAACAGAACAAAAATGACACCACTGCCAAGTTATTTACACCTGAGGAGACACGCTCCTACTGATTAAACAGGCCCATAAAAATGCTGCAAAACACAAGATTTTGTGACCGAAACTCCTACCCAGCAGGTTTAGCACGAGGTGCTGGCTGGGAGAGAGGGGGTCCTGGAGGTTGAACACGGTGTAGCGGCTGTGCTGGATCTGCCGCAGCGCCTCGAAGTTCCCCAGCAGGATGTCACAGAGCCACTGCGCGTTCACACACGGGATCCGCCACTCCTTGGCCTTCTCGTACTTCAACCCGCTGGCCCTTGGGAGCAGAGACAAAAATAATTGTTTGTATTGCAAGGAAATCGGTAAAACAGCAATTTCTGATAATAAACCTAAAGTACCACTATTTCTTTATTGGTCTATTATTTGTTTTAACTGTGACAGAGGAGATAGTCTGAAAAATTCTTTTGTTCTACGTGTCAGAATCAGTCAGTCAGAGGAGAATTTCTGATGCAAATGGAATCTTTAGACCTGGATTTAAATTCTCCCTCCTCCAATGTTTTAGAACAACTATTTAAAAAAAGGTATTTTATTTACGGATGATCTAAGAGTTAGCATCATTTAAGAATAACACAAAATAGCAACATCAGAAATTACTTTTCTTTTGCCCATCTTCAGAAGGCCAAATTTACCACATAATAAGGATTATGGTAAATTTGAAACAAGAAACAACTCTTGGGGTTATAGCTGTCCACTGCTTAATTTTGTGGCAAGCTTGCCTCTTTATGTCTTGGAATATCCTTAGACCATTCACAAACAGCCCAGATATCTCTCGACTGTGCAGCCCCACTTAAGCCAGCGTTTGTTGACAGCCACCACCAGGAGCAGAAGTTGAGAAGAGAAATATAGCTCATACCTCTTATGATGTTAAGTCATTTATTCCCTCTGTCCTGGAGGGGGACAGAGCACTGACCTGGGCAAAAGTCGGCGAGGTCAGAGGGAGGGGCTTTCCATCCTGCTGGTTTTATCACAGACAGGGGGAAAGGGGATACCAGGGGTGGAGATGGGACAAACACCCAACCAGATCAGAGCCCAGGCAGCTTGAACCTAAGGTAGACCTGACTCAGTCACATGGCAGGGACCCGGCCGAGGGGGGTCCACCGCAACAAACAACATCATTAAGTTTATTGCTATTGAACTGCAGAATTAATTAAAACTAAAACTTTCATAATGAACCACTCATAGCACCTCACATTCAGAGAGACACCACCTGCCAAGAGGTTGCTGAGAAAGCAAGGACTATGGAGTAAAGCTCTTACTCTTTACAGATGAGAACTGTATTGCTGCGACACAGATAGCCCGTGTATTTGGCACCTGCTAGGTAGGCCATGAGCTTGAGGTCATCTCTGTCACTATCAACAAATCCTGTCACAGAGATTATCTGCAGACAAAGACACAGTTATAAATAACTGAACACTGACAGCACTTACGAAACACTCTCATGGAAAATATTTTTCCATTATTAACTTTTTACATTACAATGAAATGCACAGTGTGGTGTATAAGCATTTAATTAAAGCATGGCTTGTAGGATACAAACAGTACAATTTAAAAGTGATTTGTTTATACATAAAAATTTCACGTTTCTAACAGTGGCTCTGACTGAGGAAGAATCACTTTCATTCTTCTGGTAATCTTTCATTCTTTTTCTTACTTACTGAGACCACAGTTTTATTATGAAAGAGCTCAGAGCTAATTTGCTTCTCACAGGTCTCCCCTCTTCCTTCTGCTGCTATTTATATAGAAGCACAAAAAAAAATGCTTACACTTACTTGCTCTACTCTAAGTACCTGAAAACTGCTCTACTCTGCCATGAACCCAAATAAACTGTGCCAGCTGATCACAGGTGGTGAAATGTAATTCCACATCTCCCACTATTATCTTTACTCTTGACAGGTTTTCATTTCTGCCATTCTCTCCTTTTCTTTAGGAAAAGGCAACAGTAATTTTGTTTGAAAGTGTGTTTATTACATTACATATTACATTTACTACTAACCACTGAGTTCACATGCACGCTGTTATACTCAGATTTTCCTAAATCTGTATTTCTTTTTCTGTCAGTCAGGATAGGCTATTAGCAAGGCCATCATCCCATATGTCTGAATCCAGCACAAAGAAATCCAATGCCAAGACATACTTTGGCATCTTAGTTTATACAGCATAGTGCATTCCAAGATGCCTCTGAATAAACTAAGGTTTATCAACCCAATAAAATTCCAAATCCACACAGCTCCTCATGGCACAGGCAATGGAACTGTGACCTCCTATCTCTGATTAGCAGCACAGGCTTCTTTTTTAGGTATTTGCTAAGCACTGACTCAGCAAAAGAAAAACCCTCAAAAATCCTCTCAGATTGGGTTATGATAAAGGAAGCACATACTGTGCTGATGCTCTGCTGCTATAAACTGTGCAGCCTGGATTGCTGATACCTTGCTATGTGTAAGTCAGGCAATCTTTGCCCCCTCAGTGTCTGAGAGAGTAACTCACAAAGGCAGGTGTTACTCCTCACTACTCTGAACTCAGCAACACTTGCAAAGCACTGAGAAACACCTGGCAGTAGCACTAGATCAACACAGCACCCTAAGATTAACAGAAACTTTTCTTCCAAAGCAAAAGAAACATGTGTTTTGCTCTGAGTAAGCACTTTCTAGCTCTGTTTTAATACTGCTCATGTAAAGAAGCAAGCAATGAAGCAGGCATCCTTTCAAAGTAAGCTTTTTTTTCTTACATGTTGAGAGCATGGCTTTCCTCCGGGGGGAAATGCCACTGGAAAATGAAGGGCTCGATGAGGTGGGACCATCTTCTTCTTCTTCAAGATTGCATTCAGCCAGTGTGCTGTAATACATCTCTTCCTTTCTCTTAAAGCCTAGGAATACAGGCACAAACAGCTTTTAAAACCCAAAATACATGTTTATATTTGTTTACATTACATTATTTTAATTATTTTTATTTTACTTTTTTCTACAAATCAAAGCTTAGATTTTAATTGTTTTTCTCTACTTTTTAGACTCCTCCTTCTCATAGCATCTTCCTTAGTGCTCTCTGTAACAAGTCTACTACGCGTACTATGAAAGTTTGTAGCCCCAAAAAAACACAAATCATAAAAAAACACATAATAGGAAACTTTGTATTTTGTATCTAAGCATGAAGTACACAATGCCAAGCCCTGCCTTTCCAGTGATACAATGAAAGCATGTACCAGTACAGGCTCCCAGCTTACCTGAGCATACATGTTACTGACTTGGCTTTCACAGAGAAGGTGAGTACATCTGCTCGTGAGGGTAGGGTCCACTGTCCCACCATGTGCTTGGATGATCTGGCAAGAGAGCAAACCCAGAACTTCTAGTATGTAACAATTTTTACATTACATTAAGAAACAAAAAATCTGAAATGAAAGTCCACCCTTTAGGACACTGCCACCATTAGCATCACTTCACTGAAGAGTTACCCCCCAAAACCAGGTTTGTTATCTAGCTTAAGAACAATTTTGAAAACAGAAAACAAAATTAAATATGGAGCTTTTCACTGAACAAAAGTCTATTCTTTAGAATAAATGGGAAAAAAACAAAATAAAGATATAGAAACAAAAATAACCCTTCTCATGTTTTTTTATTTTTTGTAGTATAACTATTAAACAATTTTTCATGAACTATTCAATTCTATCTCAGCAATAAACACAAGTGCTGTTAAAAATGTCAACAGCTTACTTGATTATGCAAAATTGTAGGGAAAATTCAACTATAAAATCCATCAGAAGTTTCTGAAGAACATCAAAGTCCTCTTATTTAGGAAAGGATACAATCAGATTTCTCTGAAAAATAGAAGTTGGCAAAAAAATAGAAACACTCTATTCTTCCATCTTATTCACTCAGGTGGATACCTCACAGGCTACTAAATGCCAAAATTATATGCAAAAAAGAATGGTTTTATACAATCAAGTTAAAGATAGACAGCGATGCTATATTACATTTGCTGTACTACAGGTGCCTGATTAAAAGCATAAATAAGTGAGAAACAGTCAAGGCTGCAATTTATTTAGCTCATGTTCTGACTGAACATTTAATTCAACCAGGCTGCACAACTTAAGTATTTTTATTACTTTTTACAGTCAGCAGCAGTTGAGTAATTTTTTTAGGTTGTAACAGAAGAATTACACAAAAGGATGCCTAAAGAAAAGAGAACAGTGCTGAAGTACTTCCTATGTTTTCTTTTAGAATGTAGGGACTATGACATTACGTTACAGTTTTTTTAGAAATACAGCAGAATCTTACCCGTTTCCAGGTCGCTAAGAGCTGCTTGTCAGACATCTGTTCTGGGTAATCAGCAATTGCAAAGACACAGCCCAGGAGGAAATACTCTTCTGGAACTGAAATAGTTTGGTACATAAAGAACAAACAAATTCTTAAATGTCTGAAGAGCTCATCTTAGAACACACTTGCTACACTGACTTCTTCCTATTACCAGGTTATAAACTTCCTAAGCGTACTTCCTTGGAAAAAGTAGGATCTAAAATTTCAAAGCTGAGAGCCTTTAAGGCACAACTCAGCCCAGAGATTTTTTTTGTTATGGGTAGTGTTTTTCCTGGATGAAGAAGGGCTAAAGGGGCAAAAGGAAGGGTCACCAAAAGGAACACATAAGACAACTTCCTCTTCTACAAAGATCAGCTATGAATTGTCAAAACAATCAAAAAGCTTTCAGTTCTACTAGTATGGACAAAATTCAAAGCAATCTGTGACAACTTTCTGGTATCTTCATTAATTTACTAGTATTTCCAGAATTGTAGCTGTGCTTCCAGTTCTCATGCTGTTCGAAAGCTTCCCCCTCCCCCTCTTCCAAAGGAAAAAAAATTTAAAACAATTATGTTATGTATTTACTAACACTGTTCTGAAAGTATAGGTCGTGTGTTTGTGATATCAAGTGTGTATCTGGAAAGAGAGTGTTCTCAGCACTCTCATGCTTTTTAGATTGCTGGATCATCATTAGTTATTTAAGTATTTGCCTTAAAAATCAGTAAAACTAGTTCTGAGCCATGAGTGGCATTTCTTACAACCCCACCCTGTACACACATCATCATCTTTTGATCTTCTACCCCATGTCATGTCCTTAGCTACTTTTTTCCAGGATCAGAAGGCAATAATTACTAACTCTCCACTGCTGGATCATGCCCAAAAAGCGGCTGCTGCTGCAGTTGCTGCTGTTGCTGCTGGTGGTGTTGTGGCTGCTGGGCTGCAACTGGAAGCTGTAGTGCTTGAGGTGTCTGAGTTAAGTGCTGCGCTGCCTGATTCTGCATTTGCTGTTGCTGATGCTGTTGGTGCAGTCGCTGTAAGTGCTGCTGCTGCAGTTGCTGCTGCTGATGTTGCAGCTGTTGCTGTTGCAGCTGTTGCTGTTGCAGGTTCTGCTGCTGCAGCTGTTGTAGCTGCTGCTGTTGCTGCTGCAGCTGTTGCAGCTGTTGTTGCAGCACATGCTGCTGCTGGAACTGGAGCGGCTGCGGAGGGCGGTGCAGCTGCTGCTGCGCATGGAGTGGCTGCTGCGGGAACTGGAGCTGCTGCTGGGAGAACTGGTGCTGCTGATGGACTTGCTGCTGCTGCTGCTGGGGAAACTGGTGAGGCTGCTGCTGCTGGAAAGACTGCTGGGAGATCTGGGGTTGCTGCTGCTGGAGCTGCATAAGTTGCTGAGGTTGAAGGTGTAAAAGAGGATGGTGCTGTTGCTGCTGTGCTTGATGTGACTGCTGCAATAAATGTGTCTCTGGTGTTAGTTTCACTTGACTAAACAGCACCACATTTGGATGTCCCTGTTGGCTATGATTTACTTGCTGTTCTAAACTTTTTGTAGGTGCTGAAAGTGATTGTAATATCTAGAAAACAAAGATTATTTTTGTGACCTTTTAGTTGTCATTTGGTTTTAAAAAAATTTAAAGAACTACTGGGAAAATACAATTCCTAAAAGTAAAGAACTCTATGCCTAAATACCTTGTGAGCTAAATAAAAATCCTTCAATGCTTAATAGCAAAATGAAAAGACAGGATTTACACAGAGATGTGGGGACCTGCATGTGGCTCCTAATAAACAGCAATGAACATTTTAGTATAATTTAAGATTAAAGCCCATCCCTGTATTATTAATAATTTCTTCAACAGCATTATGACTATTAACACTATATAAATAATTACATTGAACAACTGCAATATTAATTTTAAAATCCCATTGGCCCATTAAATTCAGAGCTTAGTTCTATAGTCTTATTATCACTTAAAAATTGCTAATGATGCCTTCATTAATTAGTGCTGTTTGAAACACAGGAATCTTGTTCTTTTGAACCAATTCAGGAATATATAGCTTGTTTTTTAATCTCAATTCCAAAAAACAAAGTAAAACATTGATCTGCTGAGCATTAAGCGTTTCTTGGGGAAAAAAAAAAAAAAACAACAAAACAACCTAACTTCCCTACTTAAGAATACTAGATTTCAGGTTTATATAGAGTGCCAAAGTAATCTGGAATTTAATTTTGTTTTTAGATGTATAACCTACTGTTAAGAGAGAAATCATTTTACACTAAGCAGATACAAGTTAGGAAGTGAATTTTTAAGCATCAGAAAAGGGAAAATTAGGCAAAGTTCTAATAGACTAGGATGAGTTCTACTTATTTATTAAAATATTTTAATATAAACTATGTATTAGAAATGAGAAGGAGCAACAGGAAATTCTAGACTTGCCATTCATAAAGTCTTTTAAACATGAAATCAGCTTTGATGAATCCTACAAAGCTTGTTTCCTTCACCCTCACTACTTCAGCACGCACAGCGTCACCTTCAGCAATGTGCATGTGAGAGAGGAATTAAAGCCCACCACTAGAGCACAAAGCCAATTAACTGTATCCTCTCAACCAGACATCCATCATCTCTCCATCAGAGGTGGCTCAAGTGTTTTCACAATGCACATCAAAACATCTCAGGTGTCACCTAAACAATTCTGATGTGGTTGGTATTGCACACGTGCAACCACGATTATCAATGCACCATGATTATCCATCACTCATGTCTCAGCTGCATCACACTAGAAACACTCAATAACTAAAAATAACACACACAAAAAATGTTTCTGGGGCTCAGTATGAGGAGCTACTCTCCACAATAAGTACCAAAAGCCAAAATTACAGAAGCTTCAGGACATGTATTTCAAAATAAAGGGATAAAATTTTATAAAGTATTCTATGGCTATATTGATGGTGACAGATCTTGCCACTCAGCAGAAATCTGAGGTTCAGACTAAACACTAACTTGCCAACAATGTTCATCAAGACTTGCATTCATCATTCCAGGCACTAAGTAAAAGAGAAGTTATAGAGAGCAAAGTAGAACTGGGATTCCTCCCTCTAGGAAGCAGATTCACAATTCTGAGATGCAAAGCCTTTCTGCCCATGCTGGAACTGGCACAGCAGCCTGAGAAAGTACTTGGTACAGCCCTCGGACACCACAGCCCAGCCCCTACTCCGGCAGATTTTGGTGAACAGAGACAAGCCAAAGCACACGACCACCAAGTGCCCTGTAGGTCTGCAAATACTACTGACAGAGAAATACTTCCACAGGGACACCACTGATGTGTATTTGACAGCACAGTGACTGGGCTGAAGACCACGTGGTGGCCAACTTACCCTGCTGGCCAACTGAGCAAAAGGTTGGCAGTTCTGCTCAGGCCTTGCCCAGAAGTCTCAGCCCTCAAACAATTCAAGGCACTGAGAACAGGAATCTAAGACTCAGATTTAAAATAAAGCCTGTATTTCCATTCCATATTCAAATGTCACAGGGACAGCACTGAACCAACATTTCTGAGTGGCACCACATTCGTGTTTAAGTACTGGCTGAAGTCTATACTACTCAGGCACCTTTCAAAATTTTACCATCAGATGAACATCCAAAGAAAGGCACCAACGCAATTATTTACGTAAAAGAAATGTCTAACATTTACCTACTTTTCTCATACTCCCTTCCTACAAACATCTAAGAATTTCAACGCTGCAGATGCAGCACGCTCACTTGCTTTTAATTGTCTTGCAGAAATATGTTCAACACAAGAGCAGCAATTATTTCAGCTATACAAGTGGCATAAGAAAGTGTAAGTTCAGACTTCTCCATCATAATGTGTATACTACATAACAGCCTAATGATGCCCAGCAGAACAATGCAGTATAGAACTGAACCTACTGTGGGAACAATCAATTTCACAGTTTTATGTGTTTATAACATAAATAATTCCTTGCACTGACTGAGAAGCTTGAAGGATAGGAAACTAGGTTTCCTAAACTAGCAAAATAATTCTAAATTACTGGGTTTTTTTCCCTCTCTTACCAAGAAGTCCTTACTGAATATCTAAACCATGCTATAGTTATACATAGCTTTACTCTTCTAAACATTTTTTCCAAGTGCATTCTTACTTCTGTGAACCTGCTAGAAATTAAGTTACTTATGAAAATATGAATTTGGCCACAATTCTAAATAACAAGGGGATGTTTTAACTTTGGGTATTTTAAAAACCGTAAAAGGAAACTGAACTTCTTGGACACGATAGTTCTTAAGAAAAAGTCCAATAGCTTATAAATTAAAAATCCAACACTTACATGTGCTACATTTGATGGTCTATTAATCTGCTGAATATCAGCACTATTAGTAATATTCCTTAACGTCCGCACGGTTGGACTCCACGTGGCCATCACTTCCTGGCGGTCAGAACTTTGGACACCTTGGACTGAAGCCATGAGGTTGCCTCTCATATCAGGAGGCAAAATGTTACCTGGCACTGGTGGGACATTGGCACACAAATTAATCAACCCGGAGTCTTTCCCTTGAGGCAACCTACGCTTTGCTGCAGATGCCTGTGGGACTTCAGCTGGTGTCCAGTTCAAATTCCTTTCCTGCTTTTCTGGAGAGGAATCGGAAGAATCATCGAACATCAGTTCCCCTTTTGCCTTATCAGCAGTAGTAGATTTTGGTGAAAAAGCTTGATCACCCAAAGGTGATCCTTCTCGAGAAGATGCTGGGCTTGATAATTTTTCATCAGTACTAGCCTCATTTTGTGAATCTTGTTCTTCATTTTCTGCTTCTTCCTCCTCTTCCTCCTCCTCCTCTTCTTCCTCCTCGTATATAATTAAACGAGGATGGTAAGGAGTCTCTTCTTTTTTACTCTTGTCAGATATAGAATCCAGTACCCAGTCTGGGGTCACAATTTTAATGCTGTCCCGTTTATAAGCACATTCATATTTTTCCTGGGGGAAAAAAATAAATATTTAAAGACAAAAAAAATTGCAAATAAGTTCTTTGAGATCAGGGCTAGAGCACGGAGAGGGAGATCACAAGACACTGTCCAACACCAGAGTGATCTTGCCCAGATCCAACAGGACACACTCCACACTACTGTGCAGAACCACAAGTTCCAAGATTAAAACAAAAAATCCCAGATTCTCCACATTTACAATATTAAAGACTCAGAGGTACAACTGCAGAAGACGAATGTCTTCACTTGCAAAATTCTTCTCTCACCCAATCACCAAAAGACTGCAACCCAGCAGCGAGGAACAGCACAGTCAATACTAAAATGCAAGTGATTTTAGGTGGACATTAAGGCAAGTCTAAATACAGTTTATGTTTTGTCCACTATAAAAAAAAATAACATAAAGAAACCCAGCCCCACTAATGAAAAAGCATTTGGGGAAAAAGTCAGAATTTCATAATAAAGTAGAGACAAATATTTAAAAGGTGATCACTGAAAAAAGCATTTCAGCTGGAATACAACTTAAATCTGAAAGCCTCACCGGTTCCTTTACTAATAAATGGAGTAGACACGGAATCTATTAGAATCTAAATAGTGTTCTATTTATCTGAATATACTCTTTGATGGAAACCCCTCACATACATCAAAACAGTACAGAAAAAAAAACTTTCTTTTGAAAATTTGAAACTTATTTTAGGATCTAATATTTATAAATGATTGAACTGGTATTTTCTTTTATGTTTAACAACATAAATTAACAACAAGCACACTCAGAGGAAATTAATTTAGTGATTCTCCAGAGTTATTTCCTACAATGAAAATGTCATTCATACATAATAAAGAGATTTGAGATGAAACCGATTTTATTTGCTGACAAGAGTTTTTATTCTTTCTTTCTGGTGAGAATTATTAACAATCTTGTTTTATCATCCTGTGTCTAGTCAGAGCAATCTCGTAAGGTTTCCTAGTGACAGAATTGTTCTCGTTACAAACTGCTGCAGTTTCCCCTGTAGTGTATGAGAGCAGCAGGACTGGAAGCAAAAAGTAATCATTCCGTAAAATAGTTCCCATTCAGTGACTATGTGCATTAAAATTTTTGTACCCTACGGACAGCAAATGCTAATACCTTTTAAAGTTTCTTGACTGGCAAGCTAAAGACAACATCCTTTGTTCTAAAAATCTTAATATTTAAGCTTTTAAGTAAGTTACTGAAGTATGATTCTTAATGTATTTCATTGCCTCTTATAAACAAAATTTTAGGTAATAAAGCTTATCCAAGTATTAGATTTTATTGTGATGAAAAGGACAACTAGAATGGTGCCCAATACACCCTTCTAAATAGTCCACAGAAGAAAGATCAAACACTTTAAAGAAAAAAAACCAAAATCAACATGCACACATATTCACACCAAAGAGAACCCAGCCCTACAAAGGTTCCTATATTTTAAAGAAAGAAAAGTACTCATCTCCCATAGCCACACTTTCACTTCTCCCAATGCCAGCCCATGTTTTATTCCTCCATTGTTCAATTTTGTCCTTCATGTTTCTCCACTGATTCTGTGTCTGTGGATTTACAAATCACAATCACTAATGACTGTGACATATCAAAATTGGGCTAAGACAAACAAGATAAATAATAAAATTCTTTATTCAAACAAGAATTCAAATTCTAGTGTGCAATTGGACATCTTTGGAATTCATCAGGCTTAAAGCCATGCAGAAAATAAGTACAAACTTGTCAAAGTCACCCCAAGACAAAACTGAATAGCTGCAATGCATAATTTTGCTGAGTTTAGTTGTTAATGAACAGTCTTAAGAATTCTAACTTCAGGGAGATGGAAAATTTTTGATTATTTGAAAGTAAATGAGAACTACAAGAAGAAGAATTGTACATGTAATCAACTCTTACCCCCTTTGGCTCAGGCACAATCAAATGAGTACACTTCTTATTGAGGCTCAGCTGGCAATTCCCTCCATAAAAAGTAATCAAAGCCCACAGCGTACTTCGGTCTTCAGATGAAACCTAAAAGGAAGGCAGAAAAGCCTTTCAGTTCTGTGCACCCAGCTGTCTACAGCTGGAAGAATGTTAGTAATCCACAACAGCCCATTTACAAGGCTGGCTAATGTATTACCTATCACTTTTAAACACCAAATTAACATGAAAGTGAGAGAGAAAAAAGGGTGACAAAGACACATAACAAGAAAAACCACTGAAGAGTAATTTTTAACCTGCACAGAGACAGAGAAAACAAAGAGGAAAAAAAAGTCACAGTACAACAGAAAAACTGGTATCTCTCCTTAAAAAAGCACATAATGCACATTGGAGTAGACTGAAATATGGTTCACTTCTTACCTGAGAGAGACAAGCAGTGACTCCAAAAAAGATTTGACATGACTCTGGAGAAAAGCCATTTACACTGGAAAGCAGGTGTCAAGGATGCAAAATAATTAGATGATAATTTCCTGAGGGACATTAGAAGGAAATTAAACAATCTATGTAGTACTTCTCAGACAATAACAAGTATTTGACCATACAAAAACTTTCATCTTTGAAAGCACATTTTCTGCTTGCAATTTAAGTTGTATGCATCAAGAAAAAAAACTGATGTACAAACTGAATCAGGACACCTGTAATACTATGATTAATTTTTTTAACATTCAAAACCACGAATGACCTGGGAAAGACAGATGGACCATTGGACTTCTGCAACCTCCCTCCCTTTTCCACACTTTCATTTGCTCTTATGTTTAAGATCCCTGCCCATTTGTCAGAAAAAAACAACTACAGAGACAAGTGTACATTGTGCCACAAGTAGACACAGATTTTTTAAATGAAACAAAATTATTTTCCCTGTGATGTTGACAGATCCACCAGCAACACTCAAGTTCTGTGGCCCAGAAGAGACAGCACACAGCAAGCTGATGACAAAGCCCAGAGCAATTTAAAACTTAAGAATTACTGCCATTATCCAGAATACCTCAAGGCGTCCAAGTCTGATGAACATCCTAAATTGCTCTTCATTTCATCCAAGGCAGAAATTCAGTACTGGATCTTTTGTAAGTGTGTATGTGTCTACTCCCTGCCTAAGTACCTACTGCAAGCACATAAAGCAGAAGCAGTCAGTATTTAACTTCTAAGAGGTCCATCAGCTTACCTGGAGCTTGCACTCTCTACAGAACAGGAGTAAAACAGACTCTCTTACAATAGTTACAAGTAGCATAACGATAAAACAAAGAGGGAATACAGCAAAACTCACTTGTTTTCCTGCCAGCAACAAAACTCCAGAAGAACTCTTTTATCTGTACAAGACCTTAGAAAAAATACACCCTCCTCAGTCCTGCTTTTGCTGTGAGAGAAATTGCCAGCCCTCTTTGTGGCATTATAGACAAGGTTTTCACACATGAAACTCTTTTTCCTTCTTCAACAAGTCTGCTTCCAGCTTCATTTTTCTGCTACTTCCCTTCCACTGCAGGTTAGTCAGACTTTGCAAATGTCAGTGGCAGGGCACAGGAGAACTTCCTGCCTTCCTAAGTTCTCCCTGGTGAAAACAACTTCCACTAAGAAACAGACAAAATTACTGTGCTTTTGCATTGTACTAAATCTTCCTATATTAAACTTTACCTTTAGCAACTGAGAGGCAAATGCCCATCAAATAAGCACCGGAACTGGTAAGACAACACATAATCCTGAAGGCTCTTATCAGATCTGTATGTCTAACTGACACAAGATGTTTCTAGGACTTGGTTCTTCAGAAATTCAATGACCACTTGAGTATTACCAAATTAAAACATAAAGACAAAAATGCACAATCTCAAACTTCTGCCTAAACTGGGTCCTAAAGCAATCAACTAGAAAAACTAAGCTATTCCTATTAACAACTGTATTTTTTTCATTATGGCAGTACCTAAATCCATAAGGAAAGGCCAGATGTCATGGCACTACAAGTCATAAAGAGACTGAAACAGGATAAAACAAAGTTAAGACTTAACAACCCATTTTAGTGAGCACAATAAGACTCAGAGTAAAACCTAAACCCACCATGTTCTAAGGACCTGAAGTGGTAGGAAGTCAAAGGTCCAAAGACACATTTATTGCTGACAGGTGTACAAAACATTCTTCCATGCAACTGAAGGACAAGACCCTACTGAGACCAGGCCTTTTCATTCGGGCATTCCAATGTTCCCACAATAAAGACTTCCTGAGCAATAGCCATTGAGGGCTACATTCCCAAATTTATTGCTACAATTTAGTTATGGACTGCATCATTCTGCTGTTTCATGTTTATTTCTCTTCTGGGTATCCAATAACATCAGCTCTTAGAGTAACCTTTTAAAAAACCCTGGTTGCAGATGGAAGACAAATTTTTTAATAGTGCAACTTATTCACGTGAAAGAACGTCAATAATGAAATGTTAGGTTACTTAAACCTG
The DNA here is from genome assembly GCA_020086605.1 of Lanius collurio. Taxonomy (NCBI): domain Eukaryota; kingdom Metazoa; phylum Chordata; class Aves; order Passeriformes; family Laniidae; genus Lanius; species Lanius collurio. The sequence continues at coordinate 3,503,037 of JACBWW010000017.1, read as the reverse complement.
AAAATGTAGTAATTCCAACTGGGTTTTTTGTGAACACTCCTCATGGAAAGAAAAAAGTTTAGAGGTGTGTGACATAAGCAACTAAACACTCTCATCCTGATGATGAAAGGACAATAAACAGATTTGTTATTTCCAGACACAAATAAGCAAGATCACTAGCCTAGACCACACCACAGAAACACAGTGACATGCAAAGGCACACACCTTAAACTACTGGGTATAAAACAGGAATTCTGAATCCCTGAAGCACATTAAGGCCTGAATTCCTAATAGAACACCTGGATTCTTGCACCTACCACCTCTTGTTTTCCATTTGGTAACAGTTGTCCTCTAAGTGCCCATGAGACACAAAATAGGGACAAGAAAACTGAAGACAAAGAAGCTCCAAGCACACTGCAATCTTGGCAGGCAAAACACTTGTGATCATTTGAGAAGTTTAAGCAGTACCTATTTGAAACAGTCATGAATCCTTCAATGGTATCCATGTCAACCTGTTTTCTACAGTTTTTTCAACTTAAAAGGATACGGCAGAAGAGCTCCACAGCGAACAGACAAGATCACCCAGGAAGGCTGAAAAAAACAAAACCCACAAGACATTAAAAACCTTGGTCGACATGAATTACCTTCCAAGTTCATGCTACAGCTAGTTTTAATACATGTTTTCCATCTTTGGAAGTCTTAAGTGTTTCACAGACACTGCACCTAGTCTACAAAAAAGATTTCATTTATTTGCAAGAGTTCGCATAAACACAGCTCAAGGGCTGTGCAGCAACCCCCTTCTCCTGTGCCATTTACAGCATTTATTCATCCTCTCCCTTTCTGCAGCTCTCCTTGCTTGTAAAAAAAATAATTCAGATAATCCCACCCTACACTCATCACCAAGGAGTGAAGAACCATAACCTTACACAGAAGGAGTTTTCTAAAGACAGAACAGTACTGGGTGCTGAGCAGTGATGGCCTCTACCTGACAGTATTCTGGGACAGAAGGGCTCAAAGGGACACAGGGAGGTGGCAGCAAATGAAGGAGATGTAGGACACTGGTCCCAGTGCAGCAGGATAAGGAAGAAGGAGCAGAGTGACATCACATTCAGTATGGAATTACTTTTCCTCAAAGACAAGCAAAAGAATATATTGTGGCAACTGTGTTTGTGCTGTCCCAGTTCTTGTTATTCTCTTTCCCTTATAAGGCAAAATAGAAAAAATAGCTAAAAACATTTAACTTCTAACTCCTTGATCCTCAGGGAAAAAAAAAAAAAGTTTATTTTCCTTCCTTAAGTTTTTATCTTCCTTTTTCCCTATAACCAGCTACTTTTGCCTCTGACTTCCAGTCCCTTAATACTTAGTCTGATCTTGATTACAGATCATGCTGTGATGTTTTCAGGTCAAACTAAGTGACATTAGTGAAAGATCTGCTCTCATCTGGCAAATGAGATGGCAGTTATGAAGCAAATTAAATAATTTAAGTGAGTGGCATTAGAAAGTAGGAACTGCTGTCTGCGACACTGATGTCCCTCCTTCTCGTGAAAATGGCAGCTGTTTCCTTGTTTATGAAGTCAGAATTACACCAAAAAACACTTCAGAAAAAGGAACTAAAAATTAACCAGCACACCCACTATAACCATAAGGGTCCCTAGCCAAGCACCTTTCATTTTTTAGAATTAATTCACAGTTCTACACCATCAGGTGAACTCTCATGACAAAACCTATCAAAATTCTCTACTGCCACCTGTACTTGTATGGAAAAAATAACCCAAAATCATGCACCCAAAGGTATTAGCAGTGAAATTCTAGTGTTATTTCTTCCAGTCTTTCTCAGGACTTGCAGAGTGACAAGTTCACATTTGCAAAGACGAAGTCCATAATTTTTGACTGAAAAAATACCCCACTATTGCAAGGTAGTAACAAAATACTGCTTCTTCAGTGTAAGAAAGTGTGATTCCAGTGTAAGAAAGAAAAAAAACCAAAAAACTAAAAAAACCTTAAAAATTAAAATAAAGAGGAAAAAAAACACTAATTTTCTACAAGTTCCTATAGTCCATAATTAGCATAGTACATATATGCAGAAACCACAAAATCATTTTGCACCTTGCCAATTACATGTGTGTTTTAAAAACCCCCTCAGTAATCTACTACTTATTCTAAATTGAGGTTTTCTGTTGCCAGAAGCTTATAAGAAAGAACCTTCCCATCAGAAATATTTCTGAAATAGAGCTAGCAGGACATCATCTCACAGATGACTGAAAGAAAAATCCAAAATAAAACCCCAGCAAATGCAAGAACTAAAAAATACCCACAACACTGATAGATACAGAGCAACAACAGAAAGTTGAGAACAGAACTGTAACAGAAGTCAAGTGAGGATAAAAGTTTGTGTAACAAGAAGGTAAGACTTTTAAAGACACGTTTTATTTGGTCATCATCCAAGGATGAATATTTTGTTACGATGAAATATCTATGTCAGTACTTCCACAATATCATGGATGAGTCACTCACCTTTACCACAGGGAGATCAAAAACTTCTCGAGATTCTCCAACTTCTGGATTGTCCCCATCTTCTGAAATAATATGCGAGGCCAGTGCATTGTAAGAAACTTCCTTCGCTTTCCCAGCTTTCAGAAGTTGGATAACCTAAAGCCAAAGGAGAACAGGGAGAAGCCAACAATTTTTAGCAACTTTTGTTGGAGAAAACCATTACTGCAAGAAGACACTAACACTGGATGGATGCATTAATATGACCTTCTCTCTTGGCTATCCTCCTGTGGGTGGCCAGCACTTCCCTGAAGTTGCCAAACATATTACATTTAATATCTGACTGCCAAAGGTTTACATCTCTCCTAGATTTTCAGCATTCCATCTGAACATCTACTTTTCAAAATATCTGAGGATGGGGTAGAAGTTGGGGAAATATTAAAGTTTTTCCAAAATAGGTACTCCTTAAAAAACATGAAAATTTTCCCTCAAGCAGGGAAAGAAAGCTCTTTTAAGTGTTTGGTTTTGCATAGGGTAGCTCTGGAAGTTTGAACATACTTAAAAGCAGGAGGTTGAATTCTAAGGACTAAGTGATTTAGCAAAATACAGAAGAAAAAAAAACACAGGTAGGAATCATGATCCCTAAATTTACCTTTAGGAGTTGGAACTGAAGTGCCTCACTCCACTGCTCTGTGCTGAGAGAATGTGAAACACCTCCCAACCACCAAAGCACATCTCACTCCCAGTTTTGCAAGGCCCAAATAGCAGATGCTGCTTTAAGAGTTCATTGTTCTCTCAGCTCTGCTGTAGAGATCTGTGTGATGAATCCAGCCTGGTGCCCCAAAAACCAGGACTTTCATTTGAACAGAGAAGATAACAGAGAAGGTAGTGCGGTACAGAGGGGAGGATGAGAGAAATGTTTTAAAACATACAGTCTAGAGCTCAAAAGTTAAAAATGCCAATTCAGATCATTGTTTAATTTCCCTTTTATTATTCAGAAATAATGATTTAGGACTAAAGTGGTGTGATGTTCATCTTCCAAAACCTGCCAGGGACAGATGCCTATCTCTGCAAACCTGCTGGGGACATTCCCTTCCAATCAGGATGTTCTGCCCACAACAGTGAACAGCAGAGAGCAAGACAATGCATTCATCAAACAAAACATTAATTAATTGGTCCTTAAGTAATTACTCCCTACCCTGTACACTCACCAGGACAAAGAAGCACTGAAAAAGACTCTCTCAAAACACAGCATCAGGCTATTTCATAAAGCATTTCTGCCACGAAGAAAAACAAAACTCACTGAGGAGACAAATTTGGCATTCCCTGACTGAGGTATCTGACTTTAAAACGCCATTAAAAAAAGAACAAAAAATCAACTTTTTTTTTTTTTCTTCAATGGATGAGTATTACCAAAAAATTACCCTAAAAATTGATCATGAGTTTGCTGTTCTTGTCACCACAGTCAGAAACAAGAGTGAACATTTCCATTTTGCACACCAATCCCCTAAATCATAATACATCTTCCTGCATGAAATCCAGTTAACCATAGAGAAACACAGGATGCTATCATTCCAGTGGGAGAAGTTAAATCCAAATAAAGCACTTTTGAAAACAGAAGGTATTTAAGAACAGTCTCAGCACACAAGCTCCTTGTCTCACACAGCTCTCCCTGAGTTGCAATCCCATTCAACTGCTCCTTTAGGGGAAGGCTAAAAAAAGGATTGAACGTCATGAAAACTGAGAACCCAAATCTGACAGCATCAGAAAGAAGCTATAAATAATGTGCTAAAACTATGATTTTTTTTTTTATATCAAAACAATGTTGCACTAAAGAACTTATGCAAAGCATCTGCTTATACAAAAAGTTACAGTGGTTTCATGTAGTAGTTTAAACACTAAAAATATGATACATAACAATTCATTTGATTATTTTATGTGTCATGAAAAAGATTCTTCCTAATTTAGCATATGTCAACTTCAAAACTCCTCTCAGAATACACAACTTCTTCAAATTAAGTAGCACCTGGAAAAGCTGTATTGGCACAATTAAAGAACTCACTTATACTGGAATCAGACATATATCTGTAACTAGAAAATAAAATGCTGAAAAGCCTTAATATGAACACTGTAAAAATACTGCATTTTAGGTATCAGTTTATACCCATTAAATGAAATTTCTTTTGTGGGGGGGAAATAAAAATTTTATCTCTCCCACTAAAATCTGTGTTGGAAGAAACAAGAGGAATAGTTCAAAACTAAGAAGTAAGACAATGGGCATAAAAAAATTAATGAAACTAGATAACCAAAACCCAAATATCCTGTTCAAAGACCTTGTGCTGCATTGCATTGCTTTTTATCTCTTTCTGAAGGAAATACTGATTTTAACTGGTGTTTCCAAAGCCCAATGGTCTGGGTTTACATGTTTGAGGAAAGCAGGAAGAGCATTTATTAAAAGAAAAGGAGTAGCTGACATCTACTCATCAACCTCAGTAAGGTGTGAGCAGCAAAGTGCACCCAATGGAATGGAATGGATTTAAAGTTGAGAGCCAGCCTAATTCTCCATCACTTGAAAAAGAACATGCAGGCACAATTCCAGACTTTTGTTTCCCTTCCAATTTATGCTGCATATGCCTTAATAGGCAGTGGGTATGCAGTCATTCACCTGAATAAATTACTTTTTTTCCCCTTACTCTTGCATTTGTTTTGATCAGTGTGCTCACTTGTGCTACGCCTGTTTTAATATTTACTACAGTAACTGGTTTTCTGTGAAACCATTTGAAAATTTAAGCTTATCAAAGTGTCCTCCTCCCCAGGGAGGAAACTTCTTTGAAAAAAATCAAGCTGGTATCCACTTGTATATGAAGTAGTAAAAAGCATCAGATATAGTTGGAATTTTTATATCAGTAATGGGACAAATTTCGCTCTAAGAATGGTTTGGGTTTGATTTACAATTCCTGCATTCTGTATTAGCTCAAAACACACCTGATAAATGCTCCTTGTACTCAGGTGCTCCAGGGCACCAGAGAGGATGCCCACAGGAGTGGCTGTGCTGCTCTCAGCAAGGATAAGAGTTAATTTATTCTCAGTAGCTGCTACAGTTCTGTGGTTTGGATTCAGAACAGGATAATGTTGATAACATGTTGATGTTTTGGGTTTGGCTAAGTCCTGTTAACCCTAAATCAAGGACTCTTTTTTTTGTGTCTCATGTTCTGCCAGTGAGGAGGTACAAAAAAGGCTGGGAAGGAGCACAGCCTGGGCACGTGACCCAAACTGGCCAAAGGGCTACTCCACACTAAGGAATGTCATGCCCAGGAAATAAACTGGGGGAGTTACCCATAAAAAAGACCGATCTGGGTTCACAAATGAAGTCTGGCATCACACAGCAGATGGTGAGCAATTCTATCGTGCATCACTCGCTTGGAGTTTTCTTTCTTTCCCTTTTTCTTATAATTATTATTTACTATTACATCTTACCTGGCTATCAACTATTAAACCATTGTTATATCTCAACCTACAGGTTTAATTTTTGATTCTCCTCCCCATTCCACTGGGTAGCAGTGGGGGGTGAGAGAGCAGCTGTATTGTGCTTAGTTGCCAGCTGGGCTTAAGCCAGTAAACAGGGTTCTCCCAGGAGCTGGCTCCAAGCTGAGCTGAGCCCAGCTCCTCGCTCTGACCCAGCTCTGCCACCCAACCCAGGCAGAGGAAAATTTAATGTATTGAGTGTGGAGCAAATCAAAGCCCTATGACAATGACTCTGACTGCAAAGAAGAATAAAACTTAACATGAGAAAGAAAATCAGTTTAAGAGAATGCTTGTCTACTTGCTCTATGGGAAAGCTGCTCATTGTCCTTCTATGTCAACACACAACTAAGTACAGGCCTTTCAGGACACTACTTCTATGACAAATAATTTACAAGAGTCCTACAGGATTTTTTGCACTCATACACATAATATTGCTGCTGTAGGGTTTTTTTGCAAGTATGGGAATTTGTTGAGTGCTAAGCAGCGTCAAAAATTTTATGTCTAAATACCTAAATTTTACATCTAAAGACCTGTCTAAAGAAGTTTTCATCTTGCTCTTTAACTGTATTCATCCTAGACTGCATTTCTTTTAGCACAATAGGAATGAAAACCACATGAACAAGACAGCACCTGTGTCTCCAGGTCACTTATAGGCATACGAGGCTCAGTGAGCGCCAGGACAGGAAGCTAAAGGAATCCAACGCTGAACTTAGACCTTACTGCAGCAAATACCAGAGAGGCAAAGACTTCAACTTCAGTGTGAAGCGTGCAGTAACCTGCTTGCAGGGAAGCTGCTGTCCTAAAGCCCGGTACGGTGCACTTCACACACCCGTCTACTTGGACACACCACAAAACTTTGTTTCAACCACCTTCACCCACCACGGGCGTTATTCACTGCAAGGCCACCTGCATTACCCAGGGCGCTGCCCCAGGGCACGGCAGGAGGGCTGGGCGGCCCTTGGCCTAAACCACGCCAGCACCACACCGGGCGGTCCCGGGGCGGTACCAGGGCCGTGCCAAGGCGGGAAGGTCGGTGTGGGAGGGAAGAGCCAGTCCGGCCCCCCATGATGAACCTTCCCCATGGCCTGTCCCTGTGTCTCCGTACGGTACCGGGCACAAGGGAGGGGCCGGGCCTGCGGAGCGCTCGGGTCGGAGGACCAGCGGTCGCTGCTCCCGCTGCCCGCCTGGCCCGGCCCGGCACAGGAAGTCCCTCCGCCCGCTCCTCCTCCACTCAGGCGGCTCCGCCGAGGCCTGCGCGGCGGGGCCGCGGCTCCTATGGCGGCGGCGCTTCTCGCGGGCACGGCCGGGATCGGGACCGGGA
>JACBWW010000017.1:3401137-3470722 GCA_020086605.1 Lanius collurio | reverse complement strand
GGCACTCGGGGCGGCCGGGGACCCCCCGCGCCCGCGGTAGGGCGGCGCTTTCCCCCGTTCCCGGCGCGGGCAGCGCAGCGCCTCCCGCCGCCGCCGCGCCCGCAGCAGCCCGGAGCATCCCGGAGCATCCCCGGCATGGAGAGCCCGCTCAACCTCAGCTGCCCCGCCGATACGACGCCGGACACCGGCAACAGGAGCGGGTCCTCCGCCGGCCCCGAGGGCGGCCAGGCCCATCTCTCCGTCTTCAGCGTGTTCGTCCTCACCCTGTTGGCCATGCTGGTGGTGGCCACGTTCCTCTGGAACGGGCTGGTCCTGGCCACCATCCTCCGCGTGCGCAGTTTCCACCGGGTGCCCCACAACCTGGTGGCCTCCATGGCCATCTCCGACGTGATGGTGGCAGCCCTCGTCATGCCGCTCAGCTTGGTGCACGAGTTGTCGGGGCGGCGGTGGCGGCTGGGCCGGTCGCTCTGCCAGGTGTGGATCTCCTTCGATGTGCTCTGCTGCACTGCCAGCATCTGGAATGTCACGGCCATTGCCCTCGACCGGTACTGGTCCATCACCCGCCACCTGGAGTACACGCTCCGCACCCGGCGCCGCATCTCCAACATCATGATTGCCCTCACCTGGGCACTCTCTGCCTTTATCTCTCTGGCTCCACTGCTCTTTGGTTGGGGAGAGACTTACTCAGAGGACAGTGAAGAGTGTCAAGTCAGCCAGGAGCCTTCCTACACCATCTTCTCCACCTTTGGGGCCTTCTACTTGCCCCTCTGCGTGGTACTCTTTGTGTACTGGAAGATCTACAAGGCTGCCAAGTTTCGAATTGGATCTCACAAGAGTAACTCCATCACCCCCATTACACCAGAAACACTGGAGGTAGGCCAGCTTGGTTATGTTTTGCTGGGGTCAAGCACTGGCAGCAGGCAAGCCTTTGCCAGAAGTGGGGGAAACCTAGGCCAAAAATGTGCAAATGAATAGTGATCCACCAAAGCCCTGTGGACCTTGGAGACTTCCAAGGGAAAGCAGACAGCAAAGCTTGCAAAGCCAGGCTGGTGGCTCCTTTTGAGCCCACAGCTGTAAGCACTCAAGGTGTAGCTAAAGTAACTTTGAGCAGATTGCAAACCTGAGCTCCACATGGGCGAGCAGTGACTCACAGATGTCCCCCCATGGAATGCTGAATCAGTGCTCACCGGTATGAGTAAGGGGTCACCATCCCTCCCATGGGGAGGCAAGGGGAGGGTGGATGGATGGGGTGCTGTGTCTGCTGGGGATGATACCCTGGCAACCAAAGCTGAGGCTTTGGAGGCACTGTGAATTTACCCAGACAGAAAACACACGTGCAGAATGTCCTTGGAAATCTTTCCTAATCGTGACTGCATCGTGTCAGTTCATCCCAGGCATGGTGACTCTGCACTGTAAAGATTTTTTGCCGGGAGGAAGCAAATGTGTGCTAATTTTCTTTCCTCTCCTGCCAAGAGCTCTTAAACTCAATGGGTTTAGAGAAAGCAAGCAGACTTCTGTGCACGGCATGTGGGTGTGTGCCTGTTCTGCTGATCAGATTGTAAGTGGAGAAATAATCTTATTGTGCTGCTGTGTGAGCAACCCCCTGTACCCTCAGTACTTGCTCTAGTTTCTAATCTCACTTAAATTAGTCTCCATCACCCAGAGGAGGTGGTATAGCCACCTTCCCCTCAGTTGGAGTGTGACGTGGATGGCCTGTGTTTCCTCTGGAGCCTTGGCCCTCGCTGCCATTGTTTGGCTCTGTACCTGCTGTGTGGGATCACCTGACTGGAGTACATATGGTGCAACTTGTGTTTGTGTTTGGCAGGTAAAAGAAGCTGCCCAGCAGCCACAGATGGTCTTCACTGTCCGTCACGCCACTGTTACGTTCCAGACGGACGGAGACACGTGGAGAGAGCAGAAGGAAAAGAAAGCAGCCCTCATGGTGGGCATCCTTATTGGGGTCTTCGTGCTCTGCTGGATCCCCTTCTTCATCACAGAGCTCATCAGCCCACTCTGCTCGTACGACATCCCACCCGTTTGGAAGAGCATTTTTCTATGGCTGGGCTATTCAAATTCCTTTTTTAATCCACTCATCTACACTGCTTTCAACAAAAACTACAACAATGCCTTCAGGAACCTATTCTTTAGGCAGCAGTGAGCAGAAAAAGCTTTCCTGCTGCCCCAGGAAGCTGATTTCAAGTGTCAATGTTTCCTACCAAATTCCTGAGGAAGTTCAAGGCCACAGATACCGAGATGATGCTAAAAACGCATCGCCATGGGTCGTATGTCCCAGCAACAGTCCCAGTCCCTCAGCAGGCTCTACATCCCAGCGTCTCAGCTGCTATTTTTCCTACGAGTAGCATGTAAGGGCTTCTCCTGCCAGCAGCCTGGCATCCTCGCTCCAGTGCTCTGCTATATTCCTCCTGCCTCCCCAGTGACACTCTGTCTGGTAGCACCAAAGGTGCAGAGGAGTCCACTGGCAAAGAAACAGTGGTTTGGCCACTGCTGGTGTCTCACAGCATTAATCAGCTTTGTCCCGTGTGCAAAGCTGGGACCCCATAACATCAGGAGGTTTTGTGATTACATATGAGAGTAGGTATTTTATGGCTTGGCTGAAAGCGTGGTATGTCTTGTCTTTCACTGGTGAAGACTGCAAAGTGTTTTTGGGGAATAAAACCCTTGGTAAGGTTTAAGTGAAGGCTACAAGTACCAAGCCTTTTCTCACATACTTTATGAACAACAAATTGTGTCTATTTGCTTTTGGATTCCATGTAGCAGGTTTTTTTAAAAGAAAAATACTTGTTGTGAAAGCTTAATGCATGGTGTACCCTGGAATGAGAGAGAATGCATGGGAAACTCGCCTCTCGTTCCTTGACTGCTATGTGTGAGCATCTGCCTCAGACCTTTATGTTCAGAAATACCAGCTGTAAATGCTAATCTTCGTGCTTGTTGTTTCCATTTTAAAACATAAATGTATTTTGAGCAGCTGTGGGCAGGTTTCCTGTAGTTTCAAGGGATGCAAGGGGTGTATTTCAAGTTGCTTGTCAATGAGGAACTGTGTTTTACTGTTTCTGAGTGCAATCCAGAACTTGAAACCAAAGCAAAGACCCCACTTTGTTTCCATGAGCACTGGGTTGCAGGCAGAGGGCAGTTAATGACAGGTGATGTTTCTTTCTGGAGGCATAATCAAACCATGGAGCTTCTCTTCTGCAAGGACCAGACTTGAATATTTCTTTTTCTGCCCACCTGTCCTTTTCTGCCTGCCCCTCCAAGGCTCCATCCTGCATGGTTGTTACTGCTCTGTTGCCTCCCTGCCTTTCCACATTGCCAACTTAATTGTAGTTGGTATTTCACTCCTAGAATTAGAGTTTCACACTTCATACTGCGCTGCTGAAAGACTGGCAAGTCTGCAGATAAAGGAAAGGATTCATTTGAACTTAGTTCTGGGGCAGCCACTGAAATCAGACTGGAACTGAAATGGTGGAAAAAAAGACAAGATGGAAATCAGAACGACCTGATTTCATGTCAGATATCTCAAGAAGAGATAAAATGGTAAGATGTCAATTAATCATGGTAAAGCTCACTGAGGGTGGGTAGTATTAATTTTTTATCTTAGTAGACCGTGAGACATCAGATGTTAAAATTGTCACTGGTCCTTTAAACCAGTCAAGAAAATCCTTGCAGAGCGGGCAATAAAAGCCCTTTTTCTTTTGCTGTCTCTGGACAGGTGAAAATGGAAGCAGAGGTCAAGGTGTTCTTGAAGTGTTGCAGCACTTTCAGGACCAGTTAGACAAATATCCATCAGCAGTGATGTGGACATAGTCAATCCTGCCTTGTGGCAAGAGGAGAAGTAGGATGGCCCTTGAGATCTTCCTTAACACTATCTTATGAAAGTCTGTTAGAAATACTAGGTAAAAATCTGCTCTCATTGAAAGCAATGGACAATTTTTCAGTGATTTCAAATGAATCTGATTTTTATGTGGCATGTCTTGTCTCGTAAAAGCATAGTTTTCATGTTAGTTAATTCAAGGAAAAGATGGGTGGGATGTGAGTAATCTTCTAACTTCTGTGAAAGAGGCTCTGACCTGCCCTAACCATGTGCCAATCTTTAAAACTAGTAAAGAGCATTTTCTTTTTTGTTACATATTTTAAAATATTACTAGTGAGATCTCTGATGTATCAAAAATTGTAATAAACTCTTGAGCTGCTTTTTTTTTGTTGAGTATGTAAAGGCTGTGCTGCTTTCTCTGGACAGTCCATAACTGATGCTGAGTTGTTCCATTTGGGAATTGCTGCTTTTGTTGTGCCAAGGGTTGTTTAGCCAAAAATGACTTGGAAAAAATGCTTCCTTGGTTCAAGCCAGAACTTCAGTAAAGCTTGATGGTGCCTGAAAATAGGTGACTGCTTCTTAGGCCCCCAGAGTGACACTTTAAAGCATGGATCACCTGGGAAGTTGGACCTTAGTTCCCCATTTTCACTCCTAACACCATATCTGCACAACCCTCTGTCAGTCCCAGCTGTGTGCATGCCATTTTTATTTGCTTTTTGATGAGTATTGCATATTCTCTGTCTCTGTTGTGTGGGGTCCTTGTGCAGGCTGTGGAATCAGCTGCAAGCTCAAATTAATGTCCACTGTAAGCAGACAAAAGTTAAACTGAGATCAGTGGGAAATTTCCCTACTTTTGCTGCAGTTTGGCGCTGGGGTGAAGCTCCCTTTCATTACACCCTGTGTGTGTTCATGCTGAGCCTTAAACAGTGACAGGGAGACAGGAGATAATTTTAAATTGACACTAGATAGCTCTAATTTGCCTCTAGTCAGGAATAGTCCACCATCCTGGTGTAAATTACACTCACATTTATTTGACAGGCCACATTTCATACAATCATTTTCTGCAAAAAAAAAACCAGCTTGCGGTTGGTCATAAGATTTGTTCTTTTAAATCTTGACAAAAGTAGCAGCTTTTTAGTTGGACAATTCCTGCAGCTCATACTTGAGACCTAACACCATGGTTAGGTAACGCTTTTTTTCTGAAGATCATTCCTGCAATGCAATATGACCAGGCAGGGAAAATATCATTATTCTGGAGGTTGCACTACAGAATCGTATTGAAACATGCCACAATGATCTCAGCACAGGGAAGTGGCACAAAGAGACCTGGACATCTGATCTGGGCTCCGAGGCTTTTTACAAACCTCTCATTATTCAAACACAGATGCTGAGTGGGCTCCCAGAGATGCAAATCATGTTTGAAGACACAGGCAACCACAGCTTCAAAGGAAGCATCTTGTACCTTCTTGTTCCCATTTATACACAGAATCAGTGGTGTGAAGAGATCTGCCTCACCGAGGCTTTGTGAGGATTAATTACTAAATGTTTATCATGTATCAGGAAGGTGGAACACTCTGGTTTGAATGCCAAGCAGCAATATAAATTGAGCTTCTATTTAATTCCTTGGAAGCACGTTATTACCCATTATTATTGAGTTTTGTATGCAATTTAACAGCCATATAATACTTCCAGAAAAGATTTAACTAACCTGCTCACACTTAAAATTAATTTAGTTCCCTCTCAATGCCCTGACAATTCAATGAACATCTGTATGGGAGCTCAGTAGCCAGGGCAGCGTGTGCTGAATTCTGGCTGCTGCTGAGCCTTGCCTCACGATGCTGAGCGTGGGCTGTCAAGGTTCAAGGAGCAGCAGCTCTCTAGGCAGTCTGCTCCTAGTTTCTTTTATTTTTTAGGGAGGAGAAGAAAAGGTCACTGAAGAATGCCTGTGGATTACATGATGGGTTGGCTAACCACCTTGCTCCTCCACCCTCAGCCTGCTGACCTTTCTTCTCAATGCGGGCAGGCCCGGCAGGTAACTCCAGGACATGCACCGGCCCTGCGTGGCCAGAGGTGAGCCACACATGACTTCATCCCCTGGTGATTTTATGGGGCTTTTCATATAAATTACTGCTAGGAGACATGTCCTTTACACTGTCAGTGGCAGCTGAAAGTGGGAGTTTCCTGGAAGAAGTTTCAGGTAATTAAAGAAATTTTTCCTGACAAAGGAATTAATGACTCTTCCTTCTGGCAAGCACAGCGGGGAGGTGCAACTTGACAAAGTGTCAAAGAGATTTTTGCAAAGCATTAGTTTGAGCTGCTTTATTCATTGTGTTTTACTCTTGGACCCCTTATTTTACTATCACACATAGAACATCCCCATGAAACTCCAGCAAAGCCATGGTGAACATGATACAGGCACCACGAATGCTCCATGTAAGAACACATCCGTGGCAAAATTAACATCCCCACTGTGATACACCTTGGCTGAAAATGATGACACTGCCACCATTTCATCAAATGTAAGACATGGCAGAGAGTTCTTTAAATCCTCGTTATTTTTAGTTACACTGAGGTGCTGAGGAAGTTGCAAAAGACTGGAAGAGAGCTGGAGCTGTGCCAGTATTTTAAAAAAGTGAATTTGGAGAGCCAAGTATTTCTAAGACAAATGCTGTCACTGATTTACAGCTTAAAATTGATCCTGGGGAAAAAAAGTGGAGGAGCTGATATAGGACTCAGTGAATAAAAAATTACAGGAAATAAATATAATTAAAATAAATCACATTGATGTCTTTGATTGCAGTGCATGGTTCACTGCTGATAGTGATATATAGAATACACTCAATAATGAATCTGGCTTGACAACACTTAATGCCTCCATTAAAAATTGAAGAAGAAACCAATATGAGGTTTAACTGTCCAATAATTGCTATTGACTTATGGACTGGGAAAGGTGTAAATACAGAAAATAAGGTCACTTCTAAAGAGAAACGAGGATGAAAACTGGTTGGGAGCATTTCAGCCTGGTGTGAGGGGAAGGCACGTGTCCAGGAGCAGCGGGATGGGGCCCTGGTTGCAGGAGGAGAGACAAGGCTGTGATGGGATGTATCAGGAGCTGAACATATGGGACTTTTCAGCATTTCAGGAACAAGCAGGCTTACTTCTTGCCTGTGCATGGGCTATGTCCAGCTGTGGGTTTTATTCTGGTCACTGGAAGAGAGGCTGAGATTTCAGTTCATCGCCTTTTTACTCTTCCCTCCTCCTCGGCACTGCCAGGCAGTGATCCTCATCAGCATTGCCATTCTGTGTCATTTCCCATGCTGGCCAAGTCAAATACCGTCTGTAATCATCCTCAAAAGCAAGACAGATGGGCCCTTTCCCTGCATCCTGCAGGGCAGTGTTGTTGTTCCTCTGTCTCTTTCAGCAGTGGGAGCTTCTGCAATGCTGATGCCCCACAGCTGCTGGTGGATGGGACCAAAGAGGGCTGGGTGCAGTTCCAGGGGTTATTCATGGAGCAGGCACTGCCCCATCACTGCTCTCTGACAGGAACTAGGATGTGGAAAGATAAAACTGGAGCTATACACTCTCCCTGGTTTTCTGCTGGAGCCACTCCCAGCATAACATTTCCTAATCCTGCTTCTATTCCCCTCCCTGCTTCTGGTGAGACCAAAGCTGGCCAGGCAGCCCCTGCCACAGATCTGGTCATCTCTGCAGGAAGGACAAAGAGATGGGTAAAACCTTTCTGAGGAAAAAATTCCCCAGCCCTGACTGCCTTCCCAGGAGAGGACACAAAGTCTGCATGGCTGAGGGACCCCCTCTGCCCTGTTCATTCCCTTCCCTCTGGTAGCTGCAGAGGATGGACACCTCTGTATCATTCCAAACTGACTGCTGCTCACCAGGTCCTGAGTCTGTGCAAGTGTTGGGCTGAAACTTTGCATTTTTCATCAGTTCAGGGCTGCAGCCTGAGGTCAGTTCTTCTTCCTTGTGCCTTTCCATTACCAACTCCTGGTTAAGCACAGGTCCCACCAGCCTCAGCTGCTGGTACAGAGGAGGGCAGTCTTTCAAAATTAGCATCTTTGTTGGGGAAGATCTCCTTGTAAATGGGTTCAAGATGCCAAACAAGTAGCTGAGGTGCCAAAAAACTCCAAGATCTGCTTCTTCTTGCCCAAGCTACTGTGAATCAATATTTGGCTCATCTGGCTCTTCACAAGACACCTGGTTGGGCAGTCCCAAAGCTTAAACCATATCCAGTCAGGTTCACCTTACTAAGGTCCATCACATGTCACAGCTTTTTAACTGCTCTCATGTGGTGCTGTTCTGGAGCTATGGATATCAGGAGAATGTTCACTCATTGGTCAGGGTGCTGCCTCTGTAACACCTCCCTGGCATGGCACAGCTGGACCAAACAGGGCTGTTTCCAACCCAAAAGAGCCTGTGTCACATGGACCATGGTGAAAATTGATGCAATCATCTTGCAACCCTCTAGATATGCTCACAGCCTGACATCCTGCCCCACAAGCTACCTGTGCTGCTGTCGGGCAGATTTTGGAGGGGAAGAGCAGAACCTGTGGTCACGTATTTTCACAGTTTGAGTGCAGACCTGCCTTTGAGGAGGGGGGAGGGATAATTTTGATGTGTTGCCAAATGGCTCTTTCGGTGGGCACCGGAGCATATGGAGCCTCTCGCACAATTGCCTGGGAGCTGCAGGTCTGTGATGTTTTTTCTCTCCTCAGCTGCTCACCTGACGCCAAAGTTTCCAGGTGCATTAAGGCAGGATGCTCCCGCCGTGCGCCTTGGACCTTCCACCTGCCCATCACAGTGCTGGGGTGAATATTAAACAGACAGCAGATGCGAAGTGCAAGTACACTTGCTGGCACAAGGGGTTACTCAATATCTGGAATTTGAATGGAAAAAGAAACTGAGAGCCCATGGTATTAAGCAATTAAGCTTTTCTGAGACTTTTGAAAAGGAGGCAGGTAGATGCTGAGGAGAGATGATGCTGCACACAGCCACGCTCCTCTGCTTCCTGCAGCTTTGCAGCATCAACCTCAGCCTGACAGGGGATTTCAGAGCACACTACCCTGACTAAAGCCCTCGGGCTGCTTTATAAGCTCTTGATAGTTGCCAACCAAAATGAGTGTCAGGGCTGTTTCTTATTAAAATGAGCATTTAGGGCTTCCGGAGAACACTGTAAGTAGCATAAACCCTATAAATTCTTTCTGAAACCATCAAATTGGCCAATGTTTGCATGCAGAACATGCCAAATAACGTTTAATTGAAACTTATTTGACAGGAAATCTGCTGCTGGTTATCAGATCAGCTTCTCCACCACTGTTACTCACACATCTCCAAGACAGCATGTACCCACTACAGCACCTTCCCCTGGTGATTCCACACGTGACTGTCCTGCAGGGGGTTGTGTCCTCGATTTTCTAGCATGAGGTGCAAGGCAGCACCTCCTGTCCCTGGTCACCTGGCCTTCAGGGTACCCTGGATGTGGACATGGTATGGCTGGCTGTGGAGCAGCTGGGCTGTTTTTCAGACCCCAATTCCTCATCCTTCTGTCTGGCAGCCCCAGCTGAGGCAGCTCCCACTCCACCTCACTTCTGCTTCCCTTCTTGCTCTTGGGAGTGCCCCAAGGAGATCTTCAGTGGCTTGGTGGAGTCTGGGATGGAGCTCTGTAGAGCCGTGTTGGTGCCCCCAGAGTCAGGGCTGCTCCTCTAGGACTCATGGAGAAGGTAATCACCTCATAAACTGAGCGAGTCATGAAGCCCCAGATCAAATGGGGTGATAAAACGCTGGTGTGTTGCTCTGGTATCCCTCTGAAATGCCGCTTTTGCAGTGGGTTTGGGCACTTCAAAACCGTAAAGTAGGCATGACCCTCACTGAGGGGGATGCTGAGGGAAAAAGGGAATTGTCTCAGCCCCAGTCTCTCCATCGCTGTTAATGGGAGAGGCATTTATTTCTTTTAGTACGGAGGGGCTCCCATACCCCCTGTGCAGCCACCCGGCCTCGGGGACACCGAGGCGATGGACAGCGCTCGGACCTGCCCGTGGGCACCTGCACAAGCCCCGAGCCCGCTGGAGAGACAAGAGGTGGCTCTGGAGGCACAGCAGAAGGGCGAGCAGAGAGCGCCTGGCTCTGTCCCGCAGGACGGGAGCCGGGGCCGCCGGGGCCGCCGGAGCTGCGGGCGACACACAGAGCGCTCTGCCCGCAGCTCCGCCAGCCCTGGCAGCAGGACAGCCGGGTCACTCTGCCCCTCGCAGCGGCGAGGGCACGTAAAAAGCACCATCTGGCCCGCTCACCTTCCCTCTCCTCCGTGGCAAGATCAGTCCTTTCGGCGAGACGTGAGCTGAGCGTGCTCGGATCTGCTCCAGGGTGGCAGCGCAGGGCAGAAAGAGACTCAGCGCGGCTCTCTTCCTTCTGCCAGCTGCCATGCAGGGGGGAAACTGAGCAACAGCCCTTTCACTGCTCCCTGATGTAGTCCTGGGAGATGACGGGATGCTTAGAGGTTTGGGTTTTTTTAATTGTTATCTGAATGGTAATGAAGCACCTAAATAACCTGGATAATGCAAACTTTAGTGCTGACAGCGTAAGGGAGGGAAAGATGCACTCTGTCGCTGGGCAAGTCCCCTCCAGCTTTGTGAGATGTCTCAATACTGTGCAAAATGAGCAGCGTGTTCATGTTGTTCAGCATTTGGATGCTGACTTCATACTGCCCCTGGTAAATGGAAAACATCTTCCTCGCTTACCATGTACAGCTGCTACCACAGCCCTCTAAACCAGACCAGTGGTCACACGCCTGACAGAGTTCTGGAATTGTTTGGACAATACTGCCAGGTATATGGTGTGACTCTTGGGGCTGGTTCTTTGTGAGGCCAGGAGTTGGACTCGATGATCCTTGTGGGTCCCTTCCAACTCACCGTATTCTGTAGTTTTGTAAAATCCACTGGCCTCCTTCTTGTCCTCCTTCTGATTGCCCTGAATTTTGAGATGCTGCAGATTCCCAGACTCCTTTGGTTATCCAACTTTACACCCTCTAACACTCCTACTCCTCACAAAGGCACAGATGCCCAGCCTGGCTCTGGCTGCTGGAGTCCCAAGTGAGGAGTATCTGCAACAAGTAGACCTGAAAACCAGAATTACCCACATTGTAGGATGATGTTATTTCTGAAGAGTGGCTAGTTTATTTTATGGGGGCAGGATGCAACTTTTTAATGAACAAATGTCCTTAGGAGACCTTATAGACCCAGGTGAGTGTGGCAACCTTTTTTGCCCTCTGCCCTCCAAGCAGAGCAGCACAGAAGACATGTGGGCACATACACACAGGAATTTCCCAGATTAATTGCTTTGGGTTTTACCACCAAGCCTAAAGCACTGCATACCTAAATACACCAGGAAAAAGTGTTCTCTTTTGGCACAATGAGCAGCCCACACACACTGGAAAATATCAACACAAACAAACACTTTTTCTAAAAAACACACACACACAGAACCACATGTGCCCTTCTTTTTAGAATGATAGACTCATAGGATGGTTTGGGTTGCAAGAGACCTTAAGGATCATCTAGTTCCAATCCCCCTGCCACTGGCAGGGACATCTTCCACTCTGCCCCATCCAGTCTGGCTTTGAAAATCTCCAGGGATGGGGAAGTGGTCACACTGCATCCACCATTTCAGCTGGGTTTTGCTTATTTTGCTCTTGACTAGAAAGTCTGAATGAATGTGTGAAGGACAAAAAACCTCTCTCAGCAAAATGTTAGTTACTAAAGCCTCTCTCTGATCAAGGATAAATGGAAAGGTGAATCAAATGTAAACTGATTTTGACCACAGAAAATTCTGATAGCTTGTTGAATTTTTCTATACCATCAATTATATGTGGTTTGAGCAGATAAACCATTTCCTGAGCTCTTCCTGGAGGGGATTAGCAGAATATTTTGATCCCTCAGGAGTGAGTGCTATTTTATTAATCATTATGCATGAAGGGTTGATGTAATAGACAGAGGCTGCTACAAACAGAGTTAAGAAATGGGACCAAAAGTTCACAGAGTGGCTGAGGTTGGCTGGAGGCCACCTGGTTCACCCCTGTGCTCAAGCTGGGCCACCTAGAGCTGGTTGCCCAGGACCATGTCCAGATGGCTTTTGGGTGTCTCCAAGGATGGAGACTGCACAACCTCCCCCGGGCAACCTGTTCAAGTGCTCAGACAGCCTCAACAAAAACTGATGTTCAGAGAGAGCTACCTGTGTTTGCATTTGTCCCTATTGCCTCTGACCCTGTCACTGGGTACCACTGGACCTTTTTGAAAGGTCTTTAGCTTTAGACTAAGAGGACAGAAATCTTGCAGGGGCTTCATTCATTTGGACTGCAACGTGACAGATAGTTTTATTTCTTCACTTTCATATCCTCTCCTGCAATTAAATGAAGTGTATTGTTCCAGTGTCTGATTGCATGTGGGAGGCAGGGATGTAGTCTGTACTCTGACTTACAGTGTTCTAGGAATTAATGAAAAAATTTTCTATTTTTTTTTAAATAGAGAAAAAAATGTTATTGCCTCCTTTTTCTTACTGCCTTCAGGGATCATCAGGAGAATTCTTGTAGCTACATGTCTCACAAGTATTTAAAGTAGTAAAACATGTAATAGCCTCTTTTTCCTTCTTCTTTTTCTTCCTTTAGAAAAAAAACCTGTGAGTTGCATGGAAGTTGTGGAAGTTGTTTGGTGATGTGTGGGTGTTTTAGGTGTGTGTCAAACTTGCCGGGGGAAAGATAATGAAGAATAAAGTTTTGCCTGCAACTTAAACATCTCTCTTCCAGTCACTCATTTGACTGGCATTTCGGGGAAAAGACAGTGGTTTGAGGATTAGAGAGGCCAGGAGTGAGGAGGTGAGAGACAGTGGTGTTCAGCTGTGGCTGATGTTGCAGCACATCTCTGAAGCTCCTAAGGCTCCTCTGTCTGGGCACACGACAAGCTGCCAGTTTGCCACTCTGTGCTCAGACTCCTCTTGCCCCACATGCCTTGTGGGGCTCAAAAACACCCAACCAACACCATGCACTGTCAAGGAGGCAGCCCCATGTGCCTGGCAGCTGTGGGGCACCTTTGCTAACAGTTGTGTGGGTCTTGTGTTGGCTCCTGGAAGTGAAGGCTGATCGTGTGAGACAGGAAGAGGTTTTTTTGCTGTTCTTGTTGCTTGATGCTTCTCCTTGAGACAGTTAAAGTGGGATTTGCAAGGAGGCAGATCCCAGGTTTGTGAGCAGGGGTTATCACTTGAGGATAATCCAGCATATCTTCTGCATGAGAAAGCACTCCCTGAACCTCTTAGCAAGGGGGTCTGGGAAATACAAGCATCTCTTCATTTAAAATGAGACTTAGATGACCTAAACCGTGGTTGTGAGAAAAGCTCAAGAATTAATTTTGTGGGTTTCTTTTTATCTGATGAAATGAGAGAGAGTACAGTGAGGCTTTCTCCTTTAGCCCAGTATCCTGGTAGCCAAATACCTCGTGGGAGTGGTTCATAAAATCCATGGACAATAGCAGATCTACTACAGCTACATCCCCAGAAAATTGGGAAATGTATGTTTTTTAATAGGTGACATACTGTTTCTTTGACTACTGGCCATTCTTTGTAATTAAGAACATGAATATCCAACGGCAAAAATTTTGATGCTGTTTCAGGTGCAGGCTCCTGTGGTGTCCACAGGAAATCACTCTTTTTCAGTTGGGTATTACATACCAAAATCTTTACCATTGGTAACTGTAAGTGTCACATGTATTTTCAATCCTGGAGACAAAACATCAGGCTGAATTTCTAACCCACGGTTTCATGCCAAAAGCACCCACCCTGAATATGCCACAGCCACTGCTTTCTAGCTCTACAATACTCAGTAGAAATGGAAGTTGGATTTGCCAGATGAATTTTTGAGTATCTGCTCAAGAAGTGAAGCATGGGTGCACCCAGGTCAGGGGTGGGAACTGTGCTTCAAAACATGCCTGTTATTGATGAGTTTTAAACAGGTCACATGTGGTTCTTACTTGGCTTTTCAAAATCCTTCAGGCAAACAGCAAGGAGTCACCACCCAGATAAGTGTTGCTCTGTTGGTAGCACTCTGCATTTCCTAATTTCTGTCAGGTTATTCCCAAGCAATTCTGCACTGCAAAAAGGTAGAAGGTGCCTGGCTGCAGCAAGGACCATCTCATTGCCCATACTGTGGTCTGAAAGCGTGACTCTGTCCTTTGGCTTGGTGCTGTTCTCGTGGTGCAGCCCTGCCTTTGCCTGTCCGTAGGCTCCATGTGGGTCCCCACTCCAACCCTGACCCACCCGGCCTCGCCTCTTGCCTGTCCCCATTCCCATGGAGGTGCCCAACATCACTGAGCTGATGCCGAAGGCTCTTGCTTGGAAATGCTGTTGAAAGAGGGGAGAGGCTGTTTCTCACTTTCCATGAGGTTAATACATGAAATATTTATATGTGGCTTCAAGTGCCAGGTTTCTGACCAAGACTTGCTCTTCAGAAGGTTCCTGGAGGCTCTGCTCTTCCCCTCTGGCCATTGACGTGGGCTGCTTCTCTGAGCTCCCTTCCAGTGCTGCTGAACCAGACATGGATACCCTGGGCAATCCTAGGCACCAGCCCATGTTTAAGCATTGCAGACAGATGCCCAAGGCATGCAGACAGGCAGTGTGGATCTTGCCTTTGATCTGTGCACACACACGCACCATCCTCTTTATCTTTTACTACTTGTTGTAAAATCCTTCCCTCCAAAGGGCTGTGATCCCAGCTCGGGTTTTTTGCTGCTTCCCTGCTGCAGATTCCAAAAGGATTTATGGGAGGTGCGAGATGAAAGAAAGGCTTAGAGGAAGAGCTCTCAGTGCAGACAGTTTCTGGTGAGCAGCGTGGGACTGGCAGTGCTGGAGAACAAAACACTCTTGGCATTTGCAGCTCGGGTTTCCACAAAGGGAGAGCCGGGAGCTCCTGTCCCAGCACTCCCCGTGCTGTAACCTCCCCTCAGTGCTGCCTCAGACCTGTCTCTGAGTCAGGCCAACGGGAAGGGGGCACAGCAGCACCATGTAATGATGTCTTTATGCAAGTGGTGAGTTCCCACTGCCCAAAGCTCTCTGAAGCACATGCTGACAGCAAGCAGCGGTGTCTTGGTTACAGGGCAGGGTAACTTGCAGGGTGTTTTCTGTCCTGTGCTTTGGAAGTTGGAAGTGATGCTCCAGCAAGCTCCTCAGTCTTACAGAATATGAATTGTCCTCTTTTGACTCTCTTACCAGATGACCTTTTGTATTTCTGAAGACAGCTTTTGCACGCTAGCCATGTTGCTCATCTGCAAGGGAGGTGCTGTTTGGCTTTCAAAAAGCACCAAAACAAGAAGAAGTCTCAGCATGGCTGGTCCCACACTCCTACTCAGTGGGCTGCTCTGGGGTCATCATTCTGCATTTTATTATGTACATTTTTTGTAAACCCACTCATCCCAAAAGCCTTTTAAAGTGGGAAAAAGAATACAAATTGAAGGTGGGCAGAAGAAAGAGTGAAGCTGTAAGGGTGGACAAGATTTGCCCTTTGAAACAGAGTGGAGGGGAAGGAACCCATCCCATTTTACAGATTTCAGAGATACAGGAGCAAAAAACATCCCTTGCCATTTTGTAAGTCCAGCTGGAAAAGTGCTGGGACAAGAGAGCAGCCCTGTATGGGCAGTCGGACCAGAGCAGCTTTGCAGCAGGTAAAAACAACTGTGGATGTTGCTTGTGCAAGAACCTTCATTACATCACCTTGGGGCTGAAGTGAAAAGTAAGTCACCATAGCTGAGCAGGCTCACAAAAGAGATTTTCTCTGGAGAAAAATTTGAGAGGTTAAGTGAGTTTGCAGTCGTTTTAGTTAAAATTCTGAGTTCAAGGTTCAGTGCTAAATTTATCTTTGTTGCTGCCCTGAGCTGGTGCTGGGTTTCAGTGGGAAACAAGCTGAAGTCTTGGTATGGAGACAAATCACAGCACATGTGCTGCTGTGGTAGTGTTGAGCTATTTACATATCCTCAAATTGTATGAAGTGGAATCACTTAGTTCACAGTTTCATCCCAGCAAGTAATGCTCAAGTGTAGCACCATGGAGCAGCACATTCCCTGTTTCCTGAGTGCCTGTATTGCTCTCCCTGTGTGTCTCCCACAGTTGTTTGCAGGCCACAAGGTCTGGGTTTGAAGAGATGATTCACTGCTGTGCTGTGATTTGGAAGCCCTGTTTGCATGTCAAGAGATGAGGTGGGTAAAGGAAAAAAATCACCTACTTGAGGATCACTGTGGAGCTTCACGAGGCTCTTGCCATCACTTTCCTGTAGGAAACCACAGATCAGAACTTCTCCCACTGCCTGCTTTCCATCCTATTTCCTCTCTCATGCGGACACTTTGACAGTAGGGACTCGCCGCAGGACCAAAGTGAAATTCAACCACCTACAAAGAAGCTAAATTTTTCCAGGGCAGTTGACTGTGGGAAGAGCTAACCAAGCAGCTTACCATTACTTGGAAGCAAGAATCTGAGATTTTTTCTGAATGATTATGACCAGGAGAAGTAGAAGGCCCAGAGGCTGGTGTACAAAATGAGGTTGGAAACCTATAGTAATGATAATAAGAGGGTGCCTTGATACCAGTAGTCACTTGGAGATCTGGGATTATTTCTCCAGCTTCTGCTTGAGTTCTGAATTTAGCTGTCTCAAATGCTTCAATCCTCCCTCTTCCTCATGTTTAAAAATTCCTGCCCTTGAAGCCAAAATGTGAGATGCTGACATTAATGTTAATGCAGCCTCAGACTCCCAGAAAAAGCCCACAGTAAACCACTCTCTTGATCCAAATGGTCGATGATAGGCACTGAGAAAACTGCTGTGAGACATCCCAGGGTGAACAAGTGCCCACAGGCATGTTAATGGCAGAAGAAAAAAAAAAAAAAAAAAAAAACAACAAACATGTTTCACCAATATTTGGATTTGGTCAGTGCTTGAGCCTGGTATTAAAGACCTGAAGATGGCCAGCATCTCACCTGCCCCTAGAACATCACTTCAAGGCCCAGAGCAAACCCTCCATGGTCCATGAGCTGTTCCTCATCCTGGTAGGAAAGTTACAGAAGTGATGCTAATCTACATCCACATGTCAGAAGTCAGATTGCTGCCAGAATTCAGCTGTGGTTAGGAAAATTAACAGAAAAAATCCAACTCAAAAATTTGGGGATGCTCATTGTGAAGCAGGAGCCAAGGAAACTTGTTTACAGCTCGCTCTCCATTTAGAACAATTAATCACTGAGCCTTGGCTGCACTTCCCAAAAATTACCCAAAGGATGCCTGTCTGGTTGGATTAAGCCAAAATGCCCTGATAGAGTCAGTAAATGCCTGGGATATGGATGAAAACTGTCAGGTCAACTCACTGATTTACACAAAAAAAAAGAGAGAAACTATCTATTGAGTGACTAGGTTTTTTTGCCCCCTAATTACTTTCTCATACCAGGACCGAATTCATAACCAAGGAGGTGTACCTGAGATGCTCTTGAATCTCTCCAGTTGTGGGGTCTTCTCTGGCCATGAAGTCATAAAATGCACTAAGAAATGCACTAAAGATGAAACAAATGAGAGAGGAAAAATGGAGTTTTGGAAAAAGGAACAATTTCTTCAACTGTTCTTTGGAAGAGCTACTCTCCTGAGGAAGCAGCAGCAGGCCTGGCCATAACAATAGACACAAATCTGGACAACACCAGAAAATATGAGTTTTTGTGGGAGACACATCCCCAAGGTGAGTCTACATTTGGAAACTCTCAGCTTTTCCCTGGCCAGGATCTCAGTGAGGGGCACAGGATCTGCAGCTTCTTCTCCAACCATGGATTTTATGCCAGGTTGACCCTCACCTTACCAGCTTGGTCATGGACCTGCCTGGACACTGGGAATGAGCCTGGAGTTCTGGCTGGTGGCCATAATTTTATCTGCATGCAGTGTCTACGTGTCTGGTTCAGACTGCCAGAGGTTGTCACCCCAGTAAGAAAAGAGACAAAAATTATAAATATCTCATTCATCAGATATTAGGTAGATGATATTAGGTAGATATTAGGTAGATATTAGGTAGATATTAGGTAGATATTAGGTTAGACACAGAAGCTGAATTTGATGTGAAAGCAAGAAAGTATCTTGATGTGAAATGGGTTTTTTTGTTTAAATGAGGGAAAAAGTCAAGATGGATGTGTGCTATACTCGAGACCTTCCCCAAAGATGCATGACCTTTACAATTCTTATCTGGAAATATTCAGCAGCATTCCCTCTAGTCATTTTCAGACATATATAGGACCAAGTACACATTTCTAATTACTTTTACAAATAATAAATTATCTAGAAAATAATTTCTCAGCATTTTCAATTGCATTTTTCCTCTATACTGCAGCTATAAAGTGATCACTGATGCCTAAGAAGCACCAATGAAAATAGAGACATCAGCTATTAGGAAGTCTCTTATTTATACACTATATCTACAAAAAGAATGTCTTTCTTCATTTAAGTAGTAAATTGCTGTTTTAATCTGGGTCTCCATGTCTCCTTTCCTGTTCCAACATAAAATCTTCATCAAGAAGAGTTTTCCATTTAGGAGATCCTGTATACACCATCTTTCTCAATACACTTGCAATTATTTTGTCTCCAAATGAACTCATTTGCATTTTGTAATCCATTCTAATTCCAAAATTATTCCATATTTCAGAAAAATTCCATATGTCAGAAAAACAGCAAAGAGATATTCCAGAGTACATTGCAGCTGACTTTTTCTTAAAGTAGTAGTTATTAATGATAAAAGCTTATTCTCTCTTGAATTAGCATGATCTAAAATTAACAGCCATAGGCAACAATTTGAGGTGTAGAATGCTGCTAATCAGACAGAACTTAAAGCACTGAGTAATTTAGTTAAATAGTCAGGGGAGTCACCTTAGTCAGAAAGTCAATCTGGGCCATCCAAAGACAGCTGGGTTGATGCTGGTGGCAGACCTGCTCCTCAGCACTCTGAGCCTGGAGGAGCAGTGGTGGAGCTAAGGAGCATTTTAAAATCTCCTCTTCTTTTTTCTTTCTCATTCTGAACTTTCAGATTTTCTAAAACAGAAAAGTTTTAGGCAAAAGGCAAGGCTATCTTTGGGTCCCTGTGAGGAGACCAACAATGTTGTAGTTGTGCAAGTGTGTTAATAAGAGTCTGCAGAGGATGCAGAGAATGCAGAGGATGAAGAAGAACGAGGGGCAGAGTACCTCTGGTGCAGGAGAGAGGACATTGCTTCATAACTCACTCTCCTGTGAAAGGTGTGACCTTTAGCTGTGGATACTAAGGAGCAAAATGGACTTGGCATCAGGAAGCATTTCTGTAACCAAGAGGGAGGCTGAACAGTGGAACAGGCTTGTTAAAGAGATGGTCAGTGCCCCAAGCCTGTCAGTGCTTAGGAGGCATTTGAAAAATGCCTTTAACCCCTCCCTTCAAGCTGGTGAGCCCTGAAAGGGTCAGGTAGTTGGACTGGACAGTCTGTAGTTCCCTTCCCCGTTAAATAATCTATTCTATTCTACAGCGATTTAAAGGACTTTATGCACTAAAATTCTCTTCATCACACATGCCTGCAGATTCCCGTGTGGAGCAGAGGGCTCCTCTGTTGGACATGGGTCCTGGCTGTCACAGGGGTCAGCTGGCTTCTCAGCCCAAGCCAGGTCACACTCTGGTATCTCTGCTGCATCAGCCCATCCCAGGGCTGGGAAGAGCTCGTCCTTGGAGGTGCAGCCTGAGGCAGGTGTCCCCTGTGTCCTTGGTGTTGTCCTCAGGTCTGGCACATTGGCAAGACATAGCCCATGTTTTGTTCTCCACCAGCCTGTTCCTGACAGGACTGCCTGGGAATGGGACTCCTCCTGCCTGTAGTGTCCCAAGATCCATGCACTGCTGCTTTGCCTTTTCATAGCAGCCATTCCCAACACACATCAGCAATTCTGGGGCCATAATACTTACCGGGATTTTGTAAGATTCATGAAAAAAAAATGTGGTTTTTTAAAAAAAAGAAAAAGGGGCTAACAAATCAGTTTTAATACAAGCATGACCATGCAGTGCAGACTGGAGCAGAGTAGCTTGTCAGTGCTGGAGTTTTTCAGTCCAAATCCCAGTGCTGGCAGAGGTAGGAAAAGCCCTTCAGAGACGCCTCTGGCCTTTCAAGTTGTTTGATGTTTCTCAGCTGCACTCTGCCATTGCAAAGCTGCTTTCTCACAGCAGCAATCAAATTTGTTGTCTGAGGAGGGACAAAAGCAATTCCCACTACCCATTCTCCTAAACAGTAATCTTTCTTTAAAAGCATTTATGATGCTTTTTCCGTGGCAAGAAATGTGTGGAGTAAGAACAGCACAAAGCTGTTTATGGTGCATTGGCTGAGCTCTCAGAGGAAGGCAGCAGCGTGTTCCTGTCCATCCCACAAGGAAAACCAGCTCCTGTGCCCCCTGTGGGAAAGGGCTGGCCACACGAGGTGTACAACACGTGTTTGTGTGTCACAAACACAGTTGAGGCCAGGGGGGCTGTCCCCGTGTCTACAGGAGATGTGCCAGGCAGCTTTGCCTCCTGCTCTGCAGTTCTCCAGGGAAACCCTGGGATAGAGCAGCTCCTACTGCAGCAGCAGGAAGACAGAAGCAGGGCTGGTTCAGCTGGAAGGAGCTTTGTGGACCGAGGTGGTGGCCCCACATGCTTATTGCCAGGTTCTAAGGGCAAGGAAATCTGCACACACCTGCAACTGAGTTTTCATACTGGCTTGCTTGTATATCTTCTTGTCCACATACACAAGCTCTAGGCAAAGGTAGCATTTTTTTTACTTTTTTTCCTTCACATCTAAGCTGTATTCCTGTTTCAAATGGTGCATCACACAGCAAGGGTCCATATTGCTCACACTCCTCTGACCCATCTGGTGAATGAGAGGTGTCACTGCAGGAGGGGAGTGCTGAGACCAGGCACATGAAATAGCCCGTGTATGTCTGTGGCAAGCCCTTTATCGTGTTCAGTCAATCCCCCTGAAGCATTTTGGAGAGGTTGCAAAGGTGTCACAAAGTGAGATCACTCTACACATTACACTCGACTTGTCTTGGTGTCCCACTGCTTGCTTCAGGGCTGTGATTTCTTGTCCAGATCTGCTCCTAGCAGTAGTTGTCTTTGACAGAAAAGGCATGAAATTCTCTGTAGTAAGGAATGTGTGGGTTTTCACATGCTGTTTCTGCTTTGTTCACAGTTTGCAGGCAATTTAAAGGCAGCTATTGAAGATAGCAAGGCAGGCTCTGCCTGTTATGTGAAAAGCTTTTATGAAAAAGCCTTGGATAAGATCAGCTGGGGGGTGTTTCATAGTGCTGAACATCCATAATTTTAACCAACTATACTTTAAATAGTACCCTTTTTAACCTGTCATATGAAGCAGTGCCTGAGAATATTCCCACCACTTCAGAAACCCGGTGTAGCATTTACCTCATCTCTTCTGAATGGCTCTTTCAGCACAGATTCATTCCCCAAATCCATTCTGAACAGGAGGGCTGCCTTGAAAGCTGTGCAAAGTGCATAAACCTCAGAACAAGATCTATGGTAATTCCCATTACTGCTTCCATGCAGCACTGCCCAGCTGCTGTGGGAGCTCTTCACTTTGCTGTTTAGAAAACACTCCCATGCTATTGACACTTGTAAATAACAGAAACCAGCCGTCTGTTTGCAGCCTGGTGATGTGCAGGCAGGCTTTTGTCTGGACCTCAGGGTTCCAAATTCAACTGTTTTCAAAGAAATGAAGGAGCTATTAAAAAGCAGCAAAGTTTAATTTGGGAAAATAAGCCAAATTTTAAGCTTACATCCGATGAAGGGGTGGAGGATGCTTCTGGCTGTGAATGTTTGCATCTGTCCTAGTGCAAGAATCAAGCCCACCCAAGGGAGCATGGACATGTGGCTTTTCAAGAACTGGGAACACAATGTATGGCTTGAGAAGGATAAAAAAAAGCTAATTACGGATGAAAACATGAAATCACAGAATAGCTTGGGTTGGAACTTTAGACCATCTAGTTCCAACACCTCTGCTGTGGGCAGGGACACCTTCCACTATCCCAGATTGCTCAGAGCCCAACCCAGCCTGACCTTGAACACTACCAGGGATGGAGCATCCACAACTTCTCTGGGCAACTGTGCCAGTGCTTCACCACCCTCTGATTGAAGAATATCCTCTGAACATCTAAGCTAAATCTCTTCTCTTTTATTTTAAAGCCATCTCCCCTTGTCCTATCACTCTCTGCCCATGTATAATCAATGAGGGGAATAAAAGTGTCATTTGTTAAACCAAGCAGATGGTGTTCATTTAGAAAATACCCACCATTTAAGATCAAATGTCCACTTTGGGGAATACTTTTGGATTACACCCATTGTATCTGTGGCTGTCTTAGTGCCACTGTTATGTCTCTATCGAAATTTCATTTGCATTGCCTCTCAGTTGATCCTGTCAGGTATATCTGTGCTGGTTTTGCATGTTGAGACACTTATTCAATCCCTTCCAAAGCACTCAAATCCTGCACATCAAAGCATCCAACAGGCAAATCCAGTTACTTCCAACTAGTGTTGCTACAACTAGGTTTTGTAGAGGTTTCAATATGCAGAAAAGGTTGAAGATATTTTCAATGAATAAATTGAGAAGGATTTAGGTGCTTTATATTTATTTGAAATTCAATAGGCATGCTTTGTAATGCTTTCTCCACAAGCTTCCCAAAAGTGCCAAGAACAATGCACAAGCTGAAAGCCATCATTTCAAGGCACTGCAGGCTTTGTTCTGCTCCAAAGGCAGTTTCCCCTCATCCTCTGGATTTACTTCTACTTGCAATGTTTAAATTTTAATACAGAAAAACCAAAACCCAACTTTCTGCAGTCTCCACTGAGTTATATGTCTGTGCTAATGGATAAAAATCTTAAAAGTGACTTAATTTTGTTCGCTGCCATCTGCTTCCCCCCAGTATCACTTTTTGGGCTGAACCAGTGCACTACAACTTATCTTGAACAAAGTTGTATCCATGTCAAAGAGCATCTCCCAATTACTGATCAAAATGTGTTCTTGGGGATCCTTAACAAGTGCTGGACAACATTTCAATGTTTAACAGTAGTGCTGGGACCTCAGCTTCATCCTTACCCCATTTCTTATCCCACCCACTGATGTCACCCACAATCAACACTGAGCTCTTGGTCTCTGCCCTGCCTTGCACACAGACAGATCCAAACACATCTTCTCTTCCCAAAATGCAGCTTCAGGCTGTTGCATCTTCTTCTGCAAAAATCTTCCCTTCAAACCATCCAGGCCACATCTCAAAATGCAAATGCCACAGACAAACCTTCAGGGCATTTCTCAAATCCCCCACACTGGCCTGAATGAAATCCCCAGAGAAGAGCTGCCCAACCATTTAGCAGAGCCAGGGTTCTTGTTGAATTGCCACATCTCCACACCTTTTGGAGTGGCAGACCTGTCCCTCACGTCACCTGTGGACACCACAGAGGTGGCTGCCCATTGGATCTCTTCACTGACCTCCACAGCTCATCTCCATCTCATCTCATCTCATCTCATCTCATCTCATCTCATCTCATCTCATCTCATCTCATCTCATCTCATCTCGGAGATCACTCCTCTGGGATCCACCATACATCTGATTATGAAAGGAACCAAATTCCTCTTGTTATTAACCAACACAGATGGAAATGAGATGTGGAGAGGTGGTATTTATACCACCACCATCAGCTCACTGTCCATATTTCAGAGAACAGAGGGGTAGTTTCAGTTTTTAATTAATTTTTTTATTTATCCTGGGTAGACTTATATTTGTGGTAGCCCTTTTTCTTGCCAGTTTTTCCATTGTGCCTGCAGTTAACTCAGCTGCCTCCCTCACTTTTTGTTCCATAATCACTTATTTGCCTGGTCTTGCAGGTTGGATTTATGACTTTTACTCAGAATCCCATAATGTCATGAGGCAGCTGAGGATCAATTTTTTCCTCATGTATGTTAAACCCAGCTGCACAGGGAGCTCACACTCTACCAACCACTTGCTTTCAAGCAAAGGTCAGACTAAGAAAATGGAAAGAAACACCTCCTGCTGTGTTTCCTCCAAACTCTGTGAGATCCTGCCTTATCCAGATGGGAGTGAGGAGAAGTTGGAGGGAACCTGACCTGACTTCCAAATGCCAGAGGACCTTTCCAACCCAAAGTTTTCTCCAGCTCCACAGAACTGCTGTGAGTGCCACACCTCTGCAAATCCCACCAACTGCCCCAACTCCATTGCCCAGCCCCTGGCTCACACTGAGTCTCTTCTGATGATGAAATTTTGCCTTCTCTGCTGCCCTGCACATCTGCCAGTAAGTCCCAGGTCAGCCAGTATTTCCATGCTTTCCTCTGTTTCGTGGGAAAATCTCTATAGCAGGTTGTGGGTCACCTTTTTTGAGCTGGTTTGCCATTCCAAAAAGTGAGATTTGCTGGTGGGTTCCCAACATGTGCAGATGTTCAGCATTTGCTATTCATGGAAAGATGCTGCCTAGATGTTTTGTGTTTCAAGGAAAAACTGACTCCTCTTGACAGAGACCTGGTTTTATCTCCTTTGGCGAAGTCTCTGGGCTTTAAATCCTTTTTAGCCATGTCCAAGTTTGTGACCTTTTATATTTCATGCTCTGCCTTGGCCAGCTCACAATTCTCCTTAAAAAGCTGGCAACCTCTGCTGCCTTACCCATCTGCTCTCTTTATTTAAGTGATTCATAACTGAGGAGTCCTACCCAGGGGGCAAGGCAGGAGAGGCACAGTCCCTGCTGTCACCAGAGACATCCAGAGCACAGGTTTGCTGGGTGTAGGAGTGAACCAGCAACCACAAAGAGCTTCACTGCTTCCTGCCCAGCCAGCACTCGGTCCCAAACCCCAGTCCCAGAGGCACACAGGATGGCAGGGGACATTAAAGCTTTCTTTACTACCTGAATTGCTTCTCATCACCCACACATGCTCCTTCCCATACTATGCTCTGCAGATCTCCCAAATTGCTGGCACTCCTGAGTAATTTCACATTTACTTTTATGAATACAAGCTCCTGCTTAATCATCTGTAACATTGCCTTGCATTGAAGGTGCTGATTAAACATCTCACTTCCAAAGAGGTTTAATCCAGAGAAAATCACCTCCAAGCCTGTGCTGTACTGCTGGTGCTGTCAGTGCCCAGCACTGGCAGCCTTGGCTTTCCTCCCCAGAGAAATCCATCATATCTGTAACAACCTGCCTGGATTTATTCCTTTATTGAGCAGCATTCTTCCACTGAAGCCCTTCAGCCACTCTGACACCAGGAGAAAAATGCCAATGACGTGAGCAGAAATCAGCAAGGGACAGAATTGGGGTAAAGTTGCAGTATTTTATGGTGGAACATTTGTAACAGCTGTAGCAACTCTAACTCCTCGTGTGATTCTTTTGATATTAAGAGTCCTGAGAGGGAATATCTAGCAAAAAATTAAATACTTGGGCAAATTCTGATTTCTTTCTTCCTCAAAAACCATGGACATAGCAGTGAAGTTCCCAAGCCCCTCTGCAGTGATTCTTCCCAACACACCTGCACAGCAAAGGAGATCTCTTTGCTATCTTACACTGCTCATGGGATGTTCAAAGCAACAAGTGACAAGATGAGAGAAAATGGCCTCCCAGAGGGGGTTTGAGTTGGATAATAGGAGAAAATTGTTCACCAAAAAGGTTGTCAAGTGCTGGAACAGGCTGCTCAGGGCAGTGGTAGGGTCACCAACCTTGGAAGCATTCAAAACTTGTGAGCATGTGTCACTTAGGGACATGGTTTGGTGGTGGACTTGGCAGTGCTCAGAGGTTGATCTTCATCTTAAAGGTCTTTCCCAGCCTAAACAGTTGTATGATTCTAAATCTGACTTCTCTTGCTCCTACAACCCGTTTCACAACACCCAGATCACTTCTGCAAGGAGTCTTCTGTCCTGCCCTGGCAGAGGCTGAAAGCACAAAATACAGAGTTTGGGAGTCTCAGAGCCTTCATATCACACCACTTTTTTGTCATGGTTACTCCCTTGCATCTCACTTCACTGGCAGAAATCCACAAAACAGAGGGTCAAACCATAAAAAAATTGATTTCCTGCCCTTCACAAAACAACTTTCCCACTTACAGTTGTGAAAAAATTGACCAGATAGAACTGGTAAGTATTATTTTTCCCTCTGTCTGATTATTCCTGTTACCCTGAACTCTTGCTGAAGTATTTGACCAGCTGACCTCCCACACTGCCGTGATGAAGAGTCCTTCCCTTCCTGGCCAGGTCGTGGCAGGCACCAGGCAGCCTCTGATCACAGAAGCCCAAGGCCTGGTTTCTATGCCTGGGTTGCTTTTAAAAGGTTTCTTTCTTTCTCTCTCTTTTATGTTGGAAGAGCAGCTGCACCCACTTGTGCTGATAAGGGAAACGGGGTCTGGACAGTCAACAGGGAGAAGACATTTCTGGAGGAAAGAGTTGAAGGGTTTAGGTGGCATTTTGCTAGACAACCCCAAATGAACCCTGAACCCATAAATATTTCTTGTGAAGGTCTTTGTGCTTCAGAGAAGGCTGAGAGTGGCTCATCAGAGCTGGAAGTGCCACTGCTGCTGACACCTGAACTCATCCCCTCCTGCTCACTCACAGGGGAGGGGGCTTTTGCAAATGGTGGGGTGAAGGGGGGGGCCAGATAATTGTGATATTTCTGTTTCACATTGCCACACTGAGGGTCCTCACCTCTGTGTGCAGGACTGTAAATCATCACCACATCCCACAACACCTGGACTGGCCCCAAACAGAGGCAGGGTTGGAGGGGGTGGCAATATTTTGTGATTAGTGAGGCTGGAGAGTGAATTGGCAGGAAAAATCTCCATTTTTTAAAGTAGAGAGACAAATTTCTCTTCTTTGCAGTGTTCAAAATGTCACCTTTGTATTTTGCAGTTCTAAATGGCATTTCTAAATTTTACTTCAGCTTCATTAAAAAAGCCCCAATAAATCCATGGAGCTGTTATTTCTCTCTGTAGACATTTCCCAGTGTTTCCATTCAACTTTAAATGATTTTTCCTTCAAACCCTTGGTGCATCTAATGAAACAAATAGAGGTTTGAAGCTGTTCACCACCTGGTCTTGGCTTTTGTCATGGCAAATCTCAGCATAAGATCCTAGGATATCAACTCAGAACTTTCAGGTGTCAGCAACAGCCCAGTTCCACTCTGGGTACCAGAATCACCCTCCATAGCTATCTCAAGAAGCCAAAAATCATAGCACCAACTTAAAATAAGCTTTAAAATAAAAACCAGTATGAAATGTTTTGAGCCAAGAACCTGCACATGGTTCATGATGGGACACTTAAACCCAGTGTCATGCTACACACAGGCACTGCAGTTTATAGAACTGCAACAGGTATTTGCTAACTTTTATCCATTTTGGCTGTAGGTAGTTTCTCCTTTTTGAATTTTAGGCTGTATTTTGGCCTCTGAAGCTTTCATGTATGTCTGTTAAGGTGAGATTTTTCCAGTTGGGAGAGAGTACACTCCCACTACTCTAAAATCTGGCATTTTAGAAACATTAAATGTTATGGGACTTGCAGAAAAAATGCCAGCTCTGGACACTGGCTGGGATCTCCTCCCACAGAGTGCTAAAACTGCATCTTTTCCAACCTTAATGACTCTAGGATGTACTGACTGAGAGCCAAGCACTTCATAGCTCTCCCAGAAAGCACACAGTGTGTTCAGTGGTGCAGGAAACTCATTCAGCTGAAATATATCCAGCCACTAGCACAAATTACATCAAGATGGATTTTCTTCACCTCTTAAATCCCTCCTGATATGTTTTAGGAAATTAAAAAAGATACTGTGAGGAAGAGCTGTCTATATGGAGACAGTATCTATATCCCTGTGTGGTGACACCTTGCAGAAACAAGGGACACCTCTCCAGTGTCCAGACAACCTGTGGAAGAACAAACACAAGCATTCCCTGGAACTCATCAGGAACTTTAGTTCTTGTACTCACAGGTAAAGATCCAGCTCTCTACAACCTCAATGGGGAAATTCAGAATAATAACCCAGCCTCCCCTCCTATAAACCATGGAAGCCAAACCATGTTTGTGACCACGATGTCCTAGGGATGCTCCAGAACTGCATGCATGCCACAGACTTGGTGATATGAGCTGCAGCCCTGCAAAGCCCTGATGCAGCACAGACAGTGCTGCAGAGTCAGCCACTTAAACAGCTCTCAGAGCTGAGGAAATTCCCTGGGTTACAGCTCAAAATCACACAAGTGCAAAAAACAAAAACAAACAAAAAGTAGGAAAGGACTCACCAGGTCCAAAAGTTTACAGAACTGGGAAGAAATGGGGATCAAAATATGGGGTAAAAAAAGCAGTGTTTCAGTTTCCTGCTGTAGAAACCAAGGAATGAGTGATGACTTAGGCAAAGTAGGCAGAGCACAGCCATGCTCTGGCCAGGCAGCCTGTGGCAAAGGGATTGAGACACCCACATTCTGGTGGGCACAGATTCATGGCATGGCTAGAGAGGACAGCCCAGCAACATGGTAGCTCACATCCTCCTTCCTTTTTTCCAGCAACTTGGACAGTCAGTGCAAGGCTTACCCATCCTGCACTCCCAGCTGTGGGACTTGCTCAGCTGAGAGTGCTGCATTCACCACTGACCCTTTCTGCTGCTGCTCACTCCACCCAGCAAGGAAAACACCTCCCTGAGGGAGCTCCTGGGCACCTAAGGGTGGTCCATCCCAGTTCCTGAGGTTTTTGTGCAGCCACCAAGAGGAATTGTGGGTCACAATGCCCTGGATGTTTCCTGCAGGGAGGCTGAGCTGTGTATGGAAGGTGGAAAGGCTGCACAAGCCTAGAAGACATCAAAACTGAATTCTCCTGTTAATCAACACCTGCTGTTCTACCAACATGTAAAATACAACTGAAAATAGCATGAGAGCTGCTCCTCACAAAAACACCCCAAGCTGTCCACTGAACCATGGCTCCGTGCCATGCTGGCATGTGCTAAATGCCTGGGATTGGGACAAAAAGACAAAAATCTTAGTAAACCATTAAAAAAAATCCAGTCTCTAAAGTAAATCCCCAAGGAGAAGCCTTGTCAGAGACTATCATTTGCATGTGCATCTCTCAGTTTCCCACACCTCTGAGTTTCCAAACTATGAATTCTCTCTTTCTTAATTCAGAAAAAAAACAAACAAGAGACTTGAAAGTTTTTATGAGTGAGCTCTAGGCCATAACATGTGATAATATGAACAAACCCCACCTTGTTTTTCTGGAGTTTACACTCTCTCAAATACACAGTAGCACTCCTTCCAGCTCCCATCACTGACTTGAGTTCAGGAATTCAGCTATGGACAGTGACAATCATTTTGGAAAGAGCTCTTCTTATGAGAACTGCTTGTCAGTCTAGAAAACACCCTTCCTGTTCCTCCTACCAGCCCCATCTGGGAGGAGCTGCAGGTCTGGAGGGTGAAGTTACAGCTTCAACTTCCAAAAAGTCAAATAAAACCACACGTCATTGGGTGCCATGCAGATCCAAGCATGTCGTTATTAACTCTGCACAAGGAAAAGGCTGTGAAAAGCCTTGATAGCTCTAAAATGGAAAAATTTAGGAATCTCACCACAGAAGAAATGCTTTGGTCCTCTTCTGCATTCAGCAGGTGGATTAGAACTCTTCCCATGACAACAGTCGTAAAGAAAAG
Organism: Lanius collurio; assembly: GCA_020086605.1. Taxonomy (NCBI): domain Eukaryota; kingdom Metazoa; phylum Chordata; class Aves; order Passeriformes; family Laniidae; genus Lanius; species Lanius collurio. The sequence continues at coordinate 3,441,165 of JACBWW010000017.1, read as the reverse complement.
GGAAAAGTCTCAGTCATCTGCACACCATTCTGTTAATCCTCATCCTCATTCTTCTGCAAATGTGAAGGGGGGCAAGGCCTGTGCTCAGAAATCCATCTGCTGTTGCTAAATTTGCACTGGTACCCAACGGGTGCCATAAATAATGTCTGATAGCACCCAGCTGAGTGCAGATGCAGGGCTGGCATTTGCATTACAGTTTTCACCAGTTGTTCCAAAGACTGGTTCACTCATTAGCTGCTGCTTTTACTTGATAATCACTGCACAGCTCTACCTGTTTAAGAGGGATCCTGCTTGGAGTGGATGAGAATGCAGAAACCTCCCCACTCAAAGAGCACAGAGAGGTGTCATATTTACTGCTGCTTGGTGGCTGCCACAGAGAGTTCTTCTGCAGACAATACCCACACTTGCTGTGCAGGAATGTATAACTAATGCATTTCTGGGAAGGATCTCAGGAAGCAGAAACCATGAAGCCAAGAACAGATGGGAACCAAACTTTCACTCGCTGCTGTATTTTGAAATTAAGAATAATTTCTTAAAAAGAACTCAAATGAACAAAGAGATTGCAGAAGCAGAAATGTACGGTTTATGGATCTCCTGGTCTTTAGTTTGGAACATGCAAGAGTTCCCAGAATTGCATTTAGTTTCAGTGATTACCTCCCTTTTTTTTTTTTTTAAATAAAAAGTGTGTAATTGTGAGAAAATAATTACAGCAGAGTTAATGTGGAGTGCTTGGTGAATCCTCTAAGCATCATTAAATATGCTGAAACAAATTCTGGATTTATATTAATTGAAAATGGGGGGAGTTTAGCCACAGCACACCAGTACAGACAGCTCAAGGAGCAGGAGGAAGAAGAGTTTGCTGTTTGCTGCTGTGGAGCAAGGAACTTTTTTCCACATCCTGTTAGGCTCAGTCTAAAAAGAAAAAGTTGAAAGGAAATTCATCACACACAGGATGGGAGGTAAGGGTGGGTGGAAGGGTTGACGAGAAAACAGGGAAATTATTCTGGAGAAATAATGAACAAGAAATAAGCACAGTGGGAAGAGCAAGGGAACCAGTTGTGAGTTTGAGAAGTCTGTAGAAAGCAGGCAGGCATGGTTTGATTTGTTTTTTTTAACATCTGAGAAAAAACTTTTGTGGTTAGATTAGTTCCTCTCCCTCCTTATGAACTTGTCCTGCTTGTAGAACAAGAAGCAAAATTCAAAAAAAAACAATGTTCAAGCCTCGATTTTCGCCCCACAGCTGTGCCATGAGCATGATCAATGAGCAGTGACTCACACAGCTGATGCCCAAGCACAAATTTTGGGGAAGAGATTGCCTTTGCACCAGTCCTTCCCCTACATGCTGCTTGAGGAGCATGAAAACACCCTGGAAGAGAAATAAAGAGCATGCCTGGGGCTGGAGCAGGTAGGAAGGATCATCCTGCTGCTAAGAGTTAGATCTTAAATTGCCATTTCTGATGGCTTAAGCAAAGAGAGGTTGAAGAGTGCTGGTTCTGCTCTCCACAAAGAGAGCCCCTGGGCCACAACTGGCTGCCTGCTCTGGGGGTAACCCCGACCTCAGGATAGACCATGAGGCCACTCTGGCTTCTGCATTGAGCTGCTGCTGAAACCACAAGCAGGGGAGAGATAACCAGGAGTGGGAATGATGGAGAGTGTCCCACTGATGGAAAAGCACTGCCTGAGCGAGCAGGAGTCTGCTCCTTATGAAAACCAGAGAGGAAAAGGCCATTTCAGTACATTTCATATGCACTACAGAGCAACAAAGCTGCCTGGGCTCTGAGAAGAGATAAGAGCTCATCTTCTGGCTTGTTATTGAATGATTTGGGGCTAATAGAGGGAAAATAATGGTAAAGGAAGCAAAGAGAATGTGGGTTAAGTAACCAAGTAACACGGCTAATGGAGATAAAAATGATGGAGACTAAAAGGGTTCATTGGCTGGGTTTTTTATGTACTCTTTATTAAAAATACAAAGATGAAAGACATGCAGTGCCTTTAACAAATGTGTGGCTAAAGTGAAAGAAACACGAGTTACACAACACCTTCTCTGGAGAGAAGGGACTTCTGTGCAGAGGAACAGCCATGTTTCATCTTCCTGGCCCTTCTGAGGTCCTGCCTGCACCCCTCAGACAGCTCTCTTAGAGGCAACAGAAGCAGGCTCCTGCCTGCTATTAACACTTTTGAATAGATTAAGACCAGGTGCCTGGCCTTGGGTCTGTAGCTCTTCAGAAAGAGGAGGCAGAAGCCTGCATTTTCCTTTTCTTTATCTCTGGTCTTTAATTCTTCTTCTCACTTTATCTCTAGGAACTTTTGAAGTTCCTGGGAGCAGATCTCTGGAGCAATTCTCATCTTTCCCAGACTGTTACAAAAACACCTCTTTCCTGACATGGTTTAGAGGTGAATTGGCAGTGCTGAGTGGACCCAAATATCTTGAAAGACTTTTCCAACCTAAACAATTCTGTGATTCTGTGGAAAGAAGGGAGATCCTGGTGGTTGAAAGCTCAGCTCCAGCCTACTTTGGATCCACACATTTGTGCAAATATTTATTTAATGAGCTCACACTGGTACAAACTTCCCTCAACATCCAAATCTTTCAGCTTGCAGAAACAGGGAAAAGGTTAAAGAGAGCACACGGCCACAAGATGTTACAGGATAAACTGTTTGCTGTCACTTCTCTTTCTTGTCAGAAGGGGAAATTGCAAATTCTAATTTAAAAAAAAATACATTGAACAAAATGTACTGGAGAGGGTTGACCTGACTGGATGCCATGTGCCCACCAAAGCTGTTCCATCCCCTCCTCAAATGGGCAGAGAGGGAGAAAAGTGTAGCAAAAGAATGGAGATAAGTACAAGAAACCATTGCTGTCATGGACAAAACAGACTCTGCTTGGGGAAACCAATTAAATTTGTGACAATTAATCAAAGTATGACAACAAGAAGTAAGAAAAAATCTAAAAGCACCTTCCCTCCACCACTCCTTTCTTCCTGGACTCAACTTCACTCTCCAAACTCCACCCCCACAAGCAGCAGAGAGGGCACAGGGAATGGGGGTTGTGGTGTGCTCACTTCATCCCCACTGCTCCTCCTCCTCGCACCATCCACCTGCTCTGCTGCAGGGTCCCCTCCATGGCAGACAGTCCTTCATGAGCTCCAGAGTGAGTCCTTCCCACGGGCTGCAGCTCCCCATGGCCTCCCGTGGGGTCAGCCCTTCGGGCACAGCCTGCTCAGCCTGGCTCGCCACAGCATCACAAGCCCTGCCAGCAAAGCTCCTCCACCCTGGGCTCCTCTCTGCTCAGGGCCACAGGTCCTGCCAGGAGCCTGCTGCAGCACAGGCTTCCCACAGAGTCACAGCCTCATTCCAGCATCCACCTGCTCTGGTCTGGGGTTCTCCAGGGGCTGAAGGTGGATTTCTGCTCCCCCATGGACCTCCATGGGCTGCAGAGGCACAGCTGCCTCGCCACAGGCTGCAGAGCAATCTCCTCCCTGTCCTTCTGCACTGACCTTGGGGTTTGCAGAGCTGTTCCTCTCACTTATTCTCACTCCTCTCTCCCAGCTGTTGTTGCACAGGAGTTGTTTGCCTTTCTTAAATGTGGTATCACATTGCCACAACCAGCATGGCTGATGGGCTCGGCCTTGGCCTGTGTCCAGTGGGGGTGAGAAGGGGCAGGAGTGAGAGAAGAGGGAGGGAAAAGCAAACGGAGATGAGAGGTTCTGGCTCAATGCAAATGAGGAGGGGAAAAATACCCTTGATATGGAATAGCCATCACAGTATGAGGAGGGGTAAAATACTACCTGTTACTGTAATACATGGATTTGTTTGCTTCCTGCTTTGCATTGATTTTGGAGTGTGTGAATCCAGTGACTGTAGTGTAGTAACTATTGATTTGTAGGGGTGAAAGAGAGTGGAGAATCTAACCACATCTGTTAGAAACAAACAAGGATCCTTTGGGGTTTACAGAAAAGATTTTGCTGCAGCTTAATTATAAACACAACTACAAGTTCTGATCTAGGTTTGGAATGCAGCATTTCCTTTCAGGGGGTGGCAAAGGCTGTTCAGCTACTGGACAATAGTCTTTCCAGCATCAAGGAAACTGGAAAATAATTTCCAAGATGCAGAGGGGTTGTTTCATAAAATCATAGAATAGTTTGGGTTGGAAGGGACCCTTAAAGCTCCTCTGGTCTGGTCCAACCCCCCTGAAATTAGCAGGGATATCTCCAGTAAGACCAGGTTGCTCAGCACGTTTGTGTGTGGTGTGTCTGCACTTCTGTTCCTTGTGGTTGGGGCAGTCATCAGAAGATGACCTCCAAACAAAGCCCTTGAGCTCTGCTTTGTCCCTCAAACCCACAAACAGCCTGCAGCACTCCCATCCTGATAGCTGCAGAGGCTCAGCCTCCACTGCCCTGTTCCTGCCCCTCACTGATCCTGCCTGCACCCATTTCTGCCTCCTCAGTGCCCTCTGTGTCTCTGGGGACCCACCTGGGAAGCACCACAATTATTCCTGCAGGTGAGGGAAGGCAGGTGTGCACCCCAGCCAGGAGCCAGCTAGCTGCACTCTGCTCTGCCCAGACAGCACCAGCATCTAATATCTACCTCAGACACTTCATTAACCTCCTCCATCTAATCCCAGCTAAGCGGATTTACCCTGATTTGCTGCCAGTCAATCAGTAATTAGGTTTGTTGACAGCCATAAAGGCAGAAATGCCCATTTCTGCGCTTCAGACACCATGTCTGATCGTTCCTTCCTCCTGGATGTTTTTATTTTTGGTTTGGCCTGGTGCAATTTGGAGCTAGCAGAGTATTCCCCAGGTAATAAGACCCAGGACTGACACCATCAGAGCCAAGCTGATAAATGCCCCTCAGTCTACAGGGGAATGTGAGTCATTTGGAGGTCTGAGGTTGTGAATCTGTCCTCAGTTGACATCGCTTACTAAGCTTCTTGATGAAGCCCACAGCAGATCTTAGGATGCCCATTGCCTTTCCATAATCCTCAATTCACTCAAAAATGAGTGAGACTTGTGGATCCTGGGACCATTATGAGCATCTCTGAGGATGTCCAGCTGGAGCTGAGTTATCCTAAATAGCTGAAATACCCAAACTAATCCCAGGAAAAGAGCAAGATGACAGTGTGACTCTCAATTTCAGAGAGAACTCTGAGCAGCCAGCAGCTGCCTGGGGGCTGCAGGCATCCCTCATTTAGGGTTTGCTCCCGTGGCAAGAAGATTCTCCTGTAACCAAGCAGCGTGCACGGGCCGACCTGAGCTATGGAACTGCGCTGAACTTTTCAGGTGTGACACCAAAAATAAAATCTGGCTGTGCCTCCATGCCAGTCCTTGCTGGTGTGACACCAAGAATAAGTCCTGGCTGTGCCTCCATGCCAATCCCTGCTGGTGTGACACCAAGAATAAGACCTGGCTGTGCCTCCATGCCAATCCCTGTTGCTGTGACACCGAGAATAAAACCTGGCTGTGCCTCCATGCCAATCCCTGCTGGTGTGACACCAAGAATAAAACCTGGCTGTGCCTCCATGCCAATCCCTGCTGGTGTGACACCAAGAATAAGATCTGGCTGTGCCTCCATGCCAATCCCTGCTGGTGTGACACCAAAAATAAAACCTGGCTGTGCCTCCATGACAATCCCTGTTGCTGTGACACCGAGAATAAAACCTGGCTGTGCCTCCATGCCAATCCCTGCTGGTGTGACACCAAGAATAAGACCTGGCTGTGTCTCCATGCCAATCCCTGCTGGTGTGACACCAAGAATAAGACCTGGCTGTGCCTCCATGCCAATCCCTGCTGGCAGCTGTGTCAGCCCATGACTGAACCTCTGTGGCCCCATCAGCAGTGCTGGGCCAGGGAATCGTGGGGGTGGATGTGTCACCCTGGCAAAACTGTGCTCCCTGTGATGAGAGTTCTTTCCCTGGTGAAGGAAGCTTTTCCTGAGCCTGCATCAAACATAGCCCTGTGAATAGTTGTGTGCCCTTTGCAGGTACAGAGCTGCACAAACCAGGTGAGGGAGGGTGTTCAGAGCAGCCCAGCCTCGGTGTCAAGCAGCAGGAGGGACAGTTTTCTGTGTTAGACATGGCTGAGGTAATTTATCACCACACAAACAGGAGCAAATGAGGTGGCTTGTTCTGGTGAAAAGGAAAAACCCCTTCCAAATAAAGCAGCTGTGAAACTTTTTGGTCTCCAGAAAGCTCATGGTGGGATGTAAATATCACTGTCAGTGTTTCTGTGGTGCACAGGAGCAGCGGTGGGGAGAACACAGAGTTCCTATGAAACAAGATCCCAGGGAAAGCCTGAATACAGAAGCTAAACTTGAGGAATGGTTTGGGCCCTCACAGCAAAGAGAAAATGATGGAACCTGTCTCTCACCTGCCTGCACATCCTCAAAGCTCAAGCTAATACTGCAGAACAGACCTTTGGCTGCCCACAAGGGCTGAAGTGTTTCAGAGACGTTCCAGGGGAGATAAAGGATTAACAAAGAAGAAAACAGGTTTAATCTCAACATAGGATAGCTGAAATATGCTTTAGTAAGACACTAATTCAGCTACATCTAAGAACATATCTATCAGCCCCAAACACTGAGCACTTGTGCTGCTGACCAGGAACTGCCTTCTGTATTGATGCCTGGAAAAACATTAGTCCATTTATGTCCCTGGGTGCCAGAGGACTTCTGATTGATTGATTAAATTAAAGCTGGCTGAATAATTCATTAAATAAATCATTTATTTGAATAATTTCTCTCCTGTTTCATTTGCAGATTGGAGTGTGGCACAAACAGCGTCACACTGATTTGACTTTATTTTTCAGCTACTTCCTGGCCATAATTGTAGCTCAATCAGCAGTGCTGACAGCTCGTTTCCCATGCTCAATAGCTGCTGTGCTGTCAGCAGGGAGCATTTCTGGCTGGTTGCTGACAGTCTCAGCCCCAGTGGAGGAAGAATTGAGGTTTCACCCAAGCCAAGGTCAATATGATGCCACAAAGAGCAGAGGGGATGGATGAGGGTAACAGCACCAGCTTCTCCACTGTCTGTAGGGTAAGGAAACCCTGTGACAACTCTGTACTTTGGAGCAAGGTTTTTCAGGGTCTTAATTGCACTGTGGAAATCCACCCTGGGCTTCTGAACCCAAATATTCTGTTCACAGGGAGGACAGCCTGCAAATCACTCATAAAACCCTCCTCCTGTGTCTGCACAGACCAGATTTATAGGTCACTGCCTGGAGAGCTGGGGACTAAAGCCAGTCCCCATCCACTTCCCCTCCTGTCCTGACCCATCTGCAGGTGGGAAACCATCCTCCTTTCCTTAATCCCTAAGGAGCAGTGAGCCAGTCTTGTCACGGCCAAGGAGAAATTTGGGTTTCCAATGGAAATTGTTGCATATATTCACTTAAACCAACTATTCACAAATATTGTCCTGTTTATTCTTAAATGCTCCTGGCTCATGAGCATTCCTGTCAGTTGTCACTGCCTGAAATAGCCATGCAAAAGGTAACAATACAATGTGCTTTATAACCCTGCCCCTACGTTCAAGTCTTTGACTCTGCAGCCTTTTTATAGGGTTTTTTCCATCTAGAATTAAGATGGGAAGGGAAGAAACCAGGTGGAAATGGGAAAAGAAAACCCATCCCCAAATTCAGGATGTCTCCTGATTGTTGGTCCCTCCTGTTCCTTTGCTCCTTTGAAAAAAGTCTAAGAAAGGAAATTAAATGTCCATTTAATCAGCATTTCTTTGGCTTTTCTACCTGAAAAGGATCATGGTTTTTTCAATATGGGATGCATGTTGAGTAAATCTGCCATCATTTGTGTACCATCTCTTAGAGATTTTATATCTTGGAGCACTCAAATTGCCCAGAAATAAAGGTCAGTATCCTCTCAGCACCATATTCCCAATGGCTCACAGCAAAATCTTCAGCTCATCAGTGGTTTTAACTTCCTTTGTGCATTTATCATTATATCTTGTTATTTTAACAGAAGAAAAACCCACTTTTAAAACCTCAGGCACAGCTTTGTTGAGCTGGCTTCTGCCTAAGAATATTGACTGCCCTTTTTCAAGAATTAGCTTGATGGATTTTTTTTCCTCCCTTGACTTAGCAGTCCTGAAATCAATGGGATCACAGAAGTGGAAGGCAAAACTTCAAGATAATGCAGAAATTTTGGCACCTTTGTGGCAGAGACGTGCCAGCCACAAAGGATTCATTCTGAAATTCAAAGCATGTGGGTTTGCTGGCAAGTGGTGGAAGGAATATTGGAATATTGACTCTGTTTACTTATGCATGAAGATCATCTGCACTGCCAGGATAAAAGCACAGCTAATCTCCAGAATTACCCATATTCTCTTGAAAATCTACTTAGACTCATCCAATATGGAGCTTCTATGGGTGGGACTGAAAGTGAAAGCACATGAAAGGTAAAATAGAATTCTGTTTTGGGAGGAAAAAAATCTTGGGTTGAGAGTAGAGCTGAAAGAGTTGAAAGCCCATCCCCATTCCCATTCTTGGAATTCAGGTATTTTCTATCCTCTCACCATGAGCTAATTTACCCTTTTTTAGGAGCTGGGACATGCTGCTGATACATAGCTTTCATCTCAACTCACAAAGGGAACATTCCCTGAAATCTACCTAAGCATTAATCAATCATTCCATGGGACAGACATGTTTTCTAGTAATAATAGTAATTATCTCTAAAAGTCCTTGAAAGTTTGGCTGTTGTTTACCAGGAATAAACAAGAACAGAAGAGAAATTATCTCAAGTTATAAAGTCAGGCTGCCGCTGTGCTCATAGAACCAGCAAAGTTCTGCAAAGATCTTTTATTGGTCAGAGCTCCCAAAAAGATTCCTTAACTGAGGATATTTTTACAAGACACAGGAAAGGAGAAGGATGGCAGATGTAGAAATATAAACCAGCCTTTGAAAAGTGGATCAACTGATAATGAATCACTGCTAAACAACTCACAGCTACTTAGATTTTGTTACTTGGGAAGAGAAATAACTTATACTCTGTCATCCCTGATGGTCTTGGGAAATAAACTACAAATGCATCCATAAATTACCCCCAGACTGAGTTATGCAGCAACAGCATAACCATATTTTCCTCCCTCTCAGGCACAAACACGCGAATGTGCTCTGACACCTCCATCCTGGTATACATAAACACAGAAAATGGGTGTTCCAAAGCACAGTGCAAAGTCAATCTAAAACTTAACCATTAAAAAAATATGTAATAAGCTTTCTTTAATTCAAATGAAAGTGAAGGAATGTTTTCAGGAGAGCTGTAGGTGCGCCATGGCAGGTCTTTGCAATGAAAACCCTCAGTGTGGCTGAAGTCTCAGCACAGCTCAGATTTATAGCCAAAAAGTGTTGCTAACACTCCAGGCTCAAGAAAAGTGGGTTGAGGAAAGCCAATCTTTGTTACATCTGAGCCATTCAGTTCCTCAGTCTTTAGGATTCCAAGGGCAAAATTGGAATAAACGTCCTCAACCATCCTCAAACCCAAACCTGCTTCTATACAGGGGACACAGGGAAGATCCCTAAACCTTAAATCCAAAACCCACTCTTCCCTTTCTCTTTATAGTAACTGGTTTTAGTCACTCTGGTCTCTCCAAACAGCATGGTCATCCATCCCAGACATCATTCTACCAAGTGCTTTTTACACACAAACAGGAATGGGGGAAAGAAATGTCATCTTGGGTAAAAAGACCCCAAACACAGTAACAAAAGCAATTATTTAAGAAAAAAACCCAACAACACAAAGACATTAATGTATGAATATACTGTGTTAAGACCCACAATATAAAAATATACAGTCCAATCCAGGTCCCTTCAAAACAGTACAACTTTTTGCACTGGTGTGCACTGGGTATAAAAGTTCTGTTTCTGCCTTGGTTCTGCTGCCCTGAAGACAGTGGTAAAATTTTCATTAACCTTTTGGTGGGAGCTCAGTCGGGCTGTAGTCATTACTGTAAATAATTTGTCATATACATGCTAAAAAAAAGAAAAGAGCCTTTTTTGTGCAAGTCTTTAGGACATCTGAAAACTGTAATCAATGTCTGTAATCTCAGGCGATGGATGGCAGAGGTAAAATAAGCACAAGTGTGATTACAGCATGGCATCCACCGTGGCTGCTCCACCACTGGGCTAAGCCCCTACCCAAAAAGAAGGGCAGCAAAGAGAAGGGAAAATGGGGGAACCAGACAGGAGCTATGCAGCCCCTGGAGTTCAGCTCTGCTGGAAAACTTGCCTCAGTTTGTTGTGCAAAACTTCCTCCTGCTCCCCAATTATTTCCCATTCCCTTCCCAGCAACATTCAATTGCCGTAATCCATTCTGTGGGGAGAAAAATGAAAAGACACGAATTTTAAAATTACAGCCCTCATGCCTTGTCTTTGAAAACTCCTCTAACTGAGTGGCCCTTTGGCTCTACAGTGCCCCAGCTTTGTGCACCTCCTGCCAAAGACAGCTCTGTTTAGGAGGCATTGTGATGTCAGGTTGGGGGATATTGAGCAGAGATTTGCATGTCGCTGTGAATTTGCACTTTTCTGGACTTGCAGGCACTTTCAGGTGGCTGTGGGAGGAATTTTTTTTCCAGTGAGAAGTAAACACAGAGGTGTTGGGCTCTCTGGGAGATGGAAAGCAGTTAACTTCGGAGCTAATTATGAGGAGGCTGACAGATGCTGACAGATGTCAGCATGTATTGTCCTGGCAAAGGGCCTGCCACTGGTTCTGCCATGAGACAGGGAGCAAAGCCTCTCTCCTCCTCTCAGCAGGCCCAGGGCACCAGGGAGGAAGAAGACAAGGATGTCAGGACTTCTAATTATACACCAGGAACCTGTGAAATTGGAACATTAGAAGTGTTAGTTAAAAATAATGCCCTGAGCAGCAGGAGAAGGAAGAGCACAGTGGTGGGAGTGAGGGGCTGGAGAGATCTGCTCAACCTCTTGTGATGGGGTCTGGAGGGGCTTCTTTCCAGGGATGCACAAAACACACGTACAGTTATATATCTACCAAAACCCTGCCTGCATTGTAATTTGAGGTGTGTTTCCAAAAAGCAGTTTTAAACCTAGTTTAAAGCTACTTCTGCTGAAAACACTGCCAGTGTGATCTGTCAGTCAATCATCCTCCAGCCTGGAGTAAAACTGCTTTCTTGTAAAAAATGGAATGGACATTGATGGGTTCACCACAGGTTTGGAAGGCTTTTGCTCACCTCCCATCTGTGCCACAGACAGGCCAAGGGAAGACAGCTCTTGAATTAAATTTTGTTGCAGATTCACTTGAAATCTTCTACATAAAAAGGAACTTGGGCATATTTTTTGTCTGAAAATCATGTGGCATGTTAATGACAGTCACACCAACTTGGAGGGATGTTTACTGAAAATCTACCTCCATCCTCACCAAGGGAGGTGCAGCTATGGCAGGTAATGAAATGCATCTTGTCCCTGGAGCGTGTCTGGTGGGCATTTCAACACCAGATGGAATGTCCACCAGGATCCAGCTGTGGCTGCTGCACAGGTGGGCTGTGCCAGTGCCCTGTACAGCCAGAGCTGGGGCAGAAACTGTCCTGTGCAGGGATGCTCCGAGGAGCTGGGGGACAGCAGATATAGCTGCATTTTGTGGATTCTCTCGTTCATCTGCAGAGTCAAATCTTCATTGATCTGGTGGCCTGTAAGGTGCACTCTCTGCAAATTGTTGGATATTATTTGGACAAGGAGAGTTGCTGTGCAGAGGGATGACCCAGCCATCAGACTCATTCTCAGGTCTGGTTCAATGTGCTGAAAGCAGCTGACAGCTGTGGACAGAGAAACTCTAAACCTACCAAAAGGGTATCTTGAGGTGGGACCCCCCTTTCCAGACCATTGTCCATCTCACAAGAAGCCCTGGGTCCATCTTAGCATCTCTGAGCACACTGGATGCCTCCCCTCACTATCACCACTTCCAGAGAGCTGATGGTGAGGAAAAGTATCTGCTGGAGTTCTGAACCCACTCTAGACCACCCCAAACTGGACAATTTTACAAACCTGTGGGGCCATTGATTTCTGCCTGACATGGGTGATCATTTTGCAGACTGGTGGCACCACAAAGGCTAAAATTTGCTGACCTACCCATAGGAAAAGCATTTTTATTAGAGCAGCACGTCCCAAAATGAAAAAGGGCTACAATCATATATCTGGCTCCTGATTTTGTTAGGAGCCCACAGCTCCTAGCCAAAATAATGTATTAGGAGTTAAAACACCTCCATACATTTCTCACAGGCACTTAGGAAAAGAAAGCAATTTTAGGGAGGATCACAGGGAGTTCCTCTCTCTCCATCAGGGAATTCTACTATCTCTCCTCATGCTCTAGCATTGCTTCTCAGTATTGAACCAAATAAATAAGAGAAATGGGAAGAGAAAACCCCTCAGAATCAGTCAGTGGCCTCATCCAGCACATCTCTGCCTGGACCCTGCAGCTCATGGCACCTTTCACCCTTGCAGCAGGGTGCAGTTGTCCCCATGGAGACACCAGCACAACTCACCTTGTCTGAGGGATGCTGGGCATTCTGAAGAGAAGATAATAGATAATTTAATTTTTTTTTTCTTGATGGATTTCACACATTTTAGCATCTTCTGAGGATGCAGCTCAAGGTGTGCAGACAAACCAATCTGCCATCCCCTCAAGACATGATGCATCACCAGTTACTGAAGCTCTCACCATCTTTGGTTGGACTTTATCAGCCTGTTCAGAGTCATCACTTGAAGGATCACAGAATTTGCCCCATGGATTTCCAGAGGCAGTTTTGAAAAGGCCAGCTGGCAAGGAAGGAGAAGAGAGAAAGATTTTGGTTTAGTATGAGCCCTTGGATAGTGGGATCTCCTGGAAAAAGAAAATACCAACCTGGAACAGTAAGTGCTGCCTTCAGTACTTCTGTGAAGTGACCCCAAATACCTTGATTCTGGCTTGTACCTATCACTTTACAGAGATGAACTGACAAGCATTAGCTGGATAACGGTACAGAACTGAAAAACTGTGCAAAACCTGAAAGAATTTTCCAAGTACAACCTGAAATGCCAAGAGAGAACAATAAGGGCTCTGTGTGTCTCCAGAAGAGGAAGCAAATGGCAAGGGCAACACTGAAGGGCAATGAGTGCCTGGAGGCAGAGGACCCTTTCCCTTTGGATGGCTTTAGGGGCAGCTGCCAGGACTTTATGTAGAGTTGATCCATTTCCAGGGCAGTGGGATAAATTCGGTGCTCTCTTGAAGACTCTCCCAGCCCAATGATCCACACCTTGGTATCACACACATGGGTATCACACACCTCAAGTAACTCTGTTTCTGTGCCTTCCAGGGAGGGATCACTCTGCTCTACAGCAGAAGGGCTTTGAGGATACAAAATCAAGACCATTTTCAATAGACTCACTCACAACTTCGTTGAGAGTTATTGATAACCATTGCTTAAGTGATGTGCATCTCCCACAGGACTTTTGCTACTTACAGTCATTTGTTTCCCAACTCTGCACACACACTGCATCCACACACAGGCAAGAGTCATTTTCAGGATGTGCCAAGCTTCAGGAAAATAAGATACAGCACATGCTCATGTTCTGACCATGTAGGAGAAGGACTTGTTCCAGCAGTCTCAGAGTTGCAGGGTGAAATAGGGCCTTGGAATAAAATTGTCATTATGCAGGGAAGGACAGGGGATGAGAAATCACAATAGAAATTGTCTATTCTAATGAGAAAAGGGTTGTATGGTGATGAGCAAGGAAAGGCATTTCAAAGGAAGGAAAACAATACCTTGTGCAAATTGCATGAGGCTGCTGTTTGCTTAGAGGGAGCAGAGGCCAAGGCCTGACAGTTTCATCAGAGAAATTGGTTAAGAAATGGCCAAGGGAACATAATTCATTGTTCAAATGTCAAGCTGCTCATATCTAGAGAGGAGAGTGCGCATTTATCACCAGCAGTAGTACATACCCCAAAAGAATATAAGAGAAACCAAAAAATTTATCATTGATCTGGCATGACTCAGATACCCCTGGTGCTCTGGCTGAAGATGCACAGCAGAGGAAGATTCATATTACATTTCCTATGATGCCATGAAGATTTTTTGCCTTTTCTTTTGTACCCCTTTTATACCTTTTTACAACTTCTGTATTCTTAGTGCTTTTTCCTACATTCTTGGACTTGTGTGTCAAACTAGGAGACTAAACATTTCAGAAGCTTCTAGGTAGGGATCAGCATGCCCCAGACACCAAGGTCCTCTACAAAACAGTTCTGTAAACTGAGATAGAACCATCCAGGGGAAGGTTCCTTGGGGAGGGGGGCTCATTTTGAGCCTCTCATTGGGGAATTTTTGATAGATAAGCTAATTAGTAACACCTATAATGTTATACCAGATCTTTGGGGGGTGTGCATTGTGGGGTGCATTTTAGTGCATTTGACCTAGGGGTGTGCATTGTGGGGTGCATTTTGGTGCATTTGACCTGGGGGTGTGCATTGTGGGGTGCATTTTGGTGCATTTGACCTGGACGTGTGTACCCAAGGATCCTTAAAATAAATATCAAGGTAAAATCCCTTTTCCCCCTTCTAACCATGTTTGACTCTTGATTTTAACACCAGGAAAAGGCATCACCTAGGAAGGTGGTGTGATTGACAAATACTGAGTGTTATAAGCCTGACAGAAGAGAAAACAAAGCTTTTTCCAGCCATTGAGCTGTGCATGATCTCAGCAGAGCAATAAGCAAGAGATGCATCTGTAGTAACTGGAGATATTGAATTGGGGCAGCCAGGAGGAGACAGGAGGATTCAATCTAAGGGGTCAGGGGAATACTGCTAGAGTAGTTTATTTTGCAGGCAACAATAGATTAAGACAGATTTGCAGGGAAAAAATTCTACTGAAAGCATCTTTAAAAGAGCAAGTACCAGTTTTTAGGTGGAAAACAAACACAGCTGAGAGAATAGTGGGAAAATATGTCCTGGGTCAAAAATAAACATGTTTTTTGTGATGTATCTAGAGGAAAGTGGAAGAGGAGGGGAATTGCTGCAGGGGAATTTCATACAAGGTTTATTGGAACAATTTTGGGTAAGAAAAGTCTTCTTGCATGGTATGCCTTTTGGTTCAAGCCTCTTGTTGTTTTGTACTATTGTCTAAAAGCCATATGTTGATCACAGGAATCTTGTTCACAAGCACAGAACTAGAATGTCAGAACTGAGGAACAAATCTTAGAGTCTGAGGCTTTTAATTTTGCCTTTGGATCAGTGTAAGTGGTGAACAGACCCATCTGTGTCCTGCTTTATCAGACCTGCCACACCCAGACTAAACTGCTTTGAGTATTTATGAATTGAACCTTAGGAAATCAATCCAGGTCAATAAATAAGATGACAAATTCAGGCTAGTAGATATGAGTTAACAGGAAAATTGCAAAAGCACTCTGTGCCATTTGGTGTCCAAGCAATGAAGTGGCACATGAAAGTCTCTGGAAATTAATGTTAAGTGATGTACATGGAAAATAATCCTAATTCTGTTTGTATAATGATGGGCCATATACAAGCTATTACCAATCAGGAGCAAAATCTTGGGTTTATAGTACAAGGTTATGTGAAAATATCAGCTTGATAAATTGATAAGAAATTGTTAGGAAAGGAGCAAAGAACACAAACAGGCAATGCTAGCAAAGACAGATCTGATCTTCTGGCTCAGGGGATGTGAAAATTAGTATCACATTAATTTAATATTGTAGAAATTGAAGAACTAAAGAAAAGAGGGGTGGCATGATCAAATATGCAGTAAGGTGGTTCCTGTAGAAAATTTTTCTTAGTAGACAGGACTCTTCAGTCAGGGAGAGAAATGACTGAGAGGATCTGTGAGGGTCATCTCAAAAACAATGAGCAATATTCACTAAGGTCATTATCTCTGGTCCAGCAGTCCCATGGGGCACAGGTAACTGGAGTCTAGGACAGCATCCTGGGGAAGCCTTGCTGCAGTTCCTGAGGTGTTCACTACTGGCCTCTGTTGGAAGTAAGGTTCTGGACTGGGTGGTCTAATCTGATTTAGCTTCCCTTACACTTTTAGGATCCTTAGGCCATGAATAGATATTTAATCTCACACAACATCATGCAGCCCTTGTCTCCCCTAATCCCTTCTGCAGAAACCACACAGCTCCTCTCCCTCCTGCTTGTTATGATCAACAATCTGAAGGGCTCCCAAATACACTGATTTTTATATTGCTTCCAGGTGGAGGGTGCTGCCCTGGGTGTCATAATGCAAACAAACTCCTGCAAATGCACATGGCACAGCAGATTCCAAGCCACCTGTCTCCTTGCTGCTTCTCATGTGCCACCCCCCAGGTTTCTCAAGGAGTTTCTTCCACACTGGGAAACACTGAAATTCCAAAGTCACCTGGACATGTTCCTGTGTCACCTGCTCCAGGTGACCCTGCCTTGGCAGGAGTGATGGGCTGGATGATCTCCAAAGGTCCCTTCTAACCTCAAAAATTCTGCAATTCTGTGATTCTGTGGCACAGCTCAGCCAATTCTGTAATACAGACACAAACATGGTACAGAATGATTGGCTGGACCCAAACAGCTCATCACTGTGGTTTTGTTTGACCCAGAGGCTACAAAAGCTAGAGCTGCTCTGCTTGCTGATGGTAATTTTGTTTGGATCCTGTAAACCAAGGCACAGAGAGAACTAGAGGTCACAGTTCAGCCCGTGTGAAAAGGCAGCAACTCTCCTCCTGCTACTCTCAGAATGTGCTTGTGTATTCTAAACACTGCTCTGATCAGCCTTTTATTCATGCATGCAAATACTCAATCATCTTTTGGCTCTTCAAGCTTCCAGGTCAATGGGGAGAAAAGTCAATAAGTCAACAAATTAATTTAATTTATGCACCCTGCAGACAAAGAATAGAGGAGTGCAGGAGGTTCCAAGCAGGAATGAAGATTCAGAGAGGAAAATGACAGCAAAGCATTTGAGATGTACACAGTTTTGTATTTATGGCCCTCCAAGGTACCATGAGGTGGGTAAGTTCTGTATAGGAGCTGTGTCAGGTGGGGAAAGCTGCTCCATGCAGCCCCATGGGGGCAGATAATGTGGTGACACGAGTCACATCAGAAAACATTTCATATATAAAACCCAGGACACTGTCACCTCCTTTACCTCTCACAGGCACTGTTGGCAATGCCCTCAGTGCCCTGCCTGAGCTCCACTCTGGAAGGGCACAGGACTCCTGTAGGACCTGTGCTCTATCTGCCATTGCTGGCCTTGAACACTTCCAGGGATGGGGATGCTCAGTCAGACTGGAAGGGCTCTGCAAACCTGTGCCTTTGGGTTCAAAGCAAACTTAATTAGTGGCCTGTTTACTTAAAAGAGGATGATGTGCCCAAGTGTTCCTGTCTTCAACTGTAAACAAAGAATTATTAAAAGGTTCTCAAGGATTTGAGGTAGTAATTAAAAGAAGATGAGTGACTGTCACAAGCTGCAGCCCGGCTGCTTTGCAAACGTGTGAGGAGGAGCTCCTTGGCTGGGATGTGGCTGTGATTGCAAATTATCATCTCTAAGGCTAAAGATATAACAGGATTCCCACACACCCCTCTCTGCTGCACGTTTCCATGCACAGGGAACGGAGCTGCTACGTGACAGAAGCTGCACTGGAGCCATGCAGAGGGGGCAGCAGCAAATTGTAAACAGTGTCTGGATACAGAGGCAAAAAAAGTGTAGATAGACCTGTCAAACCAAACATGGCAGGAATGGGGTGCCTTTCCCATGTCCTTTCTGCAGATCCCACTGGTGAAATGGAGAATTCCCCACTGAGAGAATGGATATAAAGTTTTTTTTAGGGAGGAAAAAGCTGCAGGGAACAGTCAGGTATGTGCAGTTCCAGAAGCTGTTCATTGACAGCAGCCAAGTTAACAAGAAACTAAATTTTTAAAACACTGGGAAAGTCCTCTGCTCTTTCTTAAATGGAATCCGTTGTGTCTTTAATCTGCTTAGTGCAAGCTAATCCCTCGGCTCATTTGTAAAGAAAATAGTGATATAAATGGATAAAGCTCTCAAGATAGCTGCTAACAATCATGTTCCAAGCCAATTTTCTGCTTCACTAATACTTTGAAGCTAATCAGCATTTTTCTAAATGATCTCTGCTTACTACTTGATTTTTCTGCCCTCAATATATTTACTTGGAAACATTTACACTGGTCACACATCTTGTCACTTACTTGTACTTACCAATTAAAATAACGTTTTATAGAAATAATTTCATGAGTTGTAGCTCCCAAAGATGACTGAACTTCTCCCAGGCCAGGGGTTTCCCTGCCATCCAAAGCTGTGTGTGTGAGGTGAAGGATGGAGGCCAGGTTGGATGCTGCTGCAGCAGGTGGGAGAGGGCAGCAGATGACCAAGAGCTGAGCAGTGAAGCTTCACCAAGACCCTGATATTGCAAACTGAGGGGCTTGAGCTGGTTTTGCTGGAATGCAGACTGAGATCTGCCCCTGGCTCTGAAAAGATGCACAGGTGATGTTCCTGCCTTTCAGGGCACATCAGGCATGGGGGGCTGGGAATTGGGAGGTACTATTAAATTTCACCAAGATTTAAACTTACTGTTGCACTTCTCTCCACGGCCATTTTTATAAAAGTTGGTACTAAATTCAGCCCCTCCTGGTTTTCTGATGATGAGCCATACTTAAGGAGGAAAATAAACCACTGATAATGGTTCAGCTAGTTCTTCCTTGGCTTTGCAAAGATAAATAGCACCCAGTCCTGACTGTAACTCTTAATTTTCCAGAATTTTTCCATAAGCTTTTCTACCAGCACTTCATTTTGGCATGAAGCTTCTTTTGAGCCCCAAGTAAAGGTACTCCCCAGGATACATTAAGGTGAACATTGACAAAAAACTATTCCAGTTTTTCTTCCCATGGCCTCATCCAAGTTCTTCTATATCTCAGTCTTCTATGGGCTTTACCATAGGCAAGCCTCCTACCCTGATTTATTTTTTTAAATGTTATAATGTATTGTTATTTTGATGTGTTTTGCAAGCTGTTCACCAAACTCTCTTTAGCTTTATTTCGTTTTTAAACAAGCAGAGTTTTAACTGACCACCCCATGGGGAGAGCTGAGGCTTCCAGGTCCTTGTAGGATGCCCAGCATAAGTCATCTCTAAACATGCACCTTTTGCTTCCAAAATGGTCTTGGATCTCAGGAGAGCAAGACTGAGCCATGAAGACTACAGAAATAGTAGGTGGTTTCTGAAAAAAACAAAGAACAGACACAGTTAAAGCTACAGGGCCTCTGCTTTTTTCTGAGATGTTGATAATTTTTAGATGATTTTCGGTTGGAACAACTTAACTCTTTTTCATACCTTCATGTGAAAAAAAAAAATATTTGACCTATTTCTACATTCAGCACAGAACTATTGCTTATCTGGAGTCTTTCTGAAGGCAATGAATCCATTCAACAGCACCTTTTGCTACTAAATGTCATTGAAATAGGTTCAATATTTACTGAAAAGGGTCAGGGAAATTACTGCTGACTCTTAAGAAACTTGCAAGGAGGAAAATCAACTTTGATATGATAATTCCATGGAAATCATACAAGAATGAGTTTTAAAAACTCCATAATGGGCTAGATGTGGAAATAATATTGAAATTTGCAGTTAACTCCATTTTAGAAAAGTATTTGTGAATATAACTGAAGAATTTGCTATTTAAATCTTCCCATTGACAGTAGAATTCATATTTTTCACAGAATTTCTTCAATACCATTATTTCCTCTTTTTTTTCAGCTTCAATTCTATTCTCCTCTGAATGAGATGCACTCCCACAAACTGAAATCAATGAAAGCCTGTACAACCCCTTGCAAATGACATCCATCAAAAGATTCTTCCCACTGCGTTCACTTCAAGAAAATCCTTCCTAAGGATTTCTGTGACTCCACAGAAGACTCACAAGTTCTATGAGCCACAAAAATAACTGATTTTATTTATGCTTTAAACTTATTTTCAGCATTTCTCTGCATGTTTTATTCACTGAAGCAGAGAAATATCAAGTAGATGTATAAAAACAAGTGAAACCACTGGTCCCTCTTATTTATGCTAACAGCCTGAGAGAGTTAAATATTGGATTTTCTCCTGTACAAAAAAAAAGTTGTCATTTCTGATTTTTTTTTTTTTGATTCATAAAGGAGGTGAATTTTCAAAATGTCCATCTAGGTAGAAAATACTAAGCAAAATAAAGTTAAAACAAACAAACAACAGCAACAAACCACCCCTCCCTCCCCCCACCATGGAATGCCAGATCATTTTTACCACTATGAAGCAAAGAAATATCTTTGACCTGTGGACTCCCCAGACCACCCTGTGAAACACAGAGCTTAGAAGTCCTGTGTGCCCCACTCTGCAGAGACAATAAAGAGCCTTCCTACATCACAAAGCTTTTTCACCCAGAGTCATGGCAACCTTGCCTTCAGATCAGTTTAGTAAACTAATCTATCTCGCAAACATTTGGTATTGTTCTGCTGGGAATGCTGTGGGAGCATTACAATCCTGATAATTAGAAACTTCCAATTAATTTTCAGGTTAAAATGTACTTGTGGTCATTTGATACCCATTTGTTCTGCTGCCAAGATTGCCTGTAAGTGAGAGCTGGGCACCCTGTGAGCCCTGCCAGGGCACAGCTCTGCTGCTGTTTTTCTCAGCTGCATTTCAGCCAAAGCACATCAAAATCGACAAATGCCACAGAAACTGCCTCACCAGCTCCAGCTGCAAACATCTGCTGGTCCACCACTAATGCAAACCAAAGGGCTTCACATCTGGGAAATCTTCAGGCAGGTTCAGCTGAGCAAACACACAGAGGGAATTCTGTTGTCTGGATGGGAGCATCTGCACCGTTTCAAGCTCCTGTGAGGTCTGGATGGTGCAGGCAGCCATGGAACAGGATCTGAAAGGGTCTCACTGCTCTCTGGAGGCCAGGCAGGTGCTGTGGTTTGACACGGAAGGGGTTTTCTTGCAAAAAGAAAACCTTGTTTCCTTCTTTTAGGTCTGCTAATAAACTTCTTAGAGTCTTTTAAGTTTGAGCCTGTTTTGTTTTCTCCTAATTCTTATGTCACAGAGGTAAAATTAGTAAGTAAGAGATGATCTGAACCAAAGCACTACAGCAGAGTGTATTGGGGCACCCCAAAACCTTTAGACAACTCTGTGAGGAACCTGAATCCCAGCTGGATGCTCAGGACAGTGTGAGCTGGAGAACTCTCTGGGATCTGTGGATTCCATTTCCCACCACGGGATCTCAGCCATGGTGCCCACAAAGCAATACAGACATGCAGACACCTGGGTATAGGTGCCTTACCTTTTGACTTGAATCCCACATGATCTTAAAATATTATCTAGAGAAATACTACTTTTCTGTAAGGAAATGTTATTGATGATTTTCTGGACTCCACATATTTGGGGCACCATTAAAGAACTCAACATATTAGTAGAAGTTATTTTAATAGACAAAGGGAGCTAAACAAAGGGTAAAGCATAAACATACATTTTCCTCTTGCTTTCTTCAAAGGGGCCACAGTGGTACAAGAGAACTCCTAAATTTATAGTGGATGTAGTGTGTTTTTTTCAACCTAGATTTTCAGTGTCAGACTCAGAGAATTCAACTTTTTATAGTTGGATTTTATGCTCTCTTAAGATGAAAGAATAAAAATCACTATAAGTCTATTAGAAAACCTGGGCTTACCTGGTTTCAATTATCCTTAGAATGAGTTTGTTAGAACAGATGACATTTTGTCCTCTAGAACTGAGATTTCCTACAACAGTTACTTGGTGTTCCTGTCCTGGAGTCAGAAGAGGGGAGGTAGAGGAGATCACTGCAATGGTTTGTTCTGGTTTTGACTGGGCTAGAGTTATTTTTCTTCCCAGTGGCTGATGTAGGGCTGCATTTTGGGGTTGTGCTGAGCACAGGGTTAATAATATTGAGATGTTTTTGTTATTGCTGAGCTGGGCTTACATAGAGGGAGAAAGCAGAAGAAGATTACAACCAAATTTCATCATTTCCAGAGCACATCTCTAAAAAGTTAGGAAGGGTTGTTCAGAGAAGTAAAAGGAACATCTGAGACAATGTTAATATGGTGAAGGCTTCAGATGTCCTTGCCCTGTGTGGCAGGATAATCAGCATCTGTCCCACCATCCAGGAGAAATGTCTGCAGGAAAGTTCTCTAGAATACCCCAAGAACAGTAACAGAAACAAGCAGAGAGACCACAAGGGCTGATATAAAGTAGATGCTGGAGAAGAAAGATGTCGCTTTACAGAGAAGAGCTCTAGCAAAAGCTGCCAGTCCTGTTTAGGAGCACTAAAGCCATCAGAAAATCATTCTTGTGGCACATGCATGGACATAAGCATAGAGAAATGGGCAACAAGGCACAGAAACAAAGCTTCCCATGCTTGTCCTCAGCCCCATTCTTGTAAGACAGTGCTGATGCCACTATGGACCAGAAAAAGGAGGAAAACAATAGGAGGAGCATGGAAACAAGAGAAGAGATCGCACTGACTCTGAACTCCAGGAGTTTCACATCCACCAGACTGAAGGATCTGCCTCCCCTCCTGAATCCCACGTGACACCTCTGGGTAGCAAGAAGCATTTTAAGCTCATCTGTCTAGCCAAAAATGACACCACATGGCTGAAAAATCAAGTTTAAAGGGAAGAGAAGAAAGGGAAAGAGTAAAATCAGTTTCAAGTCTGACCTCAAAGACATGTAAGATTTAAGTTCAGATTTTTAAGAAAAGTATAATGGAGATAAATGATATAACAAGCAGTATGGACTTATCAAAGTTAGCTGAGGAGCATAATTGGCTTTCTAGATGCAGAGAGTGCAGAAGAGCTCATCCCCACTGTCTGGAAGAAAGTACTTGTTAAACAACATCTGAGAGATTAGCTCAGGAAGGGTGGAAACCAAATGAACTGCAAATGTGCTGCAGCATGAAGGGGAGATGGAAATGTATTGCTGCAAAGGTAGGGATCGGGATGAGAGGAAATTATTACTAAAGTTCCTTAAGAGACAGTTTTGACACCAATATTTTTATTAATTACTTGGGCACAGAAAATGCCTGATAAAATCTGCTAAAGGCAAAATTTAGAGTCAATGCCAATATGTATGCGGAGAGAGATAAAAACAAACTCATGATCCTGAGGACTGAGGTAAGCAGGGAGAGATAAAATTCACTGGTGTGAAATGCAAGGTAATGAATTTGGGAACCTAATAAAAACAGCTTTCTGATAGCTGTGCACCTCATCTCCTGGAAGTGACTGAGGAGTACCAGCAGATTGGAGAGTGATCAGCATGATGAAGTTATGAAAATGAGAAATATGGTTGTAATCTTCAAGAAGGACTGGATTGAACACCCTTCGGCTGGGCTGGAGAGTGTGTCTGCAGCAGAGACAGGAAATAAAGCCCTGGTACCCCTTCACCTGAGTGCTGTTCTCCTCTGTAACCACCCGGGTTCGAGTGACAGGCAGATGCAGCCAGGGATGGGGGTAGACGAGGGTCATGAGGACAACAAGAGCGACTGGGAGGCAGTCACAGAAAGGGAGATGGTGTCCTGCTGGTGTTGGAGGTCCCAGGGTCCCAAGCCTTGGCCCTTCTGTCAGCCCCTTTCCCGGTGAGCCTGGCCAGCCCCGCTCTGCCTCACCTCCTCCTCGGGTTCTTGGCAAGCAGCTCCACCTGCTGCTGGTGAGCCAAAAGGTGCTCAGGAGAGTCCAAATCTGCACAACATCATCCCCAGTTTTGCCTTTGGACTGGGAAGGACAGGTTTCCCTCCTCTGGACAATAAGGTCTGGTTAGGACTGTGCCCTCCAGGGGGACAATTTCTTTTTGGGGGATTTACCCTCCAGAATCAGCCACGGGTCTCTTTTTCTCACCTCAGAGGGAATAAGAAACCAAAGTTATAAGAAGTCTGTGGAGGAGCCAGGGGCCAACCCAAGCTCCCAAGAGAAGTACACAAATGCCTCCTCTGCAAGACTCTCCTTCCCTAGGGGGAAAAAACCCCAAACAAAAACACAACCAAAAATCATACTCACAAGCATTTGTAGCAGTCATTATCCAGATTTTCTAAAAGCCACTGAAATTCATCAAAATTCTGGATCTCATGCTGGAAACTGGACAGGGATGTATTAAGCAAGGGGAAAAATATACACCCTCTGCTTGGATGTGCTGCCACATACCTCTGTGAGGCATAATTAAGGCTCCCATTCCTCTTCTCTCCTACCACTATTTCTATATATTAAGTTCCATTCTAATCTAATTACCTTTATTGCAGCATTTCTTAATTCCAAACAAATGGCTTCTAGGCATGATGCTTTCAGGAGAACACAGTGGGCTGGGGATTTTTTTTGGCACTGGTAATTGGCATTTGCAGTAAGCATGGGGATATCCCAATTCCCAATGCCTTGGGGATGATAATGAAGTTTGAACAGTTCTGAGACATTAGAAGGGAACTGGAGGTGTAAAACAACTCTTACAGAAGAAAATTGGAAACGTTAGTTCACATTACAGGCAGCAAATGGGAAATTCACAGACAAGCTAAACCCTTATAAAGTAATTAATTTCCCATGTTAATGTTATTTATGGGCCACACAGCAGCAGCGGACTCCATCCAAGCCTGGGACCCCCTTGCTCTAGTACTGTCCAGTGGGTTACAGTAAATCATCCACACCACCTAGAAGCCACAAGAACTCCATGAAAATTGCCCCTAGGACCACCTTTTTTTCTGATGGAAAGTGACATGTCCATAAATAATCTGTTTTAGCCCAGCTCTGATTATTTCAGATGAGGGATGAGCCCAGACAGTTCATGCCCTGTGCATTCCTGCTGCTGGGGAATGCCTCTGGTTTAGATTTAAGGGCTCTGTGGATTTCCCTGGAGATTCTGAATGTGTTTGCTGTGTGATGACAGTGTCTGATGCCTCTGAAACCTGTTGGACCTGCTGCAGCCTTCAAAGACTCTGTCCACATACATCCAAAAACCCCTGTGTGCAGAGATCCTGGGTAGCATAAGATCAAAGACACTCAATTTCTGCTAGGAAAAGCATTTTTTTTTGGCCAGTGTGACACATCATGGAGTACAAGCCCTTCTCAAGCATTTTACCAAAGTATGTTGAAATACAGAGCAAGTGATGCAGGAGTTTCCAAAAGAGGACACAGAATAAATGTGCCTGAAGCCCATCAGAAGCCATTAAATCAAGGTTACAGAGATGACAGCAAAACCAAGGAACATCTAACTGAAAGCTCAGCAGTGGGTTTTTTCCTTCTATAAGAATAAAAATTTTTGCAGATTCTGTATATTGCAATAATTGTTGATCTAAAGAGGCCCTGGATAAGATAAGCAAACTGGGAGAAAAAGGCTAAAGGAATCCCAATCTCAGTCCTAAAATTTTGAGCTACTAATGATTTTGGGTGTTTCCTTTTTAGACATCCATGTAGACTATTAGCTGAAAATTGACATTCACCACTTCTTGTCAAATAACTTCTTATAAGAACTTTTCATTCAGCAGCCAAAATTCAAGGTACACAGATCTCCAGTTGCTTTTGGAAACAGAGTGCAGTTAAAGACCCACCATTCTCTCCACATCTTTTTTTTTTTTTTTAACAAAGCAGATGTGGTGAATTCTCTCTTAACACAACTTTTTCAGTGTCTTTAATGCTTTATATTACCCAAGGAAGCTGGGCACCTGCCACAGTGCTTTGTGTGTGAACCTTCTGGACTACTTGGATTTGTACCACCACCTTCCAGAGATGGCTGGGATTCAGACTCCAGTTCAGCTGTTTTTATTACTGAAATAACTGAAAAGAGTAGTAGTTATATTTTGTTATCCACACAAGGAACAGCAAAAAGTGATTCCTCAGGCTCTGTCCCTGAATGTTTCTCACATCTCCCAGGCTGGCATCACCCAGACATGAGCTCCATCAGCACCCTGCTAAGATGTATTCCTGGCCTGTGGAATACAGGAACACAACCAGTTATTGCTATTTCCTCTAATATTGTGCATCCTCTTGACAATGTAATCCCTCAGGAGAATGAAAGCAGACAATTTTGGGGAGCACACAGCATTCTTGTATTTGGTTTCCTTTCTGGATAAGCCCACTTGCTGGTCCCATTGTATTGCTGCCTATAATTTGAATTTCCATTTTCAATCATTTTGTGCACAGCTAACTCTTGCAAAAAAGGCTTCAACAATGGCAATATACAGTCAAATGCACATAATTGTTCCTACAAAAGGGAAAGAAATCACACCAAGGAACATAAACATTAGACCCTGGGTACTGCAGTTTGAAATAGATTGTGCCCTATGGCTGGTAATGCATTTCAGTCATAATCATTATGAGTCTACTAAATAAGAGGCCAATTATTGTTCTAACAAGACATTCATTAGTAATGTGGACAGAGATGATAGAGACTGTATGTAACAGCTGGAAGTGGCAAATGAAAGCAGGAGAAGGATAGGATGAAGGCACAGGTATAATAAATGCATTTGCAGCTCTTTTCCAAGTCCTGGCTTTAATTAGGAAGAGCAGCAACCTGCTGCCAGCAATGCATGCTCCATCCTGCTGGCTTTCTGGGGAGTGCTGTGCTTTCCCAAGCCTTTCATGTGGGAGGAAAACAGATATCACAGCCCCAGAAAACCACTGCTGTGGCCAGCGTGACCTGGGCTCTGCCCTCCAGCCCAGGCATGCTGATGGCACTTGGGCAAGTGCAGGCTGTGCTAGGAAATGAGCTCTGTGAGTATATAGGACAGGCCATCTGAGAATCATTTCAGCACAGATGCATCCATGGAGTTTGATGGAGAAAATTCCTTCATTAGGGCCTGCTTCTATTGCTTGTGCTCAGGCCAGCAGCATAGAATTTGGCATATGGTAGGAAAAGAAGTCTCTCTGGGATAGCTGTGTTAGGGCAGTGCACAAAGCTCTTCAGCAAGGAGGTGCTTCAAGCAAAGAGAAATGCCTTCAAGCAAAAAGACATCTCTGTGCCATTGGCATGTGGGTGACAGTGCCAACGACACCTGAGATTGTGAGGAAGTCACCATCAGTCACAAGGGTAAAGCTGAAAATGGACAGAAAAGCAAGCCCAGTGGAGATGGATGGATGGATGGATGGATGGATGGATGGATGGATGGATGGATGGATGGATGGATGGATGGATGGATGGGTGGGTGGGTGGATGGGTGGGTGGGTGGATGGATGGATGGATGGATGGATGGATGGATGGATGGATGGATGGATGGATGGATGGATGGATGGATGGATGGATGGATGGATGGATGGATGGATGGATGGAGAAGCCTCACCTCAGCCAAGCAAGAGAGCTGGGTTTTGTTTTGGCTGCATGTCCCAGCAACTGAGGCCAGCACCTGGCACACCCTGTGCTCACAGTGCCCACCTCCAGGGGCAGAGGGAGGTTGGCAGTGATACAGCCAGACCTTGGCACCATCTCCACCAGCTGCAGGATGAACATGTCAGGCCATCCCAAAGGCTGTCCTGAGGCTTGATCCTGCTTGTGCCACAGGCTCGGGTGAGACCCAGCTCCCCAGGCCTGGTGAAGGTGTGGTTATGCTCGGATGAGCTGAGGCTCCGTGGTGAAAGCTGAGGCAACAGCAGAGGATGGATTCAGTTTCCTGGCCTGACTATCTCCTGTCTGCTTGATGGTCCTGCCTCTCCCATTCCCAGGGCAGTGGGCACCTGGCTGCTATGCCAGCAGTGAAACCCAGGTCCTGGAGATGATGACCAGGGCCCTTGGCTCTGGTTGGGAAGAGTGCATTTTGCCTGGCTGGGAAGCTGGGAATGTAAATACTCTGATCACCAGCACCTTTTCCTCTATAGAATAGAGGGAAGAATAAACTGCAGCACTGTTGGAGCAGGACAGTGAAGGGATGGTTCTCCAACCCCTCCATGGGCAGTTCTGGAGATGACAGAAGTAGAATATCCCCTCTTGGAAATGTTATACTTGGCATCACTAGTGCAGGGCCCTTGTTTTCCCCTCCCCATTCCCACCTGGTGCTGTGACCACCCTGACAGAGAAAGGGCTGGTGGACAATGCCTGCCCCAGGAGTGCCTCAGGACCAGAGCCTGTTAAGGTACCACAGCAAAGGGACCTTCTCCCACCACCATATGGCAGAGGGGAATGTCCAAGTCCAATGATTCCTGTAGTTATCTTTACAATGCATGAAGACCCAACAGTAACTTTAGTGGTTCGTGTTCAGATATATCTGTGTGACTTACCCCCAAATTTGGGACATACTTGCAAGATTTTGGGGGAAGAAAAGGAGGAGTGATGATCAGGCCAGCCAGACACCAGATGTTCACTGGTTTTCAAGCTGAGAATGAAACCTGCAATAATGGCACCAAGCAGCCTTCCAGCTTGATTAAAGGAGAAAGGTCTCTTGTTCTTTCTGTAAGAGCTGGCAGCCCAACATATCAATGCAAATGTCAAGCACTCTCCCTTGGTCTTTATCTCACATGTAGCAGTGCTACCTTGCCTTCACACTGCTTTTCTTGGAATGGAAAAGGCAAGGCAAGGCAAGAAAAGGCTGGAAGCCCAGAGATGCAGTGCAGAGGATGCTCTGCAGAGCTCTGGTGTGCCCTTAAGCTCTCCTGTGCCTCACTTTCCCCACAGGGTGACCCAGAGCTCAGCATCCCCCTTGCCAGCGATCTTAGACCAGATCTGATACTTGCAGAGTTGCTAGAGAGGAGATGAAGGGTTCCACATCAGTGCAGAGTAAATCATTATTAAATGAGAGCTAACAAATGATCACATGAATCCCAAACTGGAGCAATTAGTCACTCTGCTGCTGCCACAGGGTATTTTCCCTGCTGCCACAGTTGCCTCTAGGTGGCTGATTTTTAAATTACTCTTTCCTCATCACTTCAAGACATTGTCTTGGGAGTCAATCAAGCTTCTTTCTTTACAATTTTGTCTAAGTGCTCATTTACACCCTAGTGCAGGTCAGGTGGGGCTGACCTATCACTCTGGATGCAGATTATTCCTTCTGAAAAATCTTATTTTCCTGAAGGGAGGATAAGTTCTGAGTGGTTACAAAGCACCTTTGCACACACACAGCTGCATGAGCAGCCACCAGACCAGGGGCTGGAGCACACACCAAGTCCAATGTTCTTGGGCAACCACTGGCTTTGTCTGTGCTGGAAAACCTGCTTCATTTCATGCAGCAGAGCCCACACCAAAGCAAAAAGGTGTCTACCAAGTTTGCCATGGGTACCCTGGCCATGCACTGTGACAGGACTCAATATCTCTGACCTGGTTGTTATGGTTGCCCCTTGGTGCTGAGAAAGAAGGAAACTGAGGCAGGACGGGCAAAGAAGTCTCCAAAGTCCCTCAGGAGGCAGCAACAAGATCCCTGGATTTGTGCAATGACTTGAGCTCACACAGATTCCAGCAGTGGCTGGTTCAAAATACTAAAAACAACCTGGCAGGCAACAGACCCAGCTTTGGCAGGAGATAGGCTTGAAGAAGTCCAGGGTTAAAAAAAAATTCCTGTGAGTCCCAAATTCTCCCATTTTCCTCAGGTTTTTTTTCAGGAGTGGGTGAGGGGATTTCTATACCCAGCCCAACCCTGAGGACTGATGTGGGGCAAACACCCAGAGGCACAAATCATAGCCACTGATGCTGGTAGCTCTGGGCCTTTTGCCTGAATTTAGTATTTCACCCACTTTGGGTGTACAAGATCTCCTAGCCCAGCTGGCAAGTGAGTATGGCAAAGGAGGTGTAGACAACTTTTTCATCACAAACATGGTAAATGGCAGCTGGAGGGCAGAAAACATTCTTCACTGCTGCATCCCTCCCAAAGGTACATCCCATAAACATCTTTATGGTTCCTGTAATTATTTTACTCACCCATAATTAATGCCCATTTGCTTCCTTTGTGCTGGGTAAGATGGCTCTTACCCCCCATGGTGATGTGGCCGTGGCTCCTGTCTAAGACTGCAGAGCCACTGCCCTGGCTGGGATTTGGTGCTCCTGCCAGCAAACCCAGGAGTGCTGGTGGGATCTCAGCCGTGAGCAAATGGTAACAAGCTCCCTTCAGCCCATTTTTCTTGATTGACTGCAGCTTTTTAAGCAGTCTGTTATCACTGGTGTGAGAGCTGGGACCTGGCCATGCTCAGAGAACTCCTTATGGTTGGCTGGAGAGGGACATGAGGGCAGAATTTGGCTGAGCACTGCTGGAGCTGTAGCCAGCCTGGACATGTTTTTCCTTGCATTACAGAGAGTTCAGCTGGGCACATCCAGCAGTTTGTATTTCATCGACATGAAAAAGTGACTTCATCACCATGGAGACAGAGATGATTTGCATCTTAATTAAGCAATGACAGATGCCCAACTGATAAAGGTAATCTTCAGCTTTGGATACCCATCGACTTCCAGTTCCAGCATTCCCATTTATTAGTAGGTGCTTCTGAAATCAAAATTTTAGCAGTTACCTGTTAATGCTTTTGCTGCATTGATGTTCTGATGGGAACAAATATTTCTCACGGGTGAGATGGTCAAATATTTTGGGCTGAAGAAGAGTGGGACTGGCAGGACAGGGGCCTGTTCTGTAGGCCATTAACCCCCCTGCCCAAAGAAGGGGCATTCAGGGAGGCACAAAGCTAAAAGCAAAACAATGGCCATGGATGTGTGTATGGCAGTGCACCACTAAGCTACCCTAAAGGGCTTCAAAGGCTGGACATTTGGGCACTCACAGGGCAGGCAATGCCCATGATGGATTTCTAACCCTGGCAGCTTTTTTTCCTATTGATGGATGCTGAGGTTTCATTTCCACCTCCTCTATGCTGAAGGGATGTTGCTGCTGGCCTGTGCACATGGTAGAAAACAGGGTGCCAGGAGCAAGGGTGCAAGGAGCTGGTCAGGTCATTGGGCAGGGAGGAGCAGAGCAACCCCAAGTGAGATGGAGCTGACCCAGGTACAGTGGTGTCCCAGGGATTTGGAGCAGCCCATGCCACTGCACAAGCCCTGCCCTGACTGAAAACTGCCCTTGGGTTCAGGAGTGTGTCCACAACCCTCTCAGAACTTCACTGCACTTACCACCTTCAGCAGCTTCATCATCCTCTTGTTGTGCACAGGCCTTTTGGGTTTTATCCCATTGCTGGTTTGCTGGCTGTACAGAAGGTGTGAGCTTAAATCCAAACCTTTCACACTTCAGTGGGCTTCATTCACATTTCATTCACAATTACAAGGGTTTTTTACCATGTGAATTTGCTGGCACTTGGTATGGCCTCAGCATACATTGCCACTCACCCTTTGGTAAAGGTCTGCAGTGCATCTTTCTCCTCTGCCTGGCCACCCATTTTCATTTAGCCCAATTCAGACAAAATCACTTATCTTAACAACTTCTTCTCACTGGCAGAAATCTGACCAAACCCTCGGGAGGAGCGGTGAGAGTGAGGTCAGGCAGGTAGGGACTGACACCTGTGCTACAGGTCACAATTCACTTACGGAATTTCAATCCAAATGGAATGCAGTGTTCTGTCCTACAAAAAGATGGTGACTCCTACATCAGAGACATGGATTAGGCCAAGCAGATAACAGAGCTGGGAAGGGATGAAACTGCAGCTCATATCAGAAAACGGAGCTGTTTTGCTGTGGGGACATCTCTGCCTTTTTGGCAGGAAGCAGAGAAGGTGTTTCTCATTCTGCCCCGTAAAAGCAGAGTTAGCAGTCAGGTCAGGTTCCTCCCAGGAGGATTTTTTAGCCTCCTGTGCTCCTTTGAGCTCTGTGGCATGCTGAGCATCTCCCGTGCTTGAAGGGCAGGAGACCCCTGCCTGAGAACACCAAAAAGTTAATTGGAAAGAGCAGCCATGTAAAAGGCCTGACCTTTTCCTGAATCACAGCCCAGTGCTGGGTAGCAGAGGTCATCCAATTAATGGGGGAAATGATGCTGGAAGAGAACTTTCAGCCTTGAAGGAGTGATGCTGAGTCTTGTTAGCGGGGCCCTGTCACAGCATGCGAGATGTCAAGGCGAGATGTCTTCGCAATGAGAAATCAGAGGTTTCAGCCCTTGGACGTGGAAGGTTGTCACCAACAGTGACATGGTTCCTTGAGCTCCAGCAGCATTGCCAGAGGTTGGCCATGGTCCCAACAGCCTGCTAAAATTATGCTCCTGGCTTCAGAGGTTTTTGCTGTTGGCAAAGTTGAAGTTTGTTCCAAGGGAAATGGCCAGGTAGGAGCAAGATTTCAGATTTCTCCATGCTAACAGGAAAAAGAGAAGACTGTTTCAGTATCTCATGCTCTTAGCATGCCCAAATCCTAGCAGGTTTCCTGCTCTCCAGGGACTCCATTAAATTTAGAAAGAAGCTCCTCCCTTGGCACTTTTTACAACATTCCCAAGGTTATTCCCCAGGTTCCAGCAGACTGAATCAATGGGACTCCTTCAGGCTGGTTCAATGGACCATGTCACTAACTCAGATCCATTGGGATGTCTCTCATTTCACTGGTTAACAAAGATGTTCCTGCTCTGTTTTCTGATGAAGGAAAGCAATCACTGCTCAGTGCCACAGGATATCAGCCAACAGTGTCACTGCCTTATGCAGATAAACTCTACTCCTTTGGGCTTCAAAACACTGAGAAATCATGTCAGTTTGGAACAAGATACTGTAAGTTGTTTTACAAGGTGCATATTAAAAGTAGATGAATTGGGATACTGATCTTTCCTCCACACTGACTTTCTGTATAAAACAGACACTTAGAACCTGTCTGATGCCCAGGCCTGAGCTTGTCTGTCTGTAGGTGTGATGAGATATCTCGTACTCAGGTCATTCTCCACACTGTACTCACCAGACAGTCTTAAAAAGTCATGAGAACTGCAAGGGAGAGAAACAGTCCAACTTTTTCACCTTCCACAACCCCATTAAAGTGTCAAAGACAAGGATAATACGAGGAAATCTGCCAGGATGAATCTAATTGCATGTTCTCTGGATCAGAACAGACTTTTGTTTAGTCAGAGGTTCAAAAGAAAGCAGCCAGAGAAAGCATAAAGCCAAAAAAATGAAAAAACCTGCTAATTCGTCAGTGATTTTCCCACCAGCCATTACCAGCCACTCCAGAAAATATGAAACCTGGTGTGAAACCCTCCAATACTCATTGGTGCTGACTGACAGCACTTAAGAGGAACACCAGGAATAGCATGTAAGAAAAAGAAGTACTGGATGAACTAAGAGATGGAAGCAAATGTGGACAGGTAAATGGACGGGTGGTCAGGGGACTGTGGAAAAACCAAACAGCTGGAATTTTGGATCACAGAAATGTAGTTGAAACAAGACTTTTTGTAGTGCTTTCTCCAAAGAGGTCTGCTATTCTCTCACCAATTTTATTTACTGTGTTCATAAAGAGTACAACTAATACATGTAGAAATAAAAATACCGGACCAGTATATCAGAGACATGTCAGATTTACTACAGAACCTGCTTAGTAAGCTTGAAATAATTTTTTTTTCTTAAATCTAGTTGTCACATATTTTAAATAAGTCATTTCTTTGAGAAGAAACACAAGCAGGTGTTACCAGAGATTTACTCCCTTTGGCAAGAGTTTTATGTGTTTCTCTAACAGCAGCACATGAGCCCTGTGTGAGGAAGGCAGGGAGGTCCTGTCCTCCACTTTTAACAGGAGAGATATGTGTAAATAAATGCTGTAATCAAAACTGACATCTTTTGCTTGACTGCTAACAGCGACCACAAGGATGAAAAATTATATTAGTTCCACCAGGGACAGGGACAGCACTCATTGTAATAGATTAGGGAGAGCATTAAAGAGATTATGAAGTGGCTTGTAAGGTCTTTCCCAGGGATGCTGGGTGGTTCCAGTGATCCACAGTGCCATTCCCAGCACGATGACTGGCACTGGTGGAGAGGAGAGGTGCCAGCTTTCAGGAGAGCTGTTGTTTGCAAATATTCTCCATGTCTGAGATGCAGAGAGAAAAACTCTTCTCAGCAAAGGCAGAGAGGAGTGTTGTGACAGTGAGAGGGTGGTGAGGACAGGTGGGTGGTTTGAAGGGACAAACAAATCAGTGATACAAATGCTGTTGGGCTGGAGTGGAAACTCCATCACCAAATATTCTGCATCCTCTGAGTTTATTGTAGACCTAGGGACAGGCCAAACACAGAATAGTCAGAGGTTCCAGTTGGGTGACACACCCAGATTTTTTAGGAGTACCTCTTGGCACTCATGTTCCATCAGGTTCCCAAGGGCTGCATGAACTTCACTCACTCAGGTTCCTGGGGCCAAGGGGGTGATGCTGCACAGGAGAGGAGTCCTGTGGATGAGGAGCTCTGGGGATGTGGGGACCTCTAAGAAGGGGACACCGAGATGTGATGGCTGCTCAGGGTACCTGGGACATTCCCACTTTTCTATCCACCTGGGACATTCACACTTTCTATCACCTCTGGAAGGAGTTCTGCTAGAAGAGGCAAGGTAAGGCCCTTGTCAAGTGGCCGTGCTGTCCAGGGGCATCCCCAGCACCCTGCTCAGAGCTCCTCTCCTCCAAACAGGGAGCCTGAGACACTGTCCTTGGCAGCCACATTCCTGCTCATTTGCAGAGGAATTAAAGAAAAAAGAAGTGGCAATTTCACAGCACCATGACATCAATCAGAATTCATAAGCAGCTTCCTGAAACATCACACTTGGTAACTACACAGCATCTTGCTGGTAATTAGATGCCAGTGATTAATAAGACGTGGCTGATTCAGGGTCTCTGGCTTTGTGCTTTTTTTTTTTTTCCGGCTCTTGTTGCCTCTTGAAGTGGAAATGTAGCTAATTTATTCTGGCCAGCGTGGCAGCATAAGAGATTGGGTGTAATTGTTGCCTTTTTGTCTGAAAAGAGTTTCAGGTAGCTCCAGTCCAACATCACCTATTAAACAACTTGGTCAGCAGTATCTTTGCTTCAACTTCTGCATGGACATTGTGAGTGCCACTTGTCACTTGATTTACAATTGTGTGCTCTTCCTTTCCTCTGAAATAAAACACAGAGTTTAAATCTTATTTGCATATGGTCAACTCTATAAATGGCACCCTACAAACTGTTGGGGGCCCCTCCATGAGGACTAAAACAACATGAATACAGTCAGCACCAGCCCATGGCTTGTAAAAATCATATTATCTCTAAAATATTAGCTAGAAGTGCCTTAAAATACATGCTTGACAGAGGATTGATCAAAACAACTTAATTAGAGACATGAGGCTATTTACACAGGCTTTAGCTTTTTTAATTTAGCCTTAATTTTCATGCTTGAGAGTAACCAAGCAAAACAAAACTCACATGGCTTCATGGAAACTCATGTCATTAATGAAAGAAGCAGCTCTCACCCTGTGCAGGGAAATAGCAAAGCAGATGAGTAGGAAACAGCAATCCAGGTGCTGATCCAGGTTTTTAAATGCCACAGATGTGTGGACACAACCAGGTGTCCCTTGCTCTCTAAAGCAGTGCCTGATCCTTGCTCCAGCAGGGGAACTCCTGTCTGTCCCCTTCCTGGAGATGCTCAGAGCAGGTCCCAGACCCCCAGAGACATCCCATGCTGTCCCTACTCCCTGTGCCCTACCTGTGCATGCAGCAGCAAAGGTCTCTGCCACCAAGCATCTGAGTGGAGCCACGAGGGGTCCAGCCCCTTTGCCCAGACCTCAGGTGAGATTCAAGTTTGGACTTGACCTAATTCCTTATGGAAGCACATTCTGCAACCTCCCCAAATGCCTGTGCTTTATTTCTGAAGGCGTTGGCTATAGAAAAAAACCAAACCTCTCCTCCTGTACCAGCAGGTTCTTGTTTGGAAGGGATGTAAATACAGAAATACACATAGGGATATGTCATCTGGCAAAAGGGAGAACACAGAATGAGTGTCCAGGATGATTTAAAAGTTCCAGACAGGTGCAAAACTTCAGAAAGATTTTAAAACATCACTGGCCAATTTGACACAGCCAGAAGTTCAGTCCACAGCATCAGCACACACCTGTGGGATATCCCACTGCTCTCATTGCCCATGCAGCAGCAGGCTGGCACCTCTGGGATTACAGCTGTGGAGATTTTCATCACAAATTATTTTTTAATGGCTTTTCTTTTCTGGCTGAGATGTTACCCTTTACAGCACACTGGACTGAGTGTCTGGGTAACAAGGCAGGCATCAGAGTCCAACAGGGGATGAAAGCAGCAGAGTCTCCTGAGCACCTGGTTGAACCTGCAGGCTGCATCCCACCCGTCCTCACCACACAGCTCTGGGAAAACTTGGGATGCCAGATGGAAATTGAAAACCCCAGACATTTTCTTCTCCCAGCAGAAAAAAAAAAAAAAACAGAAGAAAAGATGGGTCAAGGGCCATTCCCCTCAGTGACCAATTCTTTCCAGATAAATTCAATATAAATAAAACTGTGGTGCTGGTTTGGAAAGAAGAAAGAGAAGGAATTGAGCTGGCTAGGATCCAGCTAGCAGAGCACAGATAACAGGATCTTCAAAATCCTAGACATCCAAACAAGATGCATAGTTGGGTCCTGTTTGAATACTACAATTTTAAACGACCTGACCTTTTTTTAAGAATGGCAAAAATGCTAAAACTGAAACTGGAGAAGGGCCAAACTCTCTCATTTCCTGGGCCAGTTAGTGGTTTTTACCTAGCAGGACCAGCAGCTTGGCTCCCTTGACCAGCCTGCCTTCCTTCCTTCCTTCCTTCCTTCCTTCCTTCCTTCCTTCCTTCCTTCCTTCCTTCCTTCCTTCCTTCCTTCCTTCCTGGAATCCTGGAATCCTGGAATCCTGGAATCCTTCCTTTCTTTATGGAATCCTTCCTTCCTTCCTGGAATCCTTCCTTCCTTTATGGAATCCTTCCTTCCTTCCTGGAATCCTTCCTTCCTGGAATCCTTCCTTCCTTCCTGGAATCCTTCCTTCCATCCTGGAATCCTTCCTTCCTGGAATCCTTCCTTCCTGGAATCCTTCCTTCCTGGAATCCTTCCTCAGGCACATTTTGAGCCTGGAGGGCAGACTGCAAAACCTGCATTTACTCTACACAATAAAGATGACTCAGAGAATTTCAGGTTGATCTAAAGAAGGAAAGGAAGGCACGAATGCAATGCTACATCGGCATGAACAAGTGAGCAGAGAGGGACTAATAAAGTGGAGACTGGAAACAAAATCTTATTAGATGTGCAACTTGGAGCTAGAACAAGCCTTTGTCAATGAAATAAAGAGGCCTCACTTCCTGCTTCAAGCATTATCTGTGAAAAGTTGCACCTATTTTGCCTCTGGTTCTGTTACCAAGTCTATGTGCTCTTTTATTTTTTATTCCCTTCTCCCCCATTCAATAATTTTCATGCTTCTAAAGGTGAAAAATATATGTAATCAATTTCTGAATTTCGCTTGCCTTTTACTGACAACAGATTTGTCAGAAATATGAAAGAAAGTAACAAAAAGGAGGTTTTGAAGCAATTCTTTTAAGAACTCCTTCTGTTCTGAGTCTGATTAACACTTGGCAACTAAACCAGCAGGGTTTGCAAAAACCTGACTGCATGACCTGCCACTAGAAGGAAAATACAAAAACCACAAAAGTTTATTGGAAACATTTCCAGGTTTCCCAGGGTGTGCAGCCACGTCTCCCTGCCCCTTCCAACCCACATTCCATTCCCAGGGAGGACAAGAAGGAGCTGGCCAGGATGTGAAGCAGATCAAAGCCTGGTCTTGTGGGGCTCTCTAAAGTCACCCCATCTGGCCCCATGAGGACATCTCCCCACCAAGGTTCCTTGGGCAGCTTGGCAACAGGCGCCTGAGACAAAATGCTCTTCCTCTCTGCTGCTTCTTCTCCATCAGCTGCATCTTTTCCTATGGATTCCCCCTCCTGTGGAATAACTGCTATTCTTGCTGTGTGCACCTGTCTGGTTATTGAATAGCTTGTACACTGCTTAATTTCTGTGGTAAAGCTTGCCTCTATATGCCTTGGAATATCTTAAACCATTCACAAATAGCTTAAAAACCCCACAGTTTGGGCAGCTCCAGGTAAGACAGTGCCAGCTGTTTGCTACTCACCAGAAGCAGAAGCAAAGAAAGAAAATATAGCTCAGACTCTGGCTGTATTCTTAGAGTCATTTATTCCCTCCATCCCAAGAGACAGAGTGCATGAGGGCAACCAGCAGGGTAGGACAGGGAGGCTCTGTGTCTGGTTGGTTTTGTCCCAGACAGAGGGAAAGGGGATACCAGGGGTGGAGCTGGGATAAACAGCCAACCAGATCAGAGCCCGGACTGCTTGAACTTTAAACAAAGGAATATCTCAGAGTCTCATGACAAGGACCCGTCCTGGGGGCCCAAGGGGGTCCACCCCAACACACCTGGATGTGCCCCTTCACACCAAGGGCAGACTGAGCCTTAGCCACACCCTGAGCTGCTGCGTTCCCTGGTGCTTTTTGGGGCTGTGCTGTAACACCTCATTGACCATCCAGGTCCAGAGATCCCTCAACTGCTTTTGCAAATGCCTCCTACGCACTTCCTTATCTCTTTAATGGTGTCACAGTTATTTAATTTGGCTCCTTGGAGTTTCATTTTCATTTTAATTTCCCCAAGGTTCTCTTACTTATTTCTTCTTTTTTACTGTCTCTATTTCAATGTCTGCACTCAGGTCTAACTGAGGTTCTTTCTGGGCTAAGCCAAGATGTGCAGCCGGAGAACATTGGTCTAAATCATCCATCTGCTTTTTAAATTCTGCAATTAAAGATATTGCATTATTTGAAGAGATTATCTGGAGGTTTCTTGATGGCAGAGGTTAAGGCATGAAAACCAACATGAATGTTGTGCAGCCACTGGCTCCAAGTTCATGAGGGGTCACAGGAGTGTCTGTGTGGCCATTTGTGTTAAGTTATACAAGATCCCAGCTGCTCACCCTTGGCTGATTTTGTTATGACAGAACCTGGAGGAGAATAAACAAGAGGTTATGACCCAAAATATGTAGTCAGTGACTCAGACCAGAGGTTTCTCCTGGATACCACAAGGCAAACTCCAGAAAGCCTGGTGGATCTGAGACATTTTCTCTCTGGAAATTAAGCCCCAGAGAACCAAGATAATGCTAAAGCAAAATATGATCTGTTATCTTTGAAGCATTGTTTCTAATTCAATTTTAATGATGCTTATGAGAAATGTGACGCCTGCGTGTCTGCTTTGTAATTGCTACATATTCTATCTCCGAGGCTCTAATGTAATTTTACAGGGGGCCTGTTGATTTCCTGTTGTATCTATTGCAACAAAGCTTCAGACTATTTGGTAGACATTCTGGAAATTACAAATTATAACTTCCCTCCTCAGACACGGGCTATGTGGCAAACCTGAGTTTATTAGCTCTGTCATAAAAGGCAACAGTTTTTTCTGCTGTAGCTGAGGCTGAATTATGGATCTGAAACTGTTAGGTCTCTTATGAAAGTGTATAAAGAAATGTTATACCAGTAAGATATCCAAAATTAATGGAAAAAATTGAGCTCTTGAGAGGTTCTGACTTTCTCACATTCATTATCCGAGCAGTCATATTATCTGTACTTAATTTGAGATTGCTGGATTAATTCACCTTTNACAGCCCATGGGGATCCCTGGGGGATGCAGAGATCCACCCACAGCCCATGGGGATCCACGGGGGATGCAGAGATCCACCCACAGCCCATGGGGAACCCTGGGGGGTGCAGAGATCCACCCACAGCCCGTGGGGATCCACAGGGGATGCAGAGATTCACCCACAGCCCGTGGGGATCCCTGGGGGATGCAGAGATCCACCCACAGCCCATGGGGATCCCCTGGGGGATGCAGATTCACCCACAGCCCATGGGGAAGGTGCTCACACCGGAGCAGGTGGATGCCTGGAGGAGGCTCTGATCCAGTGGAAGTCCTGGTGGAGAGAGAGGGCCCTGCTCCCAGGCTGGAGCAGCCTGTCCTTGGAGCACTGCACCCCGTGGGAAGAGAGAGCCCCGGGGCAGCAGTTTTGGGGGGCTGTGTGCCCTGGAGGGGCTCACAGCAGTTTTGGGGGGCTGTGTGCCCTGGAGGGGCTCACAGCAGTTTTGGGGGGCTGTGTGCCC
>JACBWW010000017.1:3353055-3401050 GCA_020086605.1 Lanius collurio | reverse complement strand
GGGCTGTGTGCCCTGGAGGGGCTCACAGCAGTCTTGGGGGGCTGTGTGCCTTGGCAGGGGCTCACAGCAGTTTTGGGAGGGATGTGTGCCCGGGAGGGGCTCACAGCAGTTTTGGGGGGCTGTGTGCCCTCGGAGGGGCTCACAGCAGTTTTGGGGGGCTGTGTGCCCTGGAGGGGCTCACACTGCAGCAGTTTTGGGGGGCTGTGTGCCCTGGAGGGGCTCACACTGCAGCAGGGGCTGTGGCTGCCGCTCCTGGGAGCAGCCCCACGCCGGGGAAGTTCAGGAGAGCTCTGTCCTGTGGGAGGGACCCCACGGCCCCCCAGGGAAGGCTCCTCCGCCGGAGCAGGGGAAGGAAATCTCGGGGCTGGACTGACCAAAGCCCCGTGCCCTGCGCTGTCGGTGGGAAGGAGGGACGGGCTGGGGGAGGAAGGTGTTCTAAGGGCTTATTTCACTTCTCATTATCCTCCTCTGAATCTCTTTGCAATAAATTCACTTCACAACTTAAGCTGAGCCTGTTTTACCCCTGAAGTGTTGCTCCCAGTCCTTATCTGACTCATGAGGCGTTTTTTTTCCTTTCCCTCCTCTGCCCAGCTGTGGCAGGGTAGGGTGAGCAAGTGGCTCTCGTGGGTGCCTGGTGCTGGGCGAGTGTCAAACCACGACAGGCATCCACCTCACCTCTGACTGGCCTATAGCGAGGAAACTTTGACTTGCCATTTTCTTCTTTTCCCAGAAATGTTTGGGGTCCAGCTCAAGAAGACAGTTTGGTGTGACTGCTACCATCAAACAGCCCAGACTGCGAGGAGGGTGCATCGTATCCTCAGGACTTCCTCGCATTTTAATGCCATAAATCTGGTTCAAACTTTGCAAGCCTTACCATTTACCTGTTTTTATTATATGAATTAGACAGGAGGGTTTGTTCTGGTCTCAGAGGAGAAATATCTACATCTGAAGTACATCTGAAGTCTACATCTGAAGTTAGTTTTCAAACACTGTCTCGGGCTTTGCAACTGAGAAAACTCTGTTGTTGTTGTGCTTTAAACAAAGTACAGTTCAAATTTTTATACAATAGGCTTGGAATTTCTCATGGTGGTCAAGAGGATCATTACTCTTGAAAGCTTATCTTGCTTTTGTGCCAGCAGTGAGCTGGAGAGGAGAGTCTGCTGGAACCTGCTGGAGGTGTGGGCCAGGGTGGGGGGCACAGCCCCTCTGCACCCTCAGCCCTGGGGACACTGGAGAGGGGTTCTTCCAGGGGAGCCTCCCCTCACAACCCACACATCACCCCCAAAGAAGAGGTGTCCATGCAACAGCTGCAGTCCACTTTAACCAGAGCAGGATAACCATACCTGTGCAACAGGTAACACAAGCTCTTAACTTCATGAGCAACAAGCAAGTGGAGAAGGATCTCAGACAAAATCTCATGCCAGCTGGTTGCTTCCCTTTCCTAAGTGAGGTGCTACTTTTGCAACAGAACCAGTAGAAACACTGCCTAGTTTGAAGCCTATATTATTATAATTGCAAGAAATTCTGGTTACAGAAGTTTCTTGCCAAAGTCTTCAAGCTTCTTTGTCTACTTCCCAACACAATCATGTTTTCTGGCTCCTTTCTGGAGCACATGTGTGAGCTGAAATTTGTTTGCAGCTTGTGTTTGATCGTTACTCACGGCCTCTCCACCACGTTCCTCTTCCGGGAGCTGCTGATGCAGAAACATTTGCATTGCAACCTGATGGGGCTCATCAAACACTGTTAGTTGTAAACACGATCAGATTTACAAAACAGTTCATGTCCAACAGCAGCTGGGGGCTGCTATCAATGGAGACAGTGACAGTCACCATCCGTCACCTGAGAGAAGGGCACAGCTCATGTCTCAGCCCAGCCCTCATTCTTATGCTGCTGGTGGGATGTCTGTCCTGCTGGGATGCAGCCAAAACTGCAAGAGGCAGGGCCTGCTGAAGAGATGCCAAGCAGCTTTGCTGCTCTGGGTGTAGGCAGGGGAAGCAGCAGAGGATGGTGTGGGGCTGGGGGCAGGAAAGCTCTGCCTTGGCCCCATCCTCCCTCCAGTGTGCCAGATGCTGTGGGAGAAGCATTACTGACTGATTAGCTTTTGCATCAGATTTCAGTGCTGCAGCTGGTCTCTGCTCCTGTGTTCCCTGAGGTCTGTCCTCCCATGCACTCAGAGCTGCTCAAGGTTTGTGTCCCTCACTTTTTCACACTTTGGCTGTTGTGTCATTTTTTTTCCTGGCGCTGCAATATGTTACCTTTCAGATGGGATTCACAAGCACACGGCTCTGCCTGACAGCTAGGGCGTGCCCAAAGACCTCTGCACTGATGCTGTTGTCTCCTCCATAAAGTGACAGGGAACCCAACCCAGTGCTGTCTTTTCTATCTCCACCACATAAAACCGAAGTGTTGGCCTGTTAATCAATCCACTGTGCAGCTCTTAAGACATGTTCTTGAGGGAAAGAGTAGAGTTAAGGGTTTAAAACAATATCAGGATTCCTGCACATAACTCCCTGCACAGTGGTTTTACAACACACCCTACAAATCACACTTTTTATGGCTCCCAACAAAATCTAATCAGGAGTTCATCTTGTTACAGAGTAACTTCATCAGCCAAGGAAAGTTGTGATGGATTCTTTTAGTCACAGTATCATCAAAACACAACCTCCCTGCGCACACCAATTGGCTTCCTCTCCCAAAAAGGAGTCACCAAGGCAATACCCATCTCCTTCCAGCCTCAGTGGGGCTGTGGAAATACCTGTCTGTCCATCAAAGATTCAATATGACAGCAACCAGTCCAGGCATCTCCCTACCCCATCTGTATGCCCTGGGCTGAGCAGCCCCCTGGGATAAGAGCAGGTAACAATGGGAAAGTTT
This sequence comes from Lanius collurio, assembly GCA_020086605.1. Lineage (NCBI taxonomy): Eukaryota > Metazoa > Chordata > Aves > Passeriformes > Laniidae > Lanius > Lanius collurio. The sequence goes on along the minus strand of JACBWW010000017.1, from coordinate 3,398,176 downwards.
ATTTCAAGCAACTCCTTCATTTAATTTGCTTCTTAGGTGTGCACAGCACCTGAGCTGGTGGTTAGGTTCTGCCAAATATCTTGGTCATCACTGCTGGCCTGGAGTTTATAAACCAGCAGTGCTCCTGGGTCTTTGGATAGTCCTTGAGGGATCTGATCTCCTTGGACCTCCTTACAAGCCATGCAGAAAGCCAAGGTCCACCTGGACATGCCCTGCCATGATAATAAATGCCTGGCTGATTTAGGGATCTTTTAGGTCTCTCACTTCAGGCCAGTCACACCAAAGCCACATCTACAGATCTGGAGGAAGAACAGGATCATCCTTGGATAAGACTTCTCTGTTGAACCAGGGAGGGATTTCCTTGCTCTGAAGAGCAAAATCTCCCTAAACCAAAGCACTGGAAATTGAATCAGGGAGGTACAAAAGAGCAGATCTGAAAAATATTTTTCAACAAATAGAAAGACTTGTGAAAGGCCTGAGTGAAGAAAAAACACCCTGAGGAACCAGTCAGAGTGAGAGAGGAGCCAGTCCAGGTGGCTCAGTTGCTGCAGCCCACAGGGTGACAGCTCACCATGCAAAGTTTGTTTCTTGTCTACGTCAGCTGTCAGGCCAGGTAACTCACATCACACCACATCACACCACACCACATCACACCTGGCTTTTCTGGATGTTTAAAGATGCCCAAGGAGGTTCATGCAACTTGTTTCAGAGGGATACTTGCTAGATCAGATCTAGAACAATCTAGATCAAGTTGCTGGCATGTATGGAAAAAACTCCCTTGAAAATGGGTTTATCACTTAAAATAAATAACAGTTTGTTTTGTTAATGCTTAAATTAAATGAGAAACAGAGGGTGGTCCACAGATTTAGCTTAGCAATGATGTCAATGGAAGTCTAACTCCAAGCATCAGTTCCTTTGAATTTTACCATTACTACAGAAAAATTGCAGGAGCTTCTGATGGAGCAGTGCTGTACTGCTGTCAACCAAAATGAGATCTCTGAACATGCTTCTTCCTGCCCAGCTTGTAACAATCAAGTTTATACATCAAAGCTACCTAAACCCTGCAGTGGTGTGCCTCGAGAAGTAACCAAAAGGTTAAATTTGCCTTGAAATAAAAATATAGTCCACCAGCATTATCTACTGTCATTTTAGATCTACACAGATGCTGCTGCTTTATCTGATGGCAGGTGGGGATAAAGAATGATGGCCAGAACTAACACAGCAGCAGAGCTGTTTGCTTGTTTCCTGTGCATGCTGGAGAAGGAGCTGTTGACATCAGTCAGTTGTGCTTGAAGGACATCCCAGAGAAAAGGAGTCCTTTAATGAAGTCTTGTTACCAAAAAGACATTCTGCAAGGCCTCCTTGGAAACATTTGCTCCTTCTTGGGGTCCACTTAAGCTCATCCTCAGCCTTGTTAACCACAAATGCCATCTTTGCCCCTCTTTCACACCGTGGTGCTCACAGCAAAACCACCCCCATTGCTACTGAAGGTGCTACCAGTGCCCATCCCAGGGCTGTGTTGGCCTTGGGATGCAAACCCTTGAGGGTGCAAACCATCAAGGAGCCACTTCTCTGTGGACATCATGGGGAGTAAGTGCAGTTTATGTCTACTTTTGCCTTCACTCTTTAATGACTCTCCTCAGCTCTGAAAGTGTTCAAGTCCAGGTTGGAGGGGGCTTTGAGCAACCTGGTCTAGTGGAAGGCTGTCCCTGCTCACTGTGTGAGGATTAGGTCATGTCTAAGGTCCCTTCCAACCCAAACAATTCTATGATGTGATGAATCCCAGCACCAGGATTGCAGAAGACACCAGGCAAGAGGGAAAGCACAAGTATGTGTGAGCACACACAGAGCCAGAACAACTCCTCCCGTGCAAGAATCACGACTGGTTGAACCAACCCAGCAGAGAGCAGGCTGTTATTTAGGGAGGTTGTTATTTATGCAGCAAGTCATCAAGCTGTGGCTGGCCACAGGATGTGGTAGTCACCAGAAGTTTCCAAGGGCAAGCAGACATAAGCATGACAGAAAAATTCTGTTTGAATTCTGTTTCACACAAAGACACTCTTGGCTTGGGAATGCCCCAGTCAGAGATCACTGCAAAGTTGGGAATACTCTGAGGAAGTGTCAGTGGAAGTATTTCTGCTGGAGATGAGATACAGGCCTGGGGGCTGCTTTGCCTGACACATTTATTCTCCTCAGATTGGAACAGTTCTTTCCTTTAAGAGAAAAAGTAAAGAAGTTCAGAAGTTACCAAACTGCTGTTTACCTAAATGCTGAGTCAGAACTGCACTTTTGTACTCAGAGACCGAAATTCATTCTGTGTCAAACCTGAAACACTTACACTGCCTATTGATTCCCTGAAGACTTCACCTGTTCCCTTATGTTCATGGGAACCTGTCTTTTCCAGGATTGTCCCTCATCATGATACCATGATATGCTTTCCTTAATCCTAAATTTATGATCTTACTTTTATTGCCTTAAAATATCTTTTTAATTATGGTCAAGCTATTGAGTGATTAAGCTCATGCTGTATAAGTGATATTTCTGCTCCATCCTCATGCCAGCAATCACTGCATTGTCTGGATGTTTTTCACCAATTGCTCATATTTTCTCCTCAATTTATGGCAGACCTATGATCCTGAAGTAAATATATAGATACCTTTTGGGCAAATAAATCATTCCTGAAAGGAAAATTTGCCTAATGTCTACTAGCTTAAAATATTAATTTAATATTAATACTAATTTACTTCTTTTTGAGATTAGCCAGAGAATTTTTAATCCATTAAATGTGTTGTACCATTTTTTATGCAAAGTTTTAAAAAGTTAGATCACACCATAAGTTGAAAACCCTTAAAAAAGCGTAACTGCAGTGCATTGAGCTGACCTGTATCACCCAAACTTGGTAGCTCACCAAAGAAGTCTATCAAAGTAATTTAAGAAAGAACTTTCCTTTAAGTAAGCATCTTGATTGTTGACAGCATCTTTCAGCTCATAAACTCAAATGATCAGCTCATATTCCAGAGAGACATGAAGGGTGGCTGCTGCTGGGAAATCAGGGAGGAATGCAACAGCAGCTGCACTTCTAATAGCATGTGGAGGTGTCAGGATTTCTTGGCAAGGTGTATCTGTTTATAAAAAACTCTGCTTTATATAAATACAAATAAATCAAATCAAAATAAATGCATAAAGATTGGAACACAGCTATCAGCAGATCTAAAGATTAGGTAATTGTATCCTGTAAAACTTCAACTTGCCATGAATAAATAGCTCAACAATAAATTTTCTTAAGCAATGTAGAAAAAAGTACTCAAGAAAGGATGGGAAAATGTTGTAATAAAACACCAGAGATGTAATTTTTTACCTATGTAAGTATGCCACTGGGGAGATTAGGTAGGGAAACTAGAAAACTGAATGCAGTTTTAACTGGCAACACTTTAGAACAGCCATTTAATAATGGGAGAGGTTTCAGTAAGAAACCACAGGAAGATCTGAGAAGTGAAAGAGATGCCTAACAAGTAGGAGAACCAAGAAGCTCCATCTGCTTGACTTCATTGAAAAGAAGATCAAAAATTGTTTGATCACAGAGCATAAATACCTTTAAAGGAAGGAACTCCTTAGGAGACATGAAACCAGAAGCAGTGGCTGACAGTCACAGCCAAACAATTACCAGTGAACCACAGAACACTCTTTTTTTCATGTGAAAGGTGATTAGCCACCAAGGCAAACTAATTAAGGAAACCATACCTTGGTGGTCTTCTGAGGAGTGAGAACCATCACCACCATTTCCTGCAGTCAATGCAATAATCACGTGGATTCCAGTTCAGAAACTGGTTTGTTCTGCCCTTTGAGTATTCTGGATCAAAGACCCATCTGTGCCTCCTTTCTACGAGCAATGGAAGGATGTTATCTTGACTTCCCAGGCATCACTGGCCCTGCTAAAGCAACTCTGCCTCTTCTGGCACCTTCTCACAAAGGAAATGGAGTTTGCAGCCATCAACAGCAGAGCAATGCCAGCTCTGGGTCATCATACAGGAGCCCTGCAAGGGGGCTCAGCAGCAAGTGAGGCTCTGGGAGATGCTCACCAGAAACCCAGGCAGGACTCTGTCTGCAGCCTGTGTTGGGATTCAGCAAAAACATCTCCACAGAGGAAAATGAAACACTTCAGGCCCAAAGACCCAGGGCTGCATCTTGCAACATTATTTGGGGTCTTGCCAAGCAGCCCTAGTGAGCAGCACAGGTGATGGATTACTGGACCCATGCACCACATGAGAAATGAGTGATGCACCTTCATGTGAGAGGCATAGCTGAGGGGTTTGTATTAGTTCCACTGAGCCATATTCCCCCACCACACTCTTCCCCGTGTACATAGGAATTCACATCCCATCCTGCCTTTTTTCCATAACAAATCCTAGTTTGGTTGTTGGGTTTTTTTTTGGTGTACAAGGCAAAGATGTATAGAGCTTTTGGAGATGCCTACACTCTATCTTCACAGCTGTCAAATCCACTGTCTGCAAAGCAGGTGTTATTTTTATCACATGCTCTCAAGGAAACAGCTTCCTTGAGCTATGGTTTTCAAGAACACAGCCATAATATTTCAAATATGTGTACTATCATCATGACAAGTCTGTCAGTCAGTCTGTCTTGGGAGCAGCTTTATTTTTCCTGCATTAGCTGTGCTGTGATCAGACCCGAGAGCCTCAATGTGGCAGACGCTGAGAAAAAACAACAACAAAAAAAAAGCAGTGAAAACTCAATTCTTGCCAAGTTTCCTTGAATTCATTGCAAAACCTTCAGGAAGAGGAGCTCTCACAAAAAAATCTGTTATTGTGGTTAGAGAGGCTTCATCACCGTGGTAGCCCCTGCATAAGATCTTCAATGGATAAGTAAGGGAAGAAAAGGCTTTTTGCATGGATAGGATGGGATGTGCATCCAGGGGTATGAAGTGTGTAAGGATAAAACATCAGCCTCCCTGGTGAAGTCATCCACACCCATGCAAAGGAAACACAGGCTGCTCCTGAACGAAAGTATTTGTATTTGTCACCCTTTTGTTTATTTCACAATTCAAATCCTGACACAGGGGATAGCAAGACCCATTTCATGTTGGAGTGAAACCTCAGATCCTACAGCAGCCAGGGCTTTCCTCTCCTCCACAATGCCACGAGGGGAAATACCCAGCCTGAAAACCGATGGAAAATTTGCAAGAAAGTTTTCAGCCACCTTTCAGCCTGCCCTGCACTGGTCAGGAGCCCATTTCACAGAGGAAGAGGGAAACCCTGGCAGAGATTAACCTATTCCTTTCCATGCAGGCACTTATAATGAAAGATGCTTCCTGAAAATCCCTAAAAACCAGGATATGAGTTGTTTCAGATTTTGGGAGATCGATACAGCCTCTGTTCAGAATTGAAAGGCACAATTAGCCTGTTGCTGTTCCCACCTCTCCCCTGACACATGCAGGATGTGGTATTCCATTAATTCTGCTCATCTCCAGCTTTTGTATCCAGAATTAGCAATCCACACTGTTCTCTGCTGGTATCACCTTGGAATAACCCCAGTAGAGTCATTCATCATGTAAGCAGCCAGGCAAGGATGCAACACTGGTTCATAGCACAAATACATTCGTATTGACAGGAGGAAAAGCTACACTCGCACATCCAGTCTCCATGTGGGACTGGGAATGCTGGGAGTGCTCGTCTCAGGCTGTGTGGGGAAGGACACCATCCATGGCTGATCTCACAGCCCTGACAGCACTCAGATCAGGGCAAAGCAGAGCTCAATTAGGAGCTGCAGTAGCCCTTGTCACTCTCAAGAGAACAAACCGTGACTCCCATCAGCAGTGTACACGCAGGGACCCGGCCGTACACACAGCTACCTGTGCTTGGCAACCACCTCAGCTTGTGATGGAGGCTGTCAGCTGTGTCAGACAACTCCCTCTGGCTGCCCGAAGGCACAGAGGAGTAGTGTTGCCCCAACACTACTCTTTTCATCCCATTAAACCACTTTTCATCCCATTAAACTCTCCCACAGAGGCATCGGCGCACGAGGCACAGCAGCTGTGCCAGAGAGCTCTCAGGCAGCTCTAAGGGGTGCACAGTAACAAACACTGCACCTCTGAGCTCAGGTGTTGTCCTGGTTTGGGCTGGGATAGAGTTAATTTTCTTCTTAATACCTGGTACAAATCTGTGTTTTGAATGTAATGTGGAAATAATGTCAGTAACACACTGATGTTTTAGCTGATCCTAAGTAGTGCTTACCCCAACTCAAGGAATTTTCAGTTTCCCATACTCTGACAGGAGCTGGGAGGGAGCAAAGCTCGGGCAGCTGACCCCAATTGCTCAGGGGGATATTCCATACCACAGATCCTCATGCTCAGTATATCAGTTGGGAGTATTGGCCTGGAGCCTCCAGTTGCTGCTCAGGGACAGGAAGGGTGTCAGTCAGCAGGAGGTGAGGAACTGTGCTGTGCATCTCGTCTGTCTTTGGGGTCACTCCTCTCTCCCCCCCTTTCCATTAAATTACTATTATTGTTATTATTATAGTATTGTATTTTTTTTTCAATTAGTAAACTGTTTTCGTTTCAACCCATGAATTTTACTTTGATTTCTTCCAAAAATCAAAGTAAAGAGCAAGAGGAGGGGGAGAGTGTGAGCAACTCAAGTTGCCAGCTGGGGTTAAATCACAACAGATGTCCTAAGGGAAAAAAAATATCTTTGGTCCTTGCATGTGGAGCACGTGTTACATGACACTGTGAGAAGCTGGAATGGAGATGTTCCTTGGTATACACACGTGTGGCTGATAAAACTGGCCTCATCAAAGCCTGGTGCATCAAAAACTACAATGATGACCCAGATCACCTTTTCATTTTATTACAAAACCAAGACAAAGACAGGGAGGCGAAATGCCAAGCCACTCAATTTGGATGCCAAATTGATTCCTTTCTCTTGGCTCCAAGTAGATGGGCACAAAATGCAGATGCAAATGTTGCCACAGTCACCTCAAACTAATATTTTTACCTGTGCAGAAGCAAACTACAGGTAATGATTCCACTTTGTGAAAGGGATTTTGTGATGAGCAGCAGACCCAGAGAGCCCCTTCCAGTGCTTGCTGTGCTTGTATGGGAGCTGTGCACTGAGGGAAGGCTTCACCCACCCACAGGTGGAGAGGGCTGTCACTTCCCCAACACTTCTTAGCTAACATCTCCACTTAACCTCCTCCCTTCTTAATCTTGTTACACCTCCTTCCAGAATGAAAAAAAACAATCAATCACTGCAGCAGGTGTGTATTTCCATCTCATTACTCCACCAAACCTACAGATTGCCTTCCCCACTCGCCCAGCTTTCCCCAGATGGTGCCAACATTGCATCAGTGGGTGTTTTGACACCAAGCAGGGCCAGCCACAAGGACCAGAAGGAGACAAAACACAAAGCATGACCCTAGACTGTGAACACACATACAGTTCTGGGCCAAGACCATCAAGCAGAGCATGACATGGAGATGTCAGAAGGACTGGAGGCTGAGGTGCCTTTGCAAATGAGCGATGGTGAGGGCAGAGGGAGGAGGGCTCTGTGGATAATCACATTTTTATTCTTTCCCCACAGATCCAGCGTGTCACATAATCACCCGAACGGTGGATGGCTTTATCCTGCCTTTTGCAGCTGGCAGGCAGAGTCTGTGTAGCAACATTACCCCCTACAGTTCAACACGAGGTTCCCACCTTCTCCAAACTCTCAGCACAGCACCAGGTTTGGCTTATTTTAAGCCACTGGGGAAACTTTCTTACTTTAGTTTAAATCTATTAAACTAAACTCCTGGAAACTCCTGGAGGAGGCAAAAGGAGCAGGCAAGCCAGCAGTGTGCAAAGACTAATTACTGCAAATAAGTCTTGAAAAAATGTAGTACATTGATATTTTCCCACTTGCACTTTCTCCTTACTTACAGATTTTTGTTCATATATTTTCTAGAAAAATGGTGATTTTTTTTCCACCTTACCTAATATTTTCATCTGCTATTTGAGAAGAGCATGAAACATCTTACAAGATGGAAAAATTACTTGAAATTTCAGATTTGGGAACTTTATTGAGGAAAGGTACATTCTTATACAGAAAGTTGTCTCAAACAAATTTTTAATTAAGCACAAACTTTAAAAGGAAAACTACAGTGTTGCTGGCTGATGGGGATGATGTCCCACCCTTTCTGCCAGTCTCAGGGGTTCCACTCCCGTGGCTCTTGCAGGTCTTGAGGTATTCCTAAGTGGCTATTCTTGGCCTGTTTTCCTTTTTCTACATTTTCTTAAACATGAGGAAACACAATAGAGTTTGTTGTTTGTTTTTTGTTTGGGTTTTTTTTAAATACCATAAACCTTGTGAAAAACTGAGCACCTTTAAAGGAGGATGGAAATACCTTTAAATGTTAATGAGTATTAAATTTAGGGCAACACTTCAGGCAGTGGTGCCTTTAAATGTGGATCATGCAGCACAGACACCTGACTGTAAAAGCTGAAGTTAATTTTTTGGGGGCTCATTTGCACTCCTGGGCAAAATTGCAGCAAAGCAATGACAGCCAGGGCACACAGTTACATTTACATTTCTCACAGTTTATCATTTACTGCTGTAAAATGCTCAAGGTTATTTATTATCTATAAAACTGCCAGAGATTTTGAAAGGTTCAGTGCCCAGGAACTGGAGGGACACAAAGGTGCAGAGGAGGAGGAGGATGCTGAATCTCCAACCCCTGTTCCTAAAAGCCTGCTCTGATGTCCCAGTGACGTGCAGTTGGGTAAGCCCTGCCTGTCCCATGTGGAAGCCTGCACTGGTGAAGCCCCTTTCCTTCCCATCCTGAGCAGCCAAGTGACCCCTTCATCTCACCTGTGATGATGGAGAAAGGAAGCACCTCTGTGTGAATACACCTGGTGAGTGGTGGCATCATCAGAGAGGAGCCAGTGTTGCATTTTGCAGTGTATCACACACAAATTGCAGCTCTTATGAAGAACAGGCAAGAGGTTTCCTCAGTCATGTGTGACAACTTCATATGTAACTCACACAAAAACAGAGGCTTGGAAAATTATTAAACAGAAGCCCTGAAACTGCAATCAGAATTCCAAATGGATGCTAGGCCAAAAGTAGCAAATGATCACTTAGCACTGATCACTCTGTAGCTTTGCCTTCACTGCCATAAAAAGCATATTTAAGAATCTCAAAGAATTCAGTTTCTGGAATAATTTCTTGTGTCCTGCCCCCATAATCACACTTAGATTCAATCAGCATGGACCACATGAAAAGTGTGAGCATTTTCTTGCTGGGAGTGGAAAGTTACAGGCAAAACCTCTGCAGACACAGCTTTTAATGGATCTTCTTAGATCACTGCAACCCTGTGCTTGGGGGTATCTGATTTTTGGTTTAAAAACACCTTATCTTGGCTTAGCAGCAAGGAATCAATTTTGGCTGCAGATTGCTTTCAGCCATGGTACCAAACTCTGTGGTATTTTGTTTGGAAGGAAGGACATATTCTTTGTCTAAAATAGGAATATATTTTTGCAAGATGCTGCATTTGGGGGTTCATGGGGCAGATAACAGGGTTTGCTGTGCAAATAGCACTGCTTAAACCAAGTGCTCTGTTTCCCAAGAAAATGAAGGGAATAGATCAGAATTCAGGGAGTTTAAACTCATGTGGTTTTCTCTTCCATTATAGAATCCCTGGTAGCAATGCCCAGTTGTAATTAGTCTGAACATACGGTTGCAAGGAATCCCATGTTTCTCCATCATGTTTTTGACTTCCTTGGAGAGGAGAGCTTGAAGGAGGAGCAGCACGGTGTTAAGACCTCTAGAGGTACCTCTGGAGGCACATCAGGGCATTCTTAGATGAATCCTTTAAGAAAAGCTCCAGGCCAAGGGAGCCAAACGCTGTATCAGAAACCAGGGTTGCAGTCCCAGTGGTGGCTCTGCAACTCAGGCTGCAACTGTCTCACTTCCTGAATTGGGGTAAGCATCAAGATACTCAGATCCCAGGAAGAGCAAAAAGAAACCTGTGAATGCTTTTAACTTGAGCTTGAGGGTTTTTTCCTCTGGGTTTGTTGTTGCTGCTGCTATTTATGTTTCCTTTTCTACCTAAACTGCTGTAATTCTGATTATTACTGTGATGAAGTGAAGGTGGAAATGCCAGCATCCCCCAGGGCTGACATTGAATGTTTTACACAGTTGTTGCAAGGCTGTATACCTGCCTTGGGCTCTTCTGGCAGCAGCAGTGAGGACCAGCACTGAAAAATATTTGGATTAAGCTCTGGGTGTGTTCATAATGTCCCAACAGACCAACAAGAAGCAAGCTGTTACTCAGTGTTCAGCTGATCCTCAAATTACTCCCATTTCCAGCCCACTTGCTTCCCTGTGCAGAGGGTGTGAGCACAAGCAATGGTTTCTGAGCAGCGCTAGAACATCCCAGACACCTTGGATTCAAGTTACATATCAGCACTAACATTAATGCTAAAAATGAGGTCTTGGGGCAGCAAGGACAGTAACAAATTAGTCTTGCTACAAACCCTTACCAAAGAAATTTGAAACTCTGTGTTCTAAAGAAACCAAAGATTCAAAGCTCTGAAATCCTGCTCAGCTTCACAAGACCTGCATAAAAAGAGCACAGAATCAGAGATTATGCAGAGATAGAAGGAACTCGGAAGGGCCACTGTAGTCCAGCTCCTGGCCCTGCACAGGACCCCCCAAGAGTCACACCATGTGCCTGAGAGAATTGTTCAAACACTTCTTGAACTCTGTCAGGTTGGTGCTGTGACCACCTCTCTGGGGAGCCTGTTCTAGTGTCTGACTACCCCCTGGGTGAAGAACCTTTTTCTAATATCTGACCTAAATCTCCCCTGACACAATTTCATATCATTCCCTTCAATTTCATATGCTAAAGAGATGCCAAGTAATTATCGTAAGACGCCGCGGCACAGCTGCCTCGAGTTCCTGTGTGATCAGCATATTTTAAGGAGAGTTTTGCAGCGCTGCTTCTGAAGGTTGCAATCACAGGAGAGCCCTGGGGACCCACAGAACACCTCCTGCCACAGCTGGGCTCCACCATCTCCTTCTCAATGTGGGAGCCACCCACTTGCAGCAGCCTCTGGGATCCTTCAGGATCTGTGCCCTGCCTATTCTCACTCCACTTTACATCAAGAGCCCCACAGAGGGAGTTCTTCTGTAGAATACAGGCAAATATTCTGCTCTTGCTTGTGCTGGGGTGGGCACTTCCACCAAGGACTGCCCAAATCCAGTGCTGCTGGATCAACGCCCTGGCCATAACCAGTTTGAGTGGAGCCTGAAGGTGTCTGTTCAGATGTGCAGAAGAGGAGGCAGCTGCCAAAGCATAGGGCTGTAGTGCCCCTTGAGAGACCTGAGGGTGTCCAAGACATCTTAGTTTTTAATGGAACCCTGTAGGAGACCTACAATTTTCTGGGTCAACATCTGGAAGTTGGCCTTAGGGCCTCTCAAATGCATGCCCAGGTTTAGGTGACCTAATCATCCATGAAGGATAAGATTAATCTTGAAGATCAAGAGACCTAAGTCAAAGAACCTTCAGGGAGGTGCTCAGGTGAGCAGAGTGTCTCGTTCCCACCACTGTCAGTGGACATCAGGGGTCTGACTCCAGTAGCCAAATTCAGGAATCTGGTGTACTCTGAAATGCTGGGTGTTCCTTCTGGACTCCAGCTGGCACTCAGAAGCTCATCACTGTCCCATGTGTTCTCTGTGGATGTCTCAGATATCCTGGGGTATATTGGGTGTTAAAAGATGCCCACAGGAGGACACTGGATTGAGAGCTGGATCCCCCTCATGTAACAGCAACTCAGCACTTTCCTCATCAACACCCACACACAGGTGAGTGTGTCTTAATTCATGAACCAGATCCCATGCAGAGGATTTTTGTTGTTCTGCAGATCACAAGCAATGTTCCTTCTCTGCTCACATAGCTTGTGCCATGATTTCCCTGCACTGTTCTTACAAGTGCACCCCAGCCTGGTGCAGGTTTCACACGGATGTTAACAGGATCAGGAACGTGGCCCATGCAAAGATCGAATATAAGCCTCTTAGCTCTGCACCCAGAGGCAAAACAGCATTAAGCACTTTTGAAATGCATATAAATTCTATACTGATGCAAAGATGTCAAGTAAACAATACAGAAAAAAGGGTAGTTTTGTTGCCTTTTGTTTTGAATTTATAGGAGACATAGCACGGATCACCAGGAAACACTGACAATTAATTATGTCTAAAATATGTGCTTGGAATTTTTCATAGCCTACCTAAATACAAGAACAAAAGGCTTTTCTCCCTCAAAACAAACATAAAATGCTATCTAGTGTTGACTCATTGCTACTGCAGTCTCACATAACTATTTCTGAATTAAACAAAATGAGCTGAGAAGTGTTAAGGGTCTCAGCAGCACCTCATGCTCAGGATACAGGAGCTCTGTCCTGCTTCAATGTCCACTCTGAATTTCAAACCATATAAAGCTAGCATATTGCTGGATTTCCTCCTCACAGAGGAAAACTGAAGCAGGGAAGTAAGACTGGGAAGAGAGATGCAGAATTAAAGATCTGACCCAGGCATCAGTACTGTCTTAGCTGTACTTTTGACCTAACACAGGACAGGATCATCTCCAGCTAGAAAAAAATCCATCATTTTTAATATATTCTAGCTGTGTCCAGTGTAACATTGAATTGCATTAACTGTTTCTATTAAAGTGCTGGAATATGTATTTAACAATAAAATCTGCATTTAAAGCAGAAAGGAATGAATGGCAGTGGACTGAAGATCTATGGGGTTCAGTTAAATACTTAATATTTATCTTAAGTGTTTTTTTAAAAAGAAAAACAGCCTTGCAGGTGTTTGTGGTTTCCATTCTGATGTCTGAGTTAATTAAAGATCAGATCCTGCCTCCACAGCCTCTCTTGCAGGAAATCTCCTATACCAGGCTGCTTTTCCACCAGCAGTTTTTCTGCCCATCAGCCCAGCATTATGACGTCTCAGCACGTACAAAAACATCTTTAAATTGCCATCAGCCTTGCCTTAGACGGATCAAAGCACCTCAGCTTCCCCCGAGTGATGTGTCTCAGAAATGTCACTTTTATCCTCAGCAGGTGACGCCCCAGCTAACAGTTTCCATGTCCTTCCAGGGGGAGGGAGCAGAGGGATGGGGGAGAGGAGATGGCAGCAGCCATTAACATGACTGCTCACGTGCTGAATTTGCTTTCTGATGCCAAATTTTCCTTTGCTGGCTCTGTGAGACAAGCCACATACCCCTGTTTGTGGCACATATAGCTGCCACTGCCCCACCTGTGAGCTCAGCAGGGCTCACAGGATTTGGGGTTCTTGGACTAGGCAGCATCAGCTTAAGCTTTGGCCATAACACTTATTTTAAAGAGTTTTTAATGTGCCTCGTGGAAGTGCATTTGTTTTCAGACAGACAACTGCAAGTACAGGCTGTTGATAGAAACATTTTTCTTCCGAAATGCAGTTTTCTTCCTGATGTAAAGCAGAATGGACTGTGCATGACAGACATTGGTCAGATTGCTATTGTTACACTGAAAACACAAATGTGTTGAGAAGTGTAAACACCTTTGGGTCCAAGACCCCTCTCCTATGCCAGAAACGGATCAGTGAAAGAGCCAGTGGATCCCAGCAGAGAAAATTTCCCATTCTGTGGCTGCAGGGGGGAAATAGTCAGAGTTCCTGGAGAAGACCAAAGGGTTTGGGAACAGCTCCCAGCCAACAGGAGGGAACACAGACAGGCAGCAGGAGCCTGCCAGGGCACACGCCGGCCAGCCCTGGCGCGCCAGCAGCACACGGTGTCCAACATCTCTCACTTCAGAGAATTAATTCTTCACCAGAACTTGGTGTTCTGTAAGCTTTGGGCATTGATGCCACACCACAGACAGAGGGCAAGGATAACCCACAGACTGGGCTGGGGCTGTGGTACCAGCACAGGAACATAAGGAGAGATATCATTTCACTTCTGAAAGAAGGAAGATTTAGCTGAGACAACCACGATATGTTTTATTCCTGTGTCAGACTGGTAACGAGGCAGCAGCCAGTCCTCATAATGTGATTTCACTGCTATTTGTTCCAGCTCCCAGGGTCATGCAGGTCTGGACAAATGTCAGCTACTGCTAAAAAATGAGCTCCAGGATCTTGCCCCTGCAGAAAACAGTCTTTTAAAGGGTAACCCCAAAAGGCTGGAAAACCAAAAGCAAATAAAACCTGTTGTCCAAGCCATAGTATTTACCCTCTCTTTTTTGTCTTGATCTCCAAAGGTGAGATCCATGATATTTTAACTCTGTGGGCTGGCAATGTGGGACGAGAGGCCATTGGGGCTGTAAGGCTGGCTGGGGAAGAATGTTACAAACCCTTGCTCTGGGACCCCATTTGGCAGCTCTGGTTGAAGGCAAGCTCCAGCATTAGACAAAAACACACATCACAGTGAATGGCTGTTGTCTAACAACAATACACATGGAAGTCCCCCCTGCATGAAAAGCAGAAAGGTGCAGTAACACTTCAAAGGATCCTTCACTGCAATGCCGTGTTCCAGGCTCTTGGAAGTTGATGCAAAGGCAACAAACTGTCTTGTCACAGGATGTGACCTCCCACTGAGGCACAAGAGTCCCTGGAGTGAATATGGGAACGGAAATATCCTGAGCAGTAATAACACAGGCTTCACATCCCAGAAACAGGCACTGCTTCAACATGTGTGAACTGGTCCCCTGGCCCATGATTCTGAGCCTTTGCAGTAGAGAAAGGCACCATGGAAAAAGTCTCTTTGAGCTGCAGACTTGCACATCTTCTACGGGGAGGGAGGCAGTGGAAAGGAAGGTCCGTGCCAAGGTCTCGGTGTTCTCCTCATCACTGTGGTCCCAGTTTCTGGTGGGTCTGTGCAGTACAGAGATGCTCATTCTGATTCCAGGGATAGAATCAAAGGATCATAAAGTTGTTAAGGTTGGAAAAGACCTCTAGGATCATCAAGTCCAACCATTAACCCACCACTGCCACGTTACCACTAAATCATGACCCTGGGTGCCACAACCACATAAGTTTTGAATGCTTCAAAGCATGGCAAATCCACCACTTCCCTGAGAAGCTTATTCCAATGGCTGACCACCCTTTCAGTGAAGATTTTTTCCATAATATCTAATCTAAACCTCACCTGGTGTAACTTGAGGCCATTTGAGATGCTTTGCAAAGAAATAGCACACGGAGCATTCCCATCATGGACAAGGACTGACTTTTTTAATTCCTGAGCTTCTGCTGAGGAACTCCTGAGCTTCTGTACCACACACAGTGACTGCTGCTGGTGCAGATACCAGTCTCACCTATTTGATGCAGTCCAATACTCCATCTACACCAGGAGTTTTCCAGCTTAGATAGGTCAATTAAATACATCACACCCTTAATCAGTGAAGGTGTGGTGGCAAACATGGGCCAAAGTGACCTTGGAAGTTGTTCTGAATTGCCCCCTGGCAAGATGAACCTCCCCAGCCAATATCCTGCAGCCCTTTCCCTACTTTTGTGCTTTTTCTCCATTCATTTACTGTTCTCCTCCTCCTCTTTTATTCCTGAGAAATTCCCAAGGTCTGGCAGCAAACCCGCTGCTCCTGAGAGCTTTGCTTTTCCTGCATTTCTGCCACCAGGGAAGCTCATCCCATTTGGGTAAAAATGAAATATTGACACATGAAAGGCTTTAAAGGAACTACCTCAAGAGCCTCTGGGAAGTACCCTGAGCTCAAGAGCTTTATCCTGAGAGATGTTTTCCAACACTTTTAAATCCTCCCTTGCTGACAAAAAGGTAAAAAACCCAACCTGAAAATACCTTTCTGTTGAGGTGACACAACCTGAGGGTGGTTCACATCACCTTGACACCAGAGCACAGTTCCCAACCCCCTTCACTGGGGGTTAAAGTCTTTACCTGGGCCTTGGACACCTCACTCACAGCATGTCAAAGGCAAAGAGAAGACACTGGGTCTGAAACAGCTCTTCTTCATCCCAGGCTGATACTGCATGGCTGTGGCAAACACCCTGACACCTCAGTTTCACAAGTCCCTGGTTTTCTGCTAATCTCAGAGCATTTTAGCACTCTTTCCCCTTGGGAAGCCCTTTCTTCCAACTGCTTTTTTGCTATGTGACTGGTTTTTCAAGCTTGTTACTTTTACTGTATTGGGGGATAAGTGAAAAATGAAGCGTGTTGGGGAAGGTTTAGGAGGAGGAAAGGACAACAAAGGTATGATCCTGCCCAGGAATTTTCTTTAGCTCCTTATTGCCTACCAAACCTGTAATGGTCTGGAGGCAGAAACTGGCTGCTCTCAGCTCACATCCCACTGCTCTTTGGGTGCAGATTTTTTAATGGAAAAATCCTGCAAATAACAAAACCTTGGGAAGGCAGCTACTTACTGAAAGAGAATGAGTCACTGTGTTTACCCTGCAGACTGTGATGTGAAAGACAAGAAGCCACAAAAGGTCACAGAGGAGTTGTCTCCTTGCCACTTATTTTGTCTGTTCCTCCAACAAAGGCAAAGCCATCTGCAGTACAAGCAATGAAGCAGTGATGACCAAAAGATTTCAAAAGGACATATGAAAAGTGCCAAACACTCTTGATAAAAAAGCAAGTGAACAAGGGGAGTCACACAGCTCTTTGTGTAACCTTTACTCCGCTGTTAAGTACGCCAGTTTATAGCAATTATGGAAAAGCCACTGATTGTATTATAAATGTAATGACATTAGCAGGACTGTCACTGTGTTTGTAGCAACAGTTGTGAAATTAATTTTTTTCTTCATTAAGGAGATCCTTATTTGCATGATTAAAATGTCAGCCCAGATAAATGCATGTGCTGGAGAATGAATCACTGAGCAAAAATGCCACCTGCCAAGCCCAGAGAATAGGACAAATAAACAAGCAGCGAGGAGCAGCTCAAAACTTGATCCAGCTCCCAGTGGGAGCCATTCCATCATCCTCGGGAGCAGCAACAGGCTCCAAGTGAGTGCCAAGGCGAGGGGGCTCAGCCAAAAAACAGCTCTAATGCTTGGGATTCTTGCTTTGGCCACACTCAGCTATTACAGAAGGGAAAACTAAAGCCTAATAAAAACAGACTGTCTCTGCTGTGGTTTAGAGGGTACAAAAATCTACTCCCATGAAAGAGGCCAAAATATAAGCTATCCAAACTCACTCCTTTCCTGCAATTTGGTAAATGAAAAGCCCAGTCATGACTCCTCTGATGTGGTTGAAACTCATCAACACTGCCTGCTATTGAAAATCAACAATATTTCCTATTTACCTTCAAGCTCCACTCAAATACTGCTGAAAGGAGATGAATCCACACCCAAAAATGTGCCCTTGTAGGAAGTTCCAGGCTCGGAAACTGAATTACAGCTGTCCTGTAATTCTGGATCCCAAAGGACAAAATTGAGAATAACTGTGTGAAGATCACTAAGTTGTTTTCCTTTTCACCTGAAGCTGAGAAAGGAAGGGGAATAGATAACAGGGTGTCAAGGAGATAGCAGATTTTATCTAGTTTAAACAGCTCCTCATGCTACAAGAGTATTTTCACTGATAATTAATGCAAAGAGAAAAAAAAAGGATAAGAAAAAGATACTATTTTAAATTGAGTTACTCCTTTTAAAGTTCATAGAGACTCTTGATATCTGTTTTTATCTGTTTCTCATAGAAAATTGCATGATTTGGACTTTTGCCCATTCTAGAAAATACAACAAAGAAAGTAAATTTGGTATGTCCTTAAAATTCCAAGGAAATGCGTTTGTTATACAAAATGATGGACTTTGACACAGTGACAAAAATCTAATTTGGCTTTATATTTTGTTTAGTATCACTTGAAAACATTAAAAGCTGAAATGTAAAGTCATCTAGAAAAACAGAACATTTCATTCTGGAAAGGTAAAAACAAAAGACTTTGGAGGCAGTGCAAGGCTGTGTCCACAAGGACCCATGGGCACAGCCCAAAACCAGTGCATTTCTTAAACCAGTGCATTTCAGAGAAATTCTGTTTGAAAACTAACACTTCCTAGAATATAACCTGTCAGACATCACCTGACCAGCTCAGCATCAGGCCATCACACCACTCCTGGGGAGCAGAACTGGCCTGCAGAGTGACTCAGTGACAGGACAGGCAGGGCAGGCAGGACAGGCAGCTGCCAGCTCAAGATGGGCTGCCAGCTGATCACAGCTGAGCTGAGCAGGCACCAGCCCATTGGAAATCTGCACTATCCCCTCAGCCTCCTCATCTTCCTGAGCAGATCAGTGCAGCTGGCATAAAATCCTTCTTCTGATCCTCATCAGAGCAGAATATTCTCATCAGTACCCGTCTGTATTGTGTTTGACTTAAAAAGACTAGGCTCCAAATGTACCTTAACACAGAAACTTTTTTATTTTTAATTACTCCACTGAATCAATTCTTTGTATGTTAGAAAAATGCTAAGGATATTTCTAATATACCTCAGTCTAGTATGAACCATGCAAATAATCTGGATCAGATATCTCTTAAGATTTCATGAGAAAATTGGCTATTTTTGTAAAAGTTAGGAAAGAACTGGCAATTTCAACTCCTGAATGCTAATTTGCATGTACTAATTTATTTATAAAAAGACAAACTTCAGTCCACCACCACGAAACACCACTCATGGGATGGAATGAAAATAAGGCAGGAGGCTCTAACCAGGGGACACAAACCACAGAATATAGCTCAGATCTCAGGTTTTCATAAGGATGAAATGCAATAGCTGGACTGGGAGGAGACAAGAGTTTTGCCAGTCACATAGCTCAGTCCTGCAGAGAATAAGATGATTCAGGGTCAGAGGCAAGATAATGGTTCTTTATTTCCAAGATAATGGAGATACTCCTGTCAGCCTCACCAGGCTTTTGTGAACCTCAGGTTGCAGAAAGAGGAGTGGACAGGAAACTCAAAGTGGCTGTAAAACCAAGACTGATATGGCTTTATCCAAGACCTTTATCCTGTATAACTTCTGCTACTGCCTTTGCTTTCCATGAAACATGGGTGGGGAAGGGCCAGCTTTCACACACACAGCCCCCACTGACTTGCTGCCCAGGAGCTGGACACGTCAAACACCGCCCAATTCAGCACATTTGTGGATCATGGACAGTCTTTCCTGTATTTCATTAAGCTTTTAGATGAGATCCTGTGCTTAGGCAGGTGAAGCAGAGGCAAAGCAAGGGAAAGGGAAAAATGGCAATTGTTTTTGCCAGACCTTCAAGGCTTCATATTGAATTTCACATGCTCCCATCACCGCAGCAGAGCTCCAGCTGCTGCACCAAGAGCCTCTCCCATAGGACCCAGGGCATGGGGCTGGCACAGGGAGGGACAGGAGGTAGGATGGAAGGTGCATGATCATGTTTCATCCCTGATGGAGTCATCACATCACCGAGGAGCTGGGGAAAGCCTTTTTGACCCAAATGTTTGATACAGAGAAAACCCTGCCTCACACAGGGCACAGCAGAGACCTTTGTTCTGAACCAGTTCCCTACACACAGGCAAGGTCTTGGCTGTGGAGCTAAACAGCCTTTCCACAAAGACTCCAGGGATTTAGGGGAGCTGTTGCTTTATCAGGTGCATTAACTCTTTTCTATCATCTTCTGCAACATCATGGCTTTGCACTCTGAACTCCTGCTGGGTCCAGTTTTCTACCTCTGCTTCTTCCTCTACTTCAAGCCCTGCTGCTGCTGCTGCTGAACTGGCTGATGTTGCAGCCAGGATCTCACTGAATGATAAAGAGAAGTTTTTTGCTTCTTCAGGAAATAAAAAGAGCTCCAGACATGGATTTCACCAGTGCTAGACTTGGTGTTATTAAACATCAGCACAGGCCCTCCAGGAGACCCTGCCCTTGACCTACCAAAGTGAGCTTCTCTCAGCAAAATCTGATTGCAAAACTCCCCACAGAGTACATGAGGGAAAATTCCTGAGTCTGAGGAAAGACTACTGACAACATGAGCGCCACAAAAGGTTTGTTCTCCTTCCTCTGCCCTTCCCAGCAGAATTTCATTCCTGGTTTTGGATCTTGACTTAGGTGTTCCCTGCCAAAGACAACGTCTGAACCCTCGTGTGCCCCGTGGCTCCTCTTGGCATCCTGGATCACGGGCTTGCCTGCTGGAGAGACATGAGCTCATCCTCCTCTCCTGCCTTCACAACGGGATTCTGATAGCTGCAGACCAGTTTGCATCATCTTACACTGAGATGACTCTGACAGACATCCAGGGAACTGCTCTGCACTGTCAGGGGCTCCTAGTCCAGTTCCCAGCTCTGCAGGATCCTGGATGCACCTTTAACCACCCCCAGTTACTTTTGCCCTGAATGCTAGTTTTGACAGAGTGTTTCAGGATGTGATATTTGATACCATCTTCTGCTGCTGTCATACAAAGTGGTAGGAAAGCCAACAAATCCTTATTACTTATTGGTTTTCAGCTAAGTTCAAATCAATTTGTATTACAGAATGCTGGACATATATTTAATTATTGCATCCTTCCTGACACCAGAGAGATGAAGGGATTTTCATTGGTATTATGGCATTTATGCTGAAAAGTTTTGCAGCAACTTTGCAAAGGAGGGAAGAGCAATGGAGTGATATGCAATATGTCAGATGATGCAAAAGAAGGCAACAGAGCAGAATAAAAAACAGTTGGTTGAACTGCATAATATAAGAAAGGGAAAAGGCATAATTAAATACTCAGTTTGCAAGTTATTACCACTGCCAATCTCTGGGAGGATGGGCCCAAGCTGTGAAGTTATCTGCAAAACCCCAGTGAAGTTATCTGAAAAACCCCAGTGAAATTAGTAAGAATTTATAAAGCAAAAGCAGCATTTCTCCCAGGTGTAGCTCTGCTGCCTGGGCTCCCTGGGAACTCCCTATTTCACCTGCATCCCCTACTTCTCCTAGTTCCCAGTAAGTGCCTTTTCTGCATTTTAAATTGTGCACTCTGCAGTCACAGAGTTTTTCCTCCACTGCCACCACAATAGAAGGCACACGAGCACATTGTCTGAAACTAGTTATGTTAGGGGGAAAAAAACTGTAATAACATAAAAGCTTTCCTTGACCTTGATGAATACTTGGATCAACATCTAATTACTAAATGTTGCATGTTTCCCTAGAGACCAAACAAATAGGAAGAAAAGCCACTGGATTTTGAAGGCTGGCAAAGCTATCAGCCATCTGCAGAAATTCAGCTGGGCCTCCAGCAGATAACAACAGAAAACAGTACCTTGATTTTCCTTGTTTTTCTCTCCTCTTACACAGTGGAATATCTTCTCCACTTAGAACTTGGGTCCCTGTTTGACTGAGGACATATTTTCCTGGGACCCTGCTATTGTGAAATGCTGAAACCGATCTCTTCAGTGTATTTGTGGTAAAAGTCAACATCATCTTGAAATTCCAGACCAGAATAAATGCCTCTGGTGCTAAAAATGATCCTCCTGCTACTTCAACTAGAAAAAGTGTTTGCAAAGCTTGTGCTGCAAGCACACACAACAGAGGTCAAGTATAGGTTGACTGTCTATTTTTTTGTAAAATCTCTTGATTTTGGATTCTTTAAATCCATGGATCCCGGAGTGCAATTCAAGGCCATCTCTCACCTGGTCCATGTGTGAGGGTTGCAAGGCATGGGATGAAGGAGATCTCCACAGGAATGACTTTGATTTTGCATTTTAAGAACATGCTCAGAGCACTTTCTGGGCCTTGTGTTGGGATAGATTCAGGCAGTTCTGCTTGGAAATAAATGTCACAGGTAAAAATATGTCCATGTGCCCCAGGGATCTCAGTGGGCTTCAGCACCATGCTGCAATCCCTGCCTCTCACAGGCTCCTTCCCCCACCAGGGGGTTTAAACCACTCAGATCTTTCTGCTTTGGTACAAAGGAAAAGCACTACCAGAAGATTACACTGGCCTTGTGTTCTGAGTCCTTCCTTCTCCCTAGGAAATTGAATGGCCTCACCTCATCCACACAGAAGATGCTGCTATAACATGTTGCTCATTCAGCTGGTGGCAGCATCCAGCACCCCCAGCCATGGAGCAGAGCTCCCTGATGTTCTCCACATTACACCACAGATAGCTACTTTCAAAGTCACTTGCTTGTCTTTCTTAATTTACACTCTAATTTGCTATCTAAATTTAAGCTTGTCCCCTGAGTATTTCTTCTCTACAGTCAAAGGCCAATATTCAGGGGGGCAATTGTTTCTAAAACAAGTGGCTAAAGTTGTGTTGATACTGCTGTAATTACGTGAGTTTGTATTATGCAGACTCAATTCCCTTTGTGTCGTCCTCTAGACTGTGGCAGATGATGGCAATGGAGAATGTGCTGCTGTGTTATGTTCTAAAATTTCAGTTTCCTGTTTTGGAATCTCTCATGTCTCATGTATTCCCTTTTGGTTAATCTCTGCTCTGGGGAACTGCTCCCTGGCCCATGTGCTAATGAGTACTTCCTATCATCAGACCCAGGAGTCATTGCTGACTAATCAAAATGGGTTACAGAACAATTAAGAGGGGAATAAAGCTCTTAAGAAGAATGCTGATGGTGTTCAGAAGCAGGTCCCACTTTCCAGCTGCCACCTGACAGGGGGTTTATAGGGGAAAACATCCAAAGCCTGCCCTTCTGCCATGCCTGGACAAAGCACAGGGACCAACCCTGTCCCACAGACACCATGAACAGTGCCCAGCCCAGGGCAGCCACCGACACCAGAGGCTCCTACCCCACATCCCCTTACACCAGAGGAGCTCAGTAATGCAGGGAGGGGATGCAATGGCACAGCTCAGCTTCCTCCAAAGTAGAACCCAAATCTGTGACCAAAAGGGAGCCTAGGGTGGATGGTGCTGCTCTAGGTCTCTATTGAAGTCAGCAAACTTTAGCTGAGATTTTATCCTCACTTCAAAGTTGTAAAGCTGTTTGGAGGAGAATGGCAAAACTGAGGATTTTATTCTTTTTTTTGCTTCCTTGCATTCCTGACTGAGGCAGTGTTTTAGTGGTAAAGCTGCCACTAGACACAGGTAAAAAATATCAATAAACAAATTAGCTAAACCCTCTATCCCAGAGCTAAAAGGAATGAGGTCCCCACAATGCTTCACTGTACTATCGAGTATTTAATATCAGCCATGCATTTATTCTTACAGAAATGCCCTCTGAGTAGGGTGTTTGTTCACATGCATCTGGTTTATAAAGCACAAAAACAACTATAATGATGTTTGGGTAAGAGTGCCTCTTCATTGCTAATCTATACCAGCATCACTGGGAGCAGGCCATGGTTCTGTTCAGATCAGGAACAGTGCTCGGGTCTTCTCTGATCAGAAATTAACAGATGTGGGTTAAGTATAGCCAGGAAAACAGGATTTCAAGTGGTTTGCACTAGGCCAGGAAAAAAAAAGAAGTTATGAGAAAACTGGGACTAAAACCTTGAGTAGCTCAGTTTTGCACATACACCACTACCAGCAAGTAAATCTCTTTCTTCTCCCTCGGCCAGGGTGAATGCATAAACCAGAGTTGGATCCAAGCTGCCCTGTGGATCAAGCAGGTTCTGTGCCTGTAGCTGGAAACCAGCCCTGCCTGAGTCCCCACCCCTGGCAGCTCTCACCAGGAACCCGTGTGTGCCTCAGCACAAAGAACATGGGTTTAATATGCACAGAACACATGGCATGAATCACCCTTCCACACTGACCTACATAGTTATGCATGCCAGAGAGGGATGGAAACAAAGCACTTTTGGTCCTAATTCGGGAGCAAGGGCCGGCTTCTTTCCCAGCTCTAACTGCTGGTGGGTGCCACAAGGCAGGGTCAGGCCAGAGGCACGTGGGCATCCACACACAGCATCCTTCCCCTTGTCTGCTGGTCCAAACTGCAGGGAATTTCCCTGGTTTGGAAGTCAAAACACCAAAGTTTTAAAGAGAAAAGCAGAGGAGCAGCTTAAAGCCAGAACAGCCCAGCAGAAGGCTGAGGAGCAGAGGGCCCTGTGCTGGAAGAGCAGCAGGGCTGGAGGGCAGCACTGAAAGCCATTAGCAGAGCTCTGTGAGGACACTGGCAGAAGCACTCCCTCACATCACATATGACATTGTCAAGGCTTTCAGCCTCCTGTTTAATGAGGGTTATGTTTCTCCCACAGGCTATATCTACATGGAGGATTTTCTGAAGTCTCACTGAAGTGAAGCTCCACCAGCACCAGCAGTAGTGGTGCTTTGTTACTAATCCTGCTTGAGCAAAGTAATACAAAAACACTACATGATATGGGGAACCAAAGCATACTCTGTTTTATTAAACCAATGCTTTTTGTTAGACATCCCTGGGGGGGAAAAAAGGGATAAAAGCTGTAGGGGACAAAAAGTTGTCAATGGAACTTATTACACTAATGAATCCAAGCTTAGCCTCTGTATAAACTGGCTGAAGTGAAGAATGTCACTCTCTGTCTACTATAGGCAGCCAAGTAGAAGGGAAAACCTTTGGAAAGAGGAAAAAGAAGGCAAGGATTTTGCTGAAGAAAGCTGTCCCTATACCAGCAGAGGTACTGTGGGTGTCATTATGAATGGAGTAGCCACTCCCACAAGGTGCCAAACATCCCTCCAGTCCTGCTCTAATGCATTAAGTCTGGTGTGTCAGAGTTACAACCTGAGAAAACAGTGGAAAGCCCCTGATTTATTGGTGTGCTGGAAGACAGGGCAGAGGGTGAACAGATTGAGAGCAGACAGTCCTGCAGCAAGATGCAAAGTCCCAGGCAAAATCCAAACAGGGTGTACACATGCAGAAGAGATTCATCATTGCCAACAGCTGGCAGCATTGCTTATTGATCATGTCTTCTAAGAGTATTAGAAGCTGACACATTGCATGGGGACAGCACTGATGGAGCAATATGTCACTGCAGCCTGCAGTGGTGCTGCTGTCTGAGGGCTGAGGCAGCTCTGCCCAGCACACTGTCCCACTCTGCATGTGTCACAGCAGCAGGGGCTGTATGAAAGCCTCACAGCTGGCACATTGCTCTCCTTGAAAGATGAAAGGGTAAAAGGTTTGATTCCATGATTAGTAGCTAGGAGCTTTCTGGCCACCAGCGAATCCGTAAGGTGACAGCTTAACTTACTCTCTGCCTCTTTAGCTGATTGCTGCTGGCACGTTTTAAATGTGGATGTTGAGAAAACACACCCCATTCAGGCTACAGCTGTTTCCCAAACTGAAAAGGTGTTCTCTAAAAATCTTCTCACGAATATGATTCCAAATGAGCAAACAGTTGTAGTTTCACCAGAGAAGGAGCGAAATTCCTGCAAGTAACAGCTTCTTGGCAGTGTTAAATGTGCTTCAGCACTGGCAGTGCTACTTTGCCAACAGCACCAGGTTCTGCAAATCACTGCTGGAGTGTAACTTATCACCACTCTGAAATGAGAATTAAGTGGGGTTGCTCTAGCAAATGTCAAGTTATTTTGATGTTGGGAAATATGTTCCAACTGATAAGCCAAGCCCTCCTGTCCTCATGTGAAATCCTCTTTCTAATGTGTATTTCACCCAGGTTGAGCAGAGATCACACCTCCCTGTGGGTGAGCAGCACCTGCCTCTCCCTGCGAGCCCTGTGCCCCAGCGCCAGACACAGGATTGCTTTCACCCAAATGTGATGTCAGGAGGAGGTTCAGCGGGGTTTTGCTGAAAATGTCATATTTTCCTCTCAAAAGATCCACTTCCTCAGTGATTTTCACTTCTCCTCAACTTTTGCATAACTCACTTTTTCTAAAGTTAGCAAGGGAGCTTGCCCTGCAGCTTAACTCCTTCCACCCCCTTTCCACCCCTCAACCAAATGTGTGAGATAAAGGTTTATGAAGATTAAGTTGTGGATGTCCCATCCCCAGAAGTGTTCAAGGCCAGGCTGGATGGGGCTCAGAACAACCTGGCCTAGTGGAAGGTGTCCCTGCCTAGGCCAGGAGGTTGGAACTGGATGATCTTTGAGGTCCCTTCCAACCCCAAACCATCTCATTGTTCTGTGATTCTGGGATTTAACATTGGTACAAACACAAGGGCACTCATCTTGTTTTGACAGCTGACTTGCAATGGATTTTAAAAAATTACCTAGGACACTTCCTCTAAGGGATTTCTAGGTATTTAAAAGCAGACTGAAAGAAATAAAATAATCTTAGACCTAACAATTCAATAAAAAATAATTGAAACCTTACCAGCTCTCACTCTGCATATGCAGACACCAGAAGATTTTGCCTGCATCCATGCAAATGAAAGATGCTGTGTCACTTATTTCAGGGTTTGCACTTTTATATGACCATGATAAATGGTGCCAGTGAAAAGCAGAGCAAAGAACTGTGAACTTTGGGGCGTATCAGGAATACAGCTTGGGTCTTCTGACTGATTTAAAAAACCTTAAGCAACACAGACAGCAATTACAGCTGTGCTAGAAACTTCATTCCAATATCAGAAGAAATCTGCTGTACCAATAACATTTTTGAAAGCTTGTCAAATCATTTTCTTAGTTTTTAATTAGCTTCTGCAAGAGGTTATGGCTTAGAGCTTGGAACAGAGAGCTGGGAGTAACAACATCCAGAGTCTCTTCCCAGTGAAGTGACAGGAGAGATGGCTCTGGGCCACTGGCTGCAGCCCCTCTGCCCAACTTCCACAGCTGTAAAATGGGTAAAATCATACTTACTGCTCAGGGACAGTGTGAGACCTAATTAGAAGTTTGCAAGGAGCCCACTGGTCCTCCAATGAATTGTGTGGGGGAAATGAACAGTATTATCATATGGGTAATGAGCTCTCACAAGACAGGGACTCTTTTGTTCAAAGAAACCAGCTTTTTCAGCAGCAGCCAGGATCCAACAGAAGTTTATTAGAGAAAAGTAAGTGTTGTTCATCTCTGTGTAACTGAGAATTTATTGCTTTATATTAGGAGGATTTATCTGCAACATACTGCATTCCTCTGAGTTTTTACCTTTAGGGAATGACTGAGGAATAACTCCTTAATGCCTAGTTTTGTTATGAAAATTAACTTTGGCTATCTTATGAATTGTTTATCTTATGGTTGCACAATCAGAGTGATTACAGAAGTCTAGTGTTATTCAAAAGACTACGGAATCTCAGGTGAGTAGATGAATATTGAAAAGATACGAGGGACATTCTGCTTTTCTGATTCTGTTCCACTCATGTGACCATTTCTCATACGAAGAAGAACAAGAGTGTAATTGTATTGCAACTTATTATTGTCATACAGAAGAAGCAATTACTATATGTATACAAAAAGATCATTAAATATTTCCACTGGTAACCATGAATCATGCCAGAAATGTATTACCATCATACTGTATTTTCATTACATTCCCCACCAGAAACTTGGTCAACAATTAATTCCAGCAAGAGGATAAGGAAGTAGCAAATAGAATCTAATTTTTTTCAGTCATCCTTACTTGTAGACTGAAATGAAAAATGATGTGACAAGAAGCAGCTGAAACATTGGAAGCTGTTGATTAGCAGAATAATCTATGCAGAGCTGAGTGACTACAGAGGTGCAGCCACCTGAGTGAAATGTGGGGCTGTGTTGGTGCAGCAATGAGTCCCTGCAAGCTGAAGAGGTGAAGCAATCAGCCCAACCCTCTGGTTTTTCACTGCTGGGAAAAAAAATAAACACTGACATCCCTTCTCCCACCCACACACTGCCACCTGCACCAGCAGTTCAAAGCAAAAGCCCCAACAGCTCCAGCACCTTGGGGTAGAGCCCGGTGTGCTCACAGTCCTGACCAGGACACAGACATCCCTGAAATATTTGTTGGTGGTGGTAAAGTGTTCAGCTACTCACTGCTCTGTTTCTCTCCACTTAAACTGTATTTTCCCTATTTTTTGTGCCTTCACCAGTGATGGTAGCAAATGCCAACAGGTTTTCCGTGTAACAAGAGGCTGCACCCAGCATTCCTACACCATCCCAGCCATAAGAGCAAAATTGCACAAACAGTGCCTGTGTACGACATTTATGAATTATGTATGAACTTTATATTGCCACAGGGCCATGGCAGCCACCAGATCAGCAACATCAGCCTTGTGCCCTTCCTGCAGCACCTTGCATCACCTTGCTGCACTGGACTGCCCTGTCTGCCCACTCCTGGCAGCCTCTGCCCACATGGCTCCACCACTGTGACCATGAGGAGGAAGGAGGCTGGAAAGAAACCACTGTGGCCATGGAGAGGCTGGAAAGCAGCCACACTCTGCCTCAATTCCTTTCCCAGACAGGCAGAACATCTCATCTTCCCAGAAAAGTGCTAGTTCAGAACAAAATGTCTGTGGGGTCAGTGGCTGCACCACTGCCTGATGAGTGGGAGTGGGGAGGGGAGGCAAAGGGAGTCCCTAATTCCAAGGTGCGTGGTAGAGTAAAAGAAGAGAGAATGGCACCAGAAGAAACCCCTGAGCCTCAGGAGGTGAGGAGAATCATGAGCAGACCCATAACAATGCCTGGTGCTGCAACATCCAAGAGGCAGCAAAGTGTCCCAGGCCCCAGCCTGTCAGAGAGGGCTGTGGGGGCTCAGGCAGAAGAAGAGAGCAGGAGAGGCACTCAGGACTTTTAGGAGAGAAGCTGTTGTAGTTTAACAGTGGAGACTTTTAATTATAACACCCAGTGAC
The DNA here is from genome assembly GCA_020086605.1 of Lanius collurio. Taxonomy (NCBI): domain Eukaryota; kingdom Metazoa; phylum Chordata; class Aves; order Passeriformes; family Laniidae; genus Lanius; species Lanius collurio. Next base: position 3,369,562 of record JACBWW010000017.1, on the reverse strand, counting down.
TATGCCCACTTGGCAAATCCCTGCCACTGTTGTGGCAGAGAAGGGGAAAACACTACATTTTTTATCCCCCGAAATGTTAAGAGAAGCAGCACAGCAGCACAGCTTTGTAACTCTCACAGCCAGATTACTTAACAAGAAACTCCAGGCAGTTATGAAATAGGTATAAAAGAGTGTGCCAGGACTCCTGAGGTTCCACATGAGTTAATCAAAGACAAGTCAGAACGATGATAGCACCAGAGCCATCGAGTGAGCTTCACCTGCAATTAAAGACACACATGGCAGCAAAGTCTTCCCTTTCCACTGTTTATTTCCAGCTGTTTTGCAGTTTGCCATAACTATAAAGCTTGTGGCCTTTCTCTGCTCTTCCAAGCTCTGTAATCACTCCAACAAAATGATTAACATGGGGTCAGTTTTGCATTAGCATTTCAGCAGAGTTCTGCTGTGATCTTCCTTATTTTGTTGTGTGAGTTTACAACTAAACTCAGCCCCAGCAGTGACTGCAGCCCTCTAGCAGCGTGTTTACCTTGTGTGTGTGTTTAGCTTGTCCATCTGGTGTACATAACACACACACCAGACAGAGGGAGAGCTTGCCTGGATTGCTCCTTTAGGCTTCTTTTGGAAGGAATCACAGGGCAATCAGCAGGAAGGCAGCTTGATGCCACTGTGATGGCAAAAGCTGCCACTTCAATGTGTACAGCACTTACCACTGGCAAGTCAATGGAACACCTTTCTAGGAGAGTTTTAGAAACTGGAGGTGAAAAGTTCTGGATCTACCTCCTATTTTTATCATCCATTCATGGAAAGTGTCCTGTTTCCACCAAAATTAAGACAGTAATATCCACTTAGTGTGGAGAATGCATTCTTAGCAGAGAATGCAGAACAACTCTCCAGTATGACCAATATTTAAATTTCAGATAATCTTGTTTAAATTCAGATCAATGTAACAGGATCTATTCCAGATTAACACAGGCACAGGCATAGAACTGGAGCTTAAGCTGAAGGCCTCAGGGTCCTTCTTTCTGGATCTCTACAGCTGTTCTACACCTCAATCTGGTAGATGTGATGAAAGTCACCCACATAGCCAAAAAAAAGTTTCCTCTTTGCCAGCAGTTACTGCAAACACTTAAGCAGAAAAGTATTGGGTAATCCCTATCACTCTGTTGATGTTCTGGCGTATCTCTGCTTGGAAAACAGACAAGTCAGCATCTGAGCAGAATGATTTCTGCTCTAACCAAAAAAAAAAAAACAAAAAAACCCACCCAGATTATTTACAAAACAGCTCTTGTAACAAATGTTTTAAAGAAAATGTTAGCAAGTGAACAGATGAAAATCTGAGAACATTTCCTTTACAGCATTTTCTAGCCTTCTAGTTAGTCTGCTTTTGAAACTAAGTGGTATTCATCCCTGGGGATCTTTCTTACTACATTCTAGATCTTGAGAAACACATATTTTCTGTTACTAATAATTTTTGCCTTTCCTTGAACTTCCACCCTCTGTTCTTCTGGCATTAAACATGTCCTCATGCAATGTTTACCTGGTGCTTTTTTTTTTCATTACATATTTTTGGGACAATCTGGGACACCTACTGTCTGTTCTTCTGATCTGATGCAATTGCTTGATGTACTCAGAGAACATGGTGAGTGCTGACGACAGCCACGCTGGATCAAATCCTGCCAGCCCAGGGCCTGACCATGGCCAGTGGGTTAAAAGCAGCACAAGCTTGCATGGTTTGCCCTCTAGGATATTTTTCCAACTTCTAACAACTTCTGGTTTAGGAATCTCATGAGCAGAAATGTTGTTTTCATATTTATGATGTCCCTTTCTTCTAGCTATTTGTCTTACCTTTTCTCAGTCCTTGTAAACAACATGCTGCTGTAGGTTGTAGGTTTCAGCTTTTGTGGTAGAAAACTAAAACAAGTAATGTTTTTACTGTTATGTAAGTGGAGTATCATCATGTGATTATTCCATGCCTAATGAAAAGAACAAGACTATGCTTAATTATATTCAGATTTACAGAAAGCAGTTGGGTTCTTCAGGTTTGGATAGTGGTGATTCATTAGACAGCTTCTTCCCCTGAGTCATTAAAAACATTGCCTCAGCATGTGAATATTGATGGAAGTACCAGCCTTAACACTGAATAAAAACACAAAGTCCTCATCACTTTGAGACTTTGAAAAATAACTAATCCAGCTGGAGTGTTGCTAGTTTTAATTTCCTCAGCCTGCACTGCTGATCTCGTTGATGGTCACTTAAACACTCAGGTTTTGTCCTCAGCTGGCACACAGACTTGCCCTGTCTGGTGACTGCACTGTTCCATCCAAGAGGAAACCATTTATGAGGAAGCTGTACAGAGCTGTACTCGCAGCCAAATTACCGTGTTCATTAAGATCTCACTCCATACTCAGCTTTATGACTTCGGCACTGGCTCTAATTACTGAATGGATTGAACAAGCTAAGCACACTAGCAACCTGTTATTAAGATTACCTGAAAACACAGCTGAGTCTGGCTCTCAGAGGTGTGACCAACTTTGTTACAGAAAAAAAAGTCCAAATGAGAGCAACTCCTCCACTTCCATCCAGTCTCACCTGACCTCTGCTGATCTGTCACACCCTTAAAATTTTTAGCTGAGGAAGATGAAACTACAGGGGAAGCCATGAGTTATATGTGATTCAATACCAGGTTAGTAGGACAAGAGGAGGGTGTCCAGGCTCCTTTATTAGTGTGTTCTGCTCAGAAACTCCTCGTTTCCATCACTGCACTGGCCATGATTGCTAGTTAGCCTTGGAGTTGGTTCTGTTAATGGAAAACACGTATTTTTGAGACCATCCTGTCCTTCTAGTAAGTGATTGACATAAAAGCTGCTGCAGAGCTGGCAGGAAAGCAGTTTTCTCAGCCAGGACTTGCAGTGTCACTGACTGTGAGCACTCTCACTGCAGTGGTGTCAGCCCAGCAAGGGCCAATAAAATGCTGCTGCCACGGGCATTTGATTCTTGCAAAAATAGGTCATCCAGGAATAGAGGCTGCCAGAGCACACACAGGCAAGTAAACAATTTGTGGATGTGCATGGCAGAATGGGGAAATATCCTAAAATCCAGGACCAGGACTTCAGTGGGAGAAATACTCCTGCTACCACAGCATTCCATTTGCTAGATTGAAGTCAATGTGAATATGGCCAACGACTTCAATACAGGAGTGGGCTCCTGGGTCTTAATTCTGCAAGGCTTGGAGCACTCATGTACCCTGCTGAGTGTGCTGGCTCTCCTGTAGAAGCCCAGGAGTTTTGAAGAGTCTGAAATTAAAAAAATCCTGCTAGTGCAGATACTCACTGAAAATGAAAGGCCTGCAAAGACAAGGATGCAATACATGAGTTAATTATTTCTCACCTCCTTCCAACAGAAACATAAATTACTGGTTTGACGAATTGCAAGATTGCAAGAGCAGAGGTAAAGGTGAGATAACATCTCTATTCAGAACCTCTTTGGAATAATAAAAGATAAAGATAACAAGGCAAATACAAATCTGCAAATTTTTTTCCAGTTAAACAAAACAAATCAGATCCTTTTTGTTGATATCACTTTAACATGGAGTCTATTAGATAAGCACCTAAACATTTAAAATTTAACTGATTATTTGCATTAAGACCTAAATTCACCACATTCTATTAATTTAAAGTAAATACAAGTTCAAGCAGTCCATGTTTGAGCTGAAGATGAAAAGGAAAACCATTTTGCAGAGAAACACGTGGAACAAGATTTGCTGTAGCCATGACCAGTTTTAGGAAACAGCAGCCTTGCCTACAAGTGCTGTGCATCAATCTCCCCCAAATCAGTACTAACTAAATTAAACTAACTAGTAACTAGTTTAATAAAATAAACTAGCTTATTTAAAGTTGGAAATCTCTCCTGTTCTGGTGGTCTAAGAAGCAAAGAAGATTGTTTCCTCAGCTGAGGGCCTGCCACCATAGGTCCCAGAGCACGAATAACTCAGTTTATGCCAAGTAAATGTGCCACAAGAAGTGTTGTATGTCTCTGCTGCTGCAGGAGCCTGGCCTTGGCAGCTGACTCTGCACCTGAGGAGAGGCCTCCCCACAGCTGTGACACAGATAATGTGCTGAGCTGGAGGGAGCCATGGAACTGACAGATGTGCACGCAGCACTGCTGGGATCGATGCAGGCTGCTCGTCCAAAGTCAGCTTTCCCCGTGGTGAATGAGCTGAGGGCAGTGCATGCCCAGTGAATCCACAAAGCCAAACAAGCAGTGCGTAGATAACTGAGAATTGATTTCCCCATTGAAGCAACAAACGACTACAGGCTCTCCATTCAGTTTATCATCCACAAGGAAAAACACATCTTTTAATTATTATCAGTGATAAAGAATTATTTATGTTTTTGTTAGGAAAAAAAACCACCCCACAAAAAAAAAACAAAACAAAAAATAATGAAGTGGCCTGGTTAGGACATGGCTTCTTGTTTGCTGATTTGAAAAGAAAGCAGTGCTACTGGGACAGATAAAGAAGCTGTCTCTTGGAACAGCACATCCAGCATAACTTGACACAGATTAATGGGTAAGAAGAGAAAAGTGAGTTTACACCGGCTTTGAATCCTCCCCCTTTCAGTCTTCTCAGGAGATGAATTAATGTCTGGTGGCATTGTCAGATGGACTAAATGAGGAAAAGAAATAGGAAATAAGTTTGGAAAAACTATGGCTCAGGCCATAGTTTGGGGGCAAAAAAAATAAATTTGTGCTTACCAGCACACTAGGTCACTAGAGACACTGATGCAATAGCCAAATCAGTCAGAGATTAGAGTTTGTTGTATTTCCTCTTGGCCTTTATTTATTGAAAACCTACTCCATGGAACTGTGGACCTAGGAAGAAGAGAAGTTTTATGTGTGCTCATTTGGAATAAAATACCCAGTTTTAGGGGCTGTTCTCTTGAGCAGTTGAGTCAGTGGATCTGTTCCTAACAGCTGTCCAGAGGAGGATAAAGCTTTGTTTGCCTTTCTTGAGGTACTACGCAGCAAACTGTAGAGCAACTGCAGGAGACAAATTAAATAGGATTTTGGCTGTTGGGACCAAATCTTTGTGCAAGACCTAATCAACAAATTTTATACCTCAGTAAAACTTCAGATTTTCCCAAAAGAGAGGATTGATCAACTTTGCAGCCATGGGTTTGCACACAACAGACCCTAAGGGCATCCATGCAGGTCAGTGTCAGTCCAGGCAGTAAAAAAGCCTTTGCAGCTGCTTTGCCAAACATCATCACCTCAAGCCTAGGTCCAAATTATTTTATGAATGCTTGATTTAAGCAGAAGATCTTCTCATCCAGCCATTTCTCTAGGGCAAAAGGCCAACCATGCTTCCACTGGTCATAAATACTCCCTGTTCTTGCACTGCTGCCAGTCTTTTTTCCATGCTTCAGAGCAGCCTTCCAAAAAGATTGAGTAAAGTTGTTTGATGGACAGTATTACAGAAAATTAAGTTTTTAATTATTTTTCAGCCAGTCTATATCTGTTCCTGAGGAATGGTTTATTGCAAAAGCAATGACACGCTCCACTGCTTGGGAAGAGTTAAAGACAAGCTGCTGTGCAAGTTTGCTCCTCTCAAGGAGTGTGTGTGCCAAACCACCTTCTCCCAAGCCTTGTTCTCTCTATTCCCCTGGGAAAGACATTGATGCACATCCTTCACCTTCCACACGAAACAACAGCAGGCTTTATTTCAAGAGAGAATCCAGATGTGTTATGCAGGCAAGAACATTAAAGTCATGCCACTAATTCTTACATTATTTATTATAGTGTTATCTTATACATCAGTTGAATTAAAATTGAGTTGGATTATCTGTAAAATGTACAGTTACACTAGACTAAAACATTCATACCAGATACAGGAAGCCTTTAAAAAAATTGTAGATTTCCTTTTTCATTCAGCAGATTTTTTCATTAATGAATCTTTTGGAACAAACCGAGGTCTTTGCTTTTCCCATTGAAATTTATTGGTAAATGGTATTTCCTAATACAAAGTGAAGTGTCAATGACCTCTCTGAGCAAATGAGGTTGTGGACTTTAAACGTGATTGAAAATTTCAAGTGCAAATTTACCTTTCTCTTGAGGGGAAAGTCATTGGGAAGTTTGGCATTTCTGACTGGCTGCCAGTCCTAACACCAGACATTCACAACAGAATTTCTCTTGTGAATGGACAACACTTCACTTTAACAGATCCAAGCAGGTGAGTAGAAGCACAAAATGACACATTCCTTCCCCAGCCTCATGAAAGCTTCTCTGCTACTTAAATGAGTCTTCAGTAATATCTCAAGACCAAACAACAGAACAAGTTCTTCCTGTCCAGCTAGGATAAGCATTTACAGCACACTTCAAGGAAATACAGATATAATCCAGGTTAGAAAGCTTTGTCCAAACTTCAAGCAAAACCAGAGGGAAGTATTCAGAAAATATGGTGTTGGTTTGATAAAGGTCTGATGAAGAGTGAGAAATGTCCTGGGATATTCACACAGAATTCAGTTTCACTAAATGCAGCACCCAGACAAAAGGCAGGACTGGAAGGAGGAAGTAATTTCCATGGGCAGCTGCCAGAAGATGAGGACTTGGGTGTCATGGTCCTATGATTACAGATTGTTTACACACAAGGAACAGGAAAAAAAACTGTAGAGAAATAGGACTGGTAATCACAAAATCACAGGGAAGACTGTCTGTATACAGTTTGCTCACCAGTATCAAGACTGGGGAAGAAGAGTGGTACAGTTTTTAGCCTGTTTCTTTAATGAAAGGAGATTTATTCAGCCTTGCTGCCTTGACTTTCCTACTTGTCCCACACATTTCAAACCACTGGACAATTTTAAAATTTTTTACAAATGGGTAAAGGTCACTATGAAATAAAGTTCAAGATATTTTCAAAATGAAGATAGCAAGAAAAAACACAGAAACATTTGTGCTATTTTTATGAATTCCAGTTATGCATGACTGAGGGAAATACTCAACATGAGTTTACAGGAATCAACAACAGTGCTTGAAAAGATGCCAACAACAAGAAAAATTATAGTCAGTTTGACATCAGTTGACAAAAAACCAGGGTGAGTGAGCTCATAGGAAACTTCTGAGCACACCCCTGGTGGAATGGCTGGGGGGGAGCTGCAGTGAGACGCTTTCCACGCAGGGAGGGCAAAACAGGCAGTGGCACAACTGACCTCAGCAGGCCTCTGTAGCTGCTTTTCCTCACTCACCACACCATTCAGAGGGCTGGATGAGAAGGGGATTAGACAAGAGAAGGAATGCAGCCAAAACCTGCAAGGCAGCCTGTGCTGCCTGGGTCACGGCCTCCTGCTTCCCAGAACGATTACACGGGGAGGTCCATGAGCAGTGGGATTAACTGCAGGAGCAGAGATATGGCTGGCTACCTGGTCAATAAATGCTTGCTCAGAGGCCACCTAAGATTCAATAGTCACATCCTAAAGGCTGGCAAAAATCTGTGACTGGCAGTAAAGGAGAGGGAGCAGTGGAGGAGTGGATGGCTGCACTGTGGTAATCAAAGGCTTTTGCACCACAGTTGGTATCAGTGAACCCAGTGGAATTAATGACTAAGCAAGATACCATATGGTGTAAGAGCATCAGAGCTTGGCCTTGTGGAAGTGAAACTCTAAATTATCCTTTTTTTTTTTTTTTGAAGACAAGAATAAATAGTTGAACCTTGAAGTAATATAATGAGAATTTCAAACAAGAAAAATAACTGTTAATAAAATAAAACCCTCATATACTAAAGTTCTTCTTAGTCTTACAGATGGATGTGTTCTGTTCAGGTGTGTGTGAAGAATTGGCTCCATGAGACTGTTCAAGTCTTTCAAGACCAGCCACTCCAAATAAGGTCCAGGTTTTCAGATACACAGAAGCTGAACTGCATCTACACACCTCAACTGTGGAGTTCAATTTCCCTTCTCCTTATGTCACAACCATTTTTAGTAACCTTTGCTCAAAGGAAGGCTCAATCACCTATTAACAGCCTCTTCAGTGATAAATCTTCATTAGAATCTGTTTATATGTGTGTGGATATTTATAGTGTACTTTGGAGCTAATGATAACACGCACAATAGTCACCCCATAAGGTTTATGCAAGGTATTTATTATATATATGTGTAAATACACAAACACACCTTCCATGAGCACCACAAGCTTGCAGTTTTCAAAAGAACTTTAGGTATTTGGACCTACCTACATTCACTTAGGCAATTTCTACATCTGTGGAAAACTCACCTTTGATATTCAAAGGCACTCTGGAAAATAAATTCAGTTTAACAGGGCTAAGACCCAGTGGAAGTCCAGCAGTTTTGAACTTGCAATCAGTGAATAAGGCACAGTGAATAATCCCTTCATGGCTGTACTCACAAGACCTCCCAGTTAGAAAATATAGTTCAACTGTAATTAGAAATAAATATGGCCAAGACAGTTAAATTAAATCCACTTTATACAGTCTGACCATAAGAAGTGGCCTGATAATTATCAATTTTATTTAAGCCTTTACATGCTGGGTCGGTGTAAAAGGCCCTTTATGTCAACAGGAGTCCAGCCCTCTTTGTCTTCTGTGCATGCAAGTATAGCATTGCAAATATTTACCCAATTAGACAGTTAGCTCCACCCGAGTAGGAACAAACAAAAACAACTGCTCATAGCATTCCAGAGAAACAACACAGCACAAGAACAAAGATTTCCACATGCAAAGACAGGCAGTCAGCTCACCATGGAACAGCAAAACCAGCAGATTCTTAAATGTTAAAAATTAGGGGCAAGTTCTCTTTGATAACCACAAATCTTCATGCTGCTGATTCAGGCATAGGGGAAGTTGCCTGTCTGATTTTTCTAGATGAGATTCCTTCAGTGCAAGTGAGAAAATTAAATACATATTCTGTTGAAAAGATGTAGATGCCCAGGCTGGCTGATGAGAAGACCCACAGCTTCTCTGATGGGATGCAGATTCTCTCTGGCTTCTCAGATAGGACACAAAGCCATTGATGAATTGAGATATTTTGTATTGGTTTCCTCTCTTTCCTCTGGCAGGGTTATCAGTTTTTATTCCTGGTGTTTTTTCTCTCTTGCCAGATGTGGGACATTATAAACCAGTAACACCCAAGAGGTTAATCCCTGTCTGCCACAAGGTCTTTCTGCAATCACAGCTTCCAGCCTTTGCAACAGACACGAAGGCACCAACCTCATCTTTACAAATGTCACGAGCACCTGACCTTGTGAGGCAATTCACAAACAAACCTGGCCAAACAATGAAACCTGGGTGAGTTCTGCACCAACAAACCACTCTGTACGATAACAGGGTACAAACATATAGCTGCCCTCTGACCTCAAGGCTTGAACCTATCCCTCCTTCCTTCTGAATAAAGAAAGCAGAAGGGTTTGCTGAACAGAGGACAGAAATGGGCACCTTCCAAGGCCAGCCCAGACAAACTGGGGTCTCAGCAGCCTCTGGAGGTATTCTTTCTCCCTGCTCTCTCCAAGGGCAACCAAAAGCAACAGCTACTAACTTTGGCATCTCCATTACAGGGGTTAATCTGAGCACTGTGGGCACAGTGCATGATACTGAATCAAGGACATTGTCACCCTACATGTTCTCAACTTCTTCAGACTCTACATAAGCAACACCCCAAAATATTCTTGAATAAGTAAGTGAAGCTGGCAGTGTGCTGCTCAGATCATTAACAAGGTGAAATCTGCCTAGCATTTGATTTGATCTGTTATCTGTTAGTATCTGTAAAACCAGTAAAATTTAGTGGCATATTTGAAGCTGCTGTGTAAGGTCCAATCCTGCAGTGCAATGACAGCAAAAGTTAAATTAGTGTATAGTTAGAACAACTTAGCACCTAACTAGTCCTTTGAGTTTGCATGCAGTGGCCTGATATCATTATTACCAGTGTGTCTTTTTATGAGTAAAAACTAAAGGGTTTAGCTCTTCATAAATACATTTTTCAGCATGACCCAGCTTCAGCAGTTTCTAAAGTATTGCTCCAGGCAAGTTGTAGGCTTCCCATATGCTGCACATTTTTAACTTAAAGTTCAGCCTGGCAATCTGAAACCACGTCTGACAGCAATTTTTCCCACCTAGGTGAGATGCATTTAAGAGCACTAATGTAATCACTGACAAGGGAATCTTAATATTTTGCCTGAAAAGTGGCAATATTTACAGAACTAATCATGAAGCAACATGGAAGTCACGCTTTCACACCACATTAAGCACTAGCACATGTGAACATTCTCTCTCTGATGCTTTTCCTCTGCACTGGTCTTCCTGATTGTATGGGGAGCTTTATCCTGGAAAGGTTTTCCCATTATCCTGCTCAAACTCAAGACAGCTCTCTGAATAAATATCTTTACAGAACGGTGGGAGAAAAAAAAACATGGGTAGATTAGCTCCACATGTTCACTCTCACAGCCTGGAAGAGGCACTGGCAGTTCTTGGGCACCTCCACTGAGCTCTTTCATGCAGTCATAAAGTCGTCCTTGAAGATGAGCTACAGATGCCTTGAAGGCCTCTTTTTGTCCTTCTCTCTTTCTATTTTTTTTTTTTAAAGCAATGTAAATTGGGCAGAATTATTCTATGTGAAAAGCTCTGGAAGAAAACATTTTCCATATGAGAGGAACTGCTCTAAAGTTCTTGGCCTTTGTGCTCCTGAGTTGGAGGGACATGAGGATGTACAGATTTAACCAGAGTGTGTGTGATACTGAGTCCATTCCTGGTAGCCACAGCTCTGCTTTTTGTAGTTATTGCCATGGTAAGGACAGGGAGGAAGAGGTGGAGCCAAGGATCACTGATCTGATCTAGACCTTGACTATCTAGTCAGACATCGAGGCTGCAGCCAGCTCTCCTAGGTGGGAACAGTCCCCCTGCCTGACAAAGTGAGGAGAGTTTGGAGAACGAGGATGCTGCAGAGCTCCTTCCTGTCCTCTGTAGCTACTCATTCCAAGCTGAGTACCTGCAGCATCACTGCATGTCTCCCCCACTGCAAAATGATGGAAAATCTAAAACTTGAAGTAAGCTGGAGTACCACCTTTGTGGTGGTTTCATGTTTAACCCTACAAATCAGCATATGAATTCCAGAAGCATCTTCCTCCAGCACACATGCCAAGAGTAACTGGGAGGGTTGCCTGCCTGAGAGGAAAAGGGCTGGAATTAAGTGTTTTAAGAAGAGGGGTGTAAGAGGAAGACAGTTCACAATGCAATACTCATTGAAGTTCCTTTTTATCCTACATGGCAATGACCAAATCCAAAGTCACCAAACAAGTGAAAACCATTTAAGCTTAAAACAACCAGGGACATGCTTGCCTAAACACACTCTTTGGAGGAGCCTTTTTGACAAGGACTGATGTTGTATAAGGATTGGTGATAGAAATGTACCTAGTTTTCTTCTTTATGCAAGTAATATTTCCATCAAAAAATAAATGCATTTAAAAGACAATGTTCCTTTTGTTTGGTGGTTTATCATGATACCTCTGTTCCTTTCTACTATTACAAGACACAGGACACCCTCCCCCCTCAGATGACAATTGACTAGCTACTCCTTTAAAAAGGCATTACAGTCAATAATTTTGCCTTCAAGGAAACTTGGTCCATACTGCCCTGCTTTTTATGTCAAAGCTAATGTTAAAAAAAAAAAGTACAGAAGTATCACTTCCAATCAGTATCTTTAAAGATCTGGACATAGCATAAATAAGTGTGTAAATGCAAATATAGAAAGACTAGAATATCAACAATTTTACCACACCTGGATAGAACAGCTTGCCTCAGTAATGATGCTCATGCCAGCCTCAGAAACCTACTGTCATCATCAAAGAAGTAAGTTTTTTGGCAATATAACCAGCAAACAGTATTTTCTCATAATGAAGTTTAGTTTAAATCACCATTTTGAATATGAAGTGTGAACTCACTGAACTCTCTGCTACATAAATATGCAGAACTGTGGTGATGAATGAAGTCAACAGCGAGGCAAAGGCTCTGCTTTTGTGTCAGGACAGAGGTTCATTGACAGGGAGTCAATGCCCACAGCTGCATGTGGGATGTTGGTTGGCTAATTATATGATAGTTGTTATATGGATTTATAGACATTTAAAGACTGCAGCCTGCATAGAATTGTTCTTTCTGTTTTGTTCTGATAAAAGAAAAAGCAGCTAGAGAAACGTCGGCAACTAAACAAACCCTCAATTAACATTTGTCATATGCTTACGACAATATTATTAACTACACAAAGACAGGGCTTTGTTCAGATATCTTAGGGTTTAATTTCAATGTTCAGACTCCAACTATAGTTCCTCACCCCCAGATTATGTAAAAGCAGCCAAGTTTTTAAGCTCTGCTCACTGTGGATGACTCACATTATTATACACTAACCACCAACATACTTTGTTTTTCCCCTTTGTTTTACATGCCTGAAGTGTTCTGGCTGGAGTTTGCCTTGTTCAGAGGTTGTACATTCTGCATCCTGCCTATTGTACCATGTAATCACTCCCTGTCCTTCTCCTTTCAGCTTTTAATGAGCTCCTTGCTGGGGCTTGGGCAATGTCACAGAACTGCCCTACAGAACTCAGCATACACCATTTACCTCTAAAGTGCCCTGACCTCTGAGAAAGAGCCAGGACATCAGTGACAAGTGGTGTCCTCCTCACTGGGACCAGTGTAATTTAGTATCTTCATTAATGACATCGATAAGGGGTTTGAGGGCACCCTCAGCAAGTTTCAGATGACACCAAGCTGAGGGGTGCAGTGGCCACACCTGAAGGATGGGATGCCATCCAGAGGGACCTGGATGAACTTGGGAAATGGCCCATGGGAATCTCCTGTGGTTTAACAAAGCCAAGTGCAAGGTGCTGCATCTGGGTTGGGGCCACCTCGATAACAGTCCAGGCTGGAGGATGAACAGATTGAGAGGATTTGGGGGTGCTGGTGGGTGAGAGGATGGACACGGCCTGGCCATGTGCACTCACACCCATGTCCTGGCCTGCATCCAAGGCACTGAGGGCAGCAGGGAGAGGAAGGACATTCTGTCTCTCTGTTCTGCTGAGTTCACCTGCAGTGCTGCATCCAGCTCCAGAGTCCCCAACACAGGAAGGACATGGACCTGTTGGAGCGACTCTGGAGGAGGCCACCATGATGATCAGAGGGATGGAGCACCCCTCTTATGAGGAGAGGCTGAGAGAACTGGGATTGTTCAGCCTGCAAAGGAGAAGTCTTCAAGGTGACCTGACTGTGACCTTCCAGTACCTGAAGGGAGCCTACAAGAAAGATGGAGAGAGACTTTTTACAAGAGCCTGGAGTGACAGGACAAGGGGGAATGGCTTCACCTTGACAGTAGGTTTAGATTAGGTATCAGGAAGAAATTATTTATTGTGAGTGCAGTGAGGCCCTGGCAAAGGTTGCCCAAGAAATGTGTGGATGCCCCATCCCTGAAAGTGTTCAAGGACAGGCTGGATGAAGCTCTGTGCAGCCTGGTCTAGTGGAAAGTGTCCCTTTCCACAGCAGGAGCATTGAACAAGATGATCTTTAGGGTCTCTTCCAACTCAAGCCATTCTGTGATTCTATGATCTGCAGGCTTTGCTGCAGGTTCCTGAGAATTCACACAACTAGAATGGAAACCTCTGATAAAGCAAAGAACTCAGGATGATAGACTGCTGCTGATGTCAAAAGATTTTTTGAACTCTTTTACATAGGGCTGGCATGGGGAATCAAACAATGAACGTCACTAAATCCTTTTATGGAGACACAGGAGATTAAGGTTGAGCATATGACTGGGAAGGTTTCTCTGTATCAACAGGAGAAAGTGTTGAAGGTGAATAAACTCAAAAAAATCTCCAGTGAAGCAGAAGGAGAGCAGTTTTACACATAAAACAGGCCTTGCTCTGTGAATCTCTACCACTGCCTTTTGAGCTTTTAGCAGCAGCCAGCTTATGTTTTTGATCTGGTTTAAGTAGGGAGAAAAATAAATTGTCCAAGTATCCTAAGCTTCCCACGTTAGAGACCCATGAGACAGTCCTTGTGAGGCAAGCACATTGTCAGGGTCCAGAACATCACAGAGTTTAATACAGAAAGTGTGAAAGAACAGGTGAAATTATTTATTTATGTAATGAGGAGCAATGCTGAGTACTTAGAGATTCTGCTGCCTTTGCTAGGGGATGAGTTAAAAATAACTATGTCATTAATCTTCTAAAGACATGTGAGAGCTTCTTTCCAGAAATAACTGTTAGGCATAAAATTTCAGGCATTAATCAAAGCATGGTGAGGCCTAACCTTCTTTAGGATTCCAAAAAGAAATGTAAAGCAACAGGACTGTAAAGCAACACGAACAAAAGGGGCATTTAACCTTTATTCTGAGTGGGTAACTTCGGGGAAAATATGCTTAGGGACAGGTTACTGACTAGTGTAGATTTGCACTGATTCAGCTGGTTTTAGCAAAGCTGCAGCAAGTCTTACCCTCTCAGAGGTTGGTCTCTGCTATCTGAAAGAAACCAGGAAGAAAGAAGGGCACCACCACACGATATCATGAATATGAAAAAATATATATAAAATATTCAAATAAAATATTCTGTAGGAAGTAGCAAAAGAGACATACCCACAAAGAAAGGAAAAACACAAGATTAAAAAAAAAAAGCCTAAGAGATTCTTGCAGGAAGGAAAACCAGTAGCAGCACAAGGGAATGTAAACTGCCAAAACACTGAGAATATGGGCAAGATTCATGGAGAGAATTTAAATACAGAAAGATATTTTTTCAAATAAAGGAGAGACGCGGCACAAGCAAGGATAAATTATATTTGTTTCCCATAGGCCAAGTCCAAGAAGAGATTTCCTACAAAGATGAATCATTTTATCTCAGATCCACAGCCCTGTTGATAAATCTCAAAGTGATTCACTAAGAAAGAATATTTCCCAGGGAATGAGTTCTAGCCCTTTTTATAGAGCTGCTGAAGGTGTTGCTTAGCGGTCTGGGGATGCAGATAAATTGTCTCTGTCAATTCAAAGCTCGTACACAGTTTCTAGGAGGGGAAGTTTTATGTCTGCATATGATTTCCTGAAACAAATCAAACGTTTCTGCAGAGGAACCCATAAAAAGCTGGCAATATATTAAGGCTGTTTTCTCTCAAAATATTTAACTCAAACTTATAGTGCAGGTCCAACTGGGTTAGAAAAAAATGCAAAATTTAAAAAAAAAAAAAAAAAGAAAAGAAGAAAGGGAAATATGTTGTGTCTTAAAAAATCTGACAGAAGAATCCAAACAGTGTTAGCGTATGAAACTAAAACCAAAAGCTGTTTCAGTACAATAAACCATAACGGAAACTGAATATTTACAATTCCATGTACAGAGGACACATATGCCTTGGTTCAGAAGTAAAGTCTGCGAGACATTACTGGGGTGATCCCAGTTGGCATTAAGAGAAAAATACTGGGCTCATCTGTCACTTCCAACAGTGGCACTAACAATCTGTCCAGTATGTTTTCCAAATGCACTTTGCTCAGCAGGATCAGCTCTGCTCTTTCCATCACAGCTAAAAATGAGCACAGATCAGAAGGGATAGCCATATGCCATCTTAATTTTACCCTTCATGATATGCAGAGAAGAGCTGCCTCTTTCTGTATCTTTAATTGATTTAATGTATTTTATTTGCTACATTTAACACATCAATGAAAGACAATTGGAACCATCACTGAACCACCACCGAACACTGACCTTGGACCATCGTTCTGCCCATCACAGGCATGGCTAACAACCACTCCTAAATCCTCAGTGCCATCACTTGGGAAGCCCTTGGGTCCTCTATTCCTTCCAAGTGAATGATGCACACCTCGTGTGAAAAGAAGACCTGCTGGCTCCAGTGAAGCCAGTTCATAAACAAGAAGCCCAGTTATTCCTACTGCATACATCAGCCTCCCTTGTGTCCTGGAGAACCGGTGTCCTAAAAAGGAAGCCTGCTAGCTGAGTCCTGCTCTGTGTGCTCATCTTTTGGTGCTGAACTCTAACAAAATGTTCAACTCACACTTAACTATCCCTGATAGGCCTCTTCCCAAACCCTTGCAGAGGCCAGAGTGTGAACTTGTATTCAACTGCTTCTTTATGATTTCAGTCTGGGAGGACTGTGAGCCGAGCTTTGCCAGTGCTGGCAGAGCAGCTGCTCAGGCTGTCAGGGGACAGTCAGGAGCCCGGCATCCTCCGGTCACCCCATGGCTGGTCGCTGACGCAGCGTCTGGCTTTGGCACCATCATCTTACAGAGTCATGGGCTTGGCAGGATCCCCTTACACCACTTTAGAATGATGACAGGGATCACCAATCCCTCCATCTTCAGGAGACGCCACAGCAGACGCCTTCAACCTTCCCCATTACTAACTGCCATCTCCCAAAGGGACAAGCAGCGGGCTGGCTGAGCACACAAGGGCTGGGCTGCAGAGGCCACCGACACGTGGCCGTAAGATTCGACACGGGGGATTCAGATTAGACAGCAGAAAAAAAAAAAAA
>JACBWW010000017.1:3334893-3352725 GCA_020086605.1 Lanius collurio | reverse complement strand
CGGCCCCCGCCTCTGTCACCGGCCCGGGGTCCTCCTCTTGTCACCGGCCCCCGCCTCTGTCACCGGCCCGGGGTCCTCCTCTTGTCACCGGCCCCCGCCTCTGTCACCGGCCCGGGGGCCCTGGCCCCTGTCACCGGCCTGGGGCCTCCGCCTCAGTGACCGGACCCCGCCTCTGTCAACGGCCCCCGCCCCTGTCACCGGCCCGGGGGTCCCCACCCCCTGTCACCTGCCTGGCCCTTGCCCTCTCCCCATGTAACCCACCTGCCCAGTGCCCCTTGCCCACTGGCCCCGTCAGCCGCCTTCTTGCTGCCCCTTGCACCTGTCCCCTGTCTGTCCCCTGTCACCTGCCTGCCTGCAGCCCCTGCTTGCTGCTCCTGTCACCTAACTGACCCCTGTCACCTGCCTGTCCCTTGTCCCCTGCCCACCCCTACCCACTGCTGGGCAAATACTACAGACGATGCAAGCCACCGTGTGGTTGTCACAGCAGCTGGCACATACCCGGTGCTTTATCATTCATAACCCCCCCCAAGCACTGCCTAGACAAAACAAGGCTTTGGTGAAGGGTTGGGGAATTAAAAAGGAGTTAAATTTTAGGAAATAAACCCACTGTAATAATTAGTAATTTACACTGAAAATACTGTGAACAACTCCTGCATATTTTTGTGTAATGCAGTTGTGTGGTGTCTGTATCACACAGGGAAGGGGGTATGAATGATAAAACATGACCTTGAATGGGTTATGAACGGTGTAGTAAAAAGGATGGCCTGGGATATTGTCCAACAAGAGTTTTCATAGTCCTGTGACAGTTGGATTAAACTTTGGAATTTATCTGTTATCATAAGGGAAAAGTCCTGGTAGCTGGCAACAGAAGAATGAGGCTGTTTCAGAACACAGCTGTCTTGGAATAGTATGTCCTGTAGCCTTCTTAACATAGAATTTATTACTCTTAGGAGTTTAAGGAATAAAACCAAAAATGGCATGAAAGGAAATTTATAAACACAGAAGTTACACACATTAAAGCAGCATGTCTAACCCTGGAGCTGGTGACAACATATGGAGTTGCAAGTCTGAAAAGAATGAAACTCATCTGGTGTTGGTGCTAGCAGCTGGGCTAGCACTAGCCTATGTTTTTGTTCTGCCTATTTCCAAACTGATAAGATTCAAAAAATTCTGTATGAAGATAAGGTCTTTGTCTGCTTAATAGTATGAGTAGTTATTTTTCCCTGATGTAAATAGACTGGTGGCAGCTGCTTGTTTAACTTCAGCTCTGCTTCTGTTTGGTATCAAAATTTATCTGACATGGACAGGAGCACTGGGCTGACTTACAGCCCAGCAGAAGGAGAGTAAGCAGCTCTGCCAAGAAACTTTTAGGTCCAGGCAAATATTTAATTGAGACCTGATTCACAGCTGATGAATCATGTTCATAAAACTGTCAGCCCTGCACGTGAGCAATGAACACATATTCCACTCCTCACAAAACTTTTGTTATGCTTTCCTTTTATAGGTACAAGCATTTGCTCAGGGTGGCAAATGACAAATCTCTTTGGACAAAAGGAGCTTCAAGTCAGATCCCTTAACAATGCAATATATACCTCTTCTTTAAAGGTTCAAAGAGAATACTACTGGTCAGAGTGGGGTTTTTACTTCTCTCAAGTAAAAAAAGTGGGTAATAATTGTCTTTTCTTCATCAGTCTTACAGCAGTGTGATGAGCACCTTGCTGTTTCTCAAGCCCTTACATGCCAAGCTAATATTCAGTGACACTGGAGTAATCATTGCCTAACAGCTGGTCCAAGTGGTGTTCCTTCTCTTGCAGCTGTGGTTGGCCTGCTGTACCCCTGCATCGACAGCCACCTTGGGGAGCCCCACAAGTTCAAGCGGGAGTGGGCCAGCGTCATGCGCTGCATCGCCGTGTTCGTGGGCATCAACCACGCCAGCGCTGTATCCTTCAGCTAGTGGTGGCTCCATGTGCTTACTCTGTGCTCAGGAAACTCCCTGCCACTCAGGTCTGGGAGAATTGTGAAGGTAAAGGTGGTGCCTCTGGCACAGAGGTGCTGTGAGACCTGCTGTACGCTGCAGTGGTTACTGTGAGAGGGATAACACAGCTCACTTGAAGTGTTATGGGTGGGAAGAGGGATCAACATAGCAGTATGTCATGTTTAACTGCAAATGTAGCAGTGTAAGTTGTGTTATTTTAATCTATATCTTGTCTATATCTAAAAGTTAACACAATTGACTAGTGATGTGCTAGTGAGAAGCACGAGATAAGGGTGTTCTTTGTGTTGAGATGTGGTGGTTTGAGCAGAAAACCTAAATCAGTTGGATTACCCAAGTTAATTGAGACAAAATTCCATCAAAGTTAAATATTTTTAAATGTAGTATATTCTCTAGATGCTCAGTGTGACAAAAATTGATGTTGACTTTGCAGAGTCAACAAGAGCTATGATTGCTTGGCAGGTCTGAAAACCAAATCCTAAATGTATTGTATTTAAAGACAGAGAACTGTGCTCACTTTCAGTTTGAGTTCTGCCTTGCTCAGTTTCAGCAGCAGCATATCTGCAGATTTAAAAAAGATTGTCCTTAACATCTTTTTCCAGAAACTAGACTTTGCAAACAACGTCCAGCTGTCCCTGACTCTGGCAGCCTTATCACTGGGGCTTTGGTGGACATTTGATCGTTCAAGAAGTGGTCTCGGACTTGGAATTACAATAGCCTTTGTAGCAACTCTGATAACCCAGTTCCTTGTATATAATGGTGTCTATCAGTAAGTTATGCTTCTAAAATACTATTTCAGTTCTCCTGTCTTGACTAAAAACATGGGTGCACATGAACTGGAATTTAGTTGTTAACATATTTGTCATGTTCTTATAAGAAGATGTTACATTTGTCTAAGGTAGTGGTCCAGTGGTTCCAAATGGCCAGACTGAGAACTGGGGGTGGAAGGTGGAAAGCAGATGGATTGGGATGTGTGTTGAAATGGTAAGAGCTCAGACAACTGAACTTCTACTGGATCTCAGCAGAGTGAATTTCTAAACTTTACTGGCTAGGACATGGGGGTTTAGAAACTTAGAAAGTTTGCAGACTTAATTTGGTCTCCCAATTTCCTTCTCCTCTGTTGCTGCTTTTTTGTTTCAGCCCAGGGAGAGAATTCTGTAGCATCTGGTTAACAGTGTGTAAGATGATGAAAGTTCCTTGTCTCTAACTGATCTCCTTTTCTTTACTAGGTATACATCCCCAGATTTCCTTTACATCCGTTCTTGGCTTCCATGTATATTTTTCTCAGGAGGTGTGACTGTAGGAAACATAGGACGCCAGCTGGCTATGGTAATTACTGCATAATTAGTAGTTTCCTTAATGATCCAAATCCCTTCTATTGTTGTTAGTCCAAGAACAAACTATGCCTTGAAGGGTGTGACTCACAAACTGACAAAGTTAAATAGGTGTACTCCTAAAACCTGAACTGTAAGCAGACAACCTGTGTTGCCAGTAGAGTGGGTATTGTCTTAGTAAGTGTTGGATTATCTTTTGTATTTAACATTTTCCAGCAGCAGCCTAAATAAGACTGGAATCAGTACATTGCTCCTGCTCCATCAGTGTTTATAATTAACATCTAGGGTAGCTGGAGAACTGAGACACTGATGGGCTTTCTCTAATTACTCATGCACAAAAGTATATATAGGGAAATGTCCCTATGTAGCATCAAATTCCACTGCTCCAAAATCAAATATTCTGTTGCTGGTCACTTAAGACATGGTTCCAGTATCACTCTATACATGGGATAATATAAATTGCTGTCTTGTTTGCTAGGTTCTTAAAGAATTATTTCCTTGTGGCACACTGAAGAGTAAATCTGGCTGTGTGTTTGCACATCAGGCTAAGGCTTGGTTGCAAAAAGTGTTCTGACACTGGTGCATAGTAATAATTAATACTGTGTTGATTTAACTTGTGTCTTCTTTGCTATGTAAGTCCTGTATCCTGGAAAACATCCTTCAAGTATTTAACTTTCCTGAGGCTGCTGTGATTTAGGTGTCTTCCATTTTTACTGAAGGAGGGGCATTTGAGGTTCTTTAAATACAGGTTCACTACTCCCCCTTCAAATCCCACTGGTGCTCACAATCTGCATTTGGGTTCATTTAGGACTACGTGTGTGGGGGGAAGAGAAAGTATGATTTCTCTTTTTAAATTTGCCACTCACATCAAGTGAAAAACATACATTAACTTAATTCTATTGAAGCTTTGCTGTTGCAGCAGAGTCTCAAAATAAAATTATCATTGGTTTTATGCTACAGTTCTATATTTCACACAGTACTTCCAGTTGCTCTGCTGCTCCTGTTAGAAAGCAAAGGAAGAGAGCCTTAAACTAGAAAGAGCTAAAATTAATTTAGGCACATAGAACTTTTTTTCCTTTGGTGTCTTTTCTCCTGGCATCTCACCTGAATGTAGTTAAAATCAGCCTGGATTCTGCCTGCAGCTCTCCTGTCAATCTTGTCATCTTCCTCATAAAGAAAGGGGAAAATTCGGCAAGGCTGAGCTTTTTATTCTGGTTATTTAGAGGTGTCTTCTCATGTGTTTTACATGGCCATTACTTAGTCAGGAAAAACTTGGAGAAGTGCAACATTTTCATAGGAACACTTCTGCAAGTCATTGTGCGGCATTCCATGCTGGAAATCCAAAGAAGTGGAGTCTAAATTCAGTCAACCACATCTTTCTTCCATAGAGGTAACTCAAAAGTACTGGTCTGTTTTGTCAGCCATTGTGGATGTGTCAGGAAGATGGAATGCAGCATTTTTTTAACCCATATTTGAATAAAACAGTTATTTCTGTAGCTGTATTGGGCTGCAGCCCCTGACCTATTTGCTGCATGTGACAGCTGCAAATCAAACAACAGATATTTTCTGGGCTTGTCCAGAGTAGAAGGTGGCACCTGTGGAAATAAGTGGAGTAAAGTTGCTTTGCTTCTTCCTCAGCCCCTGTCTGGCTTTTGCAGTTAGAAGTTAAAAGTGAAATGAAAAGTGTCCCTGAGACATCTCCCATGCTGATAAATGTTAGCTGGGAGATGCTTGCTGCTTTCCAGTTGCTGTATTTCAAGGGAGCTCCCAGGTACTAACAAAATGCAATGTGACCTTTCAGCAAACCTGCTGTTAGCAGAGACTTTGGGGTTTTGTTTGGCTTGTTGGGCTCTTCTTGCTACAGCTTGAGGGTGAAATCCAATGTTTTCTTTTAGTAGGTTTTATAGCAAAAGAAGAGGCAAAGCTGCTGCTGCCATCAGTTCTTTTCTGTTCATTATGACACCTAGAGTTGCTCAGTCAGTGCTCATCAGCTGGGTTAAGTGGATGGCAACACTTCATTTTGAGTTGTAACCATCATTCTCAGCATCTGACAAATTAGAGTGGTATTCAGAACTTGGGCTTCACAAATACCTATTGTGTACTAGTGCTAGAGGCTGGACTGAGAATGCATTCAGTACTTGAAAATTTGTTTGCATTTTGACCTTAGAAATAGAACATGTTGCAAGCTTTGTTTCAAAAAAAAAGTTGGTTAAATTTCTTATAGTGACATACTACAGGGTTCCATACTAGAAAAGGGACTTAGGAGGAAATGAGTAAGTCTCTGATACCAGGCTTTGACTGGAAAATGAGGTAACTTGTGGTTAAAGGCAGTTTGAAAAAGGGCTGTTTAAACTGAATTAATGTCCATTAAGTGAAGCACTGTGTACCTTCTGCTAAGAAATAAACTGAGATAGAGAGGAAAGAGAACAAAATCTTATAAAAACTAGTGCAATTGGCAGATGGATTTTTGAGATGCACTGATTGGGGCAACAAACACTCATGGTGATTTGGGTTTTTGTCCACAGTTAGGAAGCATGTCCTTGTTAAGCTTTTATAAGAATCCATGCTCGCTGGGTCATTGTCAGCCTAACTGGAGTTAGTTGACTATTTAATAATTGAAAATACTGCATAATGCAGACACTTATCAGGTGGTATTAAACCTAACATGTTTGATGTTTTTTTATCCATAGGGTATTCCAGAGAAACCACACAATGACTAAGCCTTTGGAGAATGCCCAGTGCCAGTGTGAAAGCAACTTTATGAAGATGTGTTCCTTTTTAAAACTGAAGATTATTTAGAAGAAATAATCTCTTTATGGGCTCACTGCACAAATGACTTGTGGGGAAAAAAATATTAATCCACTCTTAGAATAGCCAAGCGAAATTAACTGCTTATCTTGAAATCTTACCCTGATTTACCACATAAGCATTTGCATATGGCTGTTCTCTGGAAGAGTTTAACACCAAGTGCATACAACTGTTCAGGCTAAGTGGCAGTTTTCCAAGTATTAGATTCCACTGTAAATTATTGAATCAGCTGCCGTGTTTTAAAGCCTTGAAACTGAAATTTAATTACAAGCTCTTGTATCAGTGCCCAAAGGAAGTAGATCGATGGTGCTTAACAATGATGAAGTATGGTTTAATAGGAATAGTATTTATCCAAATCTTTAAAAAATAGGGTTATTTAAAAATAAGAGTGATCAAAACAGATTAAAGGCATTGCACTAATGCTTTTAGGAGACTTATGAAGGAATCATGCCCTTACTTGTAATGCTGCATTAAGTTTCTGTCTTTGACAGTGGAGAGCATTTGAAGGATGAGAGGTTGGAAGCCTTAGTTTGGAATTTCTAAATTACTTCAGTACGAGAAGTGAACACTGGAGACAATCTTGTTCAGACGTGAACCTTTATCAAGAGATTCCAACTGGAAATTTCATTACTCCTGAGGCTTGCAGTTAGATTTGCAAGAATCAAGTTTTGGCCACAATTCAGTAAGAAATCTTAAGTGTGAGTGACTACCCCTGCTTAATGGTAGACACCTGCTTCAGTGTCTCACCAAAGGACATCTTTAAGTATCTCAAATGTCAGGTGTCACTGAAAAAACATGCATTGCATGTCATTGCTTGGCCATCAAGTATGTGCCCCCAACTTCTTTGATTTGTCATTTCCTCTTAGAGCTGCCCTTTCAATCAGGGTTTGGACTGAAATGATTAGAAACAGAATTGGGCCTAAAATGTGATTTAAACTGTATGTGAAGAATAGTGAAGAGCTTGTTTTCTCAGTTCAGTTTCTGAAAGAGATCACTACTTGTTTTTACACAACCCTATAGAACTTGCAATCTGTGATTGCCTTCTTAAAAACAAAAAGTGCTTATGTCACTGCATTAAACATTTGGTGTTTCCTAATACATAGTTCTGGTGAGCACAACGTATTCATTTGATAGCTTAGACCACAGGAGACCTAAATAGCAAGTATTAGGTCTTAAAAGTTGAAGTGCAATGTACAGTAAGTCTGAGCCTCAAGTTCTCTTCAATATCGATCATTTCTAATGAGAGATTAAAGAGAAAAGGGTTCTGAGTTCATTTCAATGCTGCATGGAGTCAAATGGAGCAATAATTTATTTAACTAGTAAAGCTAGTTTTGTTGTATCTTACATTGAACCCAAATTTTTAGAAATACTCCAATTTTGTGGTTATGGTGTACTTGTAAACTTTTATGGATTTGCCTTTTTGTATTATGCATTTTTTTTTTTTGGTTGTGTTCTTTTCCAATCTTACATGGCTTCAGTTATAGTTAGAGGCATCAGTTAAAGGTTGAACCATCAAAACAGATGTTGAGGCCAGGTCACTGTTCTGGCTGTTTTCACTCTTCTAAGGGAATGCTAACAACACAAGTTTAGCATGAAGTCTATACTACAGCAGACCCCAATTCTAACCTTGCTTTGGTGTAAATCAAGAGTAATTTCATTGGTATAAGATCCTTCCTCAAATGTTCAAAATCTAGATAATCAAATTTTATAGAACTACTTGGAGACATTTGGTTGGGTTCAGCTCAGCTGTTTAAGAAGCTGCTGCCTTGCTGGAGATGCAGCTTTGTAACCATCTTGAAACCCATTTCAAAATGTTATGAAACCAGATGTAAGTAAAGCTGGCAGTGATCTCTATGGATATTTGATAGAGAAGTACTTAAGATTTATTTGTAAAGACTGAAACTAAATCTGTACCTTTTAGAAATAATGCAGCCAAAAATGTAGGTCAGAAGTTCATTTTTTGCCAATACTTCTTGAGTATCTTAACCAAAGTGATTTAAGTTTGGAAGAGGTGGGGAGGGGAGTGAAGAAAATTTGCACTATTCTGAATTTGAACACTTAAATTCTCATTCTTACTGATAAGTTTTCACCGGTGTGTTTGGTTTTACACTTTTTTTACTATTAAAGTTTTAAGATCAAACCATGTTTGCCTTGGATTTTCTGTGCTCACATTATGCAGGAATCTTTCTTGAAAAGGACAGTTGTTATGGTTGCATAACAAATACTCAGTCATGCATATGCAGTGGTTTAGAAAAAAAAAATCCTAAACTAAACTTGGCAAAATCAGCTTCAGCCTGGGTTGTACAGTGGAAGAAAAACAGCCTTGCTATTGTACCAGGAAAAAAACATGATTGTGTTGTGGTTTTGTGGCTTAAAGTACAGAATCTTCCTGCCATTGTCTTCCAATGTGCTGAAATTCATAATCTGAAACAAAATATGGAGGGGGCAGGGTAAACATGGGAATTCCTGGTGTGGTTTGGTTGTCTGCAGCAGTGATTACTAAAGTCTGGAGCATCGTGAAGAGTGCAAGCTAAGAATGAGCTGATCAGGCTAAGCAACTCTAATAGCAGCTTGCGCATTTAGACCAAAAGTCTTCAGTTTTATTGCACTTAAGTGGCTGTTTTGGACTTCTAGAAGTTGCTGCATTTTCAGTGGAAACAGTAGAATGACTTTTTAGTCAATTTTCTGTTGGCTTAGCTGAAGAAAGGAGCCTTCTGAACCTCTTAACTATTTTAGCTTAAATAGCCCAGGTTTGCTTAACTTCAGTGTAGCAGCTGAGTAGGTCAGTGTTAACAGCTCCAATCTGATGGCCCACATTCTCCAGGTACATTGATTTCCCTGAAACTCCACTCAAATTTTGTGAAAAGGAATTAAATATATATATATATGGGTTTTTTTATGTGTATATATATGTATATAAAAGGTTGTGGGACACAGCCTGGTCTTGGAGAACTAAAGCATGAGGGTCTCCTTTTGAGGCAGGAACAGGTGTACAAAGTTTATAAAGGAAAAAAAAACTAAATATTCTTCCCAGCAAGTGGGATGATTTGATGTGGATATTCCTGCAGATCCATTCTGTGGCTTGTGGAGCCTTTGGCTTTAATCATGGGGATTTGCAGGTGCTAAATTAGCCACAGGAGGGCCCATAGTCTGTTCTCTGAATGCAGCAGGAACATATTGAGATGAATAATGAAATTAGGTCTCAATTGCCTTTACAGCACATCAGAGTAGCTCCAAAATTCATGAGAACAAAGCACTACATGCTGGACTAATTGAACAAAGCATATATGTGAGAGCTTATAGAGGGTCCTGTCTTGGAAACAGGTGAGAGGTGTGGATGACCGTGGGTTCTTTCAGCTAAAAGGCCAAGAAAGGCACCTATAGATAGATAATGGTGATTTCTCTGGGCAGTGAAATACCACAGGAGTTCCCCCATACATAATTTGGAGTCATCTCCCTGCTTTTAAATCCTTACATTGTGTGGTGATAATGTTCTGCCTTCATGGGCAGCAAATGGGGACAGATGCATTGCATATTCAATAAAAGCCACAGTCCTCGTGTCTGTCTGTGTGATAAGAGAGTCTGCAGATTGTGATGATGCTTCTGGCCTGCTCTGGTTAATTCTCAAATGCAGAATTCAAAGTACATATGATAATTCTTATAAATAATTAATTGCTACCCAAATCACATAAAAGGTCAGAGCTTTACTGAGTTTTACTCTGTGAATTTTTTTGTCCAGCTGCAAATCATGTTTTCCCTATTCCATTAAATCTTCTTTGTGTGTTAGGTAGCTGGAGTGCTATTATATTGTTTTATTAAATATCAGAGAAGTGCTACAGAGATTACATAAACTTATTGTATTTTCTAACAATTAAAACATCATCTACAAATCAGCAGAAATTAAACACAGCTACACCATTTTCTCCCTGTGGCAGCCAGGTGTGTCCCTTGGGTATCCCTGCCATGGTTTGGGGCTGGGAAGGGGAGGCCAGCTCCTGTAGCTGCTGTGTGGATCTCTTACTCATATGAATACACAGGGAGTTCATCCTTTCCAAGGTATCTTAGAGTAGGGGCCAAAAAATTAAAGTAAGTTAACCTGAACTCACAAGTGAGTCGAGAACCCATCCAGTGAGGGCCTATGGCAGAAAGGCTCACTGAGATGCTCCTGGAGAAATGTAATTTGTTCACATGTGACCGTGGAGTTCTCCAAGACAGGAGATCTGGTGCCTGTTCTGGCTGCATTTTGAGTTGCATGATACTGGAGAGCTCACAGAATCATGAAATGGTTTGGGGTGGGACCTTAAAGATCACCTGGTTCTAACCTCCCCTTCCACTTGCCCAGGTTGCTCCTACCCCCATCCAACCTGGCCTTGAATACTGCCAGGGGTGGGGCATTCCCAGCTTTTCTGAGCAACCTGTGCTAGGTAAGACCACCAAGCACTGAGTTTGGATCACCTGCAACACTTGCTGCTACCTTGACATGTGTTGGTTTGATTCTGACCTTTGAAAAGTGGTCCAAGTTGTCTTACAGTGCAATGCTTCACCTCTTTGAAAACCTAAACCACTCTTTTTTATAAAAATGAATGTGTAATTTCAATTTACAAACGTTCTTCCTGGTTGATTTTAATATTGCAGAAATGTATAAGAATTTGTTGGTTTAGGAATTATCTTTCGTTTTGATATATCAGATTTTTTTGCCAGAAAAAAAGGTTTTTAAAAAAAATTATGGTCGCTTTTGATAAGTATCACCTTGCTTATGCACCACCCTCATCAATCTTTTATTTTCTGTCTCAGAGTAATCACTTTCTTCTTCCTTCCTGCCCTTTGTTGGTTAAATGGCCTCCTCTAGGCTTTATATTGGCTTCATCACCTTTTGGACCTCATCTTCCTCTCTCTGCCCCCCAATAGGGGCTTGAAAGGCAGCAGATGCCTGTGCTGGATCTGTAGCCTGCACACTGCACTGTCTGGACCTTTTCATTCTCAGACATTACTGAGAGCTTGTTCAAGGATGGTGGGGTTTTTTTCCTATTTTCTTGCCTGTTTCTGTCAGAAACTCCTTTTACAATAAAATGTCAGCCTGGTGGGAGGACCAGCATCCCCATCTCAACACCTAGGGGAGCAAGCAAGGAGCTGTGCTGTTCTGCAGAATCTCTGCCTTGTCCTGACAGTTGCATTTGGGAAGATGAAGTGAAGTTTTGTGTTTCAAACAAACAAAAGAACCCAAACAAACCCCAAGTTTTTCTCCCCAGTTGTGCTGTGGCTCAGAAGAGCAGCTTTGCAGTGCCAGCTGTGCCAGTGTTGTGTGGTTCTGGAGACTGCTGGGGTTTCAAACAGCAGCACCTGGGGATGGGATGCCCCAGGCTAGGTGTTAACTCTGGCTCCTACAAACCATCACTCAGAGTTTAATACCAGCACCTCTCCTGCTGCTGCTGTGTTACAAAAAACCAGCTGCTGTTGAGTTTAATGCGAGGTATCATTTGAACAGATGTCATCCAAAAGCAAGAGAAGTTGTCTGTGATCCCTCCTGGTGTGTTGCTGACAGACCAGGCTGGAGGGTCCTTCTTGAAGGGATCTGTGCTGCTGAGCTCTTGCACCAGGACCCTGCAGCACAGAGCGTGGCACTGTGTGGAGCTGTACTGGAGGGATGAGCAACCAGCTCGGATTTCTCCAGGAAATCTGCTGCTCCTGGGCTGGTGGAAGAGGTGACACATGATAATGGAGGAAGAAGGTGCAACATCCCCACCAACATCGATCAACCCCACTCCAGATTTTGCCCTGTAAGGACCAGCCAGGGTAGTCCAGAAATCTCGAGGTGCAGAGCTTGGGCTAAGGAAAAATCCCCAGGAATACTTACCCTGCTGACTTACCCAGCACAAGCAAAATAAACAGGGCAAAATCAAAACTCCAGGGGCTCTTTTGTGCAGCAGAGACCTTGTCCAGACAAGCAGAGCTGATTCATTTCCATGCAGAACTCTGCAGCACTGAAATTCTTTGCAACCTCTTGCTTAAACCTTTTTCCTTGCTTGGCTGAAGCACACAGGCTGAAGTCAATGATGCCCCAGAAAGGATTTGAACACGGGGGACCTGAGGTGTAGCACAGGTGAAGTCAGTGGGACTGGAGATGTGCTGAGCATCACGAGCAGCTCCAGGTCTGGAGTTGTGCTCCCAGCCACAGCAAAGAGCAGGGACTGTCACTGCTAAGGGCTGAAGGTCAGACATGAATAAGCCTCCTACCAAACCTCCCACAAATCACCTTCCAAACACCTTGCTTAGGGCTATTTTGCAACAGTTGAGTAAGAGATCAGCAAAAGAGGAACATTCAGTAGTAAGCAACTGAGTTATCAGCTCAGTGGAAGAAGACAGTGATGGTGTCTAACAGCACAATCAGTCCTGATGAGTTTACTCAGAATTTTAACAATTTTTTTTGTCTTTTCATGCAAAGAAAACACCTGGAGTCACCAGGGCAAATCCTAATGTCATTGTTTAGCTTTTACTTCATCTTTACTCCCACAGATTATGGTGCTGCTGGGATGAGAATCCTACCAGGGTATGAATGAGGCTGCACTGAACTCAGATTGAAGGTATGACCTGGGGACTCATGGTTCCCTTGGTGGAATTCAGTCACAAGGAATAAACATTCCCATATTTGTAGACCCTCCAGGGTATTCAACATCCCTTTGGGCTGGTGGATTTGGCACAGGAGACACAAATTTGCCACTGAAGATCACAGAGAAGATGTGGTACATCTCAGAATCATAGAATTGATACCTTGAAGTAGCTACCTGAAAACAGAGGCGACACAAGATTAAGAGAATTGAAGTGAGTATTTATTTGAAGGGGCTTCAGAGGTACACCTTGGGAGTCAAAAGCCTCGAGGGGTTCCACTCAAGGTGGACCCCAGGTCACAGGTTTTTCACACTTTTAAAAGTTTGGTCCATTTGCGTATCAGGGTTCATTCTCCGATTATAATTTCAGATAATGATGTAATTACCCCAAATTGGCTCCCCCTGTCCAGAGGCTCAATTTACATATTTCAAGGCCTGGGACAGCAAAGTGTCCTTGAGTTCAGGCCCAGAGAGGATTTGTTATGTTTAACCAAAATGAGAGAACAGTAGCTAACAGGCTGTATGAAGTTTCAGAGTTACATACTAAGCAGTACAGGATCTGAAAAATATAAAAGCTAAAACCTAAGGCATCAGAATCACTTATACTGGGAAAGAATTTAAGGTCATTGAGTCCCACTGGTAACCCAGCACTGCCAAATCCATCACTGAAATCCTGTCCCTAAGTGCCACATCTACACATCTCTTAAAGACCTCCAGGGATGGTGACTCCACCACTGCCCTGAGCAGCCTGTTCCAGTACTTGACAACCCTTAAGGAGAAGAAATTTTTCCTAATATCCAAACTTCCCCTAGCACAACTTGAGGCTGTTTAATCCCAAACCAAAGCAGCAAGAGGCTCAAGGTTTGAACCCCACCTTCAATGTCCACTAATGTGTGAACCAAAGACATCCATCAGTGCTTAAGATAAGAAAAGCCAGGAGTTTGGGGTTTTTTCCAACAATCAAATGTTGGAAGTAGACCATGAAGCCAGCAATGCACTGTTACCTCAGCATCATCACACCTACAACTCACTGTCATGGGAAGGACCATTCTCCTGGAAGGTGCATCCAGGTGATGAAATTCTGAATGCAAACTTATGAGGTTGATAGAACCAGTAGCCTCACACAGGAGCTGGTGAATAAGTCTTTCCCATCAGATCTGCAGTGGGATTTGGGGAAAGAACAGCTGCATTTGTCTGCCTGCTTCTTGGGCATGTTCCACCTGCTTAATTGAAGGCAGGTCCAAGTGAGCCATCTGTTGACCTGGTTGAGGAATCAGAGCATCCCACTAATTTAAAGATATTCTTACAGGTTATTAAAGGCCTAGAAGGAAAGGAGAGATGGATAAAAAACAACAGTAAGAAGCTTTGCCTTAGAGGCACAGGTAATATCTGTAACAGCTGCTACACCCTATGCCTAAGCTAATTGTTAAATGAATCACCCTGGCAAAAGAAGCATTAATAAAGGGAAGCGAAGACTGAACATCTGGAAAATAATATGAAAGGGAAGAATTTTCATATTTTGGAACTCCTTGCTGTGTGGGAACTGCTTGGGGAGACAGCTCTAATTGCTT
Source organism: Lanius collurio (assembly GCA_020086605.1). NCBI lineage: Eukaryota > Metazoa > Chordata > Aves > Passeriformes > Laniidae > Lanius > Lanius collurio. Next base: position 3,338,414 of record JACBWW010000017.1, on the reverse strand, counting down.
GTCTGAGAGAATGAAAAGCAAATCTATTCCCAGTCTGAAATCAGCACAGTCATTGTGTATTCCTCTCTGCTCTCCTGTCCCAATGCCACAACTGTTACAGGGGCCCCGACCTGCAAATATCAAAACAACCTCTTCATCTTCTGCTCTTTGGCCAGAGAGCAGTGCTGGTCCACAAAGGCAGTGGTATGTACCAGCCTCCTCAGGACCTGGGTCCAAGCTCAGAAGCTGTTTTGAGCAGCCAGGTGCGAGACAAAATCAAAATAAGGTTATTCTGGTGGCACCTCTCAGTGTCTCAGTGCTGCTGCGTGGTTACCAGGACTCATTTGATAAGCCAGCTCTGCCTGAGGCTGTCATGACTATGGCTGTGGGGTAGGAGGGGAGAACACCAGGCCTTCTGCTGCCTGTTCCTGCTGTGCCTTGCAACCCTTTGCTGGATACAGGGAGCTAAAGAGACAGCCAAGTTTCTTCCTCTGCAGAAAAAAGACGTGGCCAACACACAGCAGAGTCCTCTGTGCAAGCCCCTGGGGCTACCTTGTCCTGCATGGCAAGGAGCTCTGCAAAAAGAGCCCTCACCACAGTCTGAGCCAGTCCCTTCTCATGATTTGACCCTAGAAACTGGGCTGGATGAAACTCTGGAACGTTCCTGGGCCTCTTTCAGCTTTGGTAAGGAGAACCAAACCAGGATACCATGGATCTCTCTGATACAGGACGCTGGGATTTTAGCATATACATGGAAAACAGCTTGTGCTGCAATACCTGTGCCCTGAGTCTGACTGGGCTTAGCTTTTCTGCTCACCATTTCCTTGCAAAAGCAGCTCATGATTCTTCCACCTTCCCTCCATTTGGTCTTCTTGGTCTTCTGCCATTCTGCATTTTGTCCATCTCTTGTCTTGGAGAAAAATCTCCTCCACTTAACACCTCAAACAGCACTGTACAGCCAGATCTCCACCCAGCAGAGTACCTGGCAGCCCAGGGCTGGTTTCTGCACAAATGAGTCCTGGGCAGCAACTTCCCAGGGCACGTGTCCAGCAGGACACAGTGGGTCTGTAACAGGGGCATGGTGAGGGCAGGGGAGAGAGGCAGCACTGAAGCAGGACTCTGCAGCAGGACAGGGTCACAACTCTCATTTCAGCAGGACTGTAAAAGTCTGATCCACTCTTCCAAACAGAGCTTAAAAGCAATTTAACCACCCTCCAAACACAACACTGCTCCCAGCCCAAGCTTGTGAGGCATTGCCAGTGGCATGTGAAGCCCTTCTGAGCTTTTAATTTCCACCTGCAAAAGGGATGGGAGAGTTTTTCGATATTTTACTTTTGCACTGGTGTGGGTGAAATGCCAACCTGAGCACAGGCAGAACTCATGTGGCACCCCACTCCTAAGTTCCCCAGCAGCAGCTGGCATGCCTCAAACCCCACCCACCCCTCTGGTGCCACTGAAGGAAGGACCTTTGACACCTGCCTCTTAACTAGCTGGACACAAAACTTCCTGGAACTGGTTATTCCAGTCTGCATCCTCCTGATGTTCCTCTGGAACAGCTGTGTGTGGGAATCAATTTTGCAGGCAGGAGACCTGACACAGGGATGTGCCACCAGCCCACTGGCAGCGTGGGGCACGGCACTGTGGCCTGGCACTCGGAGGGCTGTCCAGTGACACGGAGCTGAGGCGGCTCAGTGGGTGCCAGGGTGGGGGATGAAGAGGGACAGCACCCCAGGCACCCTTGGGTGCAGGGAGAGGAATGCCACTGAGGCACGGACAGGGAAGAGGCTGAAGCAAAGGAGGGGGCGTGGGGGGGGCTGGGGCTGGGCAGGCGCATTCCCAAACATCCATGCAAGGATCCTAAAGCATAATTATGAAATTTTAAAAAACAACTTGACGTTATAATTATAACGGTTCCTGGAGGAGCCGCGTAATTGAATTCTAGGGTGTCTCGCTCTCATTGCAGGCACTAACAAGAGAATGGCTCAGCTTCCCTTGCAGCCTTCCCGGAGCCCTGCAAAGCTCGGGAGACACCCAACAATTCAATTATTGTTTCCCTCTGGAAAGCAGATCATTTTAGACACACGGCCAGCTCTAATTACAAAGGAGAGGGGGGAAAATTTCTTGTGTCCAAAATTATTTGACTCATTAAAAGGATTTACTTTCCGCCAGGCCTGAGGAGTTGAAGCTCTGGTGGAAGGATGGAAGGCAGAGAGAAGCAGCGGCTCTGGCAGGAAATAGAGAGACCCCTACCCTGAAGCAGCATCCCCAGGAGCCTGTACTCAGGGCTGAGCCCCTCCAGGTCCCCCTTTCCCAGAGAAAGCTGTTTTCCAGGGGGATGGAAGCCGGGGCTGCAGCCAGGGGTGGTCGGGCAGGCAGAGTTCGTGGCAGACCATGAGGCTTCACACAAGCAGCATGTGAGGAGAGCAGCTCCCTCACAGGGGTTTGGTTTGGCAGGAGCGAGACTGGGGCTGGGGCTGGGGCTGGGGAACTTCCCTCCTCCCTGCTCTCCTCGGCAATGAAAACATGAGGTCTTTTACTCCAAAGCTTCATTATGGAGTTGTGCGTTGTTTTTTTTTTTCCCTCAGATTATTTTTAAGTGCTCTTTTGTGGCAAAAGACTATTTTACGTAGGGGAGGTCCCTTTTCCAATTACCATTAATTAACTCATCTGTAATAGATTTTTTTATCGCCTTCCATTTCCTGTGGCAGGGAGAAGGCAATGGGCAGGAGGCTGAACCACTGCTCTGCCTCAGGATGGATCAGGGCAAATCCAACCTTCCCAAGACAACACTTTAGAAGGGATTTTTTCCATTTTTGTATCTTTTTTTATAATTTTTTATAATTAAAATAATGCCTTCATGGGCTTTACAGGGACAGTGCTACTGCCCAGTGTGGACAGCTTGGGCGAGAGGAAAGGGATTCTGGGCACAAGGCTCCCAGAACCATTCCATGCTCTCATCCCCAAATCCACACCTTCCCTCCTCTCCAGTGCAATGAAATTAATTCCAGCGTAATGTTTATGGTTAATTTGAAATCTAGCACTTGTTAGCTGATCCTGTTAGTAGCTTGCAAAAACAAGGGATCCCTTGTATAATCAGTAATTATAACAGGCGTTTTATGTTAAATTATATCTAATAAGCAAGACAAAAAGAGGGATGTGTTCTCAGATGAAGCTTTCCTCATCCAAAAACAAAATTTAAATAAAAAGAGGCAAAAAGCCTTCTCCATGAAGAAATTATACACCTAGAAGGAAAATTAGAAAAAAATTAAGTGATGGGATGTCACAGCACATTTTGGATGTCACAGCAGAGTGCCGGGGATGGGAATTCAGAGTGGTTTCTCTCCCCACGGCAGGACCTGACCCAGCCGGCCGCCACCGAGGGCTGAGGAGCTGCGGGGCCCCGGGCTGGGGATCCCGAGGACAGGAGGAGGAGGAGGAAGGGGAGGAAGAGCGTGTGTGCCCCAGGGCAGAGCTGTGCCGCCGCTGGGCCCGGCTGCCCGGCTCCGCATGGACGGGGCGGGCGGTGAGCCCCGGTCCCTGCA
>JACBWW010000017.1:3316088-3334504 GCA_020086605.1 Lanius collurio | reverse complement strand
GGGAAAAATCAAAAAGAAAAAGAAAGTCAAAATAGAGACAGGAAGATAAACATCAGCCAAGTTTTCTAACTGGGTTTGATCCCACTTCGGCCGAGCACGGTTTGGGTCAGCGGGGAAGGGATTGGCACCCGGGACCGCCTGGGCACCCCCACCTGAGCACCCTCCCGAGCATCCCATTGCAGTGCCCGCATTTCCCTGTCATCACAGCTCTCGCGCCCTGACGTTTCTCCCCCTGCACATGAAAACTCTCACATTTATCCTTCTCCTCTTCCCTCATCTATTTCCCTACCGCCAATTTGCCAACCGAGCACCATTTCTCGGTAAAATTCAACTTAACGAGTGCAGGCTGCATCGAGCGCCCCGGGTCCTGCCGCAGCGGGACGGGGCATTTGCCGGGGCCGCTGGTAATTGCAGCTTTTTGGGGGATTGGGGAGATCCTCAGCATCGACAGCCGCTAAGTGTCATTTCCTTGGCTCACTGGGGAAGTATGTGAAAGTTATTTTTATTGATGTGCTCCTGGTACATTATTTTGGCAGTTGCAATTTCCGTGTGACATATCCAGACTCTCCTCCGAAAATCGCGAAGAAAAAAAAAAAAAAAAAAAGAAAAAAAAAAAGGCGCCTTGACATTTATCCCCAGCTACTGCCGCTGCTCAGTAACGTTTAATTACAAAACTCGGCTGCGATGCCAACCTGTATCGGTCATTAGGAACCTTTCTTAAAATCTTGTCAGCCTGCAATGAGAAACAGATTTAATGGAGGCAACCACATAGCTCCTGGTCTGCCAGCTGAAACTGAGACTATGCAAAAGATGATAGAAATGCCAAAAAAGCCACCGCATTCCCTTCCTAGCAACCAACTCTACATTTATTGCACTTTCCTTCCCCCCCGCGCCCCATTCCTGCCCTTCAAACTGCCTTTGAGGGACTGGGCAGGATCTTCTTTGTTTTTAGAAGGTGTTTTGGGGAGGGAGAAACAAGTTTTACCCGGGGGTGTCGCTTGTGTCGCTTTGGCTGGGTTTGTTGGTTGGGGTTTTGGGGAAAGAGGCGACGAGAGACAGAGACGGCCGCTGGCGACCTCCCCCGCGTCCCTGGCCCCCTCCCCGGTCTCTCCGGTCCCCTCCCCGCTCTCCCCGGCATCCCCGGCCCCGGCTGTCCTTGCAGCGAGGGGACGCCAGGGGGCAAGAGGCATTCACAAAGGCTGCATCCCTTCATCCCTCCACCATTCCGTCTCTCCTTGTCCCCATCCCTCCATCCTTTCATCCCTTCACCCTTCCATCCTTCCGTCCCTCTCTCCCACGGGGGGTTTCATCATCTCACAACAGCAAAAGTCAGATTTCTTATTAAAATAAGAAAAAAACATTCCCCAAAGTGGTCTAAAATCCCAATTTCCCCCCCCAACCTTATCTCCACGTGCACCTCGTGCGCACAGCATCGCGCTGCCTCGCACGCAGCACAGCCAGGCGGAAACAATATCCAGCAGCCTTGTAAAGAACGGCAGAGTTTATTTAAACCAGCCATTAATCCTACTTACCTTGCTGCTATTTGGACCTAATCCTATTTCCTCTGTGCATTATAAGGACAGTGAAACGACACATTTTTGTTTTCCTGCTGGAGGCTGGCTGGGAGGAGCACGCCGCCGGTGCCTGCGCTGCCGGTGGAGCCGGAGGAGAGGGATGCGCTCGGCGGGCAGCAGCAGCCTCCAAAGGAAATCACTCAAGGGAAACTTCGCCAGAGACAAAAAAAACCACCCCACATTCAATTTCCTGACTACTGCTTTCCTGCCTGAGTTATTTATTTTGGCAACTGCACGTTCAATAAATGAAATATTCAATCAACTGACCTCCGTGCCAGCTCCTATGATTCTTTCAGGAGTCCACTTTTATTTTTTTTTTTTTTTTAATTTTGTTTTAGTCCTTAGACAAACTGCAGGGAGGGTTCCCATATCCCAGCTTTGCTTGGCAACTGATGCATTACATGGCTTATGAATTTTGCAGACAATGAACCCCAGTGTGGCTGAAGTGGACCGTACACACATCTACGTGCCATTTCCCAGGCACGTTAGACATAAGGGAAAAGTATCACTTATTTTTTCATCTTTTTCACACCTTTCCCTTTCCCAGACTTTGCCCCAAACGCTGAGTTGGGATGTGAAGCTAATGCCAGAGATTTTGCTGCAGAGACAGAAACCACTTAAAATAATCAGATGGCAAAATACCAGGCTCACCCCCGAGAGCAGCATTTGTAATGCTCCTGCCTGGCATTTTATTCCTTGCTTTATCTCCCCGTATCACACAAATCCATACGCTGTGTATCATTTCTCTTTGAAATGCCATGAACTTGGTGTTTTAAATCAAACCAGCCTTTCTTTTATTTTTTTTTTTCCTTTCTTTCCTTTTTTTTCCTTTTTTTTTTTTTTTTTTTTTACCCACAAAACAATGGAGATTGTCAAAGGGCCCCGGGTTGAGCTTTTCTGCGTGTTCACAAAGCGTTAAAGCTTTATCGAACAAACCGGCTCTGTCTGACCCCTGCCAGACAAAAGGCAAGTTCCATTTTCCTCAGCAGAGAAGAGGGGCAGAGAGGGACACAGAGAGGGATGTACAGTAGGGTTGGGTGGGCCTGGGGCCGTGGGGTACCCCACAGAGGTGGTGGCATGTCCAGTCACCCAGCCACAACCCTGGTGCTGCCAGTCCTGGTCATTTTGGAGGTGCTGATGTGCTTGGCCTCATGCAGGTGGGGGCATGGTGCCAGTACAGACAGAGATCAGCAGCCCAGAGAGCTGGCACCTGCTGGGGGCTCAGGCAGGGATTTTGTGGTGTGCTGTGCTGCATTTAGTGCTGCACCCACCCTGGTGAGCCTTGACTGAATGGATGTCCACCCATCATGAATGGTCCTGGAGGGTTTGAATTTTTCCTTGAGCCTTTGCACAGAGCAGAATCACTCCATTGCTCCTAAGGTCCACACAGATGATTTACCATTTCCATGGGGTTTTTTCATGAATGTTGAATAAGATGGGCACATCTCGTTCTGGAGCTGTACTACACCACCAGGAAGGTTGGGAATGGTGGCCAGGCTTAAAGGAAGAAATGGTCAGAGAGGTAAGAAATGGTCAGAACAGTCTTCTGAGGAGCAACATAGGCAGGGGGACAACTGGCAGAAGACTGGATCTGCAAATGCTGGTATCTGGGTATGGGCATCTGTTTGAGCCTGGGCTCTGTGTGTCCCATGTGAAGCCCTACTCAACTTCCAGCTGCTGGTCCAGAAGAGCCCTGATCTTTTGTAGGCTCTTGGTGACATCTGCCATCACCACATGAGTGTCCCAGACACCCTTCCAGTGGTCCCAGTCTCTACCAACCTCACCTCTACTTTGCTCACATGTAAAGCCCAGTGTGGAGCCACGGGGCTAAATTCTGCCCAGCGTGTCTGCAGCTTTGACAAAAGTTTGAGCACAGTTTCTTCCAGCTGCAGCAGCAGCCAGGCAGCAGATGAATCAGTTTATTGACAATCACCATGATTTCTGGCATCAGAGATGTGTCTGGAGCACTGTGATGCTGGGTAGTGTGAGGCATTTATTTCTGCATCTGCTTCTCGTGTGGGAGGATGAGCACAGAGACATCCTTTGCTGGCACCTGGAGCTGAAATGGGCTGCTCAGAGGTGGATGGGAGAAATCCTCACCTCCTGTGAGCTGTGCTTTGAGGGTTGCTGGTGAAGTCCACACTATTTCTCCCTCAGGTTTGGTTGTTTGCAGAGCCCCTCCTGCCCTATGCCCATCTCTATCCCACAGGCAGCAGGCCAATGCCACAATAGCAGAGACCACCTTTCTGAAGATATGTCATGTTCTCACAGTACCAAAGCACCCATAGATTTCCAATCCTGCTCATAAAATGTTGGTTTCCAAGGAGGAGGCCGTGACTGTGCTCATTTTGGGGTTTGTTGAGCTTTGGGTAGCAGGCTTGGGCTGCTCACCCCCCCCCCCCAGCAGTGTTTTGCATTACTTGTTGAGGGAAGCTGGCACTCAGCTTTGCTGTCAGTGGAGATTTGTAAGCCTGATTATATTGCTAAGCATATGTTTGGAAATGAGAAGCAGCTCTCTGAAGTCGGTGGAATTGCTCTGATTGCAAATCTCAAGTCAAGAGGAGGGAAGCCTGGCTGTGGGTCTGAGCTCCCTCTTGGAGGAGCCACAGGCAGTGAGTAACAGCTCTGGGCTCTTCCCCACTCCTGGGGCCAAGTTGAACAGAAAGCAGAACAAACATCTTTGTCGTGAAAATCCTATAATATTATAGAAGGTTTTGTGTTGGTGTTTTTTAAATGCATAATTGATGAACCATACTACCTGGGTGGGCAAGTAATGCCTGGCACCATTTCCGGGGTATTTTATGTGTTTCAGAGGACAGTCCTAAGGAGAAAGGGAAGTTCATTGAACGCAGGATGCACCAGATATTCCCCCCAGCAGATGGCTGACTTTGAGTGATGGAACGAGTGGCCAGGGCTTAGCAGCAGCAGCAGCAACAGCAAAGGGTTCACATCACCTTGCAGGGTTCAGCTCTTCATGTCACTGGGCTCAGCTGCTGTAAAAGATGTCTCTGAATGGGAGCTGCTGGTTCATTCCCAGAACCAAAGCACTCCTAAAAGAACACCGCTTATTTTGGGACAGCACCACTTCCCTGGAATCAGCCAGATTTGCCTGGCACAAAACTGCCACTACAGAGCAATGATTCTGATTTATGAATCTCAAAGTAGTGAGAAAGATTTGAAATACTAGAAAGGCAAGTGCGTCCTTTGGTTACTCCATGTTAGAATTGGTGGGAGATGAACACCATAAAATATTACCCATGCAGGGTCAGGATTCTGCAGCACTCACTCATACACCTTCTGCATTCCCTGCCTCCAAACATGCTGATGCTCAAAGTTAGGCCATAAAAAATGTTTGAAAAAATTAAATTTAAATATCATCCATGCCAGATGTCACACTAGAAAGAAAATGCTGCTCATGTGGTGAGGACCTTTTTACAAGGGCAGGTAGTGATAGGCCAAGAGGGAATGGCTTTAAACTGAAAGAGGACAGGTTTAGCTTGGATATTATGAAGAAATTTTTCACTATCAGAGTGGTGAGACACTGGAAGGGGCTGCCCAGAGAAGCTGTGGCTGCCCCATCCCTGGAAGTGTTCTAGGCCAGGTTGGATGGGGCTTGGAGCAACCTGGTCTAGTGGAAGGTGACCTGCCCATGGCAGGGTGTTGGAATAAGATGGTTTTTAAGGCCTCAACCTGAACCATTCTAGGATTCTATGACCCAACTCACCCTGACTGAGACTTGCTGCCCAGAGCAGCTACCATGCAATGCCTCCTGTGGAATCTGTCCCTCCAGTGAACTGTAAATCCCAGCCTCAGGACTGGAATTACTTCCACTTTACACCAGCATAGGGAATGGGACAATCAGACTGACTTTGTGTAACTGGGACAAGAGAAAATTCTATTTAAATTCTGCACCCTGCCAGTGAATCTTGCAGCAGCCTAATTTTTCTATGAATAATGCCTTGGGCAAGGCTTGTGTGGCCCAGAAAAGGAAAAAAAAAAGGGTTGAATTGCCTCCACCCTGCTTATTTGTAACCTTCTTCCTAATGGATGGTGAATCTTGGGAGGTTTGGCCCACTGGTGGCCGTGTCAGGGCTGTGATGCTGGAGAGGGCACCCAGCTGGGGGTTGCTGGCACCTGTCAAAGCAAGGAGGGGGCAGATACGGGCACTCGAACGCTTGTGCGATTAAGACAGAGAGCAAAAATAAGATAAAATTAACTGAAAAAAAAAAAAAAAAGAAAAAGAATGAGAAATTAATTGAGTAACCTCAAATTACAAATCAATTTGAGGAAATCCCAATCTAGCTGCAGACACTCTGTGAGCAGTTGAAGCTAAATTCATTGAGCAGACAGCTCTAATTAGCACACGGTTGCTCCAACAAGCTCTGCGTGGCTTTCTACATGTCAGATGTGCCTGGTCCTGAGCCATGACACTCATCAATTTGACCCAAAATACATTGAAGGCAGGGTGTCACTGCACTGAGATTGTTTAGGGGCTGCAGGAAGTCAAACTCCGAATTTCTCCGCTCCAACACCTCTGTGCCGCCTTATCCCAGCCACCCCGGGCTGGTTTCTGACCTCATTCATGCCAGTGCAAATCTGCAATATCTTCACATTAGCCACAGGGTTTATTACAAATTGTCCTTGTGTAAAGAGACCAAAATCTGGTTTATGAAGTTGGCTTCTTTTCCCTCATTCCCAGGCAAGAAACCCTTCTGCAGCCAGAGTCAGTGGGACAGCTTTCACCTTTTAGCATAGGGAGAATTGCTCCCAGCTCACACTGATGGAAGCAAGGGGCAAACCCACTTCCTCCATAAGAGCAACACTGCTTTGCTGATGCAGGATTTAGCCCTTTAAATTGAGTGAGAATTGAATTTTTTTTTTGTAAGCAACCCAAAATAAGATAAATACCAGGATACCACCGCAGTGAGGCACGCCAAGTTACTAGAAGGGGATGAAACGCTGCACCAAAAAAAAAATCCCTCTTTTTCAGCTTTAGTGAAAGATGTGACCTCATTCTTTTCCTGGGGCTGTAGAGAGATATGTGGCATTTTCCTTGTAGAGAAGTGTATTTTTCCTTTGGGAAAGGCTGAAAGACTATTTGGGTAGTGTATTATTTTAGACATATTTTGCATTCCTGCTCTCTCTCAGAGGAGGAAGTTGCTCTCTCCCACTTCTGCAACCCTCTTATTCCCCTGTACTGAGTCACATTTGATCAAACACGTGGGAGAAGACCCCTGGCTAATGCAAACAGAAGCAGCCACAAGGCTGTGCTGGGCTGCACCTGGAGATTTCACAAATTTCTGGTTTTTCTATAATCCTGTTAAACTCCATCCTTCCTCAAGCATTTTCTTCTTTTTTAACCTGATGTCTTCCACCAGGAGATGTTTTCTGATCTCTCCATTGTATATTCTTGCTGATATCTGGAGCCCAAATCACATTTAGCTCTGTTTGCATATTGAGTGGCTATGAACTGGGAAAAGGCAGGTAATGTTGTCATGGTCTCATACTTTTTGGGCTTCACTGCCTTGAGGAGAGTTTGAAATCTTCCCAGTGTATTGAAGACATTGCTGTAGTGGTGGTTATTTCTCATCCTTATTGGAGCATTTGAATGAGGCAACGTTTGTGGGGAGAAATAGTGCTTTTCATTTGATTACTTGGGGCAGTTGCACACAGCAGTGAGCCTTTGGGGTCTGCATCTTTCAGATCTGAAGAAGACCAAGGTTGCAATGCACCTCCTCTGCCTTTTCAGCTCTAAAACAACCTTATCTACCCTTCCAGCTGTGATAAAAGACATTCCCTGACCTACAACCACCATCCCTGGGAAGTCTTTTCTCACCCTGCTGTACTGAGGCTGCTGGGGTGACTTGGATGTGAGCAGACAGCTGGGAGGCCTTGCCCAGGTATGGACACGGACACTGCAAATGTCACACCCAAGTCTATCCCTCAGGCTGCCCTAACACCCATGGAGAGAGGTGGGTGCTTCTAGGAGGTGAAGCCCCTCCCCAAAAACACCTCAAGCAGATTACTCCTCAGTTGTTGGTCCAGAAACTGGGAATGCTGCAGGTGAGAGTCTGCTCTGCAAAGTGCCCCCTGAAGGGGTGAGCTCCATCTCCAGCCTCCCCTCAGCCTGGTGAAAGTGTTGGGAAAGCACTGAGTAGCCAGTGTGTCCATCCCACTCCTGTAGCCCCCAAGGCAGTCCCCTGCATCCAAAGCTGCCCTTTTTAAGACAGGTACAGCTCAGGCACTTTCAGGATGGGGTCCAAGCAAGCAGTGATGGCTTGTGGAGCCATCATTGACTTTTTTGTTACCCAGGCTCCCCCAGAGAACTGCATCTTTTTCTCGACCCCTTATCTGCCAAGGTATATGCTGTTTTTCCATTCCCCAAACGCTGGTGCAATCATTTCTGCCCAGATTTATCTCATTTCAGTAAAGTCTCTTGGGTTTCATCTCTATTAAATCTTTTGGACATTGGAAAGTGGGATTACCCCAGTTAGCTGTAGCTGTCTCCAGTGTGACTCCATGTGTGCTTGTGATCCTGATCCTGTGCAGGGACAGTGGGATGAAACAAGTCCTTTTGGTGTCAACTCAGATACCTACAGGGAAATGGGCAGTTCTGCCCGCTCCATGTCCCAGAGCAGACACCCTGAGGTGGCTGGTTCCCATCTGTAGGACCCATATGATTGCCTTCTGAGCAACCTGGTCTAGTGTAAGGCATCCCTGACCATGGCAGGGGGTTGGTACTGGATGATCTTTAAGGTCTCTTCCAACCCAGGGGAGGGTGGAAGAGAAGGGTGAAACTGTGTGAAACAGGAGAGTGGAGAGTGGCAGAGGATGCTGAAGCAGCTTTGCTGTCCCAGCTGCTCCTGAGTGTAGTATTCTAGCAGCAGGAAAACAGTCTTCATACCCTGTGGTACAACAAGATTTTTTAATGGATGTTAAGCCCAAACTCACATAAAGTTTCTCTCTAAAGGGGAGATTCTCACAGGGCTCGGTAATGAAGCTTCACTGATGAAAGTGCCTAGTGCTGGTTTATAGCAGCTCTAAGAAATCAGTGCAGTGTAAGAACAACCAGGGGGCTATTGACTTTAAATACACTGACTTGTTGTGGTTTTAACTGGTATTTTGGATCAAGAATCTTAAAAGAAGATTTGACACCAGCTTTTATGGTAGTACTTCTCCCTGATGGTACCACACCTTTCCCCCAGTCACCACTACAAGTAAAACTAAGAATAAAAGCATTTCTTTAATCTTTACACTTTATATTAAAAAATAACTCTCAATAAACACCTTCCAGGATCACTTTTGACATTAAACATTGATTTCTATGTCTGTTATAAACCTTGAAGAATTGCCTCAGGCACTTGTAATAATCTAAGCATTAGATAGAAGCATTTTCACTATCTAATTATTACCCAGTTTAATACAAGCTGCACTTCAAGAATATTTGAAAAAAGAAATTATCTTTAAAAAAAAGACCCATCCCCCAGCAACTTCACTGTTGCTGTTGGAGCCAAATGCAATACACATCAATGCAGGGAATACAAATCAGACCACCCAGTAACATGACTTTTTTGAAAAGCCATCAAAACATGTACAGAAATGTCAAGGTCATCTTTCTAAACCGGTAAAATTCTCTCCCCATTGCTCTTATTTCCAGAAGGAATAACATCCAGTTTCATTCTTTCCCGTTTCCAGAGCACAGCTCCTTGCTGAGCACATTTCAGACACAAGGTTAATGCAGCAAAGGGATTTGTGCACTCCCATGTCCAAGACTCATTCCTGCTTGTTTACATTTGTGAGCCATCATACATTTTTGCATTTTTCTCCCCAAAACAGGGCTTTTAAGAAACAAAACTTGGGAGCATTTACCCATAACTCAATTCATACGAGGCCAGTAAGTTGCATCTAGTCACAGAAGAGAAAATATCTGGAATAACCTGAATTTAGTGTCCCCTGTACTTCATACATATTTTTCCATAATTTATGTGCTCTTATTTAACTTAGCTTTATAATTCTCACTCCAAAAATTGTAGAGAAATAAAATACCCAGCAGGGGAAGCTAAATACTTGAGCTGGGATTAATCTCACAGAATCACAGAAGGGTTTGTGTTGGAAGGGACCTTAAAGATCAGCTGGTTCCATCCCCCTTCCATGGGCAGGGACACCTTCCACTAGAGCAGGTAGCTCAGAGCTGCATACAACCTGGCTTTGAACACTTCCAGGGATGGGGCATCCACAACTTCTCCAGGCAACCCGTGCCAGTGGCTCACCACTCGGATGGTGGAGAATTTCCTCCTAATATGTAATCTAAAACTGCCCTTTTTCAGTTTAAAGCCATTCCCTCTTGTCCTATATCTACATGCCCTGCAATATTAATGGGTATAGTGTGAACACAAAATCTAATGCAATAATGACTTATTACAGAAGGAAAGATATATTTTTCCTTAAATTATGCCAGTGGAGTACTGAAACCCGCTTGTCTCTCGTGGTACTTTTGTCATAAATCCAACAGGCAATTAGAGCATTTTAAATCTTGCCTGGAGTAACTTCTTGATTTACAGATTTTCCTGCACAGCTGTGAACAGCCAAATTGGGCTTAAAATTCTCCAGTGAGACAGTGAGAAAGCTCATTTTTGTCAGATACGTCGATCTCCTTTTATAACCCTGTGCAGAGTTTGGATGCTCTACATCTCAGACAATCAGGCTACTCATTGTACCCTTAAGTGTGGAGTTAGATGTCCAGCTGTGGACAGAGCTGCTGTTCTCATTTGCTTCTCAGACAGAAACATTTGCAATATTATTAGGCAAAGTTTGTAGAAACAAAGACTGAGAAATGGCTTCAGAATTGGGCCATTTCAAAGGCCTCAACTGAGAATGATGAGCAAGGGTCACTACAGCTGCCAACCCAAGTTCTGTCCCTTTTAGGAACCAAGGGTGACATTTACCCCATGGCAGGCAGAGTTTCTTTCCTTGTCTTTGTCCCCCATGCCTCATTCCAGCAAAATTTTCTGGTGCTGCTGTGGTGCTCAAAAACAGGAGTGGTCTGTGTGAAACCACTGGGATTCCCCTGCACAGACTTCCATCCACATCCCAGGCAGAAGATTTGTGTGTGATGGACAGTGATTTGGTCCAGAGCAGACTATACCCATGTTCTGTATCTCCCTGGTACAGCATGTGACCTCTCAATAGAACTGGGCCATGGATGTCCTTTCCTTTACCCCTCTGTATGCACAGTACCCGTGGTTTCATCTCTGCAGGTTCATCCCATTCATTTAGGGAACAAAGTTTCACAACGTGATGATCTATATGCATCTTAGAGAAGCTGGGGTGGGAAAATTCACACAGCTATCCAGTGTAGAATTGGAGCCTTCTTGCCTTACAGTTTCCACACTCCATCTCCTCTGTGCTTGGATCCATCCCTGCAGTTTTATGCCTATCACATATTTTTAAGGTATTTGTCCCAGAAGTGTAAATGTTGAAACAATGTTGGCATCAGTGTGATCATTTTGAATTTCTGTGAGTGTGTGGAAAAGCCTCAGGATACAAGATGATGATAGGCACTGAAAAATACCTTTCATTGGAGAGGAGAATCAGCCACAGTATTGCCAGCAAGCTCTAGGAAAACTGGGCAGAACTGGGTGACAGGTTCCTCCTTTTCCCCTGCCTGAGGGGCAGGAGAAGGAGGTGGTCTCCTAAAGTACAACACAAGAGAGTCACTGAAGGCAGTTAAAGTCCCTGAAGCTCTGGTTTGCTTCAACAGCAGAACCTCTGCATGCTTTTTTTGGTGCATTCCCCCGTGCCAGGAAGGAGACACCCACAGCTGGACACTGGGGGCTGGATAACACCACCCATCCCGTTAGTGCCAAGCGAGAGGATAGAGATCCACCTCTGCTGGCTCCCCTTGCCCATGGGAAGTCCTGCTGGTCCTGTCCAGGGTGGGATGGCTGCTGCCTGCAGCCAGTGGTGCTTTTTGAAGGCGGCAGAAAACTGACGGATCAAAAGTTTAGCCCAGAGGCTGCTGTCAGTTTGCTGAAGCAAATAACTTCATAGAGCTTTCAGAGATCGGTGGGATCTCCATGTGCAGGAGGCAAACATAAATAAACAGAAGAGGTTTTCTGGAGAGAGAGGCTGGCTCCTGTTCCTGGGCCTCCCAGCTGGGTGTAGATGGGGAAAAGGAAGGGCTGTGGTATTGGAAGTGGAGGAAGCAATGGGGCCAGAGCTGGGCTGGGGCAGATAAGCAGGAGGGGACCCCAAAGGGCACAAAGAAGGGCAAGTTCTGTCACTGAGCACTGCAGAGCAAAGCCAGCCCCACGCAGTTAAATCTAACATGAATATGTTTACACAGTGCAAGTCTATCCCTCTAGACAGTTATAGTCACAGAGGGACACAAGAGCATCTGATTTTGCTCTGCTGCATCATCCAGAAAAAGCCAGCCCAGAGCCCTGTCTGCTGAAGTGGCCAGAACTATCTGCAAGGTACCTGGTACCAAGAGACAAGAATCTGTGTTTGAACACTTTATCTTGGTGTTCAGTAATTCATTAAACCAAGACAAAGAGTTTTAAACCAACTGTTTGAAAATCAGCTTTATTGCAATTCAGACAGGCACCTTTCCTCTGCCAGGCCACGGGTTTAATAAACACACCAGGCTCATGTCTGAGCTCACAGAGGATAACCTGTAAGCACTGAGTGACAGATTTGACAGTTTTTTGGAGACATACTAGAAATCCCAATTGCTGGAATCGATGTCAAAGTTTCTCTCCTTTAGGGTTTTATTTGTAACCTCTCAGCTCCTTGCCTTGGGATTCAGAGGCAGGGGAGAGGATGGGTGAGAGGTAACTTTCCCAAGAATGTTGTTTGTTTATGTGATGATTTGGAGTAATGTGACACCTTCACATGCTCTTTTTTTTCCCCTTTCAATCTTGAATTGTGTGGGTTTGGTTTATTTCCTTTTTTTCTCCATGTGCTCAACAAAACACAAATGCTATTTGGGACTTAAGAACAGAGTCCTGACATGAAAGGGAGATCACCTGAGAGTGGGTGACTTCCATTTGGAATGCTCAGGCCTGGCTTTTTTAGTTCTGTGCTTCAGATGGGCTGGGACTGCAGTGGTTTATCCTGGATTTTGGCAAGTAGGGGGATACAAATGGAATCAGACCCCAGCCCAGCCTCCCTCCCACACCCTCCTGAGGAAACAGACTCGGGCCCCTGGGCAAGCAGCAAGGGGGACACTGTAGGAAGCACTGGCAAGATGAAGCTACTCTTTCCACTTGACCTAGGCCAGCTCTGAGACCGAGGTCTTGCAATGCAATGACTTTCACAAGTGTGGGTGAAAATGCTGTGGGGCCACGAGGTGAAGAGAATGCTCCAGTTTTGCTTCCTTTGGTGGAAGTGGTGAAGAGAAGAGGTCACTTCTCACCACGAGTGACGCCCTCAGACCTTGTTTTGACCTCGGTGCTGGGCTTTGGTACCATCACAGGGCTGAGCCCCGGGCAGGGGTCCAGGGCTGGCTCCTGGTCAGGGGCTGCCAGGCAGGCGACAGGCAAGAGGGAGCTGTGACTCCAAGTGTTGATCTGGGGGCTTGGCATCCTTAACTCGGTTCCAGGTTTGACCTGTAAGGACAAAGAGATCACATGCCTGGCAGTGACTGCACTCTGCCTCCATGCCAGGCTGCCAGCGGGGCGCTTGTTCTTTTTTGCTCAGGGTTTTATTTTTAGGTAGAGCCCAGAGACGTGACAGTGCCGGGAGGCACAGGCAGGGCTTCACCCTTTACAGCACAGACAGCATTTGAATACATGATCTCACAAGAATTTTTCTTGCCTGAAATTGCACACACTGAAGCTTTTGGAGCAAATGCTTCTTAATTGCTCAGTTGTGTTATGAAGAAGGTTTTCCCTGGTTGGATGACTGTTGTTGTGATTGTCATGGTCATCAGTGTTCCTCTGCCTCATGCAGCCCTGGCACATGCAGGGACCAACTTACCTGGTGTTTTCTATGCTTAAATTATAAGACTCTTCATCACAACAGGATCTTAATCCACAGAGCCAGATCCATGGGAGGTGGGAGCTGTTGGCTAGCTACCTTTTAGTATTCACTTACAAACAGCAAACAGGGCCACTGCTTTTTTCCAAGGTCACCTGAAAGGTCACTACAGTATCACTGCTCAACAAATTAGTGCAATACCTGAAGATTTCATTCCAGTTCTTGGAATGAAGTACCTTATACGAAGGACAGTAATCACTTCATTTTGTGCTGGAGTTCAGGGGACAGCCATCATTTGGAAATTGGATTTGCATTAGTTTGGTCTCAGCCTGGGCAGTGTGTCCCCTCAGTGGTGCAGCCACTCACTGGCTGTTGCGATCCATCCCTTCCTGGATCATTTAAACCTGTTGATTTGCACTTCCCAAGCCCAGAGCAGTTTCATTTAGCAGGTGATTGACATATTGAGGAGGATTTAATTGAACAGGTCCTCTCAGAGACAGCATTATTGGGACTTAGATCCTTTTCACTCAGTTTCTGGAAGCACATGTCAGAAAGGTTATGAGCAAATTTCCCACTTGGAAAACCTGATGGGTGACCAATACCATGCAGTTCATTCTCATTAATGACAGGAAAACACCATGGGTGTTATCTGAATATTTCTGGTCTCTGCCTGCATGAGCAATACCCAGTCTGATACTGCATCCCTCTTTTCCAGGACAAGCAATTTGATTTTTTACCTGATAATTCAGACTGTTCTTGCATATCACCATTCACTAACCTTACAGGGAGCTGGATAAATGTTACAACCATAAATGCATGACAGAGAAGGGTCCTAGTGCAGGGGTCTGTGGCACTGGTTCTTAAAATGCTTTTGCTGTATAATAACCCCTGCTCTTGTAAACCTGCTCCCCAGTGACTACCCCACTGTCAATCTGATATTTGACAACATTTCACATTTGGATGTTGAAACACTTCAAAATTGTTGTACAGATTTTGTGTAATTGTATCAAAACGAACACACAAAAATCTCATGAGGTCAAACAAAGCCAAGTGCAAGGTGCTGAACCTGGGTCAGGGCAATCCCCTCTGTCCTTACAGACTGAGGAGTGAATGGATTGAGAGCAGCCTTGCCAAGAAGGACCTGGGGACACTGATGGATGAAAAACTGAATGACCCAGCAAAGTGCACTTGCAGCCCAGAAAGCCATCCCTGGATGTGTTGAAGGCCAGGTCAGATGGGGCTTGGAATAACCTGTTCTAGTGGAAGGTGTCCCTGCCCATGGCAGGGAGCTCTGACTAGATGATCTTAAAAGATCCCTTCCAACCCAACCCATTGTATGATTCTATGAATTTAGCAAGACAACCAAATATAGTTATTACTTGCCTCGTGCCCAGGAGTGTGGCTGGGACTGAGCTGAGGGCTCTGCTGGAGGAGCAGAGGGATGCTGTGTGCTGGTGGGCTCTTGCAACACTCCCTGGCCCCCAACTGCTTCATCTTTCCTTGAGAGTTAATCTCTTTTATGAAATTTGACATTGAAATGCCTCCTTTATACAACAGATTATGATTGTAATTAGCTACAGGATAAATAACACCGTATTGAGTATTACACTAGACTTCTCTTTTATTCTGGCACTGAAGCATGTTTTTCCCCTATTGCTTCTCCCAAATCATCATGAGACTTTTGTAAAGAGAATATTTGTGCAAAAAAGCTGTGGGCAATTGCTCTTGAAAAGATTCTTGCAGTTACTTAATACTGTGAAAGGGCAAAATGAAATGCTATTTAAATGTATTTTCATGCTAAATTAGAGTAATGAAACTTCCTCTTGATGCTGTGGCAATGAAATTGGAGACAACTCACTTTACCCAGGTAAACTGTGCAGACTGGAGGGAGCTCCCCAAACATGAGGAATGGAGATTATCAGTAGATGATGGCTGTTTGCTTTAAAAATAAATTAAATTATTATAGTCTGCTTCACTTGAAAACTAACTTTTAATGTGTCACAAGATGGGGGAAAGAGGATTCTTGATGGGAATCAGGGAAGCTCTTAGCTCCCAGTGAAAAAACAAGGCTGGGTACAGTTTCAGGAGTCTCAGCATGAGGAACTGGAGAGGGAATGTGTTCAGCAAAGGAAAGTGTCATTCTCTGAACATTATCCAGGAGACAGAAGACACCACAATTTTGTGGTACAGTATCTTCAGGCTCCTTTGGGGGTCCCTGTTGCATCTCCCATCATCCCAGCTCCTAAAATCACCCCAAAATTACAAGCCTTTTGCTGTGAGTAGCTGCTGCAATCAGCATCCTCCTGTATAACTGACATCATTTTCTTCCCTTTGCAGAAGGGTTTGTAAACAAACCCTCTCCCCTGTGACAAGCCATTAGTACAGGTAATGCTGTGGCTCTGAATAGAAAGTCCCAGAGCCAGCCAAAGCCCAGAGCTGATATTTTCTCCCTGGCAGTGCCCTTGTGCTTCCGTATCTCACAGCTCTGGAGCAGCGTGTGGCCAGGCTCGCCATATGTGCTGCAGTACCTGCCTGCCCCTCCTCTCTGGAGCAGCCTTCCAGCCCGGATCTGTGGCTAGGCACTGATAAACACATGAAAATGAGACCTTTATTCTTCCCTCTGACCCTAACAGTGTCCACAGCCCTCAAGGTTAAGATGCTCGGTTGATGATGTTTCTCCTATGATTCACTCCCAAAACCTCCTGATCCTATTCCTGAAGCAAATAGGCTGGAGCTGTGAGAACAGAAATAGAGTCAGTAAGCCCAGATGTGCAAAGAAGAAGGCAGGAGAGGGGTGGTAGCATTTCCCAGCTTTGGTAAATACACATAACCCCAGTGAGGGACAGGGATGATCTCAGCAGCAGGACAGAGGTATGTTAACACTCACCTTCAGCATGTGTGTGTGTATTACATATGTGTGTGCATATAGATCTATATCTACATATAAAATCGGTTTTGCTGGTGTTTTTTTATTTATATGTATGTGTATATGTACACACATGTATATATGTGTATATTTATACAAATATATGCATAGATATGAATATATTTGTGTGTATATACACATGTATAAATTTTCCTGTATCTCTCCTCTCTCCTTGATGATATCTAAATAACATCATTTCTCTTTGCTGGACACAGTCCATCCCCAGTGTTCCTCCTGCTGGGGCTCCTGAACCCGAACCCAGCTTTATTTCTCTAGTAAGAAATATTATTAGAGGAAAGCCAAGAGCTTTCCTCCATTTTGTAACACTTTAAAAGTTAGTTTTCAAGTGAAGCAGGCTCCTGAAAAAAAGAACCCTAAAGGGGAAAAAAAAAAAAGGTCTAAACTATAATAAAAAATACATTTACTGATTTATATGTATAAGAACACACACACCCATCTAGAAAACCCCAGCCCAAACCACAGCCCTGCACCTCAGTCAGTGATGAGCAGCTCTCCTGATTATCATTTCACAATTCAGAGCACCTAACCTCACGTCAGATGTGTATTTTCCTGTCGTACAGCTCACCTGAGGCTACGTAAACCTTGCTGAGCTGCTGCTGCCTGTCTCAGCAATGGGAATATAACTTAATGATTCACTCCTCGCCTGGACCAACATGTCAGCCCCTCCTGATCGTACGACTTGTTTAACCTCTTAGGAATAGGAGCTACTCTGACACCTGATGTGTCACATCAGCTATCAGGATGCAAGAGAGAGATCTGGCTGCCCCATCTCCATAAATCCTTGATCTCTGTAGCAGGGCTGTCACTTCTCCCTGCAGAGACTGTAATTTCGGGTTTGCTTTGAGCTGGCTGCGGTGCACCTTGGGTTTGATATCTTCATCACAACTCAGAGTCTCTGTGCCAGCCCAGGATGGTGTTGCTATGACTGCTCACAATGATGTTGCAAGATGTCCAGCAAGGACTTCAAAGCCTTTGCAGATGCTTTTTAATGAAGCTTCGTAGTGAGCTGTAAAGTAAACAAGCATCCTTCAATGTCTGCACAGACACAGAGAGGAATTGTCACTGCTGAGACCATCCCTTAAGGTCACAGCGTTGAGTGGGCTCAACTAGGACAGGGCAGCCCCCATGTCCTGCCCCACTTGTTAGAAAACACTTTCTTTTAGCCAAGTTGACACCTCTGTAGCAGCAGAGTGGCCATAAATCACAGCATTAAACCTCAAGGCTGGGGCTGCTGCTCTGAATGCAGCAGACAGCAAGGGCAACCCACTGCCATCCATCCATCTCCACATCAGGGCGTGCCCTTCCTTCTGCTCTCCTGGAAAAGAAGTAGTCCAGCCTGGGAAAATCCCACTGTCCAAAGTGGGAAACGCCACCTACAGCAAGAACTTTTTCCCCCCTCTTTTCACCCATCCAGTTTTTGTTTCCATGGAAACATGGACGGTAAATCAGCTGGCCAGAGGCAGCCCGGGAGTGGGGAAACCCCTGGGGAGGTATCCATACCTGGAAACTACAAGGGGTAATTTGCAAAACATAGGCTTTTTGTTCCTTTGGGTCTCCCAAGTCTCTCAAAATGTTTAAATGCAAATAAAATATTAATAAGTTTCCTATATCTAAATATAAGCACAGAGTTTAGCAGTTAAATGTTCCCATGTGAACCTGGGTGATGTTTTGGAAAGTCTCAGCTTCAGGTGGAGATTCTGGTGCATGGCCTTTTCCTTTGCACTGTGGGCAGATTTTGGGGCTTGGGGGGTAAAAGTAGCACCAGGGTGGTCCCTGAAGTCTGTATAGTTGAAGATACAGAACATAAATAGATGTGTCTAAGTATTTACACAAACAGAGAGCAGGAGAGATTAAAAGGTACAAATTTTAAATATTTTAAATGTTTTTAGTGACAGAAAGCTATGGGCCAGCCCTTA
>JACBWW010000017.1:3290984-3296101 GCA_020086605.1 Lanius collurio | reverse complement strand
GGGGGGGCCGTTTGCAGTCAAAGTTTATACAATGCAATAATTTAATTAAAAAAAAATAAAAAGAAACATAAGGGCCAGTGTATAAAGATTATACCAGCATTAATAGTGAAAATATTGTGTATTAGATATAATTCTGCAATATTCTATGTATATATAATTTACAGGTAAGGTGGTGTAAAAATCCAAGATATCTGATTATATTTTTTTTTTTAATTTTTTTTTTGTTGGTTGGTTTGTTTTGGTTTTGGGGGTTTGGGCTCGTTTGGTTTCGTTGGTTTTTTTGGAATTTTTTTTTTTTTGGTTGTATGGAGTTTTTAGATGCTATCTCTATGATTTTTTTTAAAGCTTAAGTTACTTTTTTACAGACTTAAGCGCAGTTTTAATGGACATTGGACGCTGTTTTTTGAAATTCAAAAAAAAATTAAAAACAACTTTTGCTGAAGTCCAAAGATTTTTATTGCTGCATTTCACACGACTGTGAACCGAATAAATAGTTCTCCTATTTGTTCTATGAGTTTAAACTTTTTCTTTTCACCCCACCCCTAGTATTTTCTCTTTTTTTCCCCTTTATTTTCTTTTTTGTCTTTTTTTCCTTTTTTTTTTTTTTTTTTTTTTTTTTTTTGGGACGGCTGTAGTGTTTTTTTGGTTTGGTTTTTATTTGGGCTTTATTTTGGAGTTGGGGTTTCTGGGGTTTATTTTTGGGGATAGACGAGGAGAATTTAATTTTAAAAGAAAGAAAAATATAAGTAACGTTAGGGAAACAAATCTCAAAGCACCGTCTCTAAACATGCCCGGGGTCCTTTCTTGAGCTTCTACCCCTTCATCACCGCCAGCGAGAGCCACGGGCGTCCGTGAATGCGGAATGCAGGCGTGGATGCGGGATAAAGATGGGGTTAGCTCCCCACCCCCCTTCCAACTTGTTGGGAAAACTTCGGGAACCCCGTCTCCGAAAAGCGGGAGCCCCTCCGGGATGCTGCTCCCTCACGGCCCCCCTGCCCCTCTGAGGAGGTCAGCCGAGGGATGGGACCCGGCTCCGCTCCGGCACCACCTCCCCGAAACATTTGGGAGCGTTTTAGCCCCCCCTGCCCCCCAAAAGTACCATTTTCAGTTGTTCCTTCCCCTCCGCAGCGCGGTCCCCGCTAGCGCGGCGCTCAGCGGCAGCGTGCGGGTGGGTGTTTCTCCCCACACCCTCCTTCCTCACGCAGACACCTCCCTGTAATCGGAGTTTTTGGGGGGTTCGAGGCGCTGTGCTGCGTTGAACCCGTTTGTCCCGGAGCGTGGGGTCCCTCTCCCCGCTCCGGAGGGGGATTTGTCCCGCGTGGGCCTGGGTGTGCGTGGGCGGCTGCTCAGGAACGGGTTCTCCTGCGACGCTGTTTGTGGGGGGAAAAACTTCTCGCTTTGCCTTAAAACCTCTTTATTTTGCAGCTCTAATAGATACACACTGTACATAGTAGTATAAAACTAAAAAAAAAAAAAAAAAAAAAAAGGAAAGAAAGAAGGGAAGAATCCAGCTATAAAATAAAAACTGTAATTTTAAATTCTGTGAATAACCATCAGCTGCTTAGGAGCCAGGATTAAATGACTTTGTCTTTTAGCAAGAAAGCAAAGGATTTTTTTTTTCTTCTCTCCAGTTTATAAAACATGTGCATTTTACAGTTGCAGTATCAAATATTTATAATCGGATGAAATATGAATGTTTCTATTTACAGCTGTGTTCTCAACATTGTGAACATTCTCGCTGCATTTTGTGTGTTTCGATTCTCGAGGACTGCATTAAATAATAATAATTAAAAAAAACCCAACCAAACAACCCACTTTATTACGAAATCAAACCCGTGTCACTCAGACGTTACAATGGAGCTATTCGGGAATATATATCCCTAAATGTTCATTCAGCCTTTAGACTGCACTTCTGAGCGTTGGAGCTGGAATTAGATGCATTTCGCAGTTTCAACTCTTTACAGGGGTGAGGGGGAGGTAAAATCCGTGGCGATTTATGAGAGAGGTGGTTTTACAGCCAGGCGTTTCATCAGCCTTTTGACTTAATGAGGAAACTTTGGGGGATTCATTTCTAGGCTGAAGGAGAGGACGAACGCCAGCCGGCACCGAGCCCCTCTCGGGCACACCTCCTCCTGCTCAAAAGGAGCTGAAAACGGAAAGGAAAATCTCTTTAATCTCACGTACTGTCAACAGGTTTCACCTTTTCAAGACTTTAAATACCCGGTGGTGTGATGCTCTGACAGGCTGCGTTTGGAAAACCTCTGCTAGAAAAACACGTAACCCTGGAGCTCGGGAAGAGGGGATGGAATATTGCCGATGCCACGCCACGAAACCAGGCACCCTGTAAAATACTTGGCGACCCCGGGAAGTGACAGTACCACGATTTTAGGACAGGCTGGACAAAAATAAAATGATCATCCGCCTTGCTGCGACAAAGGGCACAAGAGCTCCGAAATAGCTTTCCGCAGGCAGGAGAGGGAGGAAGGGCAGAGCCTCACTCACCCTCAGGGTCGCTCCTGCTGCAGGGGACACGCTCCCAGATAAAACCAAGGAGGTGGTGGGGGGGGAAAGGGTGGATTTAAAATTTTATTTGTTTTGTTTGTTTGTTTGTTTGTTTTCAAGCTGCTACTTTGGGATATATTCTTCAAAGGGCAAAATTCTCCAGGAGCGGAGCTGCCACTGGGATGGTGCACCAAGGGCTTCACCTGCCCGGAGGAGCTGGGACCAGGGCTGAGTGCGGCGGGAATGCGGGGATGCTACCAGGAAACTGCGGGCTCCTGCTTCCCCTCTTGCTTTATTTTCCCAGCCTCTCTGGTTTGCGTGCTTTTGAGATACATATGTATATATATATATATATATATATGTATATATATATATGCACCTCCACTAATGGAGGCAGGTGATTTATTATCCCTTGGGAGAAAACCGATGGCAGTGGGCACTAAAGAAGAGTTTTAAATCTGGCTTGAAATACAGCTGCCGTTGTCTGACTGTACAAAACAGCACCATGGGTGTGTTACACGAGGGTGTATAAGTCCCACGGAGATACTATTTGTATTTTTTTAAGAAGTCACTAAACCTGCAGTGGGGGAAAATTTGGCCCCACTCCTGAGAGTGCAGGCAGAAGTGGAGTTTCCACCTGTCCTCACCCAGCCTGTAAAAAATGCTGGGAACAGAAAACAGATGTGTGACACCAGCAGGAATACGTAGTTTTAGGTTAAAAAAAAATAGTCGTGAAACTTCTCCAAGCTCGTCCAGTCTATGGAGCAAGGACAGACAATATCTCGCTGCTGCTTGGATTTTATCCAGAGCAGAACACCAAATATTTGCCATTGGTAAGCCGTGCCTTCAGTGGGAGCAACGCATGCCTCGCATGGGCTGTACTTCTCACCTGCCTCCGCTATTTTGGGGAGCGTTCCCTTGGGAAGAAGCGCACGTTTGGAGGGACTCGCTCCGCTGCTGCCTTCGCCAACCTTTGAGCGGCTGCTGCTTCCCGTGCGCCCGCCGGAACGCGCTCCCACGCCCGGGCAGCGGCTCCCCGCTGGCTCGGGAAGGACGGCACAGCTGAATTAGCCCTCGATAATTTAAAATTTTAAATTATTTTAAGAGGAGAAGCTGCCGCAAAAGCTCCTTTTGCAATTTTAGCAAAGCAACGACCTCTTCCTGAAGCAGCCTTTTTGTTTTGGAAAAGGCAAAACCCCAGCCCCAACCCACAACAGCCCCGAAGCCGAGCCTCAGTCTCCCCCAAAATCCGGTTGCTCCGGGGCAAGAGCAGAGGCAGGACTGGCCCTGGAGTCCCAGGGCTGGCAGCGTTTTTATTCTGGCAGGCAGCTCCTCCTGAGATTTCCCTCCCCCATCCAGTGGGACAGGCTCTTTCCCCTCCAGCCAGAGTAGCAGAGTCCAATTAAAAAAAAAAAAATAAAAAAGGAAAAAGCTAAACTAACTAACCGAACAGAACAGGCAACCCAGGGAAGTATTTCAGAGCCGAACAAAAATGCATCTGCACTTGCCCGGCGCCAACCAGTCCCTCCGTGTAATTAATTAAGCGTATTTTCCCCGTAAATCTGTTCAATGAGCATCTGAGCACTGAGGTTTAGTGAAGGTGTTCCTCCGCTCCCCGTTAACGCAGGATATGGCACACGCGGTGTACAAACACACACCCAGGCACTATATATGCAAATGTCCGCGCCATTGATTGTGAAATGCATATCAGAGTTAGAGGGGGAAACTATTTAGCTAGCTCGGGTTTGTGAAAAAAAAAAAGTAATTCTGTATCCCGCTGATTTAATATCCGACCGCCACATTCAATCCCCGCCCATGCAGCTATCAAAAGTACCCCTGGGATGTTTGGATATCATCTCCAAACTAACATCTGTGATTATGAAACGCTCAGAAGGGGAAGGTTAATAACAATTTGTTTCAAAGGGCCACGAGTCAATTTTATAAACAAATCTGCGTCGTCTTAAAAATAAACAAACAAACAAACAAGCAGAGTGGAAGCTGGCACCCACAGGCAGGAGCCGGACCTGGGTACTCGGGCAGGATTTGCGCCCGCTTCCCGCAGGGATGGAGCCGAGGCAGCCCGGGACGGGCCCGGGAGCAGTAGCCGGAGATGGTGGGATGTGCAGGGGGAGAAGTTTGAGCTGTAACAGCCCGGGGGATGCCCCGTGGCTCCGGCAGAAACGCACCCAGACACATTTGGGAAGCGTAAGGCAGACCCGGGTTTCTGTACAGAAAGCTGGGACGGTCCCTCCCAGCGGAGCTGGTTTCTGTGGGGTTGGAGAGGGGGCAGGTCTGGGCTGTGCAGCGCTAGGGAGGGGTATCCATGCCCCCTCACCCACACCCAGACCAGCCTTGCAGCTATAACCAGCACTAGCCCGTCCTCAGCCTGCTCTGTCGCATATTTTGGAAACCCTGGCAAACTCAGGCAAGGCTGCCTGCCAAAAAGCCTGGCCCCAGCATCGGGAATAAGTGGCCTGGATGAGCCCAGACAGGAAGAGACGACGGGGCCGGCAGCTCCACCGACAGCTACGCCCGGAGCCCGACGGCAGCCCCGCGCCTACCGCCCTCCCCTGCCCAGTGCCCTCCCCTGGCCATCCTGTCCCCGCCCGCTGCCC